>JAZKJV010000634.1:1200000-1800000 GCA_037367405.1 Ottelia alismoides | reverse complement strand
ATCAGCAACCGTTGGATCCCGCCACGCCTCGACCGTGGATCTTCCCCCGGAGATCTAATCTCAGCCGCGGGTCCACGAACCGTCATCGGCCGTCCCCGTGCCGCCACGTGGATAAGTGGCACGCTCCCCGCCGCTGGATCGCGCTCAGCTGCCAGCCGTTGGATTCGCGCCACGTGTCACCTGCGGACCGCCCCAGCGAGGGTATTTTGCATCTACACCCTCGCGCCTTTTGTATTTATTATTTAGTATTCAAACTTTCGTCTGTAGTGTAAAAACTTTGGTTTATTTGCACGAACACCCCCAGACTTTCTATATTTGCATCCAGGTCCTTCGCCACGTCACCTCACGTGACCCGTACACGTGAGGTGTGGGCATTTTGCAGAGGGACCCTTGGCCTTTATTGTATTTTGTTTTAGTACCAAAATTTCACTTTCACATGTTATAATTTTGGAAAAATTGCATGTAAGCCCCCAGGGTTTGGAATATTACATTTTCGTCCTTGCCAGGCGCGTGCAAGTCACGCGCCCTGGTGGGAAAATTTCTAAGAGACCCAGACGGTTTTGGTAATTAGATTTTGGAGCTATAAATCGAATATTTAGTTTAAATGTTTGTGGAAATTTGCATGTAAGCCCATGGATGTTTGAGAAATTGCATAAATACCCCTGCCAGGCCTGTGTATTGATTGGATGCTTGTTGTATTTATTTAACCTATCATTTTAAATCGAAAAATTCCACAAAAATAGGGTTAAGCTTCTGGACATGTGTACTTTAACGCTATCATTTTAATTTTTGATTTTATTTTATTTTCATATTTATTAAAAATCAAAAACTTGCTTTTTGTGTACTGTTTAGCTTAGAAAATACCAAAAAATATCAAAACACTTCGAAAAATTCTAAAAAAATCACCTAATGTCTATTTTATCTTATATTAGTGTCAGTCCAAAAATCATTAAAAATCTCAAAAGAAAAACACTAAAAATTTAAAAAGACTCAAAAACTTCAAAAAAATATATAAACTCAAGGAAAACTCTAAAAATAGCAAACTCAGTCCCTGCTTGTTCTTTATTTTGTTCTTTTTATTTAAAAAATAGTGTGAAAACTGGTTGCTATTTTTAAATCCCATTTTATTCACAGCTAGCCCTTGTTTCACTGTTTTGAGTTATCTCAGTAATTAAAAATATCAAAAACACCTTGAAAAATCCCCAAAAATCACAAAAACAATAAAAAATCCTAAAAATATCAAAAACATTTTGGTTCTGAATTTTTGGTTATTTTTGCACATTTTTATAAATATTTTACCTTGTCTTTTATTACCTTGCCTTTGAATTCCAATATTGAAAAAGAAAAAGAAAAATATAAAATATAAAATTATAAAAATCAGAAAATTAGAAATCAAAATACAACATTAAAAAAAATTAAATAAAAACAAAAAAAATTAAAAAAATTAAAAACCCACAAAAATTTTATTTGCTGGCTTGCTTAGTGTAGACACTTCACACACACACATACTTGAGCATTTTTGCTTGAACTACCCTGCTTGCTCCCTGTGTTCGAACTCTCTGCATACTTGACACTATACACCATTTGTGCAGAGTTAAAAATAAATTTTAACTCCACATTGTTTCTAATTTATTGATCTTTAGTGTGGGTTAATTGTTGACTTTAGTCCAGATTTAGTGTGGTCGACACACCGACTGAGTTCACGCTTTGTGTTGAACTTAAGACCGCCTATTTTTGGCTAAATCAAATGGCGCCGTTGCCGGGGAGCAACAACGAGTAGTTTATATTTTTGTTTGTTTGTGATTATTGTTTACCATAGCTTCATTTTATCTCTCTTACATTTTTGATTGAGCTATCTGACCATTTCTTTTCTTGTCTTCTTGCGAGGGACCGCGGAGTAAGGCGGATCGCCTGGGTGACCCGGAGCAACCTTGGGAAGCGAAGCCGGCTATTCTCTAGCCAAGCCGGTAGGAGAGAGCAGGAGGAGTGAGAGAGTGGTAGTTTAGCTTGCATTTTATTTTTGTGAGAGAGTGATTTGTTGAATTGTAATAATACAGGTACACTTGGACTCTCGGACGCTTAGACACTACCGGGCCTAATTTCCGGGTGTTTGTTCACCCGGGGGCTCACCGCGGTTTTTATCGCGTTTTCATCGCTGTCATTTTCCGGTTTTGTTTTTATTTTTTCCTTTTCTTTTATGGATTGAGCTCTTAGAATAGGTCCTGCTTGATTCGACTAGCCTAGGTCCAAACACCCTAATAACTCTTGCATGTTCCTATAGTTCGTCGTTGGACTTAGACTAATTAAACAGTTGGCTAGTAGCTTCCGATCCACGCGCCGCGAGCTCACACCCGAACAAGCGCTTTCTCCTAACTCAAATGTGTTGAGCAGAGGAGGGGTGAGCCTAGACCGGACACTCGGATTAGGAGTTAGTAGCTAGCTTGTGGTTCTTCACGCTAGCAGCTGCCTATTCTAGGACGATTTCCGCTTGCATATCACCATATAGTTAGGTTTAAAAATTCTGCTTTGCATCCCGCATGGAGAGAGCTGGGATTCGCTGTAAGTCTTCTTACTTTGCATGCATCATCTAGGCACAAAGGTGAGATTTCCACCTTGGTGTCGACTTGCACGGCTTTTCCGACTCTATTCTCCCTCTGTTTTTGGAACAAAGTAGGATCAAGAAAATACAAAAATCGTTAGGCGCTTGTTTGAGTCTACTCAAAATAAGCGATAACACCAAAAAAATTAAAAAAGGGGACTGCTAAAGAAAACTTGACCAAAAATAAAATCTATAATTGGATTCATTGCTTGGGGTGAGTAATACCCTCACTTGTATTCAGGTTGCATGGGAAGGTTTCCTTCCAAGTGAGGTGAGCGCTTCGTAAGGATTAGAGCCAAAAACCCAACTTGTGGCTGCCTTGTGTATCGCCTGGATTTCCGAAGTATTGGCGCTACTATCGTACGTAGTCGAGTAGGACTTGGTCGCCATTGGTGACTCACTATTGTGTGAGCGCCGACCTTGTTCGAAGTACCGAGCTTAGGCCACGCCTTCACGGGTGTGTCTGTCTCACCGGCTGCGTCCGAGTAGGACCTTGTATGCTCACGGGTGATTCCATTGCGAGGGAGGTCCGAAGTATCGGTTTCGCCTATCGGCTTCCTCCCTCTATTTCTTTGGCTGAGTAGGGATCCAGGAAGGGTTACAAGGACCTTAAAAAGCACAAGTTACAGGTTACACAGGAGGAGGACAAGTACGGGGACACTTTCCTGGCAGTACTCTCGCTCCTATAGGCGTAGCGTTCTAAGGACTCGTGACAAGATAAATACCTGAAAACAAGCTAAAATTGACAAGATAAAAGCCGAACCTTCACGGCTTCACGTGTTGAGTTGGTGAATTCACCCCTGCTTTGTGTTTGATTTCTAGATTTATTTAGGTCAAGATCAAAAACACCGCACAATTGTGCCCAATTTTGTTGCATCTCATTTCCTCTTCTTCTTCTCTTGCATTTTCCCTGCTCTTTCCGAATAATCAAGATGATGGGACGGAGATCTCTTAGGCCGACCTTGTCGGCACCGCTATCTAGCACTCCTCCTCATTCATCTAGGAATACCTCGGAGAGTCCGCTCTCCGAGCCTGAGTTTACATCCACCATGTTCCCCCTCGACCACCCTTCCCATTCTCCTTCTCTCAGTCCAATTGTGTCAGAATTCAGTGCATCACAGAGTTCGGCTCATTCAACAGCACCTGAGATGGCCTCTTTTGCTTTTTCAGAAAATCCAGCAATGGCAGACAGAGGTGAGCACCCAGATGACCACGATCACCCTCCATTCATAATCGATCAGGTGGCCATCAACAATTCCTTGGTAGCGTCCCTGGAGACTATGCAGAGACAGATCCGTGACCAGGGTACCTTCATGGGTGATTTAATGAGAGAGATAGCGCAGATGAGAGAGAACCGACCTGGGGGCGGTGGCGGTGGAGTAGGAGGAGGACCCGATGCAGGAGGAGGCGATCCAGACGCTGAGCGACCGCCACAGACTATCATGAGGGAGCTGCATAACCCAGCTGCATCCCTCACTCACCGATGGATCAGACTTCCACCCATTCACGGAGATTTCGAGCTTCGGCCCCACACGATTCAGCTACTACCCAAGTTTTCACGGGTTGCCGACCGAAGAGCCGCACCTCCACCTCCAAGAGTTTGAAATGATTTGCAGCACTATCCATGATCGGCTGATGACCGAGGACACCATCAAGATGATCGCCTTTCCTTTCTCTTTGGTTGATAGAGCCGCATATTGGCTCAAAACACCTTGGGCGATTCGTCGATACATGGGAAGATCTGCGGACCGCATACCTCAAGAAGTATTACCCTCTCGGCCGGACCAACGCAGCTCGAGCCATGATCAGCAACTTCGTCATGATCCCAAATGAACAGTTCCATGAAGCCTGGGATCGATTCAGAGAGCTCATTGACCGGTGTCCACATCATGACATCTCCAAGCCCAACCTCGTGCAGAGTTTCTTTTGTGGGCTGACACCGGAGCTGCAGGGCTTGTGAACGCCTCTTGCGGTGGGTCTTATTTCTCCAAGGGAGAAGACGACGTCTGGGCCATCTATGAAGGCATGGCTGAAAACTCTACTGTAATGGCCCAGGCCCGTGTCTATACACAGCAGAAGCCCCTGCAAGGAGCGGGATCATTTCAGAGGATCGCCCGCATCGATGCCGGTCCCAACACAACGTCGGTAGCCGCAGCCCAAGTCGAATCAGCCGCAGCCGACATGGGCATAATTAGTGAGAAGTTGGACCGCATGGAGATCCTCGAGAAGAAGCAAAACCAAGGTCTTGCTCAGATGGACCTTCTCACCAAAACCATGAGTGACCTGAAAACTCAAATCCTATGCATTCAGGAGGCACAGGCTCATTCCCAACAGCCTCCCAGGTCACGGGCTGACCCCAGCAGCAGCAGCTCCAACCAACCATCTACCTCATATCGACAGGTGAATCATATCCAGCAGAGCCGGTTCCACTGCTACAGTACCATCCAGAGCAACCGCCATCTCAGGAGACTCAGATGGTGGTGTATCAGCCGGAGCAGCCACTGGCAGTTCTTCCTCCACCCTCCTTCGAGCAGGAACCTTTGATGGAAGTCAATGGGATTTGGTACGACCGGTACCTGACGAGCCGCAGAATCGGCCCTTTAATAATGCTAAATTAGCACATGGAATCGTCATCGTAGTCGAGCCGATTCTGGTCGTCAAAAGATCACCTCGTTTAAATATGTATGATAATGAATCAAAACCGAGGCGATCGTTATTTTTATTTTACTTGGCAAGAAACCAAGGTCGAACTCAGGGACACGCGCTTCTCTCATATTAATCGGATTTAAGTGTTTTCAATTAAGTGTTGAGTTCAAGGTATATAGGTCAAAGCAACAATATGACAGTGCAATTAAAATAAACATGCATTTTTTTTAAACATTTTTATCATGCAAATAAATGCCATGAAATGCAATGGAAAATATGCCCGAAATGATCATTACTTGAGCCATAAAAAGATACGAGTTGAACAGAATCAGATAATGAAGCACTTTTTATTCATATAGCAAGTATGCATGAGAGACAAGGTAATCAGGACACTTCGTTAACAAAATAGAGCATTACAGATCACGGTGTCAAAATGAGAATCTAAGCGTGCCATACTAAAGATGTCGAAAAGAGCTTCGAAATGAAACTGAAATCAACTGAAACGGAAACATGATGCTCAAGATATGCATAAAGGAACGCAAGGGCATAAATGAAATAAAAACATGAAAAATATTTACAAACCAGTCCTGGGAAGGACTCAAATGCAATAAAAAGAAGTGTGGAGGACTTCCCTGTAAATAAACCATACGCGCAGGGGCATATTTGCAATTATTGAAACCCGCAAGGGTATGAGTGCAAATACCCCCAGGCGCGCAGGTGCTGCACGTGCTCAGGACCTGTTTGCAATTTTGACAAACTTCGTGGGTGACTCTGCAAATATCCCAGGATAACACGTGCGATGCACGTGCGATCCAGGCTCGGACGGAGGTTCTGGTTCGGCAGAGGCCCGATGAAGCTTCGGCTTGGCTCGGAGTACCCGAGCCTCCAGGCTTGGTGTCGATCAGGCTCGGCGTGGCCTCTGGGTGTGCCACGTGTATCAGGACCTGGATGCAAAATGCGGGACATGCGAGGGCACCGATGCAAAAAGCCCAAACCCCACGTGCGGGTGGCACGTGAGCTCAGGCTCGGGTGGGGGCGAGGCTCGGTGTAGCGTCGGGTGGCCGATGCAGGTGGCTCGGGCCACGTGGCGGCTCGAGGTTGACTCGGACGAGGCTCGGTCCCACCGAGCCTCCGCGCTCCGGGATAGTCGACGTGGATGCTCCTGGGCCGTTGGATCTCCGCCGTGGGGCGAGATCCAACGGTAGTTGCTCTTCCTCCTCCTTCGTCAGGTGGCGGCGCGATTGGAGCTCCGGCGAGAAGCCTGGAGCGCCGCCGCGCTTCGCCGTGCTCGGTGAAGCTCTGTGAAGAACTCTGATGATCCGGCGATGAAGATCTGAGGTCGGGGGAGCTGCCGGAGTGTCTGGATGCGCTGTCGACGACTGATCGCCGGAGGCGGAGCTCTAGAACGCAGCTCCGCCCGAAGTCCGACTATTGGTGAGTTGGACCTGCAAAATGGATTAGAGGCGTGTGTGCGTGCGATCTGAGGTGAATGGAGGGCTCTGTGGATTGCAGAAGGTGAGGCCCTTAGTGGGTCCTCCTCCGCCTCCGGCGGAGGAGGATGCCTGGGATGGAGGGAGGTCGTGACGGAGGAAGGTGATGGTCGAAGGGGTGCGCGGGGAAGGTGGATCGATGGTGGAGCTAATGGACTGGTTAATGGAGTGGGAAGGGGCTTGAAGAAGCTACGAAAATTAGGCAAAAATTAGAAGAAAAAAAACAAAAGGAGATCAGAGGGCTTACCTGGCCGGAGATGGAGGGGATGGCCTGGGCTGGGCGTCGGAGAAGAGCCCGGGTCGTCGCACATACTGGCCGGCCGTGCCAGCGAGCTCGAGCGGGGCTCTAGGCCACCGCAGCGCCGCCTGAAGGATGGCGGGTCTCATCGGAGCAGGAGGTCGTCGTCGCTCGATCCAAGCTCCTCCCCCTGTCACAGGGAGGAGCTGGAGGGCTGGGCCACCGCCCCTTGGTTGATGGACGAGGGTGAAGTGGGGCGGAGGCGTGGTATTTAAAGGGCGAAGTCGGTGGTGCTGATGAGTGGCGTCGCGGGTTTAGAGGGTGGTATGGAGCGACTGGGAGGTGGTCGTGGGTAGTTGAGTGATGCGCGGAGGAGGTGGATGAATGGGCTCGGTCGTGGGGTGGTTAGAGAGAGGAGAGGTGGTCAGGTGAGGTTGCTAAAAATGGAAGGGCGGAGGAGGTCTACGAGGCGCGAGGCTGAGGCGGAGGATGCGGGAGGAGGAAGACGAAGCCTCAGCCGTTGGATCTTGCGATCCAACGGCGGAGGGAAGGGCGCAAAGGGATGGCCACGATCAGATCGATGGCGATGGGATCGAAGGGATGTGAAACAGCCACGTGTCAAGCTCTGGCCGCGGCGCTAGCGAGCGGCTTGGATTAGAAATTAGGTTTGATCGAGCGGCCGAGGAAAGAGGCGAAAACAACGGTTGAGATGGAAAGTCGGGGACGCGATCGGGCGGTCTAGGAACGGCCACGTGGCGCACTCTGCGCAAGGCGCAAACGTGCGGTGAGGATGGAGGCGGGCGATGATCTGAGGGCTTAGGAAATTGAGGAGGCGTGGAGAGATGCTGGCCGTTGGATCAAGAGAGCGGATCCAACGGCTGGCCATGGAGGCGGATAGGACAAAGGAGGCGGGCCACGTGGCTCGCCCAGATTGGGCCACGTGGCCCAATCAGGTTATTGCAAGGGTATTTTTGATTTTTGAGGGCCTTATGGCCGAATTTGAGAAAACTCAAAACATGAAAGTTGTAGATCTTGACAAGATCTACAAGTTTCATGTTGACCAAAACTCGAAAAGAGAATCAAACAAGAGCCCGAAATATTTTTGAGGGTATTTTTAAGCCTAAAAATACCACGACTTTTATTTTGCCATTTTTTTGTGGTTTTTAATTTATTAAGGACTCTGTTAATTAGAGACATTAACAGGGTTTTATTGACACACTTTTAAGCAAGGGGGTTAATTACGGGAAATAAAGATGATGAAACTGAGGTTCATCAGTACCCTCAGCCCGGGATTTGTCGAGATCACCCCGGATTCCGTTGGGGCAATGGTGGATCCTCTTCCCAGCAGCAGAACCCTGCCCAAGGACACCAGAACAGCCAGCCACAGCAGCATAACCAGCAGCCCCAGTATGCCCAGCCACATCAGTATCAGAGTGGTTCTCGTCCCGCCTATCAGGGACAACAGTGGAGGCAGCGCCAGCCGCCTCAGCAGTCTTATCCCTGCCTTCCCCCCAGTATCAGCAGTCACACCAGCAGCAACCTCATTTCCAGCAAGGACAGACATCCGGTTCTCAGGGTCCCGCCTTTGAGGAACCCAGCCCTTGATGATCTTGCCCGCTTGCTAGCTGAACAGCGCATCTTTCAAGCAAGAAATGGATGAATTCAGGCAGGAAATGCGGGACATAATCAAAGGCAAGGCCGCCATAACCCCTCAGATCGAACCTAACCCTAATAACCTAAAAGAAAATCTGAGCAGGTAGAGTTCACAGAGGATACCTCTCCTAGTGACTATTTGAGTGACATGTCTTATTCCTATTATGATGCTGATTTTGTTACTACTAGGAGCGGTAGGATGCCAGCCGGCGGCGCCTCTTCTGAGCGACAACCAGATGATGAACCAGGAGCGCCAGAGGAGCAGAATAGCGGTGCTGATGCCGTAATGACGAGGTTGAAGACAGTGGCGCTGATGCCACCAATGATGGAGTCCAGGACGACGATGTTGACGCCGTCGTGATACCAGTTGCAGACGGTGGTGCTAATGCCACCATTTTGGATGATGACCCAGAGCGCGGTACTAATGCCGCGAAGACCGGTGCTAGTGGTGGTGCTGAGGCCACCACATCTACTTTTGTTGAGCCACCATCTGTGTTGTTGCCATATTTTGTATCTAGAGACTGTGGGAACACAAACAAAAACAAAAATATGAATAAAGGAAAGGTTTCTATTCAAATTGCGGATCCATATGTGGTGAATGATGATTATTGTATGGATTCTCCTTCTTCACAGGCACAGGGACCGATTCCCTAGTCCTCCATCTGAGGAGGCCCCTACCATCCCCTTCCCTGAGGCACTCCGCCGAGCGGAAGAAGAATAAAAAGAAAATCCAAAAAAGAGCCAACAAGTAGAGTTCGACAACGAAATGATTGACAGATTTCATATTCAGCTGACTCTACGAGAAGCATTTGAGCATATCCCCTTCTTCAAGAAGAATTTGAAAGAAACAAACTACTGTCCGAAGGAAGAAGAGGCACAGAGATCAAATCCATATGCTCACTCATGACACTTGCTGCGCCATTCAGAACACATTGCCAGCCAAGCGACCCGATACATGAGCTTCCTATGTCAGATGCGAGATCCAGGAGTAGCGGTTCGATCGTACTCTGTTAGACAGCGGGTCTTCGATCAACCTCCTTCCGGCAGCCTTACTCAAGCAGTTCGAGTTTGGCCCTCTTCTTCGAAGCAGAACGGTCCTTCAGTTTGCTGATAGGTCGATTAAGAGGCCGAAGGGGTTGTTGAAGGACGTGGTCTTTACCATTCAGGGCCTGAAATTCCCCGTGGACTTTGTTGTATTGGACATGGAGATCCCTGAGTTGGTAACCGATGCCCCCATCATACTTGGACGCCCATTCTTGGCCACTGCCAAAGCGGTATCCGATCATGACAGTGGGACGGTATGTTTTCGCGTAGAGGGCGAAAGCATACAAATAGATACGATCGACCAGACCAGAGCCAGAGAGTTGGCGTGCTCAGAACAATCCAGCGAAGCCGAGCAGATAACAGAGGAGGAGCTAGACATCCACCAGGTTTGTGATTTTGAGATGACTGATGATGAATCCAACTGGAAAGATCCCGTAGCACCGACCCTCGCCTTGCCTACAGATTCACTATATCTCAAGCTCATGGCAGTCGAGAGCCGGGAGAGCACATCCCTGGATGAATATATCTCTGAGGCTGACAGCGTTGTGATGAGTGGTGCTGAGGAATTTCAATCATGCTCATCTTCTTCTGATCCCTCGGATTCAGACATAGACTGGGATGACTTTGATGATTATTTACCTTGTCTGATTCCTTCCGAGCCGACAGCCATGACAGAGTGAGAGCCAGTGCAGTTTATTGATGATTCAGCAGGCCGCTCTTCGTCAGAAATTCATGCAGAGCGAGAGTTCTCCCATGCAGACTTGGTAGCATTTACACAGACATATCAGAAGCCAGATCTGCCACCTCCCAGTTGTCCAGAACGGAAACCTCTGCCGCAGTCGATGACATACAGATTCCTTGCGGGTGAGCCAGAAATGTACCCAGTCATTATCTCAGCAGATTTGACTGGAGAACAAGAATCTCGTCCGATGGAGGTTCTTGAAAGAAACCGCAAGGCAATCGGTTGGAGTATAGCTGATCTCCAGGGGCTGAGCCCCAAATCTTTGCTCTCACCACATTTATCTTTAAGGATAACGCTAAGCCGTCGCGTGAGTTCCAACGACGGCTGAACCCGAATCTTCGAGACGTAGTCATGAAAGAAATTTCCAAGTGGTGGAGCGCCGATTTCATCTATCCCATCTCCGACTCCAAATGGGTAAGTCCGCTACATGTGGTACCCAAGAAGACGGGTATCACTACAGTTGTCAATAGGGCTGCTAATCGAACCGAACTGTAACGAACATACCTATGTTCGAGTTCGGTTCGATAAGGAAGTTCGAAAGTTCGAGTTCGAGTTCGGTTCGATAAATGTTTGATAGGATATATTGGAGTTCGAGTTCGTTTAGAAAACGAACGTTCGAGTTCGGTTCGATAACAGTTCGTTAGCGATTTAACTTAACTAAAACTTATTTACATGAACAAGTTTTGAAACGGGAGTTCGATAAAAAGGTTCGATAAGCAGTAAAAATAAGAAATTATTCAATTAAAGTCGTACAAAGTCCAATAAATACCACAGTTTCTTTAACCCCAAAAATTATTAAGTGTATAAATACTAAGTTACACATATAAATACACACACATACATACATATATCGAACTCGAACTTGTATCGAACGAACATATGTTATGTTCATGTTCGGTTCGTTAAGCTATCGAACTAAAATTTGAAGTTCATGTTCAGTTCATTTAGAAACGAACGAAATTTTTCGAACTATTATTGAACGAACTCTAATCGAATACGAACATGTTCAGTTCGATTAGCAGCCCTGGTTGTCAACGAGTCTGGAGAGGAGATCGCTACCAGAGTACCAACTTCTTGGAGGGTCTGTGTGGACTACAGATGATTGAATGAGGCCACCAAGAAGGATCACTTCCCGCTACCATTCATTGATCAGATTATCGAGCGGCTAGCTGGGAAGAGTCATTATTGTTTTCTTGATGGGTACTCTGGATACAATCAAGTGGCCATTGCGCCCGAAGACCAGGAGAAAACGACATTCACCTGTCCGTTTGGGACTTATGCTTTCAGACGGATGCCCTTTGGTCTATGTAACGCTCCGGCGACATTCCAAAGGTGCATGTTGTCCATATTCTCGGACATGGTGGGTGAATGTTTAGAGGTCTTAATGGATGACTTCTCGGTCTATGGCGACGGGTTCGACGCTTGTCTTGACTGCCTAGACCGTGTGCTCAAGCGCTGCATTGAGGTCAACCTTGTTTTATCCTGGGAGAAGAGTCATTTCATGATGACTCAAGGGACGGTCCTCGGTCATATCGTCTCCAACAGGGGCATGGAGGTCGATCCGGCTAAGGTGGACATCATCAGAAAACTCAATCCGCCGTCCAACCTGCGTCAGTTACGGTCTTTTCTGGGGCATGTCGGTTTCTACCGACGGTTCATTCAGGACTTCAGTCGAATTGCCCGACCGCTCACTGACTTGCTGACCAAAGACACCGAGTTTATTGTTAATGATAAGTGTCTTGAATCTTTTGAGACTCTCAAGAATATGGTTGTTTCAGCTCCTGTCCTTCAGCCACCCGATTGGTCTCTCCCATTCGAGATCATGACGGATGCTTCAGATTTTGCCGTTGGGGCTGTGCTTGGACAGAGGAGGGATGGATTACCGTTCGCCATTCACTACGCCAGCCAGACTTTGGATGCCGCGCAGCGGAATTACACTGTGACTGAAAAAGAGATGCTGGCCGTAGTCTTTGCTCTTGATAAGTATCGATCATACATTCTCGGATCTAGAGTAACAATCTACACCGATCATACTGCCATCCGGTATTTAATGGCTAAGAAGGATGCCAAAGCACGTCTCACCAGATGGATCCTTCTACTCCAGGAATTTGATATTGAAATTAAGGATAAGCCTGGAGTCAAGAATGTGGTGGCGGATCATCTCTCCAGATTGGAGAATCTTGAGGAATCTGAGCCCAACGCACCTATCACAGAGACATTTCCAGATGAGGCGATCTTGGCTGTCACCTCACTCCCATGGTATGCCGACATTGTGAATTATCTTGTTGCCAAGACGATCCCTCAAGGTTGGCCCAGGCAGAAACTCGAGACCTTCCTGGCGAAGGCCAAGTTTTACCATTGGGAGGATCCCGTCCTTTATCATGAAGGAGGGGACAGTATCTGGAGAAGGTGCATTCCTCAAGAAGAGCATCATAGCGTCCTCACATACTGCCACAAGCTTGAGGCAGGAGGACATCATTCTGGAAAAAGGACAGCACAAAAGGTGCTTCAATCCGGCCTATGGTGGCCTACTCTCTTCAAGGATTCTGATGAGTTCGTGAAGAGATGTACTGACTGTCAGAAAATGGGAACCTACGGACAGAGAGACATGATGCCCATGCAACCCATTCACTTCTGTGAGGTTTTTGATGCATGGGGGATTGATTTCATGGGCCCATTTCCTAAGAGTCAGGGATTCGAGCATATTTTGCTCGCTGTGGATTATGTCAGCCGATGGGTTGAGGCCATCCCCGCCCGAGCCGCAGATGCTAAAACCGTTTGCAAATTTTTGAGGAAAAATATCATTTCACGGTTCGGGGTACCTAAAGTCTTGATTTCAGACGGGGGGTCTCATTTCATCAATGACAAAGTCAGGGCCCTTGCAGACGAGTTCGGCATTGACCATCGGGTTGCCACTCCTTATCACCCTCAGACTAATGGTCTTGCCGAAGTATCGAATCGGGAGATAAAGACAATCTTGCAAAAAGTTGTCCGCCCAGACCGAAAGGATTGGTCACAGCTTTTGGACTCGGTCTTGTGGGCTTATCGGACTTCTTTCAAGAATCCATTGGGGACGTCTCCCTTCCGTCTCGTCTATGGCAAGCCGTGCCATTTGCCAGTGGAAATCAAGCACAAATCTTTTTGGGCAGTTACTGAGTTGCTTCTAGATCCCGAGAGTATAGGAGACCAGAGAAGAGCTGAATTGGCAGCCCTGGAAGAATTGAGAGACAGCCTTTTCGAACAGCCTACAGTACAAAGAGAAAGTGAAGACATGTCACGATTCACATATCAGTCATAAACAGTTTGAGCCAGATCAGAGAGTATGGTTGTTTGATTCCAGGCTGAAATTATTCCCAGGGAAGTTGCAGAGCAAGTGGAAAGGTCCGTATGTGGTCAGGAAGGTACATGACAATGGCAGCATCGATATATCCGAACCGTCATCTTCCTCTACCTTCCGCGTCAATGGTCAACGCCTGAAACTATATCTTGATCATGATCTGCCGACCATTGACGTTGCCCCCATTCTTCTGGTATGAGATGTGTCCTTTGATTCTGATCATCTGCATCTCTATATGGTGATCAACTCTATTCCCTGCTGTACAGATCCATCGGTTCATATCACTTTCATCTGTTGAGTTATTTTCTTCTTTTCTTCTTTTCTTCTTTTCCATTTCTATCTTCTTCATCTATCAAAAAGGTGCCGCCCTTGTAGACAGTTTTCCATACTTAGGACGTACTTTGTCCTAAGTATAGGGGGGTGTGCACCCCGAGTTTCTCTATCTTGTTCGATCCTCTCCATTGTCTCCTCTTCTTGTTTATACTTAGGGATATCTTAGCCTAAGTATAGGGGGAGACAACCTGAGTACGATCTGTTCATTCCCACCCTTGACCCTCCCTGCTTTGTGTACAGTCTGCTATACTTAGGATTATTTGATCCTAAGTATGGGGGGGGGGACGGTCAACTTCTCATTGATTCATTCATTTCTTTGTTCGTTCATTCTTTAGATTTTCCTATACTCAGTACGAGTTATGTCTTCTCTTTTCCCTCTGATCTATGAGGACATAGCTCAAGCTAAGTATAGGGGGGTCGTATATACTGTGTATATACTTTAGCCATAACTCGTACTTTCGTATTTTCTTAATAATATGGCTAATAATTCATTAAAATTCATTAAAAATTCTTAATAAAAAGATGTGGTTATTCCTCAGATTCCTTTTGTATATACTGATTAATAAATCAGGTGAAAATGTTTTTTGCAAAATGTTTGAAAAATAGTTTGAAAAACTTTGTGACATTTATTGAAAACTATTTTGAAAATATTTTGTTACATGTTTTCAACCTGTGTAAAATGTGTGGTTTGTAAAAATTTCTTTTCTTTGTGTGAAATAAAATGTTTGAAAAATGATTTGCAAATGGTTTGAAAAATGGTTGCAAAAATGTTTTGAAAAACCTATATATACTGTTTTGAAAGCCTTTGCAAAATGATTTTCAAATGTGTGTATTTGTTTGCAAAAATGTTTGTAAAAACTATTTTGGAATATAGTTTTCAAAAATTGTGTGAAAAACTTGTGTCAAATAAGTTTGAGGAATACTTACATCTCACCAAAAGCCACTATATATACATATGTATAAAATTGACCACTTACCCTGTAAATTCTAAAATCCACCTCTTGTATATATGAAGAAGCACTCCCGTGTACATATTTTAGCCTAGTTTTCAGCCAAAACTTTTTCTTTTCAAAATTCCCAAAAACATTTGCAAAAATTAAAATCCAAAAACATTTGAAAAATCTTTTTGAAAAATACAAAAAAATGCATATGCATATGCATCATCATCATATTTTCAAAAATTCATAAAAAGTTCAAAATCTTTGAAAATTGCATCACAAAAATATTTTCTGCATTGCATAGCATTAGCATTTTTCGGATTGAGTTTGATAGTTGAACAAGTCTAAGTAAAATCCGAAGATTGGAGCTTGATTGGACCTTGTAATCTACCTAATAACAGGAACCTTATAGGAATTGGGTTTGAGGTACTTCAGGTCTAGTTGACTTAATTCTTTGAGGATCATGAGACTTGGTTCAATGGATTCTTGACTGCCTAAGTAGAGTATTTCGGAGCACACGCACGACTCTTGTTGATAATGACCTAACTTGGACACCTGCACCTTTCACATGGCTCAACTCAGTTGGAGTGGTGAGGGGATTGGATTTGCCAGTATGAGACGCACACAAGTGGAAACATTTGTCCTCCTCTAGGGAGGGAAGTGCACCCCAACCCGTCCAGTGATTAGGAAGTCTAAAGACAGGAGGCTGTGGGTTGCGATAAAGCTTCAAAAGAGGGATAGTCTACTAGCTCAAGAGGAAAAACTCCTTATGTAAATGCTGCTGTATATAGTATTCAAAAAAAATGTGTGTGTTCAGGCATGTACAAAAATAAAAAGCCTGCAAGTATGTACAAAGTCAATAAGCAAGCTTGAGTTTCAAAGTCAAATATGTGAGCCTGCAGCAGGATGACTTGACTACACTGGTCTTGCATCCCGGGATAGGTAGCTACACTGGCTACCATCCATTCTTCTCTTCACCCCCTCCTCTTGAGCTGGTTGCCACTTGAACTTAGAAGGGAATACCCCGCTCCTCGAGGATGGAGTTGCTGGATTGGGGAATCATTGGGTTATCATACTGGAGAAGTCAGTTTCTTTGTCATTCTAGTTGGGGAGAGCCACCATCACTTACACTGTACAAGTCAGATTCATAGTCGTAAGAGTTTGCGTATGAGTTGAAGTATTTCTGACCTGGCTATTGAGGAGACTTTGACAGAGTTTTGGGATTCTCAAGGACTGTTGAATTTCAAACACGGTTCTCACTAAGGTTCTGCCCGCACTAAAATTCCAAAGGTCCGACTTAAGCTCCAAACTTTGATTTTGTGAAGACAAGTTTGATAATCAGATAAAATCCAAGTTTCTTCCCATTCAACTCCACCACCATAATAACTTCTCATTTCATCATCTATATATACATTCCATCCTTCTCAATTTGCCCTTGATCCATCTTTATGTGAGGAGAGCCTAGTTCCCTGAGTTGAATCGGTGACAGCGACGCAACCGCGGTCGAGCAACGACGGCCCTCTCTCCGGTGTGATCTGTTGTTTTTTTGGCCAACATCGCAGCCGCATCCGCGCGCTGCTCGAGCTCATCGCACGCCGGCGATTTGAGCGAAGACCGTGTTCACGAGAGCACTCCATAGGCGACCGTATCATCGCAGGTATATTTCGTTTCACTTTGATCATCTTGTGATTTTTTGCATTTTTTTAACATATCATATCGCCATCATTACGTCTTCATTTGTTCCACATCATCCACTTCATCACTATCATCATTCTATCATTTTGTTTCCCTATATATGTGTGTTTATATTTCCTTTTAAAGAAAATTAAAAAAAAGTAAAAAAATTTAAAACAAAAAATCCCTTTTCATTACAGCAGAAAAAAGGAAATCAAAAAAAATTTAAAAAAAAATAAAAAAAGTAACGGAGGAGCATCAGCCCACCGCCCCCCTCCTTCCACGGGTAGGCGGCGCCGGCCGCCGCCCCCTCGCCTTCACTCCGCCCCCTCGCCGGCGCGCCACCGCGCGCTGGACGCCCCCTTCACCAGCAGCCGTCGCGCTGCAGCCCATCTCCAAGCAAGCAGTGACGCCCACCGCGCCTCCGCCCAGCAACTACCTCCGCCCGCCTCAGCGGCCCCGTCGTCCCTCGCGGCCGCCGCCGACGCCGCCTCCTCCGTGCGTGGCCGCGCACACCGCCGCCGGCACCCTCCTGTTTTGGGTTCTCCCCCTGTGCGATAACGAAGGAGGAAGAAGAAAGGGTATTTTTTTATTTCTTTATGTAAAAATTGTATATATTTTTTGTTAAGTTTTTGTAATTACATTTCAGTCCCTGTGCATGTTTCTATTATCAATTTCAATTTTCGTTTTGCACAGAGACCCATGTCTTTATTGATTAATTTGGACATCATTTAGGCATCTTTTTATTTAAAGAAAAATAGCATTGTGTGGAGCAACTTATTCTCTGTCATCTGAGTATTTATTTATATTTTTGTGATTCTTGGGTATTTAATTAAAATTGTTCAACTGAAATTTAGCATATTTTACCCATTCTGTGCTCTTAAAATTATATCTCATACATGGTTGCTCTAAAAATTCCACAAAACATATATGTGATGTCTTGATATGTGGTGAGTTTACTATCCAAATTTCGTCTAAAATGGAGTTGTCTTATGCCTGAAATAAATCATAGAGTGAAATTAGTATTTGATTTTTAGTTAAATCCATACATGCTTTTCACAAAATTTCAATTCTCCTGGATTGCACATATAGATATCTATTTGAGATAATTTGATCTCTGACTAATTTGATAACGTGGATTTAATAGAAATTAATTACTTATTGCCACTCTGTTTTTACTAAACAATTCATAAAAAATTCATATTTTATCAAAAAATTCAAAAATATTACTGTAGCTTCCTTGCATCATGTTTTACTTGCAGTAATTTTTTCATAATTTTTGCTTACTGTTTGTGTGATAAATTGCGAAAAAAACCCATAAAAAAGTGTGCATTTTCATTGTTGTATTTTAAACCTAAAAATACAAAAAAAATGTGTTTTGTGTCCCCCACTGGATTAGGACTTTAGGAAAAATATAATTTGGCTAAATTGGACTAATTTGACATTAAAATTAATTTGGCCTTGTTGTGTGTTTTCTTAGTGTTTTAATTCAACCGCATCTTGCATTGGTGTTTCTTTTTGCATTAAAAAAATCTAAAAAAAACCCGCATCGGAAATCTAAACCTAAGTTTTCAAATTAAACCCAAGTTGTTCCTTTGCCTCCCTGAGTTCGACCCCGGACTTGCCCGGGATATAAATTAAGCCGAGACACTCTTCACGGAGATCTTCTCTCGGTTCTGACCGAATCTCTAAGTACACGTATTACAACGAACACGAATTAATTATCGTATTTAGCGACACGTCAGTAGGATGCCAGCAGGCGGGCCTCGTCTGACCTACACCCTGAGGAGACACCCAGAGCGCCATGCGAGGAGGAGAGCGGTACTGAGGCCGCTAGAGATGATGACAGTGGTACTGATGCCACCATGGATGTTGATTCCACAGGCGGTGCTGAGGTCGCCATTTCACTAGTTCGAGGAGGTGGTACTGAGGCCACCCAGGATGCCGAGCCAGAGTGCGGTACTGAGCCGCGAGTCTTCCAGTCGATGGCGGTACTGAGGCCACCTATGCTTATGTTGAGAGACCTGTTGCTTTTCCTACTTCTGATGTATCTCAGAACTCTGTTGTGAATAAAGGAAAGGGTTTGGCTTTTTCTGGTCCCACTGTGGTGTATGATGTATGTGTGGATCCGGCCGTCGAGCCGTCTAGACCCTTTCCTAGTCCTTCATCTGAGAAGGACCCTGTGATCCCCTTCCCTAAAGCCCTTCAGATGGGAAGGGGAAGAAAAAAGAAAATCCCAAAAAGAGAGAGCAGGAAGAGTTCAGCCAGCAGATGATAGATCGGTTTCACATACAACTGACTCTTCAGGAGGCTTTGCAGCACATCCCTCTTCTTCAACGTTCCCTAGAGACAGGACTACAGCCAGGAGGAAGAAGAGGAACCGCCACTCAGAGATCCATGTGCTGACAAAAGCCACTTGTTTCGCGATCCAGAACCGTCTGCCGGCTAAGAGGCCAGATTCCGGAGCCCCATATGTCAGATGCCACATCAGAGAGCAGAGGTTCGACCGTACTCTATTAGACAGCGGATCGTCGATCAACCTCATTCCGGCAGCCCTTCTCGATCGCTTCTAGTTGGGCACTCTTAGACAGAGCAGGACAATCCTTCAGTTTGCCGATCGATCTATCAAGAGGCCGAAGGGGTTGTTGAGAGACGTTGTCGTCACTATTCAGGGCCTGCAATTCCCAGTGGACTTCATAGTGTTGGACAGGGAGATCCCTGATTCAGTGACCGATACCCCCATCATTCTCGATCGTCCGTTCTTGGCCACAACCAAGGCGGTGACTGACCATGATAGCGAGAAGGTATACTTTCGCGTCGAGGGCGAAAGTGTACAAATAGAGACAGTCGAGGACAGCAGAGCCAGAGACAGATCATGCTCGGAGACCACTTCAGATACAGAGCAGATGATAGATGCCGGGCTAGACATCCACGAGGACTGTGACTTTGTGATCACAGATGACGAGTCAGTTTGGGCAGACCCAGCAGCACAGGCCATCCTCTCATTTTCAGATTTCGCTGATGCAGAGACGACAGCATAGGAGATCTTGGAGAGCACATTCCTGGTCCAGGATACTTCAGAGGCAGCAGAGCCGGTTCTCGACCGCAAGACAGATTCTTGTGATAATGGTGGCGCTGATGCCACCTTAGAGGATACAGATCCCTCGGAGTCAGAGTCTGATTGGGCAGATTGTGAGGATTACATGCCAGACCTGATTTCCACTGAGCCTACAGCTGAGGAGGAGGTAGATGCCAAGCAGAGCAGAGACAGTCCATCAGGGAAACCTTCTCTAGTTTCTGAGATTGACAGAGAGTTTCAGTTCTCCCATGCAGATTTGGCAGCGTTTACGCAGACTTTTCAGAGGCCAGATCCACCAGCACCCAGTTGTCCAGAGCTGAAGCCGCTTCCTACTTCGCTGAAGTACAGATTCCTTGCGGTGAGCATGAGATGTACCCAGTCATTATCTCCGACGATTTGACTGGAGAGCAGGAATCCCGTCTGATGGGGGTTCTTGAAAAGAACCGCAAGGCGATAGGATGGAGCGTAGCATATCTCCAGAGGATAAGTCCGGCCCTGTGCTCCAACCATATCTATCTCGAGGATGAGGCAAAGCCTCGCGTGAGTTCCAGCGGTGGCTGAACCCGAATCTGAGAGAGGTTGTCATGAAGGAGATATCGAAATGGTGGAGCGCCGATTTTATCTACCCCATCTCCGACTCCAAGTGGGTCAGCCCTTTGCATGTGGTGCCCAAGAAGACGGGCATCACTACAGTGATCAGCGAGTCTGGAGAGGAGATTGCTACATGAGTACCCACTTCTTGGCGGGTCTGCGTTGACTACAGGAGACTCAACCAGGCCACCAAGAAGGATCATTTCCCCTGCCCTTTATTGATCATATCATTGAGAGACTGGCGGGGAATCACTACTGTTTTCTAGATGGGTACTCGGGCTACAACCAGGTGGCCATCGCTCCCGAGGACCAGGACAAGACCACCTTTACCTGTCCCTTTGGCACATACGCCTTCCGACGCATGCCATTTGGGCTATGCAATGCCCCTGCGACCTTTCAGAGATGCATGATGTCGATCTTTTCGGACATGGTAGGGGAGTGCTTGGAGGTCTTTACGGATGATTTCTCGGTTTACGACGACGGATACGACTCCTGTCTTGACTGCCTAGACTGAGTACTTCAGCGATTTATAGAGGTTCACTTGGTATTATCTTGGGAGAAGAGTCACTTCATGGTGACTCAAGGGACGGTGCTTGGCCACATCATCTCCAACAGGGGCATGGAGGTTGATCCGGCCAAGGTAGATGTCATTTAAAAACTCGCACCGCCGTCCAATTTGCGGCAGTTACGGTCATTCCTGGGGAACGTCGGTTTCTACTGACGATTCATTCATGATTTCAGTAGGATTGCCCGACCGTTGACTGACCTGCTGACGAAAGACACCGAGTTCCTTGTCGATGATAAGTGTCTTTCGTCCTTTGAGACTCTCAAGCGGAGTAAAAAAAAAAATATTGAGGCTCCTGTTCTCCAGCCGCCTGATTGGTCTCTCCCATTCGAGATCATGACGGATGCCTCCGATTTTGCCGTGGGGGCCGTGCTGGGACAGAGGAGGGATGGAGTCCCCTTTGCCATCCACTACGCTAGCCGCACATTGGATTCCGCTCAGCGGAACTACACAGTTACAGAGAAGGAGATGCTAGCCGTAGTGTTCGCCCTAGATATGTTCAGATCGTACATTATTGGATCTAGAGTGACCCTGTTTACTGATCACACCGCCATCTGATACCTCATGGCAAAGAAGGATGCCAAGGCCAGACTGACTAGATGGATCCTTCTACTCCAAGAGTTCGACATTGAGATCAAGGATAAGCCTGGAGTCAAGAATGTGGTGGCGAATCATCTCTCCCGACTAGAGCACCTTGAGGATTCTGAGCAGATTGATCCCATTTGTGAGACCTTCCCAGATGAGGAGATCCTTGCTATCGCCTCACTCCCGTGGTATGCCGATATTGTGAACTTTCTTGTTGCTAAGAAAGTTCCACAAGATTGGCCCAGGCAGAGGCTTGAGACCTTCCTCGCGAAGGCCAAGTCCTACCACTGGGAGGATCCCATCCTTTACCACGAAGGAGGGGATAGCGTTTGACGTAGGTGCATTCCTCAGGAGGAGCACCATAACGTCCTCACTTACTGCCACAAGCTTGAGGCATGAGGACATCATTCTGGGAGGAGAACGACACAGAAAGTGCTCCAATCCGGCTTGTGGTGGTCTACCCTCTTCAAGGACTCCGATGAGTTCGTGAAGAGGTGTACTGACTGTCAGAGGATGGACACTTGTGGACAGCGTGATATGATGCCGATGCAGCCCATTCACTTCTGTGAGGTTTTTGACGCATGGGACATCGATTTCATGGGTCCATGATGAAAACCCATTCATCACTCTTTATTCTTATATTTTAGCTACAAAAACCTTTGCAAATGCATGTAGATATGTGTAAATAGGAATAATTAGCAAAAGCATGCATTGTGTAAAAACCTATAATTAGCATGTTTTTGTGCAAAAATAAAAGAATAAAGATTAAAAAGAAAAAGAGGGAAATATTTAGAATAAATATTGAGCAACCTAACCCAAGGGAGGGCTCAGCATGGGCCTGACCGCATAAAAGCCAAGTAGAGGGAGATAGGGGCTCATGTGTATATATTTATGTAAATAAAATAAAAATGTTTTCCTCACCCAAAAATATGCTTGTAAATACTTGTATATATTTATAAAAGATAAAAACAAAATAAAAAGTTAAAAATCAAAAAGATTAAAAAGACCCCTTCATCATGTACATATATCACATCTAAGTATTTATTTAACCTTGTAAATAAATAAAGTTATTTTCCAAACTTTTTGTAAATATTCTTTGCTATATATTGTAAATAAATAAAATAAAAAAAATCAAAACAAAAATCAAATAAAAATAACAAAATTAAAAATACAAAAATACATTGTACATATACCTTGTATATAGTTGTACATAACTATTTATTTTACCTATGTATATAAATAATAAAAATAAAATAAAAACACCCTTTTATTCCTTATTTTATACTATAAATAAATAAAATATAAAATAGGAATAAACTTGTACAAAAATAATAATTAAAAATCAAAAATCAAAAAAACCTACATATTGTATATATACCTATATATAGCTATATAATGTAAATACCTTATTTTTATTTTCAAAAATTAATTAAAAATCACAAAAAAATAGAAAAAAATAAAATAAAAATATTTCATGTTTTAAGTTTTTGAAAATTCGGTCATTTTCTGGCCCAAAATAATCAAATAAAAACTCAAAGCTTGGCGGGCTCTGATTGGTCCACGGGGGATTGTTGACCCCCGGTCAACTCCCCCCCCCCCAGGACCACCAGAGCCGGGTCCGTCCTGCCCGACCCATCTTCTCGGACTTTTCCCATGCAGACCCGACTCCTTTTTGCCCAAACCCCGGGTCCGGATTGCTCACGTCATACCCGAGAACCTCGCCGGAGCCTTCGCCTCGAGATCCGCGCGCTACATCGCCCTACCCGCGCCCTTCTTCCCGGACCCGCCAGCATACTTAAGCTCAGCTCCGCCACCCATTTCATGCATCTTTGGCCATTTGCTTCATTCTCCAGTGATCTCCAGAGAGAGAGAGAGAGAGGTGACAGCTCGCGCCTCGACCTGTTGCAGCGAGGAGAGGAGGTGAAAACCATCGATCCGGCGAGTATCACCGCCGTGCTCCGCCCTGAGTTGGAGCTCGAGCCTCGGACGTCGGCGTTCCTTGAGGCGAAGACCCAGAGCTGCGCAAGCTCGACCACAGCCCATCCCTTCACCTAGGTAGACCTGTAGTTCTTTCTTTTTCTCTAATTTTTGATTAGCCCCAAATCTCGCCGTCGCCGACCATCATCGATTCCGGCCATCTCCCCCTTCCGTTCGATCATCAGAATCCCCCATCACGTTCGCCCTTTTCCCGCGCACCTTCTCCGCCCCTCCGTTCAACCCAGCTCGCACAGGAGCTGGGGTTCGAACCCCTTCGTCGTCGCATCGCCGGGGTTCGCCCGCACCATCGCACCGTCCACTTGCACCACCGCTAGCGGGGTCGAGGCAGTTTTCCCTCGACCCAGGAGTTCTTTGGTTGCGTTTTGCAGGTCAATCGAGGGTTGTCTGAGGCCCTCCTACTTGAGAACCGGAGCTTCTTCTCCGCCGGAGTCGACAGAGCTCTCCGGAGCTCCGTTGATTCATCGGAGACGTCCCACAGACGCGGGAGGCTAAGGCGAAGCTTCCTCGATCATCAGAAGCCCCCGCGGAGGCTCGGAGCGCGCGTACTGGGCCGGTGAAGTTCGTCGGCCTCTTGTTCTTCGGGGACCTCCAGCAGCCGTTGGATTGCCCTCCTGCTCCAGTTTTGATCGCCACCGTCCGCTTCAGGAGCCACCAGCAGCGTTAGATCCATCTCAGGAGCGATCTGGACCATCGATGCCCGAGGTTTAGCCACAGTACCTCTCCACCGTTCGATCTCCCACGTGGCGACGCCTGGACCGATCGATCAACTCGAGGGATATCAGCGTTGGGCGCCACCCATTTCCAGCCGTTCATCAGCATACGTGGCGCCCATCCGACGGCCAACTTAATAAAGGGTAATTTATCCCTTAGGCCCTTAGCTTTAGTCTTGTTTTGTTTCAGTCCTGTAAATATTTTTCGTATTTTATTTACGTTGGTACATTTGCACTTTGGACCCTGTCTTGTTTTCTTATTGCATGTATGCCCCTGTGTGTAGTGTGTCACGTGCTTCGACACATGTTCTTTTGGTGTATTTGCAGTAGATGCCCTTGTAGTTCTGGATGTTATGAAATGAATGAAACTTTTTGATTAATTGCATTTATACCCCTGTGCGTGGTTGTTTTACGCATGTGCGTTATTTTTTGGGTAAATTGCAACTAAGCCCCCTGGACTTTTGGTACGTGTTACCAATAAGTCCTCGGGACTTATTTTTGTTACAAATAGGTCCCTGAGTACCCCAGGCACGCGCTTGGCATGTGATTTGCTGGGCTAATTGCACCGGGAAGCCCAGACTTTGGGTATTTGCACTCCAGTCCCTATGCACAGTACCCCCTTGTTATTTTTGAATAAAATATCAAATCACCTCCAAATTCGATGAAAATTTGACACATGGCTCCTGCCATGTTGTATGATTTTCGTGAATTTTTGAGGACATTTTTGATTTTGTTTGCTATTTTTAAAAATTCAAAAACCTTCATTTTTGCTACTGTCTAGATTGAAAAATCATAAAAAAATATAAAAACCCCTCTAAAAATTCCATAAAAATTAGCTACTGTGTAGTTTAGTTTGTTTGATTTTCTAGTCAATTTTGACTATTTTTCATTGCTTAAAAATCTTAAAAACTTAAAAACCCCAAAAAACCCATAAAAATTCTAATAAATCCATTAAAAATCCAAAAACAATAAATCTGGTACCTAAAATTTCCTTATTTCATCTATTTTATAGGAAAATTACCTCCAGGCCTTTTGGAGGTCCTTAGGTATTTTATCTAGGGACTCTAGGCTTGGTTGGACAGTACCCCTTGTTTTTGTTACTGTTTGATTTTTAGAAATTAAAATAAATATCAGAAAAATCCCAAAAATTCACCAAAAACATAAAAAATATAAAACACATAAAAATATTTTTGTTTTAATTTTTGGTTGATTTTTGATGCATTAAATAAATTGTTGAAGTGTGCTTATTTGTGTTTCTTTTATTTTCTTTACATTTTAAAAATCCAAAAAAAATATAAAAATAATTAAAAACCACTAAAAAAATTTTGTTTTTTATTTTATTTGTTTTTACTACCTCGTAGGCCTTCGGCCAATCCGTGCTCCTTGAGTTCGACCCTGGGAGCTATACCAGGTTAAACACATAGCAGGACCCCTTCCTTGCTTTGATTGGTTTTATTTTTCGCGAGTGGTTCGATTTTTCTTGATAGACACATCTGAGTGATTGAGGTCGCAACGACCATCGATTCAATACCTTTACCTTAGTCTCTCGGGTTTTTGTGTTATCAGAATGGCGCCGTTGCCGGGGAGCATGGCTTAGTAGTTTTTCTTTTCTTTTCTTTTTGATTTTCGCGGCTTTTCGCGGCTCTTTCAGAGCTCGCGGCTCTTCGCGGCTCTTTCAGAGCTCGCGGCTCTTCGCGGCTTTTGTTTATATTTCCTTTTTGTTTTATTTTGCTTTATTTCCTTTTTCTTTTATTTTTGTTTTTGTTTTTGTCTTCTTTTGTGTGTTTATTTTATTTCACATTTTTGCATATATACCCTTATTATTTTTATTTTTATTTTCACTTCTTTTTCCTTTATTATATTATTGGTTCTGACCACTCTATTTTCTCTTGCGAGGGCCCGAGGACCGAGGCGGCTGATTTCGAGAAGCCGGCGCAACCGCGAGATTCGGAGGCGGCTCCTTTCTTCGCGGAGCCGTAGGAGAGAGTGAGAGAGAGTTGAGTGGGTGAGGATTAGGGTAGAATTTTATTTCATTTCACTATTATTGTAATAATACAGGACCTTCTCAGACACTTGGACTCTTCTACCGTAGCGGGTCTGTTTCGCCGAGCACCGGTGTGCTCGGGGGACCCTTAGGACCTTCGCGGTTTTTCGCGGTTTTTACGCGGCTTTCTTTTCTTTTTATTTCTGCCTTTTCCGGTTTTTCGCGGTTTTTGCTCGAGCCCCTAGACTTAGGAATTTCTGGTGACTGTACCGTACTTAGTAGGATCCACACACCTAACTGCTTATCTGTTCCTATAGATCGTTAATTGGACCTACTTAAAAATCATTAATAAAAATAACCGATTCACTTACCTTCGTAGCCTACGTGCCGCAGCCCGTCCTATAAAGCGCTTACTCCTACCCCCGATTTGTCGGACAGAGGAGGGACGGGCCAAGACCGGACTCTTTGGCTTGGAGATCGGTGACCGGTTAGACGGTTCATCGCTAGAATTGCTCATCTAGGACTCGGCTTTACCACTGCATCATTTAGGTTAGTTTCTTTTCAGTCTTTAAATTCTGCGCGGATCATCTTGCATGTAGAGTGCTGGAGACAGGTACGCATTTCTTACTCAGCATGCATCATTGATTTATCGCGCATCGGCTTTTTCGTCTTCTCCCCCCTGTTTTGGACTTAATAATCAGGAGAACCGAAAAATTCGTTAGGCCATTTGTTTGCTTTGAAAAATACTAAAAAGTGAAACCATAAAATTGGGACTGGTTAATCTTATTGATCTTAAAATCCGCTCACCCTAAAAACTTTGTCTTGGGGAGAGCAACCCCCTCATTGTATGGTTTGGATGCGCGAGAGAGTGACCTGCACCCTAGGTAGAGCCCCCCGGTGCTAGTCCCGACTGATTACCGACTTTTCCGTGCGGGCCAGTCGGTTGGGTTAGCATCGGATATCCTAATAGGTCACGTAAGCGCTCTGATATTTTGTGTGTTCACCAAATAAAATTGACAAGATAATTTGACCGAACTTTCACGGTCTTCAGCTCGCGTTGCGTTGGTGAACCGGGGGTTTGTTTTCTGATCATAATTTTTCCAGATCTCATCCGCACTACTCGCCAGATCAAGATGATGGGTAGACGGTCTCTTAGGCAGCCTCTGGCTGCACCGCTTTCGGGCACGTCTGCCTCATCATCTAGGTTGGCCCGCGAGAGCTCAGACCCGCTCTCCGAGCCCGAGTACGATTCCACCATGTTCCCCCTCGATCCCCTTTTTGTTCTACCTGAGAGACACGAGCCCGAGGAGAGACTGATTGATTTGACAGCACCTGAGTTGGGCTCGTTTGATTTTGCAGACGTCATGGCCGGAGCCGGCAGTTCAGATGATCACTCCCGTCAGCCCGAGCACTTTGTACTAGACCAGGGAGCGATCAACTCCACCCTGATCGCATCACTCGAGACAGTCCAGCAGCAGCTACGCGATCAGGGGGCATTCATGATAGAGATGAGGCGAGAGTTGGAGAGGCTCAGAGCAGAGCGAGACCAGCAGAGCGAGCCTGAGGACGGACCAGATGCAGAGGCACGAGCCGCAGCAGCAGCAGCAGCCGCAGCCGCCGCCGCAGCGACAGCAGCCGCGGGAGGAGGACCACCGAGACCGATGCGGGAGTTGCACAACCCCGGATCTACACTGATGCACCATTGGGTGGTGGTACCTGCTATCGTGGGGGACTTCAAGTTCCCCCCGAACACCCTGCAGATGATTCCTCGTTTTCACGGACTTGCCACTGAGGAGCCCCACCTCCACCTCCAGGAGTTTCTGATGATCTGCAGTACTGTCCACGACCGGCATGTGGACCAGGACACGATCCGGATGATAGCCTTCCCGTTTTCACTGGCAGATAGAGCAGCCACCTGGCTGAAGCATCTTGGGAGGTTTGTCTACACCTGGGAGCAGCTCCGCACCGAGTACTTGAACAAGTACTATCCACTCGGGCGGACGAATGCAGCGAGGGCCCTGATCAGCAACTTCTCCATGTTCCCCAACGAGCAGTTTCACGAGGCATGGGAGAGGTTCCGAGAGCTCCTAGACAGATGCCCGCACCACGACATCACGAAGCCGAACCTTGTGCAGAGCTTCTTCAGCGGGTTGACACCAGAGCTACAGGGCCTGGTGAATGCTTCTTGCGGCGGGTCCTACTTCGCCAAGGACCACGACCAGGTCTGGGCCATCTTCGAGGAGATGGCTGAGAACTATATGGTGATGTCTCAGACCAGGTTGTATACTCAGAGACCCCAGCCACAGCAGCCAGGACCCGTGCAGTACCAGCGGATAGCACGGGTAGATGCCGGTCCATCCAGTTCGTCCGCAGCCGCAACAGCACAGGCAGAGTCGACAGCTGCGGACATGGGCATTATCGACGAGAAGTTGGAACGCATAGAGCTGATTGAGAAGAAGCAGTGCCAGAGCATCACTCAGATGGAACAGATGGCACAGGTTCTGAGCGACATGAAGACCCAGCTCATGTGTCTTCAGGAGGCACAGACGGCTCCTCAGCCCCGTCTTCAGTCGCGAGGCGACTCCGGCAGCAGCAGCAGCTCGTCCCAGCGCTCCAGCACCCCTGTGCAGCCTAGACAGGTTCACCTTGTACAGGCGGAGCCGTACCAGCAGCCGCAACCCACCTACCAGTCCCCACCATCTCCAGACATGCAGATGGTGGTATACCAGCCGGACCAGCCTCTGGCAGTACTCCCGCCAGCCCCCTACGATGCCGAGCCGTTGATGGATGTCAACGGGATTTGGTATGACCGCCCTCAGCCTGGGATCCGACGAGACCATCCCGGATTCAGGTGGGGGAATGGTGGTGCCCAGCCCCAGCAGCAGCTGTCAGGACAGGGAGGGCAGTACTCCCAGCAGAGAGATCACCAACAGCCGCAGCAGCAGCCCCCAGTTTACCAGGCACACCAGCCATCATCCTTCGTTCCTCGTCCCTATCAGCAGCAGGACAGTCGTGGAGGCGTGAGCAGCAAGCTCACCCAGTTCAGCAGCAGCACCCTTCCTCATACACCTCTTACCACCAGCAGCAGTACCAGCAGCCTCACCCCCAGAGAGGCTACCCGTCGGGTTCCCACGAGAGCCCTGCTTTGGATGACATCGCCCGCCTCCTCACGGACCAGCAGGCCACATTCAGACGGGAGATGGACGAGTTCCGCCAGGAGATGCGGGACTTGGTGAGAGGGAAGGCCGCCATTCCAGCCCAGATTGAGCCGAATCCGAATAACCTCAAGAGGAAATCTGAGCAGGTAGTACACACTGAGTTTGCCACTCCTAGTGACCCATTTGTTGATACATCTTCGGATCTATTTGATGCTGATTTTATCACACTTAGGAGCGGTAGGACCCCAGCAGGCGGCGGCGCCTCATCTGAGCTTCACCACGAGGACACTTCAGAGGCGCCACATGAGGAGGAGGAGGAGGAGAGCGGTACTGAGACCCCCCAGATGATGATGGTGGTACTGATGCCACCAAGGATGCTGATCCCACCGGCGGTACTGAGGCCGCCGCGTCACCAGTTCGAGGAGGTGGTACTGATACCACCCGCTCAGCTGAGCCATCCCGCGGTACTGATGCCGCAAGACGTCTACCAGCAGCAGCAGCAGAGCCAGCCCATGGTGGTACTGAGGCCACCGGTGTTTGTATAGAGAGAGATGTTGTCTTTCCCCACCTTGATGTATCTCAGGACTTTGGTTTGAATAAAGGAAAAGGTTTAGTTTCTTCTGGTCCCACTGTGGTGCATGATGTATGTGTGGATCCGGTCATCGAACTGTCTAGGCCTTTTCTTAGTCCTTCATCTGCGAAGGACCCTGTGATCCCCTTCTCTAGAGCCCTTCAGATGGGGAAGGGGAAGAAAAAAGAAAATCCAAAAAAGAGAGAGCTTGAGGAGTTCAGCCAGAGCATGATCGATCGATTCCACATCCAGCTGACCCTCCAGGAGGCTTTGCAGCACATCCCCCTTCTCCAGCGATCTTTGAGAGACATGACTACAATCAGGAGGAGGAGGAGGAACCACACTTCAGAGATCCATGTGCTGACGAAAGCCACGTGTTTCACGATCCAGAACCGACTGCCAGCCAAGAGGCCAGATTCAGGGGCCCCGTATGTCAGATGCCAGATTAGTGAGCAGAGGTTCGACCGTACTCTTCTAGATAGCGGATCGTCGATCAACCTTCTTCCGACAGCCCTTCTCGACCGCTTCGAGTTGGGCACTCTTCGACAGAGCAGGACAGTCCTTCAGTTCGCTGATCGATCTGTCAAGAGGCCGAAGGGGTTATTACGAGACGTTATCATCACGATTCAGGGCCTTAAATTCCCCGTGGACTTCGTAGTGTTGGACATGGAGATCCCTGAATCCGTGACCGATACCCCCATCATCCTTGGTCGTCCGTTCTTGGCCACAGCCAAGGCGGTGACTGATCATGATAGCGGGAAGGTGTAGTTTCGCGTCGAGGGCGAGAGTATACAAATAGAGACGGTCGAGGACTACAGAGCTAGAGAGAGAGCCCGCTCAGATGTGAGTACAGATTCAGAGCAGCTGACAGACGCAGAGCCAGACATCCACCAGGACTGTGATTTCGTGATCACAGATGATGAGGCAGCTTGGGCAGATCCTGCAGCACAGACCATCCTCTCATATTCAGATGCAGCTGATGCCGAGATGACATCAGAGGAGAGTCTGGAGAGCACAGCCCTGGTTCAGGATACCACAGAGGCAGCAGAGCCGGTCCTTGATCGCGACACGATTTTCAGTGATGGTGGTGCTGAGGCCACCTTGCTTGACGGTGGTACTGATGCCACCGCGGTTGATACAGATCCCTCGGATTCAGAGTCTGATTGGGCCGATTGTGATGATCAGATGCCAGACCTGATTCCACCTGAGCCTACAGATGAGGAGGAGGCAGATGCAGAGCAGACCAGAGACAGTGCAGTTGAGCAGCCATCTTCCGATCCAGTTTGCGAGAGTTCGCTTCACTTCTCCCAGGCAGATTTGGCAGACTTAGCAGCTTTCACTCAGTTCCTTCCACAGCCAGATTTGCCAGCACCCAGCATTCCAGAGCTGAAGCCGCTCCCTACTTCGCTGAAGTATCGATTCCTTGCGGGTGAGCCAGAGATGTACCCAGTCATCATCTCCGCCGAGTTGACTGGAGAGCAAGAAGCCCATTTGATGGGGATTCTTGAAAAGAACCGCAAGGCGATCGGATGGAGCGTAGCAGATCTCCATGGGATTAGTCCATCAGTGTGCTCCCACCATATCTATCTCGAGGAAGGGGCAAAGCCGTCGCGTGAGTTCCAGCGGCGACTGAACCCCAACCTGAGAGAGGTCGTGATGAAGGAAATATCAAAATGGTGGAGTGCAGATTTTATTTATCCCATTTCCGACTCCAAGTGGGTCAGCCCCTTGCATGTGGGGCCCAAGAAGACGGGCATCACGACTGTGATCAGTGAGTCGGGAGAGGAGATTGTTACACGAGTACCCACCTCTTGGAGGGTTTGTGTTGACTACAGGAGACTCAACCAGGCCACCAAGAAGGATCATTTCCCCCTGCCTTTTATTGACCAGATCATTGAGAGACTGGCAGGGAAGAGCCATTATTGCTTCCTGGATGGGTACTCGGGCTACAACCAAGTGGCCATCGCTCCTGAGGATCAGGAGAAGACCACCTTTACCTGTCCCTTCGGCACATATGCTTTTCGACGCATGCCATTTGGGCTATGCAATGCCCCTGCGACTTTTCAGAGGTGCATGCTGTCGATCTTCTCGGACATGGTAGGGGAGTGTTTGGAGGTCTTCATGGACGATTTCTCGGTCTACGGTGACGGATTCGATTCTTGTCTTGACTGCCTAGACCGGGTACTCCAGCGATGTATTGAGTTTCATTTGGTTTTATCTTGGGAGAAGAGTCACTTCATGGTGACTCAAGGGACGGTGCTTGGCCACATCATCTCCAACAGGGGCATGGAGGTTGATCCGGCCAAGGTTGATGTCATTAGGAAACTCGCACCGCCGTCCAATCTGAGGCAGCTACGGTCATTCCTGGGGCACGTTGGATTTTATAGGAGATTTATTCAGGATTTCAGCAGGATTGCCGGCCGTTGACTGACCTCTTGACGAAAGACACCGAGTTCCTTGTCGATGACAAGTGTCTTTCGTCGTTTGCGACTCTCCAGCAGTGTGTCATTGAGGCTCCTGTCCTCCAGCCACCTGATTGGTCTCTCCCATTCGAGATCATGACGGATGCCTCCGATTTTGCCGTAGGGGCAGTGCTGGGACAGAGGAGGGATGGAGTTCCATTTGCCATACACTACGCTAGCCGCACATTGGATTCCGCCCAGCGGAATTACACGGTCACAGAGAAGGAGATGCTAGCCGTAGTGTTTGCCCTGGATAAGTTCAGATCGTATATCATTGGATCTAGAGTGACTTTGTTTACAGATCACACCGCCATCAGGTACCTCATGGCAAAGAAGGATGCCAAGGCCAGACTGACTAGGTGGATCCTTCTACTCCAGGAGTTCGACATTGAGATCAAGGATAAGCCTGGAGTCAAGAATGTGGTGGCGGATCATCTCTCCCGACTAGAGCAGCATGAGGATTCTGAGCAGATTGACCCTATTAGAGATACCTTCCCAGATGAGGCGATCCTTGCTATCGCCTCACTCCCATGGTACGCCGATATTGTGAACTTTCTCGTTGCTGGGAAAGTCCCACAAGATTGGCCCAGGCAGAGGCTTGAGACCTTCCTCGCGAAGGCCAAGTCCTACCATTGGGAGGATCCCATCCTTTATCACGAAGGAGGGGATAGCGTCTGGCGTCGGTGTATTCCTCAGGAGGAACACCATAGCGTCCTCACTTACTGCCACAAGCTTGAGGCAGGAGGACATCATTCTGGGAGGAGAACGGCACAGAAGGTGCTCCAATCCGGCTTGTGGTGGCCTACCCTCTTCAAGGACTCAGATGAGTTCGTGAAGAGGTGTACTGACTGTCAGAGGATGGGCACTTGTGGACAACGTGATATGATGCTGATGCAGCCCATTCACTTCTGTGAGGTTTTTGACGCATGGGGCATCGATTTCATGGGTCCATTCCCTAAGAGTCAGGGATTTGAGTACATTCTGTTAGCCGTTGACTATGTGAGTCGTTGGGTGGAGACTATCCCCGCCCGAGCCGCGGATGCGAGGACAGTTTGCAGATTTTTGAGGAAGCACATCATCACGCGGTTCGGGGTTCCACGAGTTCTGATTTCTGATGGGGGATCTCACTTCATCAACGACCAGGTGAAGGCACTTGCTAGCGAGTTCGACATAGATCATCGTGTTGCTACACCTTACCATCCACAGACGAATGGTCTAGCCGAAGTGTCGAATAGGGAGATCAAGACTATTCTGCAGAAAGTCGTCCGCCCTGACCGAAAGGATTGGTCACAGCTTTTGGACTCGGTCTTGTGGGCATATAGGACGTCTTTCAAGACACCTTTGGGCACATCTCCCTTTCGCCTCGTGTATGGCAAGCCATGCCATTTACCTGTTGAGCTGAGGCACAAGTCACTTTGGGCAGTTACAGATATTTTGATGGATCCAGATGGTATGTGAGACCAGAGGAGGGCAGAGCTAGCTGCCCTGGAGGAGCTTAGAGATGCAGCTTTCTCGAGCAGCCTACATTATAAGGAGAAAGTGAAGGAGTGGCATGATTCTCATATCAGCCACAAGCATTTTGAGATTGGACAGAGAGTATGGCTGTTTGATGCGAGGCTACGCCTATTTCCAGGGAAGCTACAGAGCAAATGGAAGGGACCTTATCTGGTTAGAAAGGTACACGACAACGGTAGCATAGATATATCCGAGTTGTCTTCTGAGAGTACCTTTCGAGTGAACGGCCAGCGGCTCAAACCATTTCTAGATCATGAGCCGCGGGTCGTTGATCTTGCCCCTATTCATTTTGCGTGAGATGTGATCTTTGACTCACATCTAATGCATCTCACGCCTGAGTTTCACTGATCCTCCGCCTTGTATAGATCCAGATGTCCATATCACCACATTCTTTAGTCCCACATCCCTTTCTTCATCTTGTGATTATGCTATACTTAGGGTGCACTTTACCCTAAGTATAGGGGGGATGTCAGACCTTTCGGGTATTTCTTTTGTTTCTGTCTACCCCTGTTTTTGCTGCCTATACTTAGGGATATTTCACCCTAAGTATAGGGGGGGTAGACCCTGTACATTCTGCACTCTGGTTTTCCCTTAGTATACAGCCTGCTATACTTAGGATTATTTGATCCTAAGTATAGGGGGGAGACCTGAGTCCCTCTTGACTTTTCATTTCCCTTTTGTATAGCCTTTCTTTTCACTTTCCTATACCTAGCACGAGTTATGTCTTCTTCATCGCTCTTGACTCTGAGGACATCGTTCGAGCTAAGTATAGGGGGGGTGTGTATATAGTTCATATATACTTTAGCCATAACTCGTACTTTGTGTGAGTGTGTTAATAAATAAAATGGCTAAAAACCACAAAAATTAAAAATTTTCATGTACAATAATCTTCTTTTATTTGTACATACATAGCTAGTGTACAAATTATTTTTGTAAAAATGATTTCAAAAATCTTTTGTGTAAAGCTTGTGTAAATATTTTTGTATCAAAATTATGTATATAGTACAAAATTTTTCCAAAATGTTTTGAAAATCAAAAGTTTGCAAAAATCTTGTGTAAATGTGTGTAAATATCTTTTTGCAAAAACTTGCACTTCATGCATCATCCATTCATGATTTCAAAACATTTTTCAAAAATTTTGCATGATTGTAAAATTTGTGTAAATAAGCATCTTTTTGTGCATATGTATATAGTTTTTCTGGATGAGTGTTGACATTTAAACTAGCCTGGAATCAAATTGAGAAATGGAGCTTGATTAAGATCTTAATCCACCTAATTTCTAAGAGGAACCTTATAGGGCTTAGGTTTAAGACTTTTCAGGTCCATGGTGACTTAATTCTTTGAGTTCACTAGGTTTTGATCACGTCATCTCAATGAGCCTAAGTAGAGCACTTAACAACAACACATGACTCATATAGATTATGGCTTTACTTGGACAACCGCACTATGCACCGAGCTCTCTACGGATGAGGTGGTGAGGAGGCAGTCTTACTTGACTTGGGGTAGCATATGAGGGTAGTACTTCTAGGCGGAACCTCTCTTCTTCTTTTAGTGAAGGAAGTGCGTCTCAACTTGGTCTGGTTGTCATGAGGTCTAACGACGGGAGTTGTGGGTTGCAATAAAGCTTCAAAAGAGGGATAGTCTACTGGCTCAAGAGGAAAAACTCCTTGTATATATGCTGCACATGTATATGTTGTACAGATGCACTTGAAAAAAAATGTGCAAAAAGAAAAGAACTCCAAAAAAGTGGTGGGTCTGAGAGAAAATGATAATCCCACCGGAGTATGTATATAGAGTGCAATAAGCAAAGCTTGGTTTCATGATCCACCTGTTGTAGCTTGCAGCAGGGAGACTTGGCTACACTGGTCAAGCTCCCAAGGGTACTTGGCTACACTGGCCTTGACCCATTCTCTTCTTCCCCCTCTTCTTGAGCCGATTGTACTTGAACTTAGAAGGGAATACCCCGCTCCTCGAGGAAAGAGTGGCCAGATTGAGGTCATAGAGTTACCTTGTTAGGGAGGGTTGTCAAGTTGCCATTTCTGAGGTGGAGAGCTTAGACTTCACATTCACAGGACAAGAAAAGATTCATGGTCTTCAGGGTTTGTGATTGATGACTTGTTCTGATCTGGAGCATTGAGGAGTCTTGGTTATGGATTAGTGGAACTTAGAGGCTGTTAGGTTTTAAGCTTAAGTCTAAATAAGGTTCCGACACATTAATAATCCAAAGATCTGATCGAGCTCCATACCCCAATTTAATGAAGGCAAGTTTAATAATCAACCTTGATCCATGTACATCCTCTTTCTCTTTTTCTTTCTTTCTGTTTCACTTCTTTTTCAAATAAGTGTTTGCTAAGGGACTAGCAAAGTTAAGTATAGGGGGGTGATGAATACCCATTCATCACTCTTTATTCTTATATTTTAGCTACAAAAACCTTTGCAAATGCATGTAGATATGTGTAAATAGGAATAATTAGCAAAAGCATGCATTGTGTAAAAACCTATAATTAGCATGTTTTTGTGCAAAAATAAAAGAATAAAGATTAAAAAGAAAAAGAGGGAAATATTTAGAATAAATATTGAGCAACCTAACCCAAGGGAGGGCTCAGCATGGGCCTGACCGCATAAAAGCCAAGTAGAGGGAGATAGGGGCTCATGTGTATATATTTATGTAAATAAAATAAAAATGTTTTCCTCACCCAAAAATATGCTTGTAAATACTTGTATATATTTATAAAAGATAAAAACAAAATAAAAAGTTAAAAATCAAAAAGATTAAAAAGACCCCTTCATCATGTACATATATCACATCTAAGTATTTATTTAACCTTGTAAATAAATAAAGTTATTTTCCAAACTTTTTGTAAATATTATTTGCTATATATTGTAAATAAATAAAATAAAAAAAAATCAAAACAAAAATCAAATAAAAATAACAAAATTAAAAATACAAAAATACATTGTACATATACCTTGTATATAGTTGTACATAACTATTTATTTTACCTATGTATATAAATAATAAAAATAAAATAAAAACACCCTTTTATTCCTTATTTTATACTATAAATAAATAAAATATAAAATAGGAATAAACTTGTACAAAAATAATAATTAAAAATCAAAAATCAAAAAAACCTACATATTGTATATATACCTATATATAGCTATAAAAATGTAAATACCTTATTTTTATTTCCAAAAATTAATTAAAAATCACAAAAAATAGAAAAAAAATAAAATAAAAATATTTCATGTTTTAAGTTTTTGAAAATTCGGTCATTTTCTGGCCCAAAATAATCAAAGAAAAACTCAAAGCTTGGCGGGCTCTGATTGGTCCACGGGGGATTGTTGACCCCCGGTCAACTCCCCCCCCAGGACCACCAGAGCCGGGTCCGTCCTGCCCGACCCATCTTCTCGGACTTTTCCCATGCAGACCCGACTCCTTTTTGCCCAAACCCCGGGTCCGGATTGCTCACGTCATACCCGAGAACCTCGCCGGAGCCTTCGCCTCGGGATCCGCGCGCTACATCGCCCTACCCGCGCCCTTCTTCCCGGACCCGCCAGCATACTTAAGCTCAGCTCCGCCACCCATTTCATGCATCTTTGGCCATTTGCTTCATTCTCCAGTGAGCTCCAGAGAGAGAGAGAGAGAGGTGACAGCTCGCGCCTCGACCTGTTGCAGCGAGGAGAGGAGGTGAAAACCATCGATCCGGCGAGTATCACCGCCGTGCTCCGCCCTGAGTTGGAGCTCGAGCCTCGGACGTCGGCGTTCCTTGAGGCGAAGACCCAGAGCTGCGCAAGCTCGACTACAGCCCATCCCTTCACCCAGGTAGACCTGTAGTTCTTTCTTTTTCTCTAATTTTTGATTAGCCCCAAATCTCGCCGTCGCCGACCATCATCGATTCCGGCCATCTCCCCCTTCCGTTTGATCATCAGAATCCCCCATCACGTTCGCCCTTTCCCCGCGCACCTTCTCCGCCCCTCCGTTCAACCCAGCTCGCACAGGAGCTGGGGTTCGAACCCCTTCGCCGTCGCATCGTCGGGGTTCGCCCGCACCACCGCACCGTCCACTTGCACCACCGCTAGCGGGGTCGAGGCAGTTTGCCCTCGACCCAGGAGTTCTTTGGTTGCGTTTTGCAGGTCAATCGAGGGTTGTCTGAGGCCCTCCTACTTGAGAACCGGAGCTTCTTCTCCGCCGGAGTCGACAGAGCTCTCCGGAGCTCCGTTGATTCATCGGAGACGTCCCACAGACGCGGGAGGCTAAGGCGAAGCTTCCTCGATCATCAGAAGCCCCCGCGGAGGCTCGGAGCGCGCGTACTGGTCCGGCGAAGTTCGTCGGCCTCTTGTTCTTCGAGGACCTCCAACAGCCGTTGGATTGCCCTCCTGCTCCAGTTTTGATCGCCACCGTCCGCTTCAGGAGCCACCAGCAGCGTTAGATCCATCTGAGGAGCAATCTGGACCATCGATGCCCGAGGTTTAGCCACAGTACCTCTCCACCGTTCGATCTCCCACGTGGCGACGCCTGGACCGATCGATCAACCCGAGGGATATCAACGTTGGGCGCCACCCATTTCCAGCCGTTCATCAGCATACGTGGCGCCCATCCGACGGCCAACTTAATAAAGGGTAATTTATCCCTTAGGCCCTTAGCTTTAGTCTTGTTTTGTTTTAGTCCTGTAAATATTTTTCGTATTTTATTTACGTTGGTACATTTGCACTTTGGACCCTGTCTTGTTTTCTTATTGCATGTATGCCCCTGTGTGTAGTGTGTCACGTGCTTCGACACGTGTTCTTTTGGTGTATTTGCAGTAGATGCCCTTGTAGTTCTGGATGTTATGAAATGAATGAAACTTTTTGATTAATTGCATTTATACCCCTGTGCGTGGTTGTTTTACGCATGTGCGTTATTTTTTGGGTAAATTGCAACTAAGCCCCCTGGACTTTTGGTACGTGTTACCAATAAGTCCTCGGGACTTATTTTTGTTACAAATAGGTCCCTGAGTGCCCCAAGCACGCGCTTGGCGCGTGATTTGCTGGGCTAATTGCACCAGGACCCCCAGAACTTTGGGTATTTGCACTCCAGTCCCTGTGCACAGTACCCCCTTGTTATTTTTGAATAAAATATCAAATCACCTCCAAATTCGATGAAAATTTGATACATGGCTCCTGCCATGTTGTAGGATTTTTGTGAATTTTTGAGGACATTTTTGATTTTGTTTGCTATTTTTAAAAATTCAAAAACCTTCATTTTTGCTACTGTCTAGATTGAAAAATCATAAAAAATATAAAAACCCCTCTAAAAATTCCATAAAAATTAGCTACTGTTTAGTTTGTTTGATTTTCTAGTCAATTTTGGCTATTTTTCATTGCTTAAAAACCTTAAAAACTTAAAAACCCCAAAAAACCCATAAAAATTCTAATAAATCCATTAAAAATCCAAAAACAATAAATCTGGTACCTAAATTTTCCTTATTTCATCTATTTTATAGGAAAATTACCTCCAGGCCTTTTTGAGGTCCTTAGGTATTTTATCTAGGGACTCCAGGCTTGGCTGGACAGTACCCCTTGTTTTTGTTACTGTTTGATTTTTAGAAATTAAAATAAATATCAGAAAAATCCCAAAAATTCACCAAAAACATAAAAAATATAAAACACATAAAAATATTTTTGTTTTAATTTTTGGTTGATTTTTGATGATTAAATAAATTGTTGAAGTGTGCTTATTTGTGTTTCTTTTATTTTCTTTACATTTTAAAAATCCAAAAAAAATATAAAAATAATTAAAAACCACTAAAAAATATTTTGTTTTTTATTTTATTTGTTTTTACTACTTCGTAGGCCTTCGGCCAATCCGTGCTCCTTGAGTTCGACCCTGGGAGCTATACCAGGTTAAACACATAGCAGGACCGCTTCCTTGCTTTGATTGGTTCTATTTTTCGCGAGTGGTTCGATTTTTCTTGATAGACACATCCGAGTGATTGAGGTCGCAACGACCATCGATTCAGTACCTTTACCTTAGTCTCTCGGGTTTTTGTGTTATCAGTCCATTCCCTAAGAGTCATGGATTTGAGTACATTCTGTTGGTCGTTGATTATGTGAGTCGTTGGGTTGAGGCCATCCCCGCCCGAACCGCTGATGCGAGGACAGTTTGCAGATTTTTGAGGAAGCACATCATCAGGCGGTTCGGGGTCCCTCGAGTATTGATTTCAGATGGGGGGTCTCACTTCATCAACGACCAGGTGAAGGCCCTTGCTAGCGAGTTCGGCATAGACCATCGAGTTGCCACTCCATACCATCCACAGACGAATGGTCTAGCCGAGGTGTCGAATAGGAAGATCAAGACTATTCTGCAGAAAGTCGTCCGCCCTGACCGAAAGGATTGGTCACAGCTTTTGGACTTGGTCTTGTGGGCATATAGGACGTCTTTCAAGACACCATTGGGCACATCTCCCTTTCGCCTCGTATATGGCAAGCCGTGCCATTTACCTGTTGAGCTGAGACACAGGTCACTTTGGGCAGTCACTGATATACTTGTTGATCCAGATAGTGTAGGAGACCAGAGGAGGGCAGAGGTAGCAGCCTTGGAGGAGCTTAGAGATACCGCCTTCTCAAACAACCTACAGTACAAGGAGAGAGTGAAGGAGTGGCATGATTCTCATATCAGCCACAAGCATTTTGAGCCTGGACAGAGAGTATGGCTATTTGATGCTAGGCTTCGCCTATTTCCAGGGAATCTACAGAGCAAATGGAAGGGATCCTACTTAGTGAGAAAGGTACACGACAACGGTAGCATTGACATATCCGAGTTGTCTTCTGAGAGTACCTTTCGAGTAAACGGCCAGCGGCTCAAGCCATTTCTAGATCATGAGCCGCGGGTCGTTGATGTTGCCCCGATTCATTTTGCGTGAGATGTGGTCTCTTGACTCACATCTATTGCATCTCACGCCTGATTATCATTGTTCTTCCGACCTGTATAGATCTAGATGTCCATATCATCACATTCTTTAGTCCCACATCCCGTTTGTCATCCTTGATTATGCTATACTTAGGGTTTACTTTACCCTAAGTATAGGGGGGATGTAGGACCTTTGAGTTTTTCTTTTGATTCTTTCTACCCCTGTTTTGCTGCCTATACTTAGGGATATTTTACCCTAAGTATAGGGGGGTAGACCCTGTACATTCTCCACTCGATTTTCCCTTTTGTGTACAACCTGCTATACTTAGGATTACTTGATCCTAAGTATAGGGAGAAAAGCCGAGATCTTCCTGATATTCTATTCATTCATTCTTCTTTGTATATAGCCTTCCTTTTCACTTCCCTATACTAAGCACGAGTTATGTCTTCTTCATCGCTCTTGACTCTGAGGACATCGTTCGAGCTAAGTATAGGGGGGGTGTATATATTTCATATATACTTTAGCCATAAATCGTACTTTGTGTGAGTGTGTTAATAAATAAGATTGACTAAAAACCTTAAAAACCACAGAAATTAAAAATTTTTCCATGTAAATAATCATTCTTTTATTGCACATACATAGCTAGTGTACAATTTTTTTTTTGTAAAAATGTTTTCAAAAATCTTTTTGTGTAAAGTTTGTGTAAATATTTTCATATCAAAATTATGTATATAGTACAAAATTTTTCAAAATGTTTTGAAAATCAAAAGTTTGCAAAAATCTTGTGTAAATTTGTGTAAATACTTTTGTAAAACTTGCATTCATGAATTCATCCATTCATGATTTCAAAACATTTTTCAAAAATTTTGCATGTGTGTAAATATTGTGTTAATAACATCTTTGTATATATGTATACAGTTTTTCCTGGATTATAGTTGACATTTAAACTAGCCTGGAATTAAATTGGGAAATGGAGCTTGATTAAGATCTTAATCCACATAATTCATAAGAGGAACCATATAGGGCTTAGGTTTAAGGCTTTTCAGGTCCATGGTGACTTAATTCTTTAAGTCCACTAGGCTATGATCACATGTCATCTCAATGAGCCTAAGTAGAGCACTTAACAACACACACATGACTCATATGGACAATGACTTTACTTGGACACCACACTTAGCACCGAGCTCTCTACGGATGAGGTGGTGAGGAGGCAGTCTTCCTTGACTTGGGGTAGCATATGAGGGTAGTAGTTCTAGGCGGAACCTCTCTTCTTATTTTAGTGAAGGAAGTGCGTCTCAACTTGGTCTGGTTGCCATGAGGTCTAACGGCAGGAGTTGTGGGTTGCAATAATGCTTCAAAAGAGGGATAGTCTACTGGCTCAAGAGGAAATACTCCTTGTATATATGCTGCACATGTATATGTTGTATAGATGCACTTGAAAAAAATGCAAAAAGAAAATAACTCCAAAAAAGTGGTGGGTCTGAGAGAAAATGATAATCCCACCGGAGTATGTATATAGTGCAATAAGCCAAGCTTGAGATTCATGTCCCACCTTATGTAGCTTGCAGCAGGGAGACTTGGCTACACTGGTCGAGCTCCCAAGGATACATGGCTACACTGGCCATGGTCCATTCTCTTCTTCCCCCTCTTCTTGAGCCGGTTGAACTTGAAATTAGAAGGGAGTACCCCGCTCCTCGAGGAAAGAGTGGCCAGATTGGGGTCATAGAGTTACCTTGTTGGGGAGGGTTGTCATGTTACCATTTATGAGGTGGAGAGCTTATACTTCACATTCACAGTACAAGGAAAGATTCATGGTCTTCAGGGTTTGTGTTTGGTGACTTGTTCTGATCTGGATTGTTGAGGAGTCTTGATTATAGATTGGTGGAACTTAGAGGCTATTGAGTTTTAAGCTTAAGTCCAAATAAGGTTCCGACACATTAATAATCCAAAGATCTGATCGAGCTCCATAATTCAATTTAATGAAGGCAAGTTTAATATTCAACCTTGATCCATGTACATTCTCCTCTTTTTCTTTTTCTTTCTCTTTTGTACTTCTTTTTCAAATAAGTGTTTTCTAAGGGACTAGCAAAGTTAAGTATAGGGGGTGATGAATACTCATTCATCACTCTTTATTCTTATATTTTAGCTACAAAAATCTTTGCAAATGCATGTATATGTTTGTAAATACAAATAATTACCAAAAGCATGCATAGTGTAAAAACTAATAATTAGCATGTTTTTGTGCAAAAATAAAAGAATAAAGAATTAAAAGAAAAAGAGGGAAATATTTAGAATAAATATTGAGCAACCTAATCCCAAGGGAGGGCTCAGCATGGGCCTGACCGCATAAAAGCCAAAGTAGAGAGAGATAGGGAGCTCATGTGTGTAAATATCCCTGTAAATATAATAAAAATATTTTCCTCTAAAAATAGAATAAAATGGGCTTGTATATATGTATAAGTATTTATAAATACAAAATCAAAATAAAAAGAGAAAAATTAAAAAGAAATTAAAAATAGCCTTTCTTGTACATATTCACCATGTATATAAAACCACTCTTATATTTATTTAACCTTGTAAATAAATAAATTAAAATCCCTAAAAATTTGTATATATTCTATCTTGTATGTTGTAACTAAATAAAATAAAAGCCATAAAAACAAAAATCAAATAAAAAGAACAAAATTAAAAACCAAAAAGAACATTGTATATATATACCATGTATATAAATGTATATATCTATTTATTTTACCCTTGTAAATAAATAATAAAAATAAAATAAAAACATCAAATTATTCCCAATTTTATGCTATAAATAAATAAAATATAAAATGGGAAAAAATGTACAAAAATAATTAATTAAAAATCAAAAAGTAAAAATCAATATTGTGTAAATACCTATGTATAGCACTATAGTTTACATACCTTATTTTTATTTCAAAAAAATAATAAAAAATCAAAAAAATAGAAAAAATTTTAACAAACATTTTTCATGTTTTGAGTTTTTTTAATAATTCGGCCATTTATTATTTTATTTCGAATTTCTAAATATTTCTGATGTGGCCTGTTCTCATTGGTCCACGGGGGATGTTGACCCCCCCGGTCAACTCCCCCCCTGGACCACTTAGTCCCGGATCCGTGCCCGCGACCCGATTTCTCGAAATTTTGCATACTCGATCCGATCATCAAATCCGTTAACCCCGGGCCCTAATCCGAGCTTGATCATCCCTTATCCACGCCCGGGGTGGATTTTGGGGATCCGCGCTTCGAGCTGCTCGCCCGACTCCCGTTTAGCCGGACCCATAGAGGTATTTAGTCCGAGCTCCGCCTCCTTCCTCAATCATCTTTGGATCGTTTCTCTCCACCCCAGGACCTCCACAGCCTTCGCGAGAGTGACAACTCGCTCCCGGCCGTGTCGCAGCGAGGAAAGGGAGACCGAACCACTGATCCGGCAGCTACGCGCCATCGTGCGCCGCCTGGAGGTGACACTCGAGCCTCGGGCACCGACGACCCTCGAGGCAAGGACCTGGAGCATCCTCTGCTCTTCCCCAGTCGACTCCATCCATCAGGTAGCCTTCCTTCTTCTTATATTTCCCGAATTTTCATTTTCCCCCAAATCGACTCATCGACGTTCATCGCCGATTCTGACCACCTTAGCCATCCGTTCGACCATCGGAGTCGACCCACATAGCCGCCTTCTCTCCGCGCACCTTCTCCACCCACTCATCCAACCCAGCTCGCACAGGAGCTGGGATTGGGGCTCCTCCGCCGTCGCTTCGCCGGAGCCCCTTCAACCCGACGCGCCGACCACCCACACCACTGCTAACCGGGTCGAGGCACTTTGCCGTCGACCCAGGAGTGTGTTGCACCGCTTTGCAGGTCACAGAGGAGCCCATCTGAGGGCTTCGTCCATTCGAGCAGCCGCTCCTCCTCCGCCAGTGCTGCCGGAGCTCTCCAGAGCTCCTCTCCACCATCGGAGTGGACCATTAGACATGGGAGGCCCAGGCGATCCTTTCCCGATATTCAGCAGCCTCCGAGGAGCTCGCCTGCACGCGCACGAGCCCGGCGAACCTCGCCAGAGTCCAGTTTGTCGAGCATCCTCTGTAGCCGTTCGATCCCCCCTCCAGCTCCAGATCAGATCTCAAACGTCCAGTAGAGGAGCCACGCCAGCCGTCCGATCATCAGAGGAGGGACCAGAACCGTCCGATCGATGAGGGTTAGCCGCGCCGCTTCTCACCCGTTGGATCTCCACGTGGCGCCCATCCGACGACCGGCTTAATAAAGGGTAAACGTCTCTTAGGCCCTTAGGTTTTTAGGTGTTAATCTTTAGTCTTGTAAATATTTTAAAACTTTTATTTGCGTTTGGTCATTTGCTTAGAGGACCCTGTCATTTCTTGTATTTACTTTTATACCCCTGTTTGTAGAGGAACACGTGCTTCGACACGTGATTGTCTGGGTTAATTGCATGTATGGGCTGATTATTTCAGGGTGTTAATGAATGAGTTTATACTTTTGATATTTGCAGAAATACCCCTGTGAATGGTTTAATTGTGCATGTGCGTTATATAGTGGGTAATTTACACTGAAGCCCCTGGACTTTTAGTACGTGTTACTAATTAGTCCAGGAACTTTAGTTTTCTTGCAAATAGGTCCCATAGTGCCCAGGTCACCCGCCTCGCGCGTGATTTCGTGGAGAATTTGCACCGGACCCCCTGGAACTTGTGTTAATTGCGTACAGGTCCCTATACACTATACCATTGTTTTTTATTTTAATAAAATAGTAAACCAACTCCAAATTTGATGAAAATTGGATACATGGCTCCTTCCATGGTGTAAAATTTTCTTTAAATTTTGGAGACATTTTTGATACTTTTTGATATTTTCAAAAATTCAAAAACACACATTTTCTTTATTGTCTAACTTTAAAAATCACAAAAAAATATTAACACACTCTAAAAATTACAAAAAAATTACAGATTGTTTGTTTTGCCTTGTTTGATTTTCTGACCAATTTTGGTCATTTTTTGCTTTATAAAACTTATAAAAATTACAAAACCCCTAAAAACCCATAAAAATTCTAATAAATAAAAGAAAAATAAAAAATTAATAATTCTGGTGCCTAAATTTTCCTTGTGTTTTCTACTATACAGGAAAATTACCTTCAGACCTTGATAGGGCTATTTTTGCATTTTAGTTTGGCCCTCCAAGTCTGACTGGACAGTACGCTTCTTTTCTTGTCTTGTTTTATTTTTATAAAATCCGATAAAAATCAGAAAAATACCAAAAATTTCCAAAAAATAGTAAAAAATATAAAAAACATAAAAACATTTTGGATGATTTTTGAGTAGATAAATAATTGTTTGTAGTTGCTTGATTTATTGCTTTTCTATTTTCTTAATTACATTAAAAATCCAAAAAATATAAAAACATTAAAAATCCACCAAAAAAGCCTTTTACTTTATTTTGTTTCTTTTTTAGACTACTTCATAGGTCGCGAGGCCATCACGTGCTCCTTGTGTTCGACCATGGTCGCTATACCAGGTTAATATAATAGCGAGACCGCTACTTTGAGCTTGTTTGGTTTTTATCTTGTTTTGGTGGTCTATAATTTTTTCTCGATTGACAACGCTTGGTGACTTGGGTCACAACGACCCTTGATTACCTTTACCCGAGTCGTCAGGCGTGTCATCAAGAAACGATGACGAAATCGTTTTCTTTTCAAGCAACTAAAGAATGTTGACGATTGGGAAGATGGGAAGGAAAAGGCTCATGGTAAGCCCCCTTTAAGCCCTCTCCTCAAGATAAAATACATATGTGCAGAGATTTTTTAGGTAACTTTAGATGACGTTAAGTTCAAAGTAGGAGTTGTTAGGATAGAATGGGAAGATAAGGTATAAATATAATAATATATTTTTATTTAGTTATACGGCTGCTTCATTCCACTCCTTTTTCGCTTTTATTTATATTATATATTATATAATTTCTTTTTTATATTGATTAGACCCGGTCAATTTTCATTAATGAAAATTTTTCCTTTTAAAGTAGAGTTTTTTTGTGATGATCCACTGATTTATTTTATATTTCTTTAACGTTATTTTGGGTATATTTATATAATACCCTCTAGAAACTCAATTTATTATACTACCCACCAATAAAAGTTCATTTTTTTTCAAAGCACCCCATACTTAAAAAAATAAGTGTTATTACAACTCTACCCTCCTTATAAGAAATTTCGTCCTCAAAATTCTAAAGACATACCTAGGAATTCAGGATAATTCTCTCGAATTCGTCCTCAAGTTTCCAGGTGGCTTCTCTATCTGAGTGATTATACCAAGCAACTTTTGCCATCTTGATAGTCTTTCTTCTTAGTTGATGTTCTTGACGATCAACATGTGAGAAGGACGCTCCTCGTACGATAAGTTTTTACGAATTTTAATAGGCTCATATTGGATCTGATGAGTGGGATCATGAATGTATTTCCGCAAGATGGAGACATGAAAGACATTATGAATATGCGAATACTGAGGTGGTAATGCAATGCGATAGGCTACTTCGCCTACTCTATCCAACACCTCAAAAGGACCAATGTATCGTGGACTAAGTTTTCCTTTTCAACCAAATCTCAATACACCACGGGTCGGAGAAATCTTGAGAATCACATGATCACCAACTGCAAAATCTAGTTCTCTGCGACGGTTATCCGCATAGCTCTTTTTGTCTGCTTTGAGCTATCAAGAGCCTCTTCTTAATCAGGTCGATCTTATCATCACACTTCTGCACAAGTTCCGATCCAAGCAATCTTCTTTCACCTACCTTGCTCCAAGAAAGAGGAGATCTACAAGGCCTCCCATAGAGAGCTTCATACGGAACCATTCCAATACTAGCCTAATAACTGTTATTATAGGCAAATTCAATAAGTGGGAGGTTCTCATCCCAACTGCGGGCATAATTCAATGAACATGCTCTAAGCATATCCTTAAGAACCTGAATAATTCTTTCTGATTGACTGTCCGTATGAGGATGAAAAGCTTGTACTAAACTTTAGCTTTGTACCGAAAGCCTCCTGAAGTTTTTTTCCCAAAATCTTCATGTGAATCTTGGATCTCGATCAGAAACAATAGAGACGGGTATACCATAGAGCTTCACGATATTACTCATGTGTAAATATGTTAAGCACGCAACTGATTCCTTTTTCTTCATTGGTAAGAAAGGGGCAGACTTCGTCAATCTATCCACGATCACCCAAATAGCATCACAATTAGTTGCATCAGTCTTTGGAAGACCCATCATAAAGTCTATGGGATGTGTTCTCATTTCCATTCAGGGACCTCCAATTGCTCCAATAGTCTAGCTGGTATTTGATGCTCAGTTTTAATTTCCTAACACACCAAACAACGAGAAATGAACTCTGCAATTTCCTTCTTCATATTTTTCCACCGAAAATTCCGTTGGAGATCCTTGTACATCTTTGTACTCCCCGGATGTACAGTGAACTTAGAACTATGAGCTTCATTCAAAATCTCGTGCTTCAACTCTGTTTGAGAAGGAACCCATAAGCGATTCCTAAATCTAATGTCACTATCTGGAACAATGAAGAATTCTGAAATTTCTCCATGACACTTCTCAGCTAAAACATGATACTCAGGATCTTCTTTTTGAGCTCTCAATACGTTCTCTACTATTTTAGAATGTACATGGATGCTAGATAAGATAATCTTGTCTCCTTCCTTGAAAGGATTCCAAGAGATCAAATCTCTAATCAACTTACACTTTTTTATCATCAAACTTGTAGATATGGCATAACCTTTTCGGCTCAAGGCATATGCTACAACATTTGCTTTACCTGGATGGTAAGCAACTGAGAAGTCATAGTCCTTAAGGAATTCCATCCATCTTCGCTGGCACATATTCAAATCTTTTGAGAAAAGATGTATTTGAGACTTTTATGATCCGAGAAGACCTTAAATTTCTCACCATAAAGATAGTGACGCCAAATCTTCAATGCAAATACCACAACAGTAAGCTCTAGATCATGCGTAGGATAATTCCTTTCATGAATCTTTAGCTGCCTTGAAGCTATAGCTTTCTCATTTTGCATTAGGACACAACCCAAACCATTCAAGCATGCATCGATATAGATTATGAAACCTCCACTACCCGAGGGTAATGTCAAGATAGGAGAGGTGGTCAACCTCTTCTTCAATTCTTGAAAGCTATGCTCACATGCAAGAGACCATTCAAATTTTGTCCATTTCCTAGTCAATTCGGTCAGAGGAAGTGAAATCTTTGAGAAATCACGAATGAATCTACGATAATATCCCGCTAATCCAAAAAAAGCTTCTAATTTCTGTCACGCTCTTTGGTTGCTTCCATTTTGAGATTGCCTCAACTTTGGCCGGGTCAACAGAAATCCCATCCTTGGAATAATGTGCCCAAGAAATATGACCTTTTCCAACCAAAATTCACACTTAGAGAATTTAGCATAAAGTTGATTCTGCCTCAAAGTTTCCAATAAAATTCTCAAATGCTCCTCATGATGCTTAACACACTGAGAGTAAACAAGAATATAATCAATAAAAACAATGATGAAGTGATCCAAGAATGGTCGAAAGACCCGATTCATGAGATCGATAAAAGCGGCAGGAGCATTAGTCAATCCGAATGGCATCACACAAAACTTGTAATGCCCATAGCGTATTCGAAAAGCAGTCTTCAATATATCTTCCTCTCGAATCCTCAATTGATGATGGCCGGATCGCAAATCAATCTTCGAGAAGACTTTGCTGATTGGAGCTGATCAAATAAATCATCTATCCATGGTAACCGGTATTTATTCTTCACAGTCACCTGATTTAGCATTCGATAATCAATGCATAAACGAAGTGATCCATCCTTCTTTCTGACAAATAAAACGGGTGCAACCCATGGTGACACACTGGGCCTGATAAATACCAAGTCAAGCAACTCTTCAAGTTTCTTTTTTAATTCCACCAGTTTGACAGGAGCCATATGATATGGTGCTTTGGATATTGGTACAATTCTAGGAACTAGCTCAATAGTGAAATCAATCTCTCGTCGAGGAGGGGGTCTAGACAATTCTTCTGAAAAGACACCAGAAAACTCCCAAACAACATCGAGATCAGATAACGATATAGTTGATGACTCAACTCTTATAATACTGCCAAAATAGGATTCTCGCCCTTTCAAGATCATGCTATGTGCCTTCATGGTGGAAATAATGCATCATTCAGAATCAGTGACATGCCCTTTAATAACGAGCCATGGGAATTGATGGCTTACAACGATCACCCTTTTTTTACAGCAATCAATACAATGATATCGAGATAGTCAATCCAACCCAAGGATAATATCGAAATATGTCATCTTCGTGACAATGAGGTCACTAGACAGCTCATGACCCTCAATTATCAATGGAGCATCTTGTATATACTCCAGTGCTTTTACATTTCCCCTAATATATGTAGTAACAATCAAATCAATATCCAAGAGTTTTGGTTTGGCATTCATTCTTCTTATTAGAGCCTCAGAAATAAAGTTATGCATGGCACTGGTATAAAAAAATCTTTGCATGCAAATTAGCAATAAGAAGGGTACCTTCAATGACCTTGTCCTCCGTAGCAGCAGCATCTCCAGCGGTGAGAGCATAAACTTGTGCAGGAACCTTTGGCTTTTGATCTTGACCTTGACCTGCAAACTGCTTTCTAGGCTTTGGGAAATCACAAACAAGTTCAGACACTGACCATTCTTGAGATAACATTCTCCAGGATGGAAATGATGACAAAAAGAGCATTAAGGATATCTATTGTTTTATCCTGGCTTAGAGGCTTGCTTCTTCTTCTGAGAACTTTTGAATGATTTGTTCTTCCCAAGTCAATCCTTCCTATCATTACGTGGTTTCTCTTCTTTTCTTCACAGGAAATCACGCTCCATGGTTGTGGTGCTTGCTAGAGCATCCTCCATAGTTTTCGGCATGCTAGAAAGAACCTTCGATCTCAAAGCAGGGTGAAGTCCCTCGATGAACTTCTGAGTCATCTGATATTCATCTGGACAAAAATGTGGGGCATACTTCAGTAAGCGACGGAACTTGTTGTTATACTCAGCAACCGTCATATCTCCCTGCTTCAGATTAATAAACTCTTGTTCCTTAATCAACGGCAAGTGCATTGGAATATACTGCTCTCGGAAGAGTTTAACAAACTCATCCCAGAGAATAATCTCTCCTTTTTCAAATTTCCATAACTGGAAACTGGTTCACCAGTCTTTAGCATGACCTTTCAGCTGATGAGTAGCGAAAGAGACCATACTATGATCCGGACATCTGATTGCGTCAAACAACTTCTCTATCTCCTCCAGCCATCGATCTGCTACCTCAGCATCCACTATACCTACAAAGCTAGGTGGATTCACCTTTAAAAATCTCTCAAAGGTGACTTCATCTCTACGCTCCTCACGAAGTTGCCTTTCTCTATCAAGACGCCTCTCGCGATGTCTCTGATCCTTGTCCTTACTCTGGTGGTGATCAGCTTGATCGCGAATAAGTTGGGAGAGTTCCTTGAACGTCTTCATCAACTTAGCATTCGGTGTTGCCAAATCATGGGAGTGACGACTCCTCTTACGGTTCGAGACGGTCAACGTCTACGAATGGCGATGAACAAGTACTCAGTTATTTCAAACATAATCTATAAATGTTATAAGTCATCCTAAAATTGGACAATATTCCTCTAATCTTTCATTTGACTCTGATACCAAGTTGTCACATCCCAGACCTCGAAATATGGGAAACATTACGGAAGCATCCCATAATAATATATTTTTCTTTCGAATCTAGGAGCGAGAAAAAAATTCAATGATCCATTAACCTTAAACATCAGAGTGGCATACAATAATGGAAAAATAAAAGAAATTAACCACAAATAGACTCATCTGAACTACATAATAAAATTAAATAGGTCTGACGTAAGTTTCCGTACAATAACTGAAGGGATTAGACTAAAGCAATGCCTCCTCAATCCAGCTGACGATCCAACACCTTACTTTCCGCTAAGCTGCAATGTTGCAATCAATATTAGTCAAACGAAGTTGACTAAGTATGCACCATCAGAGTATGAAACATTCCATAATTATCCATATACCTTAGACATAAGAAATGCTAATACAATCCATGCAATAAAAAAATATATGTCAACAAAAATAATGAACCATATCAAGAACTTTCAATTGTACATATTGCCAAGAGATAACAATAACAATATAACAAAGTTTTTTTATCACATATTTTGAGACCATTAATCAATATCTATGGAAATCAATATCAATAGGAAAATCATTACTCCATGCCGACATCGGGCAACCCGGGCTTAGATAAGAGCCACCTCGTTCCCATAAATCAAGATTGTAAATCATAAAAATTTCCAACACGAGGTCTCATATCCAAATCCCAATGCAATGAGCATCAGTACTGAGTCAACCATCGTAGCGGAAATTGTTTAGGAGTAGTGTAGAACCACCCGTCTACATCAGTCAATTAGCAGAGTTAACCGTCCGCGCGGCACCCGGCCAAGTCAAAGTCTTCAATAGACTAACAATGAACAATGTCTACTCATGTACAATAATGATGTCAAAATCAATAATTATTTTACAATAAAATATTTGAACATAAAAATGCAAATTAACCTATAAAAAAATGATATATCTATCTCTGTAATATTTAACAACTAATCCGCAGTTACGCGTTATGGCTAAATATCAAATTAGCACTTGAATATCAAAGGTTTTACCAAGGAAATGTAGTCAAAGCATTTTGAGAGATTAAATAAAAGCAACAATCAACAGTTGGTAAAATCTAATGTGGGGTATAACCAGCAATGGTATGTGACATAAGTTAATGTACATACCTTTTTTCTCTCTCAAAATCGATAAGGATAGAACCCTATAGTGCTCAGTTCAGGGAAATCAGTTATCGCATAAATAAAAGAGATGTATTTCAATGTCACGTGCAATCCATAATACATCATATCCTATTATCCGAAATCCTACAGTTGCAATACCCCCTTTTTTATAAGAGGATGGGGAGCTTGCACCAAGGTGCATGTAACTTTACATGCACCGACGCTTATATCTTCCACATTTTTTTACTTTTTTGAAAACTACCGCCATGTATATTCATCCATATATCCCTCCAATATGTCAATCGAATTTCGTCAGAAATAGAGACTCCTATGACCTCCATCCAGAGCAGGTAATTTTAACGGTCTTAGAATTGTTGTAATCGACCTGTTATGGATGGAGGTCATAGGAGTCTCTGTTTCTGACGAAATTCAAATGACATATTGGAGGGATATATGGATGAATATACATAATGGTATTTTTCAAAAAAGTAAAAAAATATGGAAGATATAAGCGTCGATGCATGTAAAGTTACATGCACCTTGGTGCAAGCTCCCCATCCTCTTTTTATAAATACACTCATCCAATTATTACGATTGCTATTTATTTGGGTATCTATAATTATGTCTCCTGATCTAATGTCGTTATCTTAATCTGATTGCCAAAGATTTCATGGATACATCACACTTGTGTAATTTCAATACCAAACTTTCCCTTGAATACATATTATGCTTAGATCAACAAAATTTTACAAGTTTACATCTAATATATATAAACTACCACAGGGGCTGAAACGTATTTTACACCACAAAAAAACCTATTGTTCATTTCATAAGTATACAACTAATGGATACCCTTTAATTAATTAGTACATGAGTAGAAATACGAAGCATGTGATTTTAATTATCCGATTTCCTGAAGGATGAAATAATCAACTAATTGCATTTCTCTTTCCAGTAAAATTACCTACGTAGATATATTTTGTTTAGTTTTATTTTAAAGAATCCGCCATATAGTAAATCTATACCGATCGACAATATGCCGGAAAATGACGACCATCGTCTAGTAAGAAATGCATCCCCAAAAAATAATCAATGATGTACCTTGTCGTCAATGATCTCGACGACTCTGATGTCCAACAAAGATCCGTTGCCCGACTTGAGACACGATGACGAAATCGTTTTCTTTTCTAGCAACTAAAGGATGTTGACGATCAGGAAGATGGGAAGAAAAAGGCTTCTGGTAAACCCCCTTTAAGCTCTCTCCCCGAGATAAATGCATCCGTGTAGAGATTTTTTTAAGATAATTTTTTATGACGTTAAGTTCAATGTAGGGATTGTTAGGATAGAATGTGAATATAAGGTATAAATACAATAATATATTTGTATTTAATTATACGGCTGCTTCATTCCACTCCTTTATCTCTTTTATTTATATAATATATAATTTCTTTTTTATATTGATTAAACCTGGTCAATTTTCATTAATGGAATTTTTTCCTTTTAGACATTTTGGGTATATTTACATAATACCCTCTAGAAACTCAATTTATTATACTACCCACCATTAAAAGCTCCATTTTTTTGCAAAGCATCCCATACTTTAAAAAAACAGGTGTTACAAAACACCCCTAGGTGGATCACTTCTCCATCGAAGACAACGACTTGCCTACTTACCACCACCCACATGATAAGTATGCACTACTATAACTACTGAAAAAAATGGAACAGTGATTATTAGATACCACAAAGTTTCAAATTTTGATCTACAGATCGACTGATAAACATGTAATAACTCTAGCATACATTGATGCTTGTAATGTAAAGATCAAAATGGTACAACACTGATCACTGGTGAATAGACATAGTTCACATGCAAAGTCACTTTCATCACTGGACAATCAATATACAGCCGGTCCCAGACAGGACGAAAACAAAGGTTATCGACGGATGCAGGATTCACACACAGCACGAGCTATTAATGTATTGAACCTGTATGTTGGTGCATCCCTTTGGCATAAGCAGGTGCACCAAAGATCTCACGTTTCCCGTTACAAGATCAAGGTGCAAAGAGCATGAGCTTTATAACATCACAACAATCGGCAGCCTCCGGCATCATTTCTTTCTGCAGTTGAAACCTGCGAAACCAAACAGTGAGCAACCACCTTTGAACTTCAATGAATCAAAGGTCGATATATATGTAGCATGTGTTATCTGACTAAAGTTTGCTTGGGGAAGGAAAAGCAAGAACCATTTAGAGAAATGGAACGCACACATATGAGTTAGATGAGCGTTGTAAAGCAAGTTAAGCAGGAGGGCGTGAACAAAAAGAAAAAGAAGTATGACATTAAGCAGTCAGCAAACACTGGTAGAATTTAAATTGTACTTTATCTTCTCTTTCCCCAACTCTTCCATACTACACTTTAATTGGGATTTTTAACTAACTAATTTCAGATATATTTAGAAGAACTAACTTGTTTTACCAAAAAATAAAAATGGAATTGTAACAGTATGATAGTTGCATCTAAAGCTTCAAAAGGGATTCAGTATTCAAACCCGGCTTTGGAAGTAACAGATTATACCTAGCTTAGCCTCAAACAAATTAGAACCACAGAAATCAAGCAGTTTTAATATCGAGGTGAAACTGGTGTGATACCATCAGCCAACACCAGAGGAGTTCTCAAACCTCTAGTTCCGAAACGAAAGAACATAGAGTGGGCAGCATGAAGAAGCCATTTGGGGTACTTGTAAAATTGAATTTTTCTTAGCACTTTACAAAATCATAACTAAACATTTTTAGTATCCAAGACCAACTACCATCCTACTTAGTTTGATTGGATAACAAATCTAACCTTTGAAATCCATCCTACTTGGTTCTATTGGCTGACTATCTAGAGCTTTCAATCAGGCAGACACGGTACAAGAAGCCCATATCCTACCTCAACAAAACTAAACTTTCCACGATACATGCCTAATTTAAAACAACAATTTGAAAGATTTATTGCCTCCAAACAATGGACATTTATAAGTAAAAAGAACTCACCATTTGCAAGCCCCTTTAATGGTCTGATTGCCAAATCTTCTAAAAATTTTCTTGTAGCATCTGCAAGTCACGTTAAACAATTAACAACCAAAAACAACTGGTTTCAAATGCTTGCAAAAAAAGGTTGCTTGGAGATCCATCAGTAATGTAGTAAGATGGTGCAGGTACAGACCATGTCTCATAGTCAGAGACGGATCATCTTCTTCAACATGTCCTGCTACTTCAGCTGGATTCCCCAAAACCATGCTTTAAAAAAATGCAAGAAAAGGTGGATCAGATATTCAATCACGTGTTACAGTATAAGAAAGCAAGAAGAAAACATATGTAGATAGAAAAAAGAACTTTGTGCGGATTGTGCCAGTGGATGTTGAAAATAATTGTCAAGTAGGGTGTGCAAGAAAAAACATAGACGGCAGCTCTAGAGTGTGGAATAAAATACATTATAACTTAGGTGGGCACTCCATCAAATTAAGCCGCTTATTCCGTTTGAACAAAACACAATAGGTGAAGTAAAATGCCTAGGTTTTACCGAAAAGACAATCAACAAAGTCAATCAGTGGGAAATAAATTTAAACTGCGCCTGTATATAGAAGCATTGTACCAATTAGAACACGTAAAGTTAGCTCCGAACACTTGATTAAGTACAGAACAAAGCAGCTCCCCAACACATAGATTAAGCATAGAACAAAGCCAATATTTTACTATGTTCTTTAGGCCATCCACCATACTCCATGTTTTAACATTCTACAGTAATTACATTAGCTAGGAATGTCAAACACTCCTTCAAAAAATATCTCATTCAAAAATGTTGGATCTGTCGACATTATTATTAAAAATTCTCATCACGATTATGTAATAATTAGAAAATCCATACATATAAACAACTTTCCATTTGAATCTTAGAACCTGCCTTTGGAAAGAACTTTTGATAAGCATTTATGCCCACAGCATGAAACCTAAAGAAGCTTAATGTATTTTTCAATACCCAAAGAAGACAGTTTGCATTAAGGAAAGATAGGTTTAAGGTCATAAACAGGTAAGATGCTCTTGCTATATGATGTGCCATGTGGGTGCTCTGATTGTAAAATAGAATAAACAGGGAATATGTACCATGATTTAACATCTAAATGTGTCCATCGGTGGAACATAACGGATGTAGATAGTGGTGGGATGGATACATGTATGCATATCCAAGATTTGACTTAGTTGTCATTGCTAACATAATATTTTCTTCGAAGAACATATCCTCTAATGACTCTTTTATTGTCTAACCAATCTAGCTACCTTAACATTTCATTCTTAACCTTTTTTATGTTCAATAAGATAGCCCCTCTAATTGTGGCAAACCCGTATAGGATCTCCCAGCCCCTTCTGGATTATTTTCCCTCTGGATTCTTTTCCTGAACAACAGCTTTTTTGTAGGTCATACATAGACTTGGATCCTTTTCAGATCTAAGCCCGGGTTTAAAGTCCAAATTAGATCAGTTTAAAGGCAGAAATCCATGTAGTCAACCCACTTAGAGTGGGAAAAGGCTAGGTTATTGTATTCAACTTTTTTGAGTCAATATTGTACATAGACTTGACTCGAAGTAAGCAACATCATGCTTCACAATTACCTTTGACCATTTCACTAATCCTCACCAACCTCTACTGCACTCATCATCCAACTCAGACATTAGTTGCGATTAACTTAAATATATCTATGTTCATTTGTCCAATTAATAATAACACAATGATACTCTGTCTCAATCATCCTAAGCATGCGACTATAATAAACAACTCAACATTCTAGCCTACAAAAATTTACAACCTTTACTGCCAGTGCCACTCGTTAGAATTTTCTCTTTCAATTTTAGAGAAATTATTCCTATTCTTAATAGCTCGTAAAATAACAATGAATTTTACTACTGCAATCTAGCAAATGGAGAACCCAACGAAGACAAAAAAAGAAGGAACCTGATTCTAAATTTATTAGCAAAAATACCTTTAAATAAAATAAGCAAAGTCAACTGACTTGTAATCAGCATTAAGTTTTTCAGAGCTGAAAGTCTTATCATTGACTGTTCATAAAGTCTAACATAGTGGCAGATCCATTCCCCAGTCAGATCCAATCAACAGATACTCTTTTCCATTAAGCATGTTGAACCTGGGGCTGATCCATTCCCCAGTCAGATCCAATCAACAGATAATGTTTTCTGTTATAGGAAATATTGTGTGTATCATTTCCTTGCTTGTTATTTTCCTGTCTCTATGTATTTCTTCTTATGTTATTTTGACCTTTAGGGTTTATCCTCCTTATAAAGGATCCCTATGACCTTTGAATAAACAATTCACCCGTTTTTCCACATGGTATCGGAGTGACAATCCTGGATCAAAAAGATCCGGTATCCCCATGATACCTTAATTTGCCACCCGCTGGCCTCTCCCTCGTCTCGAATCTCACGCACTCCCCTGCCCCTTCTTCCTCGGGTTTCATGCATGCCAACCTCGCATTCCATGCCCAAGCGGGCCGCCCAGTGGTGCTCTACGGAAGCCCGGTGGTGCCCTCGAAAAGGGTGACCAGCGGTGCCCTGGACCACCGTGTAGGCCTCGTGTGACTGGCAGTGCTCCTCAGGTCATGTATAACTCTTCTTGGTACTCGTCCGTGTTGATTTTGGTGCAGTCCAGGTCAATTTCGATCCTCTAAATCTGATTCGCCTACCCTAACATCGTAACAAAAATATGGAAAAGGTTGTGCTCTAAGTCTGTACACACAGTCGTGCATGATCATGCAGACGAAATCAGATCATTCTATCACTCAGTCGTGCATTTCCTGGTCTCCTTTGTTCGTCATGGCAAAAGACAAGGTTGATATGCACCCATCTCATGCTTATGAGGCATTCAAAGACTATGTCCATAATCAAAATGGGACCAACTACGAACTGCAGACGATGCAATCCATGAGCATAATGAGAGCAATAACAAAAAAATACATCCTGAAGAAACCCCAGCCGACCTAAAAGACCAGGTGCAAATGCTTCATGAAAATAGGACAATGCACAGGCTTGTGTTTGGCTATCTAATACTCTTACAACAGAGATAGCTAACGATATTCTACATCAGCTCATTGCAAAAGCGATGCAGATATTATTGCCACCACATATTCATGCGAGGTACGAGACAAAGATTCTTCAGCTATAGTTCGACATCCTCACTATGAAGCATGATGGTCACCCTCTCCACGCGTTCTACCCATAGCCGACAGGCATGTTTGAGAAGCTTCATAGTTGCATGCCCCTGAGTGCTAAGTGTTTTTCTTGCAGCTCTTGACCCCATATTGCAGCCAACTTCTTATCGGTGCTTCTTTTCTCCCATAGAGGAGGCCTAATACCATCTAAGCAGAATCATGGTGCATCCTACTTCTACTACTTAGACATCTTCTGTTATGGCAACATCTCACGACATATGAGGTTTGGCTCAGTTTAAAAGACATGGTGTCCATGACAGAGGAAGTGGATGTCCTCGCCCTCAGTTGTGCACATACTGCAACTGTATATGGCACTCTAAGGATGCATACTATCAGAAGCATGGTTATATTGCATATGCTCATCTTGTTAAGCAGTTTGAGCCTACTTCTATTCATGTGGATCATAAGTAGGATCGTGTCTCCCATCTGAGGGAGATCATGGGCCCTTCCACCAATACTCTAGTGATTCTTGAACCTCGTCTGACAGTACACCTTCCACGATCACCTAAGTATCGATTATGTACTTACCGCATGTCACGATGTTGATATCTCAGAATGGATTATGGACTTTAGAGCATTTCATAATCTCTGTGGTGACAGTCAAAAATTCACATCTTACAACACCATTCCTCCCGGTGGATATGCAGTCATAGTTGATGAAAGATATTCTCCTATTATAAAACAAGGAGAGATTCAATTGATACCTTTCCATGGGCTGCAGAATAGCTATGAATTTATTACCCATCATTCAGAGCACCAAGGACCTGAGCTGTCGTGCATTTTTTACCCTTCTTTCATGTTTAAGGATATACTCACGAGCAGGGTGATTGGATGTGGTCGTGAGCAAAGGGGTCTCTACATATTGGTCTAGTCTCTATGTTGATAGATCTTCCATCTCTATGAAATCAGTCTCCTAATACATGTGGCATCTTCGGTCCAATCATCTTCCTCTACAAAAGTTGTGTAGAGTCCTCCCTCATATCTCGTCTCAATCTAGTTTTCAGTGTGCGGCTTGCCAGCTTGGGCAGTATCATCGTGTGTATTTTCCCAGTCATTGGAGTTATGGTCGTACTTCTTTATTTGAGTTGTTGTATTTTGATATTTAGGGTCCTAGCCATGTCCATGATCATTAGGGGTGCATGTATTTAGTTGTTGGCGGTGGTAATTTTCCATACTTTCTTGGATCTTTTTGATGAAAAATAAGTTTAAGGATGTGTCTACTATGATAACTTTATAATTGAAAAAAAGTGTTCACTCTGACAATACTCCAAAATTTTGTATTGTTTAGTTATCTAAAATTTTCATGTTTCTTGGGATCGTCCATTAGAAGTCATGTGCATACACTTCCCAGCAGAATGGTGTTACTGAATGCAGAAGCATTCATCTCTTAGATGTTATCAAGACTCTTCTGATACAAAGTCATGCTCCTCAGTCCTACTCGAGAGATGTTATCCTTACTGATTGCTATCTGACCAACCATATGACGTCTTTCATGATTAAAAAAGGTTCCTCATTCGACTGAGTATCCTAAAAAGGATATGTTCTCCCTAACACATCGTGTCTTTGGTTGTATAGCATTTATCCATTACTTTACTCCTGGTCGTGACAAGCTCTATGTAAGTTTAATAGTTATTCTTGAACCCAAAAAGGTATTGTGCTTTGAGCTTGTCAGGCTGAAGTACTTTGTCAGTGCTGATGCCACTTTCTTTGAGTTAGTCATATATTTTCTCTCACAAGAGATAGGATGATACCTGTTGAGTCTGATAATAAGGTTTACATTCCACCTCCGCCTCACGGTCATATTGTGCCCCTGTGGTACAGACTTTGCCTCGTGTATATGTTCAGAGACCTATTATCATTCGACCATATGTTCAAGTGCCTTCCATTTTGCAATATTCGGACCGAATATGCGGTTTGGGAGGGGAGGGGTGGGGTGACCGAATAGAATGAATATAGCTATACGGTCAATATTCGCCCAAACCGAATATTCAGCCCGAATATTCATCCTAGATTTTTTTATTTTTTTAAAGGTTCCATTTATCTTGGTATAACAACAAATGTTAAACTCCGTAATGTACTTGTTAATTGGTACTTTTATCTTGTATTCTTGTTGATTGATGACCATATATATACAAATATATACGAATATATATTATATATAACTTTATATTTAAAATAGTTAAAAATACCTATTCTAAATATTCTTTCGAATACCAGTGTCCCCTCCGATTGAATACTGAATACCAACTTCTGTAAAATCGACGCCTTCCCCAAAATCTAGCATGCTCCATGTAAATTTTGAACACTTGGGTTTCCACTAATGGCACTATTGATGCTTTTGTACAGTAGACGACTACACATGATGAGAGTGCGACTACTCAAGAAATAGTTATATAGAAGGTTGGTCCTTCAAAAAAATGTACCAACCTATTGCACTTCGGAAGAGGAGGTGTACATGTGCTATGTACCATCTCTCAAGGCAAGTTTCACTGGTAGGGACTTCAGAAAGTTTGTATTGGAATTATCAGCTGTTACAATCCCGTAGGCATACCAGGAGGCTACGAAGGGCTGTCAATGATGCTTGGCTATGGAGGAAGAAATGTATGCACTACAGTCAAGAAGCACATGGAGCCAAGTGACTGCCCTTGCAAGAGCCTCTGTGGTTGGCAACAAATGGGTCCTTATAGTGAAGTGAAGCATAGAGCATATGGTGGTGTTGATCTCTACAAGGCCTGACTTATGGCACGTGGATGCATTCAGACATATGGGGTAAACTACCAAAACACTCTCTCCTGTGGTACGTCACTCCACCCTTCGAATCCTCCTTTCTGTTGTTATAGTGAGAGATTGGACGCTCCCTCAACTTGATGTCAAGAACGCCTTTCTGTATGGAGACCAGCAGAAGGAACTTGATATGCAACAACCACCTGGGTTCGCTATTGAGGAGGCTGTTAGAAGATATGTAGACTCCATAAGGTCATTTATGGCCTTAAGCAAAATCAGAGAGTATGGTCCAGCTTAGACTTGATAAAGCAACATGGCCTCAAAAGATCAAATGCAAATCACTCGCTCTTTGTACACGGGACAAGACATCATGCAGTACAGTCATTATGTTTTTATATTGATGAAGTTATCATTACCGGAGATGATTTATAGGGGATCAGAGAGACAAAGTCAGTTCTTGGGTAGCAGTTTGTCACCAAGGACATGAGAGAACTCAGATATTTCTTGAGCTTGAATTTGCTTGGAATCAGACAGGACTATTGTTGACTCAAAGAAAGCATGTTACTGATCTCCTTCTAGAAACCGTGTGGCGGATCATACTACATTATTTGTTACCAGCAATCCAACATTCCATGAGAGGACCAAACACATCGAGATAGAACGCTATCATACTATAGACATGATACATGACTTCATCTACGCATCCCATGTCGGCTCAATAGAAAAAACTGCATATATATTCACTAAGGTTCTAACCAGAGGATCATTTTAGAAGTATTTTTCCAAGCTAAGCACGATAGACATCTCACTCCAGCTTGAGAGGGGTGCTATAGGAAGTATTATTTATGTCCTTTCTTTATATGTTATTTCCTTTTCTCTGTGTACTTCTTCTTTTGTTATTTTTCCCTCTAGGATTCTACTTTATATGAAGGAGCCCATGACCTCCGAATGAACAATTCATTCGTTTCTTTCCGCACTTTCCATGTCAAGTTTGTTGGACTTTGAAGTACGGCATAAGGTGCAACCTAGCATGCTCAAAACTCTCTTTTTAAAAATAAAAAAGAAGAAATGATGTTTCATAACCTACAAACATGGTGTATGGAGTCGACACAGGTTTTCAGACTAGTTTCATTCCCCGCACTTACACCTCAAGCGTCTCTTACATCTTAATAAAACAGGCAAGTCAATATAGTCCCAGAACCCTGGCTCAAGATCATCTTACTTGCACCTCACATCTCCCACGCCAACCATCTCACTTTCATCACAAGATAAAACCCTAACAACTGGCATATACTTGGAAACACAACTCAAAATCCTAGGGACTGCACACAAAACTGGCATATCAACTGACATTTTGGTTTTCCTAAACATTTTCTCCTATGGTCTAAGCAATTCAATGACGAAAGGCCTTCTGCGTCATGGAAGTTTTCACTCTTAAGCATCTTGTTTATTATTAACTAATTGTTGCCAAGAAACTTCCAACAAAGCTAATTAAATCTATTTATTGACCAAAATGATCAAAACTTAAATAGGAACTTATAGTTCCTTTCTGATATAAACAAATTCAGTCACAAAGTTTATGAATTAGAAGAGAAAATTCCATAAATAAAGCATCACAAGAGTATCAATAGTTTCTCTAACGTAATTGTGATGATGGATATTAAACAAACAACTCTCAGAATCATTCGCCAGTTTTCGAGTCACGAACACCGAATGTCTTCAAGGTAATGAGACGTCAAAAATGACAATAAGTGAAAAAAGAAGGAAGGATAAGTCTAGATTCATGAGACTCAGTAGTCAATCTAGACCAACTCCAACCTGTGAGGAGGAACATCCTTTAATACAAGTGAACCAGCAGCAATCATGGCACCTTCACCGACTCTTATATTGCCAAGAATAGTTGCACCAGCACCAATAAGGGCACCATCACCTATTTTAGGGTGACGATCCCCAACATCCTTCCCAGTTCCTCCCAGTGTTATAGCCTGCAAGAGAACGGAATGTTGCCATTTAAAAACTGCATTGCATTTTGATGCAGCGTGGTCTCCAATTATAGGGCCAAATTTATTTAATTAATTAGTGGTCAATTTTATTTACGTTTTTAAGTTGTCGTAATGTCTAATTAAATAATTGAGATCGCATGTGATCTCAACGTTTATTTCGTAGATTTTAATTTTAAAGTTGTCGGTTAATTAGTTAGAGTCAGTTTAGGTAAGTCGGTTGTCAATTTAAATTAATTTACTATTTTTGTAATCTCATCCCTCCTATATAAAGGGATGAGGGCCCAAGGTAATAGGCAGTCAATTATGAATTAAAAAGTTTGAGATTTTATCTCGTATCTCTCTCTTATCTCTCTTCTCCCTCCACGCGATCTCCGCGGTTCTCTTCTCCAAACCCCTCGTTCCGACGAGTTTTTCTTCCTCTCACCCCTCCAATTTCTCTTCTCAACCCCTCTCTTTCCTCTACCAAAAATCCACCATAAAAAATTTATTATTTTCGTCTACGCCGATTTCGATCCGCATCAATTGGTATCTGATGCGGATTGGAAATCGGCGTCGACGATAATATGATAATATATTTTTTTGGGGGATATTTGGTGGAAGAAGAGAGGGGTTGAGAAGAGAAATTGGAGGGGTGAGAGGAAGAAAAACTCGTCGGAACGAGGGGTTTGGAGAAGAGAACCGCGGAGATCGTGTGGAGGGAGAAGAGAGATAAGAGAGAGATACGAGATAAAATCTCAAACTTTTTAATTCATAATTGACTGCCTATTACCTTGGGCCCTCATCCCTTTATATAGGAGGGATGAGATTACAAAAATAGTAAATTAATTTAAATTGACAACCGACTTACCTAAACTGACTCTAACTAATTAACCGACAACTTTAAAATTAAAATCTACGAAATAAACGTTGAGATCACATGCGATCTCAATTATTTAATTAAACATTACGACAACTTAAAAACGTAAATAAAATTGACCACTAATTAATTAAATAAATTTGGCCCTATAATTGGAGACCACGCTGCATCAGTATCAGAGCATGGCTTACAGATCGTCCCCACGATCTGACGATCCGTCCAGATACTCGCGCCGACATGCATCAAGGGACCATCGCTCGTCCGACAGAAAACGGCGAGCCAACGACGACTACGACAAGGAGACGGAGCGCATGTTACGTGATTTGCATCACTTGCAAAACACAATCCATTCCGAGTTTCGAGCCCTTGTGGCCAACTTCGAGGCCCTATGCGCCGTCCAATCAAATCCGCCAACCACCGAAGCCGTTGTCGCGAGTTTTGACGAAGAAACCCGCCCCGTGGAGGAAGAAACGCTCGCTGTCCAGCACCTTCCAGATCCGTTTTCTCCACCGGAATCGGTGCCGCTGCCTCCTCTGGCCGTCCCGGCACGGCCCAATCTACGCCAGGTATCTTCCCGGCCTTCCTCAACCACTCCCCCAGTCCCCCGCCCCGAAGGCCCCTCTCCCGCGGCTCTCACCACCCCGACAAACCCTCCAGCCCCACCAACCTGTCCCTACCACGTCACCTGCCTCGTCTTGCGCCCCCCCTGTTCCGCCATCGCAACCAAACCCAAGTCGCGCCCCTCCCCTACTCCCCTCCTTCCCCCCGCACTTCCCCGAGGCCTCCTTCTCCCCCCGCTATCCCCCAGCCTCGTCGCCGCCACCCTTTCTTTTCCCCGTCCAACGCCGCCTCCTGCCTTCTCCCCCACCGCGCCTCTCCTCCCCGCAGACCCTCCTCGCGTCCCCACGGTCGCCGCCAGCGCCCCTGCCCCTTCCCGAATCCTTCACGTCGCCGCCCCTTTCCCTCGCTGGACACCCGTCTCCGCCAGCCGATCACTCCTCCCTTCACAACCACCAGCGCCCTACGCCCCTCAAGCCGCAGCCGCTCCGCTTCCCAGCCCTCCACGCCGCCCAAACTGCGTCGCCTCCAACCATGCGGATTCCCTTCCGCACAGCAGCATCGCCGCCGACTCCTATCAAGAAGACGTGAAACCCTAACGAAGGGTGGAAAGTTTCCCTCCATCGAATCCCTTCAATTAAGGGAAGGGATATTTTGGAGAAATTGCAAAGCCGAACCCCCTGAAAATCCTATTTGCAGAAAGGCCCAAATTGGTGGGAAATTAAGGAAGATTGAAGGGATACGAAAATTGTAGAGATGCCCCCCAATTGGGAAAAACTATAAACGTAGCATTGAAGAGGGATCGAATTGGAGTGCTTGAAGCTATCATTTCAAGATCAAATCTCCAGCGACGCACCTACATCAAGCAATTCGTCGGGAGACGAATTTTTTAAAGCGGCGGAGAGTTGATGCAGCGTGGTCTCCAATTATAGGGCCAAATTTATTTAATTAATTAGTGGTCAATTTTATTTACGTTTTTAAGTTGTCGTAATGTCTAATTAAATAATTGAGATCGCATGTGATCTCAACGTTTATTTCGTAGATTTTAATTTTAAAGTTGTCAGTTAATTAGTTAGAGTCAGTTTAGGTAAGTTGGTTGTCAATTTAAATTAATTTACTATTTTTGTAATCTCATCCCTCCTATATAAAGGGATGAGGGCCCAAGGTAATAGGCAGTCAATTATGAATTAAAAAGTTTGAGATTTTATCTCGTATCTCTCTCTTATCTCTCTTCTCCCTCCACGCGATCTCCGCGGTTCTCTTCTCCAAACCCCTCGTTCCGACGAGTTTTTCTTCCTCTCACCCCTCCAATTTCTCTTCTCAACCCCTCTCTTCTTCCACCAAATATCCCCCAAAAAAATATATTATCATATTATCGTCGACGCCGATTTCCAATCCGCATCACATTTTGAAGAAATACTCATGAAGTTTATGCAAATGTAATTAACAAAAGCGATTACATGATTTTCAATTTATACTAATAATAGAAGATGTGCCGCATACAGACTTGTCTATCCACCAATATTTTTAGTTAAAGAATAAATATCCAAAAAAACGTGTTTTCCTAAGTCAAAATATTATAAGATAAAGAATATGAGTTGCAGAGATGACAGAGATAACAGATCTAACACTAATTTATCAACTAGAAGTTTTAGTTTACACTTAAAAGCTATGAAGTACAGGAAAAAACAAAAATTCCCATTGGTTGTATCAGTAAATATATAATAAACGGACTTTCTGGTACAAACATGACCGAATAACAAAAAATAAAATTCTCTTGTCCTCCTAGATGAAGAAAAATCAGTGCAGCCTTTGTAACAATTAAGGAATGTCCAGGAATCTGCAAATTGAACACACTAGTAATGATATTCAAGCAAAATCTTGCCTGCATTAGAGAAACCTTGTTTCCCACTACAGCTGTTTCACCAATAACAACACCTGTTCCATGATCCAATAATATTCCCTCTCCTATTTTCGCAGCTGCATTAACAGTGCGTCAAATATTATGGAACATGAAATTATCTTCCCCAGGTTTTATATAAATAGCTTCTAGATATTTGATCAATTACAAAGCTGCACTGAGTAAAAATGAAAAAAAAAATAAAGTATTGAATATTGTGGACGATTCAATTTGCAAGACGCTATTAACCCTATTAGCAGAATCAATATACTCAGATAAAAGATTCGTAAAATAATGCAAAGTCATGAAATGGCCACAAATATTCTAAAAATTGAATATACTGCCAGCAGCTGATTGGCGTATAGCCTTTAATTTAGACCAGAATATTGCGCATTAAAGAGTATACACTTCGGTGAATTATCTGCTGGTATGGTTTTAAATGTCGCATTCACACATGTATAGAGATCCTTAGGGTCATGCTGGCTACTCTGTCGTCTTTGTAAGTACAACACTTCCAAGGAGAATTTAAAAACCCACAAAGGCCGCCATAAAATCTTCAAGCAGAACCATGTCGCAAAACAAAAAAAAACTTCTCGCAGGAACCCCCTTAAGGAGAGGAGCCCCTTAATCTCAAACCATAAAAAATGGACAAATGCACAATTACACACTTCTTGCAGACTCGTAGGTCACACTTCCAAGTCTAACCATAAATCTCAGATCATGTCTTAAGTTTCAGGAGAGGTGTAGCTGAGAACACGCTTCATATAAATTGAGTAGTATAAATGAGCAGTTTGGCTCTTCTAAGATAATACACTTGATCAAACAAACGACATAATAACGAATGCCAAAAAGATTTAGAATCCAAGGAAAAGATGACAGATCAAAGGAGCTGTTTTATTGAGGTTGCCTCATGGTTCGAAATACCGTAATATATTGTCGATATATCAATATCACTGGATATGAGGTATCGATATTACCATGCATATCCTTTTCCTAGTTATCGATAAATATATTGACGATATGCCATGTCGTATCGGTGAAATCGAGGAAATATGAAGTCTTCAGTGTAAAAATTCCACCATGTCGTATCGGCGATAATTCGACCGATATCATCGATATCATGCCAATATTGGTGCTTTGTCAAAGATATCACCCATACTGCTTGATTTTGCTACTTGTTCACATGATGGAAGAAGTTTTGATTTTTTTTAAAAAAAACAACATTTTAAAGGTTGATTTGTTCAAGATTCTGTATAGTCATCTGCTCCCCCTTCATCCCTGAGGCTCACTGGCCATTCTGAACAGGGGGTTTCGTCCCCCTTTTTGGTGGAAGAGATCAAACATTGTTTTAGAAATACCATATTGGGTGGTGGGTGTGGAAGAACAGGGGGTTTCGTCCCCCTTTTGGGTGACCTACTAATCGAGGAAAATCTACATAGATATATTGCACATGTTTCTAGACTAATATTCAATAGTTATTACATATTAAGTATTAGTAATCTAGTTAATATGAATCTAGGTTAGGCTCCGGTTGGTATTGATTATCTTTTATTCAAGTAGAAAATTTAGTTTCTAATCTATCTTAATTTGCCTTCTTTCTTTCGAATATGTGGTTATTATGAATGATATACTTTATAATATATTATTGTATCTGTTTGTTTTTTTCTGTAGAGTTATATTCAAGTCTCTGTATTGTTTTCCTATTTTTTTCTGTTCTCTTGTCTATCTTATGTAATTTACCCATAGGTCTCTCCTCTATATAAGAGGGCCTAGGGTTTAAGGAATAAACAACGATTCACTCTTTTTCCCAACATGTATCAGAGCGGCGGCCTTAGGCCAGAGCTCTCGTACCCTAACCCTAACCACACCCACCACCCCCCTCATCCTTCATCAGGTGCCATCGTTGTTGCCCTCTCTCTCTCTCTCTCTTGGGCGTCATCGTCGACCTCTCTCTCTTTCTACCATGGGTGTCGCCACCATACTCTCTCTCTCTCTCTCTCTTGCTCGGGCACGCCGCTGCCGGCCCATCTGGCCGCCGCCGCTGTTGGTCCACCCGGCAACAACCAACTTCTCCATCAGTCGCTGACTCCCTCGTCGCCACGACTAGCCATCGTCGGCGATTGATTGCGGGCTCCAAGCCCTTCTGTCCGTGCATCAGCTTCCGTTGCAGATTGAAGAATTTGATTGCATAAGTCTACATATGCATTCAAATCCACATATGTAAGTGTAGACACTCATCTCTTTGGTCTACAAAACACCAGTTTTTCATTCGGCAATATGTCATAAAACAAAGTCAATATTCCCACCACAGGCGCTTTCAGAGGTCCAGCGCCGACTGTCAAGATAGATGGGAGGAACTATGACCTTTGAGTTATGCAATTCATGAGCGTTATGAAGTCTACGGGTAAGAAACATATTCTTACCGAAGAGGAGTCGTCTGAGAAAACTGGGGTTAACACCTCGTGGGAGGCGAATGATGCATATGCCAAGGTTTGGATTTCAGGTACATTGAAGATAAAGATCGCCAATGATGTGTTACATCATCCCATCGCCAAGGCGATGTGGGATATACTCGTGATCACTTATTCGTTTGCGGGAAATGAGACTAAGTAACTGCAACTCCAGCACGATATTTTGACTATCAAGCAGAACAGACGGCCACTTCATTCGTTATATTGCCTCCCTATACTTGCTCCACAGCTTCATACCCCTCACATCTACTCCTGAGCAGCAGAAGACTTATAGGAATGCTACCATGGTTGGTGTATTCCTGACAGCACTTGATCCTGAGTATGAGGCTGCTCGTGCCCAGATTCTGGCAGATGCCACTATTCCTCCTATGGAGGAAGCTTTCCCAGATCCTGAGTGTGAGGCTCAATAGGATCATTGTTCCATCCACTGTTACCAGTCAGACTTTTTCAGCGATGGCTGCCTCCCGAGGTCGAGGAGGCTCTTTCCAGATTCGTAAAGGCGAGCCTCATGGTAGAGGAGGTCGTATTCGTCAGCCATGCACTTACTGTCATCAACATGGACATACATAGTGTTAGAAAATATAATACGGAAGCAAATATCATATAAAAGAATAAAACATATGGACACTGGGATTTTAACATGGAACCCTACTCCCTAAGGAGCGGGATGAAACCACAGGAGAACGCTTCAAAGGGTTGATGTATGCATTGCACTTTCTCACTGGATATAGGAGGTGGGGTTTCTTATATAGCCTCCACAGACTCTCCAAGTCCCACCACTGTAGATGTGGGACTAAACTATGGATGTGGTAAATGAATCTTGGAAGGAACCATTTACCCATCTTATATATGACGCATATACTCCAATACTCCCCCTCAAGCTAGAGCATGCAAAGCTCAGCTTGGACAAATAGAAAGAAAACTCAAACTCACAATACAAGACACTACAAACAATAGCAACTCAATGCGCACAACTGTCGGTTGTTGTCGAGGACGTTGTTTCTCATGTCGTGCAGGTGAGGAGGAACAAACGGGCTGAAGTGTGAGTCAAACTGAATCTCCTCGTTGGAGAGCATGTGCTCTGTACTACCCCTATCAGAGTCACTGCAACTGAAAATGAGTCTCCTCGTCGGAGTACTCTGGCCCGTCACAATAGGTGGACAACTGCTCCATCTCTGAAAGGGCCGAACTGAAAAGTCGTGGAGATATCCTCGTCGGAGTCCACGGTCGCTGAAGAAAGGAGTCTGAAAAAGTCTCCTCATAGGAGAACTAGGTCTCCCTTGTACTGGCTCAGAGAATGGGATCTCTAATGTGGAGTCCCTATGAAGCCACATGAAAACCCTAGCGCACATGGAATAGGGAATGTGGTCTCTATCTGGAGACCCTATAGTACTCATGAAAACTCTGAGCAAAACAAAAGAAGGGGACCATACAAAAGATGGAAAACATGGGCACATCTGATTGAGGACTCAGAATCTGAACGTCGAGTATGAAATCTAAAGAACTGTAGAGTCTGGAAATATGGCCTACCTCTGACTGGAGAATCTGAATCTGAACTGGAATCATCATGACCGTAGAACTCTACGCTATGCTCCCCCTTTCTCCCAGACTAGTCGAAAAACAATGACGTCGACCAAGTTGGGAGAAGACAAGAGAATGGGGAAAACATGAATCTCATAAGTCGTCTACATTTTTCTGGCTTTTCCTTTCATTTTTTTAAAAATCATTTTTTTCTTGGCTATTTCATTTCATCATTTTTTTAATAGTTGTCACCTTTTTTTCTTTTTCTCAAATAAGCCGTTCACCTTTTTTTTACTTCTCTTTTCTTCTTTTTCCACGTACGATTTTTTTTGTACGCACATTTTAAAAAAATATAAAACCATTGATCCACTTGGGCCTTTTCTCCCTCTCTCCCTTTTTTTACAATTGTCGGCCTACTTGTGCAAGGGAGCATCATTTTTTAAATAGGAGCATCGGTCCCTTTTTCTGCTCGGATCGAGGGGAAAAATAGGGTTCCGATCATGGGAACCCCAATCTCAGGAGACCGCCGCCCCCGATGGGGATCTACTTCTTTTGTCGTCGCCTGTAGGAGGGTCTCAACCGCCTCCGCCTGGGGTCTCCAATCTAGCCGCTCTGCCTGCCTTGGCTAGGGCCCGCCGCCACGAGATGGCCTCTGCCTGGAGGAGGCACGCATGGAGAGGAGCACCACGATCCGCCTTGAGGACGGGCCTTCGCCTGGAGGCAATACATGCTATTCCAAGCATAGCTTTCCTGCTTCTGCTTGAATAGCTGAGCAGGTTGAGCCCACGGTTGCTTCCTCTCCAGATAAAGATTTGATGAACTTGTTGCATGTTTGAGGGACATTATGCCTCCTACCAGTCTCATTGCTTCTTCACCGACCTCAGGAAGTCACTCAGATGTGGTTGCAAGCATTTTCTAGTACCTTAAGTAGTACTTGTGCATTTATTAGATATAGTGGATCTGATGTTATCAAATGGATTATGGACTCTGGTGCTACACATCACTTGTGTGGAGACGAACCGTAATTATAGCAGAGGGATGCATTCCCCGATCACTGGACAGGGAGAGATTAGCTTGACACCCTTTATGTGTCTACAGAATGTGTTGCATGCCCTTGACTTTTTTATGAATTTGCTATATATTAGTCAGATTACGAAGGATCTACATTGTCGAGCTATTTTTGACCCATCTTCTCTTGTATTTCAGGACATCCTTACGGACAAGGTGATTGATTGTGGTCGTGAGCAGAGTGGTCTCTATCACTTGGTTCGAACCCCTTATGCAGGCAATTCCTCTCATTATGTTGGACCTTTCTCACTCTGTATGTGGCACATGTGCTTTGGTCATCTCCCGTTCCAGAAAATGTGTCGCGCTCTGCCTCAGATTTCTCCTCACTCGTCTTTTCAGTGTGAGGAATGTCAGTTAGGAAAGCATCGTCGATCTGCCTTTCCCAGTCATCAGAGTCAGAGCAGTAGCTCCATTTTTTAGTTATTTCATATTGATATTTGGGGTCCAAGTCATGTTCCTGATCATCAGGGACACATGTTTTATCTTGTTGATGTAAATAATTTTTCTCATCTGTCATGGGTCTTTTTATTAAAGAATAAATCTGAAGCAGGAGATCTTATCAAAAACTTTATCAATGAAGTACAGAATGTGCTTTCTTCTTCTGTGAAATTTGTGAGAACGGATAATGCTTTCGAATTTTGTACTCATGCTCTCTCCAATTATTTTTTAACTTGGGGTATTATTCATCAAACATCGTGTGCTTATACTTCATAGTAAAATGGTATTGCAGAGAGAAAGCATCGTCATTTGCTTGATGTTACCATACTCTTCTCATTCATAGTCGTGCTCCGCATTCTTTTTGGGGTGATGATGTTCTTACGGCATGCTATCTTGTGAATCGCATGCCCTCATCTGTTTGGGTAAGAAAATTCCCCTTTTACTTGCTTTTCCTGAGATGGAATTGTTTTCACTTACTCCACATGTTTTTGGCTCGGTCGCATTTATTCACCAGTTACAAGCTCTCTCTTAGAGCAGTCAAGTGTGTCTTTGTTGGGTACTCCGGGACGTAAAAAGGGCAAAGGTGTTATGATTCAATGCGCATGAAGTACTATGTTAATGTTGATGTCACATTTTTTGAGTCAGTGATGTATTTTTCTCCTACAGGTGATCGCCTTACTTCCTCAAACTCCGATGATGAAATCTACATGCCATCACCACCACAATTACCACCTTCACGGCCATCATCACCATCTCCACCACCTTCACCTCCTCCTATACCCTCAGGCCCCGTTTGTTATGCATGAATAGAGGGGGAATGGAATCACCATTACCATGTCGATTCCATTCCTGTGTTTGTTATAAAATATTTAGGCAGGAATAACGATTACAAAGGAATCCGGATTCCCTCATACGTGGGAATTGCCATTCCTAGGTACCCCCTAGGAATTGGGATTCCATTCCTTAGAAATGCTAATGAATGCATTCTTCTTCAATACTTTTTAATTAATATATCATTATTACAAATATATGGAAGATGGATATGTGTGTTTCTTTTTTAGATTTTTTTAGACACCGACATGGATATGATTTTTTTGACATGGATATATGAACATTGACATGAATACAAATATGTGGATGCAAAAGTCGGATAAGTTGCAAATATATGCATATATGGATACTGACATGGATATAGGATTTTTTTTTGCGGATACGAAAATAGATACGATTCATTTTTTTGGATACAGATACAAATATGGTTACAAGATATTCCAGCGGATATGAATATATGTATATTAAATATATCTATTATGTGGATAAAATATATTAGATGTGATTTTTTTGCAGATATGGATAGAAATATGGATGTGTTATTTATTTAGTTTTTCGGATATGGATATGCACAGGGATATGGGAATTTTTCTGATATAGATAGGGATAGGGATATGGATATAGATGTAATTTTCAATTTTTTCTAAGATATGGATATTGATTATATTCTAACGGATACATATACAGACATGGATATGGGTTTTAATTTTTTTGTGGCTACAGATATGTACATGGATGAGATTTTTTTGCGAAAACAAATATGGACATGAAAATAGATTTCTGTTTTTTTAACTATTGATATGGATACGTATACTATCTTTAGTTTTTTTAGGATATGGAAAATAGTTACATTTTAGTGGATACATATAGGGACATGGATACGTGTTTTTTTTGCAAATACGAATACTCATAACATTTTCTATTTTTTTAGAATATGGATACATATGGTAATAAAATATTCTAGCGGTTACATGTATGGATAATATCAAATATATCAATTGTATGGAAAAAATCAAAGTAGCTTCCATTTAAATTGGACTATCGATTCCTTATATGAAATATATCAATTATATGAAAAATAATTTGGAGGATACCTATAATTTTTTCTACTTAATGAAATATATCAAAGGAAGGTTATTTTCTTTGTATTAGATCCCTTTCCAAACATAAGAAAGGATTGTGTCTCGTAATAGATGTTTCAATTCCTAACATGAACCGAGCGTCAAAAAAAAATCCTAACATGAACCAAACAATGGAATGGAAAAAACTTATTCCTTTCCATTCCATTGTTAATTCCACTCTTGTCTTGATTCCATTCTATTGTAATTCCTTTCCAATGAAACAAACGGGGCCTCAGCTCTCATTGTCCATGTCCCATTGTTGCCGCATAACTATACATGCAGGCCTGCTCCAGCTCAAGGTCATCGCTCATCATCTAGCACGCATCAGGTATGTTCTGAATACATTGTTCCTAATGATGAGTCTGGTGATTTGCCTGAGCAGGATACTTTACAGGGGACGGACATACAGGTTGATGATCTGACATATGGAGTGGATTATTTAGACGCATTCTCCCCAGTGGCTTATCATTCTACTCTACATATTCTTCTTTTTGTCGTTGTGTACGTGACTGGCCTCTCTTTCAGGTTGATGTTAAAAATGTTTTTCTGTATGGAGATATACAAGAAGAAGTTTACATGCAGCAGCCTCATGGGTTTGTTGTTGAGGAGGAATATCCGCAGGTTTGCAGACTTCATACGACAATATATGACCTTAAACATACTTCAAGGTCATGGTTTCAAAAGGTCTCGAATTAAATTGAGAAGCAAGGATTTCAGAGGTCGAATGCGGATCACTCATTGTTTGTACAGAGAACCTAGAGGCACGGTGGCTATTATCATTGTTGTAAAAATCCCTCGACTGGTCCGACTAGTAGGTCCGACTAGTCTAATCTGTGGGGTGGCTGACCGAGTACTAACTAATTCCTACTAAGGCCAACTAGTCGATTGATTTTTGCTTGGAGATACCATTTATTTTTTATTTTTTTAAAGCAATCTTATTCTAATATGCTTAATGTTTTATTTAAATTCAATTTCTTCTTTTGTTTCATATGATAATATAAACATGTACAAATCTATGTAAATATATAAGAATATACATACAAAAATGATTTATATATTTAAAATAGTTAGAAAAATTCAAAATTGATTAAAGTCCGACTAAATCCGATTAGTCGTCCGACTGCCGATTAATCCTTAGCCAGTGACTCAACCGACGGAGTACCGACTACCGATTTTTGCAACCTTGGCTATTATGGTATATGTTGACGACATACTTATTACAGGTGATGACGTGCAGGGGATAAAAAGGACTAAAGAATTTATGGACTATCAGTTTGTTACCAAGGATCTTGTTACCTTACAATATTTCTTGGGGTTAGAATTTGCCAGAAATCAGCAGGGTCTTGTGATGACTCAACGAAAGTATGTGACAGATATACTAGTTGAGACGGGAATGATTGAATATCGACCTGTTACCACTTCTATAAACCATAGTATAAGGTTATATATGATGATGACACAGAGAAGGTGGAAAGGAGAAGATACAGAGAAATAGTGGGAAGCTTCTTTATGTTACTATAACCAGGCCAGACATCTCATTTGCAGTTAGCCAGGTGAGTCAATTCCCGACAGGTAAACATGGATGTTGTATATATGATTTTGAGGTACCTAAAATCTTCTCCAGGTGCATGATTATTATTCAGAAAAGGGACATCACTTATTGTTTCTGCATGCGTTGATGCCGATTATGCAAGTTATCCAAAGGATAGAAAGACCACTTTGGGCTTTGCAATTTTCGTTGGTAGCTCTCTCGTCTCTTGGAAGAGTAAGAAGCAAACTGTAGTCGCCATGTCCAATGTTGAGTATGAATATAGGTCTATGACACAAGCTAGTACAGAAAATGATGTGGGTTCGAGCAGTACTAGCAGATTTACATATAGATGTACCTATTCCTATGTAGCTACAATTGATAACCAGGCAACCCTGTTCATTGCAAACAATCCTGCATTTCATGAGAGAACCAAGGCATATTGAAGTAGACTATCACTATGCAAGGGATATGATTCAGAAAGTTTTATCTCTACCTCTCACGTCAGTTCTGGGGATCAAACTGCATATATCTTCATTAATGATTTGCTTAGAGGGTCTTTCCAGAAATGTTCATCCAAGCTGAGCATGATTGACATATATGCTCCATCTTGAGGAGGAGTGTAGAGTTATATTTACGTCTCTGTACTATTTTCCTATTTTTTCAGTTCTCTTGTCTATCTTATGTAATTTACCCATAGGTCTCTCCTTTATACAAGAGGGCCTAGGGTTCAAGGAATAAACAACGATTCTCTCTTTTTCCCAACATTTTCTAATATAGCTCAGCTTTTGATCATACATAGTACGTAACGTGATATGATGTAAATGTGCTAAATACAATATTTATAAGTTGTTATAACATGAATTTTATATTTCTTTTCCAATAGCTCTCAAGCATTCAACATTTGACAAGGTTTTACATATACGATGCGTGCAATATAATGCGTACTAATGTGTTGAATACACCTTCCACTTGCATATAAGTGTATTTGCATGTTACTGATTGTTTTAAAAGCTAGGATGATCTAACTTTGTGAAAAAAAATGCTTTTTTGAGCCATTTTCCGAGATTTCTAGCGATATCATCGATATATCCTGATATATCCCTTTCCAGTCTTACTGATATGATATAGATATCGATATTTTGGATCTTGGGTTGACCCCTCTAACCCCTATCCTTTTTAGTGTTGGCTTAGGGGCTTGCTCGAAGGAAGAGTAGTAAGAGAACTATAAACTCCTCCAAGAACGGAAGTATAATAAGTCCTTTGAGAAGTCTTTACCTTGATTGGCGCTTTTTATGGTCTGTTCTTAAGAGGCGGGGATTCCCCCGTTATGGATCTCCTGGGTGCGTCGGTGTGTTTCCTATGGAAAATTGACTTCTCAAAAGCCTATGACTCTATTGATTGGCGCTTTTATGGTCTGTTCTTAAGAGGCGGGGATTCCCCCCGTTATGGATCTCCTGGGTGCGTCGGTGTGTTTCCTCGGCCTCCTCTCGGTTGTGCTCAACGGTCGTTTGGCGGGGGGTTTCTTCCAGCCCCGCCGGGGTATTCGGCAGGGATGTCCCCTCGCCCCATTGCTCTTCGTCTTGGCCGCGGACGTCCTCTCCTCTATGGTTAACAACGTGGTTGCTGCTGGTCTGTCTCGTGGTTGCTCGCTTGGTCCCTTCTCTTTGCCGATTATTCAGTTCGCGGATGATACAATTTGCTTCATTGAGGGCGACGAGTCGAATATTGCGGCTATGGCGACCACCTTGGAGCTGTATAGCGAGGCTTCTGGGCTTCTCATCAACTATAACAAATCCTCCATGGTCCCTTTCTCTCTTTCCCCGGCGGAGGTTGATGCTTGCTCGAGGATTTTGCGCTGTGCGGTGGGTGCTCTTCCGCTGGATTATCTTGGGCTTCCGTTGTCTGTTGGCCGGGCTCGTTTAAGGGATTGGCAGCCGTTGGTGGATCGTATGGCTTCTCGCTTGGCAGGCTGGCGTGCCGCTCTCCTCTCTCGGGGCGGGCGCCTGGTTCTTCTTAAGTCGGTCCTCTCTTCTCTGCCTATCTACTTCCTTTCTGTGAAGGGGATGCCTAAGGGGGTTCGTCGGCGTTTGGATTCGTATTTGCGGTCTTTTCTTTGGGGCAAGAAGGGGTCTGTGCGCAGCGGCGTTCCCTTGGTTGCGTGGGATGATGTGACTCGTCCTAAGAAGGAGGGCGGGTTGGGGGTGAGGAGATTGGCTACCGTCAATGAGGCTTTTCTTCTTAAATGGGTTTCTCGTCTTTGCGGGCCGGAGGATAACCTCCTGCTGAACTTCTTAAGAATGGTTGTTGGTTTTGACCGTCGTCTGACGCTGGATACGGATGCCCGTTTTTTGGCATCTTCCTCTAACTTCTCTCGTGATATTGGTAACACTTTGGTCCGCAACCGTCAACTTTTTGTCATGAAGTTGGGCGATGGCTCCCTTATTCGTTTTTGGGGCGATGATTGGACCGGCAGGGGGCCTCTTAAGGATATCTTTCCTCGCTTATTCGCGCTGGTTGATGACCCTGACGTGAGGGTGGCCTCTTATTGGGATGGTGCTGCGTGGGGACCAACTTTTGTGGCCAACCTTTCTGAGCAACGGCAATTGGATTTTATGGCTCTTCTGGAGATCCTTGGGGCGTCGCCCTCGCCTTTGGCCGGTCGTGATCACCTTTGTTGGAAGGATGGTTCGTTCTCTGTGCGTGAGGCTTACAAGGCCCTTCTTCCGGCCTTGGGTGTGGCCGATGATTTGCTTCTCCGGGAGTGTCAATTCTTTTGGGGACTCCGGGTTCCTGAACGGATTGGCATTTTCCTCTGGTTATTCCGTCGTGGGCGTCTCCTTACTCGCAGCAGGTGTGCCGCTCTTTTCCCTTCTGTGTCGCCTCTTTGCGGTTTGTGTAATCTGGATGACGAGACTATCGACCACCTATTCTTCCGCTGCGGTTCTTCGTGTGCTATTTGGGCGGATCTTCCTTGGCTTGATGTTTCGGGCTCCGCTTCCTTCTGTGCTTGCTTGGTTCGTTCGAGGGCTAGGAGCAAGAGCGACATCCTCTCTGCTATCGCTCGGCTGTGGTGCATTTGGACTTCTAGGAATGAGTCGTTGTTTGCTGGCCAGAGATTCTACACGGAAAATGTCCTCATTTCTGCTTCTCGGTTGGTCGGTGAATGGTCTGTAGTCTAATTGTATTTTGGGGTGGTCGGGTTCTATGTTTTTGGTGATGCCTGCAGCTCTTGGCTGAGCTCTTTCTTTTTCCTTTTACCCTTTGTATCCTCTCACTGTAAGTCTTTCTTTTTCTCTTTACTTTTCTTTTAATAAATTATGGGGTGAGTACCATCGAGTGCTTCCCCCGTTTTGGAGTTTCAAAAAAAAAGTCTTTACCTTGGATAGAGACTACCCCTACTGGTTCACAAAGAACATAAAATATCAAGCAAGTAGATTAAGATTTCTGAAAAAGCTCGGAGGAAAGGAAAACTAGGATTTTTCCTAGGCTAAGGCAAGTCAAGTAGCACTTTCTTTGGATTTCTATCTTTTCTCGAAACTCTTCTACCATATCCGTGCTTCCTTTCTTTATCATATATTTGAGTGCTAAGTCATATTCAACTAACACATTTATATAAAGGCAAATATTCTTCACTTCTTTAACTCAAGCTTGCCCCTAGCTTTACTAGAACAAGGAGGGCAATAAACTAGAAATAGGACAAAAATCTAACGGAAGCTGGAATGCATGTAACTGGCTTGCTGGGCAGATGGGTCAAAGGAGGGAAAGAGTCCTTTCTTTTTTTCTGAGTCAAAAAACATGGAAACATCGGTGATGGTGCCCGCCCCAAAATATATTACAAAAAAACAGTCAGAAGCCAGTTCTTGAGCAAAGATCGAGCCAGATTCATTACATTCTCAACATAGAACCGTTCTCCCCTAAAAATGATTCTGTTGCGTGTTAACCAAATAGCCTACAGCATAATTATCGATAGTCAAACCTCCATTGCAAATCTGAACTGATTCGCAAGTAGGCTAGCCCAAAAGTTAGGAAGTGAAGAGATATCTAACTAGGAAATGTATGCAGCCTCCCAAACCTAACAAGTGCAAGGGCAAGTATAGAATAGATGGTTGAGGTCTTCTGGAGCTAAACGGCAAGCGGGACAAGAGCTATCCTCTCCTGGGTGAAAAATGACACAGTGCACCTTGGCCGGCATCTTCTCTCTCCATTGAATCCACAGAAAAACCATTATCTTCATAGGAATGTGAAGTGTCCAAATGAAAGTACACTCCCTCTTCAAGACCCTCAGATAAGGGTTGTGTGAAGCAATAAGGGCGACGCAAGCCCTTTGATTGAAAAGTAGCCACCCCTCCAAACCCAATAATCTTGTCTCGTACTCCGGAGTGCAAAATTGGAAGCGAGATCCATCATTTTGAGAAGATCCTGGAGACATTGGTCTGAAAAGTCTGACGAGAAAGTTGATGTCCACTAACTATCTACACTGGTATTCTGTAAAGATGCCTCGCAGTTAGTAGCTAAAGCAAGTAACTGGGGGAAACAAATCTTCAAAGGTCCTTCCCAGGTCCAATTATCCATCTAGAATTGGAAATATGACATGTCTCCAACAAGAGGTCGTACACGCAGCATCAAATCATGAATCACTGGACAAACTCCCTTCCAGAACATCGTCAACAATTGGTGCGATTTGGGGGGAACGGAAGGATGCAGCGGAAGTTCTCATGAACCAAACTAAAAGCAAGGTCATTCCGATATCTTCTTAAGGAAAAAAAGATTTGTCCTCTTACACTTCCCCCTACCCAGAGCGTGAAAAGTTATACTGATTGATCGGAATAATCCAAGGACTTCTTCTTTATCTTCACCAAGGCCTTAAATGTCGGTTTCGGTCACCATTTCGGTATCGAGCAAAACAGAATTTCGATGGAATTTCGGTGGAATTTCGACCGAAATTTTGGTCATTTCAGTCATTTTTTTGTACTTGGACCCCATATTTCGGTCATTTCGGTCGAATTTCAATTTCGACTGGATATCGATATTCGACAGAAATTCGACTGAATTTCGCTGAAATTTGAGGCCATGATCTTCACTCGGTAGGAATGATAGAAAGGGACTCCTAGATTAGGATACCCTCATGGAAAGATTAAGGAACTATACATCAGCCTTCAAAATCGACCACCGAATTGAGATGGGAGGTTACAGGGGGATTCCCCTAAAGACTCCAACTGGTAGGCATCTTTCTTATTAAACCTATCAATGTAAGCTACCCTATTCATATTAGGTAGCAATGAAATTAAGCTAATCCTATTCATGTCTTATGCCTAAGATTTCAAGATAGCTCAGAGCCAGATCTTCGTCCACAATTAGCAAGCATTGATCTTTTTTTCTCAAAGATTGATCTCCCAATCATCACATAGTATGTAGAACGAGTACACGATGAATGCTTTTTATCATGATTGTCTAATCTAGCTTTAGTCAGTCGATGAGAAGTTAGTTCCTAGGCTCAGCAGTCTGTACAATCTCTAGACAAGCAATTTGGAAATGTCTCAACAACAAGTTGCGTTTAAACCAAGGCGGTAGTTGCTATGGAGAAAGTTCTAGAATTCTTGAACACTGGAAAATTGGCAAATATAGTTTTTCATATTATGTTACTTCCACAACTATCTACGGGTATTTGTTAAGTGATAAAGATATGTAAAAAATCAGGAAAAGATAAAAAAAATCTAGTATTTTTTCTAAAAAGGAGAAAATACATTTTGAAGTCAAAAGTGGGAGAAGCCTATTTTCTGTTCTCAATCAAAATATGAAGCGGCTACTCAGAAATCCAAAATCCATTGTAAGTTTAAGGCTGTAATGATAATCAATAATATAAACAATTCATAATATATCGATTCTATGAGTCCCCATAGACCGTTTTAGGAGCAACTCTATCATGGATGATCCACATGACAGTTTGGGCAAGCTCTCACAGAATCCATGATTTGGTCATAATTGATTATTGTTTCTAGCTATATTACAATCAAGTGAACATGGTGAATACCCTCTACATGTACCAGAAACATGCAAATGCAAGATACTTTCACAAAGTGCAACTGAAAGGGGCCCGGACAAAACCCCATCTCTAGCTTTTGTTTCAGCCATGCACCACAAATCTTTAGAAGGAAAACACTTACAAGGTCCAGGCACATGCTAAACTGGTCCCTCTCTCGAAGGGCAATTCAATTTAGATAATTTGGGTTCATGCAGACTTGAGTAGCCCTCCAAATTTCATTGCACAAGGAGCCAACCAAGCTTTTTAAAATATGGTTTTTTGTATAAAAATCTAACCAGTCTTGAGTGAGGTAGAGAGAAAAACAATAATATAGCACACAAAAAATTAGAGTTCATATCATGCTTATGAAAACCATGGTCCAATGTCTTCGATCTTTTGAAAAAATGACGTTTTCTAATTACTATAATTGTATCCTAGAGTATGTGCAAGCAATTGCAATAAACATACGTTACAGAAAACTATGATCTTAACCATGAGTTTTTTTTGAGGCTCAAAAAAAGGGGGAAACACTCGTTGGTGCTCGCCCCAGAATTATATATTCACTAAAGAGAAAGGCGAGAGATACTTACAGGGGGTAAGAGATCTTAACCATGAGTTACATATTCTACTACATGGGGAAAATGTGCCGTTTGAATGGTCGTTCTACCACTTAATATTCGTAGATGAGAAGGCAAACTATTTTTAGAAGTCTCTCAGAGTGTGGATGCTGAGCAAGTTTCCAAAAAAATGACAAGAATTAATTCGTATAAATAGGGAAGGAGTGGTTCTGGGGAACTCTAACGAAGCAAGTTCTGAACAAGGATGGAGGAGGTGAGCCAGGATCAGCAGTATGAATAGAATTTGATTTTCTTAATAGGGATCAGTGAGCAAATTGAAAGCTACGTCGCCAGTTGCTTTCGCACCGTAGTCAAATACCTCTTTTAATTAAATCTATGGCCCAACAGGAATCATTCTCAGGTCATGTTCCATTTGAACTCTCTGTGTCTTTGCCTTATCAAAAACAAGGGATGCGGGTCTATTTCTTGTCCAGATCCGTCAGAGGGAGGCCTCCCCCAACCCCCTCTAAGGAGAACCTTTTTCATTTCAGGTGGCAAGCAAGATCCAAAACCAATATGATAAGTAGATAATAGAAAAAATATACTGCGGACAATTGCATCTACTTAGAAAAAGACTGCTTGCTGATGGGTGAGTGAGAATGAGGAGAGGATTTCTTTTCATATATGCCACCAAATGGAGAAAGATGGCTGCAGAGGCTGAAGTTGTCATCCTGGGAAGAAAGAAGGCCTTATCAAATGGGGATTTCATTTCATACATGTCAAACCATGAATACTTCAGTAGTTCATATCAACTTTTTTGATAAAAAGAGAAAAGGAAGACCATTAGAGAATAGAAATTTGTGATCGTCATATATTATGTTATATCTAGTTTGTGCAATTCTTACCTAATGAGTTAAGGATATTTACACCCATAACTCTGAGTAATTTCGTATTTACATATGTAACCCTCAATAATCAGTAATTATATAGAAAACGTGGAATAGTTGTTGAACAAGGAGTGGCATAACTCTGTGTTGACTTCCATCCACGTCCATTATCTTTAATAGAATCTGTCAAATTTAGACCATTTTGTCCCTTTAACTCAATTAAAAATTGCAAATTCACATACCCCGGCTTGATGTTGCTGCTGCAGGAGGAAGAGGAGGCAGAGGGAGACGAAGTGGTGGCTTGCTGCTGATGATGCGGGGAGGAAGAGGAGGCGGAGGAAGCGGAGGCAGCGGCGGCTTGCTGCTACTGCTGTCGGCGGAAGAGGAGGCGGAGGAGGGCCGGCTTGTTGCTGCTGCAACAGGAAGAAGAGGCGGAGGAGGGGCGGCTTGCTGCTGCTGCTGCTGCGAGAGGAACAGGAGGCAGAGGAGGGACGGCTTGCTACTGTTGCTGCAAAATGAAGAGGGATGCGGAGGAAGAGAAGGAAGAGGGGAGGCTTCGAGGAAGTGGTTGGATGGACGGGGACTACGGGCTGAGGAAGGGGCGGGGGCTGCGATGGAGAGTCTGGAGGGGATGGATGGGAGGAAGGGGTGGAGGAGGAGGAGGGAGAGGAGGGCGTGAGGAGGATGGGGCGGGGTTGGAGGGTTTTTTTATTTTATTAATAGTCGTTGGATAAAATGTAGATTAGATTAACTCAATGGTCTGGTTGAGTTAATGAACTAAACTAACGGAGGGTTATGGGTGTGAGAGTGACTATTCGAGGTTTCTCATATAATTATGAATTATCGAGGGCTACGTGCATAAATACGAAACTACTCATGGTTATGGGTGTAAATATCCCATGAGTTAATCACATATTTAAGCAATAAGTGAATAAATAAATGAGTAAGGGGTGAACAAAGAGACGCAAGTGATTCCATGAATAACATTGAATGACCAGCATGTAAATAAAAGTAAAATAAAGGAAAATACTTCAACGTTTTCCATAAACCAAATGGAACTTCTAAATAAAGAGTTATTAATAAAGTAGTAAAATGTAAGGGAATCTTGTGCAAAGTATACATAGTCAGACTATAGGATTGTATTTATGTGAAATAAAATATACCCAGAAAAGGTACATGCAGATCACAGAGATGGCAACATTTTAAAATAGAAGAAACTAAGAAAACATTCCCCTTTCAACAAGTGTGTCCATCCATTCAGAAGGAAATAAAAGGAATAAAATTTACCTGGGTGTATATCCACAGCAAAAACCTAGAACAACAAGATGATTGTTGGTTACAAAAATATCTTAAAACAAGTGTATCTACTTCCCGGCAATGTCAAGCTTTAGGGTAAAATAAATGGAATGAAAAAACCACCTCACTTATACGACTTTGCAATGCCAATGCCAGCACTTGTCGTCCTTGGTTCCACAATGCATGTGCTACACGGTAAGACTGAAGTGAAAGATAGCCCTGTCCAAATACCACATTCCATTATTTTGGATATATCTTTTTGGAAGAAGTAATAATTGATGAAATTACTACTACTGAGAATTAGAACAGTTTATACTTAAAAGAAACACAGACTCCACATTTCCTATTACGTTCCTTTTGAGGAAGGAGTATTCTATTTCGAATTGAGAATCCTTTCTTCTAAGCACAACAGTATCAAGATATCATTCATGACATAATTCCACGACATCAAAAACTGCAATATAAAGGTCGTTTCATTTTCTGATATCTCCATTAAGAATAAGTTATATTTATGCTAATTATAAAAGAAATGTGTGTGTAGGTTTCATGCCTACTCAGACGCATCCACTCCTGTAGAAACTGATAAAATAAAGATTGCAGGCATATTATCACAACTTTTTTTGAGTCAAAATTTTTTACCACAATTTACTAAATGATTTAACAATACCTCAACTAATCAGAGATATGACGCGAGAAAAACTTGCCTTTAGATACAACAATGCCCAGCTATATGATGTGCAGGCAGGATCTCGATCCCTGAAGGCCTGCTTAAAAAAATGAACTGATCTAATCCATATCAAAGGCCTCAGTATATCGAAAGGCTGCAATCTTCAAAGATCCCAAATACAACAGACATGAAGAGCATAAGTCCAGATATGTATGTCACCTGAAGATCAAGACGAATTGAACGTTGGATGCCCTTGTCATTCATCATCACAGCATCAAAAATATCCATCAACTGTGTCGCCAGTAACGTGGGATTTTGGAGTCGATTTGCAAGCACAAAACCTAATGACCGTTCAAGACAGTCATGTGACAAAATGCTAGCATATAGAAAGCTGCTTAATATAGGCTCCTTTTCGGCCTGATACAGAATGACCAGCACACAAAAGTCATCATGTTAATGAACTGAATTGTGATGAGTAAAACTAATCAAAATTCCATGAAGAATCTATGTCATATCAGTTGTGATACACAAATTGGTATTATATATGAAACTTTGATGGCATTCTATAACCTCGTTATCTTTCTATGATATGATTCTCTTGAGATGCATTACGCATTGCAGAGAGCCTGGCAAAGCACTAAAGTCTCATAAACCTTGTACTATGCACTATGTGCATGACTAAATTTAATGGATATGCCAACTTTTGACTCCATAGAGTTGTGGACCATATATGTGAAGCGCATCTGACGCAGCATTTGAATGAAGCTTGTATGCATATTTTGGTCAAGGTAAAAGTTCAGACTATTTTCAGTAACATTAAAAAAATGTGAATCGCACATGTTTAAGTTATAATGATCATGTTGTTGCCTATAACACATTATCATCCATAATTCTGAACGCTGATATTAGCACCTGGAGCTCAGGTCCGAGGATACCAAGCATACTTGTATGACGAAGGAATATATACATGCATAGAAAATACAAAAGGGCATCTAGAAGGTGGGTTAAAAGAGTTTACAATAATATCATGGTTGGAGATTTAAAAGAGATGGAACAAAATGAAGGAAATAATAGAATAAGTGACTTTTGTAATGTTTAGTCAGTTGAAAATAGTATAAAAACCATTAATTCCTATCTGAAGTATATGGCTGTGCTGGTGAACATGACTAATGAGCAGTAATTGGGAAAACCGAATCAGACATGATTGGTGTTAATTTACGGAATGAAGATGTGCTCCCAATTTCCGCCTGGTTGGTTAAATCCGTGTTTAAAGTGTAAGATGACAAGAATACTAAATGCCTCTTCATTCCCAGACCGAGGTAATGCTGGCATCAAAGTCTCGTTCTTGGTATGTCAGTGAGAACTCTGACCTACGGAGTCAAAGTTTGATTTCTATTCCATTCATCAGTTGACTATATTATATGTTTACTATGATGCACGGCCTCAAGTTGGGAAGCCAATACCGGTGGAAGTGAAAGGAAAGTAGGCTACGAGTGATTGAGGTGAGCACGGAACTACATAAAGGTTGTGGCAGATTACAAAGAAGGCGTCAGTGTGAGCAGAACCTCCTTCCTTTCCCTTGTTCTCAGAGGGAAATGGTCTCTTTTCTTCTTCATAATCCTTATTTCTGGGAGTCAACCACCCAAAAAGGCTAAAAAAAAGCAAACCCTTGTTTTTAATATTGCTAAATAATTATAATTTTAGGCGCATTTAGATTTAATTTAGATCATGACTAGATATCAAATATCTTTCAATTATTCTCTCTAGTTTTATTCTGTCTGCAAGAATATGCCATATTCAGTGGGACCTTTGGATGAGGTTTATGTTACACACCATCCTATATATCAACTTTATCCGACCATTGATGTCCTCAAAGGAATGAACTTTGAAAGTTGTTTCAAATTAAAACTAAAACTACATAATCAGAAAGCAACTCAACAACATAACATCAAGCAAAAAAGCTAACTTACATAGACAGTTTTTCAAAGTAATACATATATTTTCTCCAAAGTATCTCCAGAAATCCCTCCCAAAAGACAAAAACAGACAAATCTCCTCGTCAGTGAACTCCTTGCACTACATGCCATCGCATAAAATCGAGAATCCCTCAAATCATTATTCTAGGACAAAAAACTGCCAGACTATTGCTAATTTTAGCCTTTCCAATAACCAAAATTTATATCCAAAAAACACCATCACAAAACTAAAATGGCAGAACCACAACCTCACTCACCAAGATGAAGAGAATCAAATTAAGCTCTCGAAAGCAGCCCCAAGGAAAGTATAATACAGTCAGTTAATATGAACTAGAAACTCTCACGGGGACCTACCAAAAGCTTGTCAAAGATTAATAATCAGAATTATCCTTCTTAAGAGAGAAATTCAAAAAACATCAACAACAAAGACTACAGTTACACTGAGATTTATATGCAGAATATAACTACCTCCAACAATATTCAATAGTCAAAGAAAGACAAAAGGTCCAAGAAAACATTAACAACAAAGATTAATAATCAGAAGATTAATAATAGTCAAAGAAAGACAAAAGGTCCAAGAAAAACTCTCACGGGGACCTACCAAAAGCTTGTCAAAGATTAATAATCAGAATTATCCTTCTTAAGAGAGAAATTCAAAAAACATCAACAACAAAGACTACAGTTACACTGAGATTTATATGCAGAATATAACTACCTCCAACAATATTCAATAGTCAAAGAAAGACAAAAGGTCCAAGAAAAGTGCCCGATCCCTTTTCCTATGAATATCATGAATTCATCACCGTTGACAATAAATCGCCTTTTTTCTACTAATACCACGCATTCATCACCGCTCAAAAAAAAAATACTCCCAGACTAAAAACGGTGAGATAATAAGACAACTTTTTCAATAAAATGGACTTATGGCTCAATTCTACGCCTCATGGATCGCGTTACCAAGAAAAGCAAGCGTGCGTTTTCCGATAGTATTCGCCGGATTTACTGCGACCGTGATCAAAATCGATCCTTTTAACATAAATTCAGGAGAATTACGTCACAGGACAGGTCACTTCCGCTCCAACGTGCATGCAATACGTCGCTACCTCCAGCTTTTTTCCCCCACAAAATCCAACGTCCCAAAACAAAAAAGTAAACCAAAATAATGATAATAACAACGACGACTATGATGATGATGACAGTGATAACGATACTCTAGATATAAAAATTAAACGCATCCGTATAGAAATGGGGCGACTCCCAACCTCGTTCCGCGCCTCCAGCCTGACGGCGTCCCAGATCGGGTCGGCAGGGGATCCGAGGCTCGGCACGATGCCCTCCGAGCGATCGTCGACGCCGAGGCTGCTCATGGCGTACACGGGGAAGATATCGGAGCACGTCCGCAGCGAGAGCGGAGGGGCGGCACCGCGGGGCTTGGGCTTGGGTTCGTCTGCGTTGGGCGCCGCCGCTACGCACCGGCAGCTCATTGCAGGGATATCGAGGGTGGGAGGGTGGCGCGGTACTCGCGGCGACCAACGCCGCCTCGGGACCCTATTGGGCTCCCACGGAAAGTGTTTGTCTGTGGTCTGTGGTGGTGGTGGTGGTGGTGGTGGTGTGGACGAGGGAAGAGCCGGGGGGATATATAGCGGGGGAAGAGTGGAGCCGCCCTGCTGATGGGTAATTGCGCAGAGGTCCCTGTAGTTTTGGGGAACGGTAATAAATGGGAGCTGCTTTAGACTAGGGATAGGAAAGAAGGAACATGGATCGAATGTTGGGAATATACATAGAGATATTGGTGATTAGACATCACCAATGGACGGGGGGTCCATTCGTGCAGCCCGTTCATGGGTCGAGTTTGGGTCAAGAGATCTTATGAGCGGGTCGGCCAAGCTTAGCTCGTTCTTTGGCACGTCCGTTAACTGGACGAGCCATAGATATGTGCCACAAAACCCGGTCACCCGGTTTGGGTTGCAAATATAAAAATATAGGTTTGAAAATTACATTTTTAGCATTATTAATATTATATCGTATTTTATAGTTTACATGCCAAGTAACACTTATTATGATTACTTGGATTTAGAAAGATTATATTATGCTAAATAAATAATTATCTCTATAAATTAAGTTAAAAAATTAAAAAAATACTTTATATTCGGCCCATGGGCTAGCCCGATCAGGCCTGGCTCAGACCTAGGTCCAGCTTGGGCCTTGGAGTATAGCATGTAGGCCAGCCCGGCTCAGGCCTTGGACCGGGAGTTTTAGAAACACGATCGGTTTGGCCCAGCCCGCACTTTGATCAGGTCTATTGGTGATATAAGAAAGTGGCTTTTCATACCTTTAGATGTCAGATATGAGTGTTGAAGGAAATATGTTTCTGGTAGGTTTTATGTTGGATGATTTAATATGTAAGTGATATTTTACACGTATTTTTTTTTATAATTGTATCAAGTATAGTTACATAATGTATAGTGAGAACATCGTGAAAACTGATATTTGAGATTTCTATCATGCTTAGATTAGAGGAAGACGTATAATATGGTTATGTAATATATTAAAGTGAATATATTGACGCATATTTTGTGGTTGGAGAAATATTTGTTTCTCCCTATCTATTCTAAAATTGGTCTGGATGCTCAAATAAACACCAAGTAGATAAATGTGGATTATATGTGAACATAATATTTTTTTTTGCACCGTAACTCTAATATAATTGCTTTTTAAAAAAATGATGGTAACATATTGACACATATTTTGTTTTAGAAGGAAATAATTGTATCCGTCGTTTTGAACAGTTTAGTTGGAAAATAAAGCCTTTTCAATTAGCTCAGCGATCTTGTTTAGATGGGATGCTAAGAAAAGAATGCAAATTAATCTACAACTATTATCGTTTAAATGTGTGTTATGTATCTTTGAGATTTATACTATTTAAATAAGAATTGGTATGACTTGACATGGACATGCAATATTTGAGGTTTGATCAAATTAATTGCGTTACCATCTGTCATTGGTATGACTTGACATCATAGAGGGTTAAAAGTGAATCAGATGTCAAGAAAATTTAGGGTTGAATTATATACCCAAAAACTTGTGCAGATAAAAATAAAATCTAATTTACATATGTACAGTTGATTTTTACATGGAAATATCGTTGGGCAAAAATCATGACTTAGAACCTCGTTTTAAGAAGTCTCACGTGTTCTTTAATGGAGTCACATGCTTTACTTTACATATCGTCACTTTCGAATCGAGTGTAGCACAAATCAAGAACAACCAGTATCTCTTTCTTGAACACATTGAAGAAAGTATTTTACCTGAGGATGCAAATAGATATGGGTATATCCGTATTCGACTTGTCATTGTATTCATTTTATTCCGATTTTGGCATCCGTATCTTTATCCATTTTAAAACAACTACCTATATGAATATCACTTTCATATATGCAAATATATATGTATGTATTCGTGTGCTTGTTCTCACATATATATATATATATATATATATATATATATATATATATTTGATTATGATAACACAAATTTAACTTTCTTTCATCATATATGATATAATTGTTATGAAATAAACTTATTTAGTATATGGGGGCAGGGAGCCTGCACCCTGGGGTGTAGGAAACTCCCTGCCACCCACCCCATTTTTCGATTATTATTTTATTTTTTTTTTTGAATTAAAAGTTAGGGGATTTACTTAATATGTTAAGGGGAATATGTGTTGCAAGTTTCATGCAAAACAAACATTCCTAACACGTCCATCTAGACAGGGTCGATTTCAGCAATTCTGAGACCATTAAAATTTGGTAGTCTTGATGGAGATGATAGAAGTCTTGAATTAATTTGAATTTGGAATGACAACATGGTGATACATGGTGATCTAAATCCCCCGAGGTTTCATTTCAAAAAAATTAAAAAAATAATGAAAAATTAGGCCGGGTGTAGGGAGTTACCTGCACCCGCCGAGGTAGGCTCCTTTTTCCCATATATTTGTATAATTTGTAATCCGTCTAATAAAAGCATATCTAAACTAACCTACTTCTAGCATTATATTTATCTAATATGTATCTGTTTTACATCTGTGTATATTTTTTAAGGATATGGTAAGTTAGTGTCTATCAATATTCATCTCCACATATGTATTTAAAAACGGATAATGACAAGGTAACGCATACATCAGTATCATGTGTTTGGTCATTTGTGTCCCAAATTTTACCTCAACAAGGAGCCCACACATTGGCTACTTATACAATATAGTTTATTGAAAAGCCAACAAATCATGTTTAGATTGTATAAATTTTGACTCGAGCTAATAAATTAAATCGACTTACGTGAATTTGTAGAATAAATTACGCAAAATACCAGAAACGATTTCTATCAAGATGTAGTGAAGATCGAAGTTCTTATTGAAGATCAAAGTGGTTTCCTTGATCTTCATACATAATAGAACTGAGTGCTTCAAGTGATAAAAGCAAGAACACAAAGCATGAGAGCTTGAATGCAATTGAGAATGTGTTGTACCAAGTAAGTGATGTGTTCTTATAGTAGAAGGAGCTATCATTCTTTTACAATGCATCAAAGAGGAGGTTAATCGAGCTCGGATGCTTCCTTTAACCAAGAGGCATGAGCCACCATTCAAATGAAACATATACTTTTCAATAAAGAGATATCATTCGAATGAAATTTGGATTTGTCGGTTGGTTTTTGACTTAGTTGACTATAGGGCTTAGTCGTCTAGCCGAATGCATCATCCAGCTAAACATTATATATGTAGTTTTAGTGGAATTTAAATAATAATATTTTTACATATAAATAAAATACAACAAAATTGGGAGATAGCTTTGAGAATTATCGTCTTCTATGGACTTTCTCTACTCCGTCTATTTTCATCAAGGCATCTTATAAAGTATCAGCATTGTATTTCATCATTCTTTCATTCAAAGTCCATTCTTACGTGATAACTATAGATGTACAATATATTTGTGTAGAAAATAATATTCAAGATTATCAATATTTATTGTCAAAACTTTGAAAGAGCGCAGCGAACTAATAAAGTAAGTTGTTTCTACCTCGATTACCATCGTGCCCTTAAGATAATAAGTTGTCACACTCAAGCTATGTGTAACCACATCGAGGTCTTCAAAGGCCAAGAGGGCTTGTATCAAGTACCCTTAAGAATAAGGACCATTGTGTTGAGGTTCACAAACCCCGGTGCAAACAAGGGATTTCCTCCCTGGCTAGGAGGCAACTTGGGAAAGGTTCAAAAATCTTAGTAGGTCATACACATAAGTTAGGAGGAGACGGATCGTCTGTTGTAGGCGAAAATGCAGCAGATTTTGCAGTAGTCGTGTGAGCCGCTCGATCTCGATCGAGTTTGCACGATTTTGCACTTTTTTTGGGCCGTACCGTGCAAAATCGTGTGAACCGCTCGATCAGGATCGAGCGGTTCACGCCATTACAATAGAGACAACACCACAACAAAGGATCCTCTCTAAAGTTAGGAAGTCTTGGAAGGCGACATCAAGGTACGTCATAGGCATCTCGATATGCGAAAAGAGGATCAAGGAATAATAAGTTTCAAGGGAAGCCTTCAAAATTATTGCATTAACCCAAGGCCACCTCATTTTCAAAGCCAAAATACAACATCTTGGATGGAAAGTATGAGTATAATATATTGCTTTTATTTGTGACCATTTTTAAAGGATATATACTTTATATATAAGGGATCTATCCATCTTTCCAAAACATGTCATCAAAGCATATGCATGTAAGTATATGCAAGAAATTTATATGTACATGTTGCTTCCAACAAGTTGACCTATTGTTCTTGGATCAACCAACATATTTGTAACATATGAACAAGGATATGAAATCGGTGAGCAGATGATCATCCTCTTATAGAATTTAGGTTGGAGTTGGTCTATCCTTGTATAGAATGTAATGAATGGTCCTTTGACTTTCAGAAAGATCTCGATCTTCCTCCTCTAGATCTACGCAATGGTCCTCATATCGAATGATATCTATATGATGGGAAGGTGGTAAGTGCATGGTCATTGGAGTCATGGACATTGATATGTCCATCGTGGGAGATTTGAGTTATGTTGTGTAAGGGGAGAAGACTGTGGAGTTAGTTGTAATAACGCGTGTGCAAGTGGTGAGTGATGAAACCATGTTTCATTTACCTTAAACGTTAAAATTGAGCTAATCAGCATGACGTAACACCCCCCATTCATGCATTAGCATCGAACTATTATAAAAATACACACCTAATAAATAAGAAGCATTCATTAACATAAAAAAAACATAAAAATATGCAAAAAAAGAAAGCAAGAAAGAAATAAGAAAAATGATAGTATACATGCATGCATATGTGTGCGTATTGGCTCAAGAATCAAGAGTGAATGGTGTGAGGGGTAATACTAATAAAAGGAAAATTTTTATTGTGCTTGTTTTCAATTTCTTATTTTTAATTACTTTCTCTTATATTGAAAAATACTAAGAAAATTAGTGAAGCTTCCCAATGGATAGACCTATTTATAATATTTTAAATTTTCCTTTTTTATTATTTTTATACCTTAAAAATACAAAACTACTTCGTAACTACCAAAATTCATTAAAAATTACATAATCATGTAAAATACAAAAATGTAATGTCTTGGATACCTTGTGGTTAGTACTACTCAAGAAAATTAGTTCTAAAAATTTTAACAACGAGTTCGATAGAAAAATATATTTCTGAAACTCCCCTCATTTGTCATAATTTTACTTTTAAGGCTTTCCTTCTGATTTCTTTATTTAAATATTTTCATTTTTTAGAAATCATCTAGAAAAACTTATAAAAGCATAAAAGTATAAAAAACTTTATTCTTATTTTTCTCCTAGTTATATCCCTTATATTTTACTTTAAAATCATATTGTTCCTTTCTCGTATAAATAGTAGCATATATTAAAACATTTTTCCTTTGATTTTATTATAATTTAAATTAAGAATTAAAATCTTGTCAAATTATAGATCAATTAAAAATTACAAACTATAATTTCAAAAAGAAAAAAAGACATTTTATCTGGATTATTCCACTAATATGGGCATAATATAAAACACGATGAATAAATTAAACCAAAACTCCTAAAATCTAAACATCAATTAAAAACAAAACAAGCAGCCACACACTAAGTGGAATTTTGAGACCGAATCTGGTTACTATAAAATTGAATATGATTTGCCTCCTGAGTTTGACATAATTGGTAAAATGAAAGTGTTAAAATGTAAAATTTTGTTTGACGGATTTTTGCAGGGTGATGCAATGCGACATAATTAAGATACCTGTGAAATTTACATATCATGCATTAACTATTTCCCCCCATTGAGTTGTATTCCTTTTGTGAAATACAACGATGACCTATCACGGATACAAGGGGGGATAAAAATTGATGGAGTCATTTGGAGATAGAAAAAATGACGAGGTAAAAGAAAAGGAAGAAAGGATTTTTGTTTGATAAATTTCTTCATTTTTTTCTCCCAACTTAATCGAGTATCATTCATGTTTCTTACAAGTATGAGAGAAAGGAGGAGGAGTTAGTAGAGTTTTTCATGATCTACCATTGTTTGAAGGACTCTATATTACTGTGATCATTTTTCTCTGAGATCTCCAGAGATAGACTCATTATAGGCTCCATACTCCCTTACTTTAGACCTCCAGTACGATATTCTTTCAAGATTCATATATGAGAGAACCCACTTCGAGGTCCCGATGAGAGCGGCCCACTTTCGAGATCTGCATATGGATATTTCATTCACATCTTTTGTTTGGTCCTTGAGAAAGATAGAGGCATCTCCCATCGAGGAGACACATTGTGGGATAGAATACTTTGTGAGGAGGCTCGTTGCAGTGTCTATGATTTTGACAGATGCAAATACAAAGCCCGCGAGCCAGATGTCATTCTAGATTTTTTAACATATCATTATCCATACTCCAACCCTCCAGTTTCTCCTCATCAGCATGACCTGAGAAGTATTGTCTTCAACAACAATCAACGGAGTATGCGTTGAGTCAAGGTTGTTTGTGTTGTCATTTCTTCGACGTATCAACAAGTGATTTTACCTATTTTTCAAGTTGACCATTGCATGCTCTAACTTGAGGGCGAGTGTTAAAGAATATCTTAGATAGGTAATTGGATCTCTCCATGATCCAATTACCATGCTTTCATGTTTTAGCCATGTACCTATGATTGGAGGTATTTTAGTGCATCAGTGGGGCTACATATAGAGCCCAACATCCATTTTATTCTTTGATAAACATAATGTAATAGCTCCCTTTGAAGCTTTCTACTGTGATTTCCTCCCATCCTTTAGGGAATAGGGTTTTACATAAAAATCCAAAATTGTTATTTTTCTTATTCTTACTTTGATTCATTTCTACATTTCATGTTTCCACAACTTTAAAATCAAAATAGCCTCCTTGTTAGGAAAAATAAAACAACTATATTATCAGTGGATTCGTGGATATTTATCAAGTGATATAATAGTTCAAAAATTCAAATTAAATTACTTGTCCAGTGGTTGATCGATCAAATAAAGTTAAACGATCGGTCAGGGTATTGACTAAAATCAGAGTAATAGATTAAAGTGATCGATCATATCAATATGGTTGATCGATCAGAAAATAAATACTAGCTCAAGTGATCAATCAAAGTAAAGGAGGTGATTGATCAAAACTAGTAACTATTGATTGATCAAATTTAGAAGAGTCACTGATCAATATGGATCTGACTTGAAATGAGGCAATGTTAGATAAAAGTCCTAGAATGCACATATGTTACATATGCATTAGGGCTCTTTTACAACTTCACTGTTACAAAAGCCTTCTTTCTTCTTCTTTAGTTCTCTGTATAATCAATTTGTCCTTTAGATTTGACTTCACTCTCTATGTTAAATAATGTCCTTCGGCAATTGAGTTGATTTTCTTTTGTCCTTCATTCTCAGTGGATCTACTCATTTATGCTTTAAGTTCGGAGTGAAGCTCTCATGAAATCTACGATACTATCGGCATTCGTAAAGTTTGTCGTAATCAAAACAACAATATACTTAACAAGAACAGAATTTGATAACAAACATCTCCATATGTAGCAGTTTATAAACATGCCTCATTTCCATAGCAATATATCGTTGTTTGCTATGTCATTTATCCCTTGGCCCAGCCACAAGTTTCAATCTTGTGTAGCTGACAGACCATATCTTAGATGAAAGACAATCTTTGACAGGCCGCCCTCATCTATCACCAACAAGTTCCAATCAAGGGCATGTTTGGGACGGAAAAATAAAGCGGGATAAGGGGTAAGTGATGTTTATCTCTCATCCGTGTTCGATCGGTTTGAGGGACAAAGAAGAGATATATGTGTTGGGTATTTTGCATTTCCGATCCCACCTTGGGAACTGCAGCATTTTAATCCACTTCATGAACATCTTTGCAAATTGGCTGCCCCATTCCATTTGATGGGGGCTTTTGGACACATCCCTATTCGGTTGCCCAAGACAAAAATCTAAAAAGAGCAGAACAAGGGTTTGGAACCCTTCCTTCATATGCGTGGGAGAGATCGAGAGAGGGAGAGAGTGCAGTTGGGCTCCTCCTCCTCTCTTCTCTGGGTGATCGAGCAACCGTTGGAAGCGGAGCTTCTCCCCATTACAACAGCTAGGGCTGCAGGCTCGAGAGGAGCAGCGTGAGATCGCGTATTGGACGGCCTCAAGAAGGGGGTGGCCAAGCCATTAGCATTTTGGGTCTCCATCCATGAGCCAACGGGGAAGCCTCTTCAACCTCTTGGATCTGAGCATTGTGAAATTTTCAGATACCTGGAGTAATAGTTAGTTGTTTGTTCAAGAACCATCGGTTATGCTTATGACTTGCACCTCGATTTTGTTGGGCAACAAAACCAATAAGAACATTTGGCTCCATTTTAACATAGAGGAACTGTTGCAGGTCCTGTCCCGTGGTTTTTCCCTTGCTCACACCGAGCAAGGGTTTCCACGTTAAAAATATTTGTCTCTTTGGTTGCTTGTTATGGTTTGCTTGTATTTGTTTGCTTGTCATCGTAGTTATTAGGTTCCTGAGTGGGGAACCCATATTTGTTGTGTCATCTTTGTTGCAGGACCGATTTAGGGATACTTATTATCCCAAAAATATGTTTTATACATAGACGTAGTGGATGGTATAATTATTATGATCACTTATCTTGCGATAAGTTATCTGGAGATAAAGTTTCTTTATGATGATGGATGCTATCCCATTTCCAAACATGCAATATCTTCCCGATACATAAGATCCTCACAGAAAAGACCATCTTTCCATTTTATAGGGAAAACATCAAATGGATTTTCTTTTACCTTTTCCTGGTTGATATTGCTTTTTTTTGCTTCATAGAGTGTATCAAAATCAACATTTTCATATACCTTTATTCCTTTCCAGCGAAGGTAAGAATACAATGTTGTCTTTAGCAATTATTATTATTTTAGTTAAATCTTTGCAATACACAGTATTTTTTCGAACTTTCTTACTCGTAATATAAAAGTTTTTGAAAACGTCGTGCACTTTTTTACAACATCTTTTCTACGTATTTATTCATGATTACAAATTTACAAATCCAATAACAAGGTGAGCACTTCTAACGAAAAATTGGCACCATGCATCATTCAGCCATAGACCATACTAATGTTAAAAGATTAAAAAAAACCACATGTAAACCCCATAAACAAGACGGCTGAATGGTTATGAATCACTAGAGTATGAAAACAGTGATATTGATTTGAGGACAAATCAGTACGTAATAAGATAGAAGATCTTTATGACATCTCAAATCTTTGGGATATGAACTCAAGTGATCTTTACGACATCTCAAAGCTTTGGGACGTGAACTCAAGCAAGTACCAACATCTCTTGATCAACACTTTGTGATATTATAAAAAAGAGAAAAGGAAGCTTACTTCATGAAGTAGGTAAGTTTATCTACTCAATGCCTATTTTCACCTATTTTTCTATTTTTTTGGAAAAGATTACCATGTATTTTCATTGTTGTATCTCACTAATATGTCAATCCAATTCGTGAGAAACATAGACTCCTATGACATCCACCTAGAACATGTAATTTTAACGGTTTTAAAATTGTTATAATTGACCACTTCTGGATGAAGGATATAGGAGTCTATGTTTCTGATGAAATTAGAATGACATATTAGAGGGATATAATTATGAAAATACAAGGAAGCATTTTTCAAAAAAAAGTGGTGAAAATAGACATGGAGTAGGTAAGCTTACATACTACATGAAGTAGGCTCCATTTCCTATGGTAAAAATATCAATTTCCATTATAGCTTTTTATACATCTGACATCGTGATAGTAAAACATGCTCAATCTTGATAAAGGTGTGATGCGAGAAGTTGCAGGAGCGAACTAAGAAACCCAACCAGCCCACGCCCTCGCACCCGTCGTCGGTGTGCTGCGAGAAGTTGAGTTGCTGCAACAATGGTGTGATGATTAAGAGCTTTTTGTTGGGTTTTGAGTAAATTACAAAAAAGTCCCTGAACTATACACCTGATTTCAATGTCATACCTGAACTTTAAAAAGTAACAATTTGGTACTCGAACTTTTAAATTTGTCTCAATGTGGTCCTCCAGCATAGAAATTTAATTGATTATTTCATCATTTTAACCATAAATTTCAATAGTCAGGGACCACATTGAGACAAATTTGAAAGTTCAAGTATCACATTGTTACTTTTTAAAGTTCAAGTATGACATTGAAATCATGTGTATAGTTCAGGGACTTTTTTGTAATTTACTCTTAGTTTTTTTACTTTTTTGCAAGATCGGACACTGAACTATTTGCTATATTTAGCACCATCCATAAGGGTTAGCCAATTGTACTAAATGATGTGCCATCATAGATTAGCTTACCTTAGTTTTCCTTTTCTTTGTCTTGTGACTTGTAAACATACCCTTGCGAACAACTGATGCATCATCTTGATGGTAGCATGCTACCAAACTTTCCATGAAATAAATTTTGGCTTTTCTACTTGAAGATATTCATTTATATTAATTGAATTTATATTCGGTGACTATTTTTCGTGACACAAAGTTGATTTGAAAGTTTGTCAACAAAGTCCAGCTCAAAGGCCATTTTTGTAGGTAATACAATAATACATTAAATGATTTATTTATTATTTAATACTGTTGATTTTTGTGTGGAACTAATCATTCTATTATTATGGACATGTGTGTGGATGCAAATAGTTGGACTCGTATACAGATATATGTGTTATATGTAATACCTCAACCTCCAAATATAGTTCCACATTGGAAACTTACGAAGTGTGGGTGTGGGTTATAAGTGGTCGAATAATTACATGAAAATTTGGGTGATTATCGGCGAATCCACTTGAGCTCCAACCCAACAAGTTGTTAGGGTCAATTTTCCTCATAATTGTGTGACGCTCGCAGATCCAGGTTACATGTTTATACAACACTAGTAGTATTATATTTGTTATCGATCGCATTAGGTTACTTCAAATTTAGAGAAAAATTTTCACGATTCGAAATGACATTCACAAGCCACAGAAACAACAAGTGTCACCAAATCACGTTGCAATAATTTTCATACACAATTTACATATAACAAAAGAAACTGCATTATGTACATGTATCCCAAAATGTAATAGAAAAGGAAGAAAAGAAATTACATTATCCTGAACAAAAACTATAACATGTGTACCGTCGAAAGTAACCGTTGAAGCTCAGCGTCCATATGTCAATCTACTGAGTCGCAAGCACCTTGCCCACCATCCATGTTGGGAATAAGAGAAATGTCAACAAAAGTTGAGTACAGTCAAATTTATTGAAAATAAAACATCTATTTCAATAATTTCAAAAAGAAGAAAGTAGATGGTTTGACATTTAAATTTAACAAGCTACTTGTATGGAAATTGGTTTTCAAGTTGTCATGTATGTGAATCCCCTGTTCACACATCACCTCTGAACTTTCCATATATAACATTTTCATTTATTGATTATATGATCCATAAGTAGGTTATCATCTTTTTATCACATATAACTTAATTTGATGGATCTTAGGATTGCAGATGATGAGTCTCTGATCTGATATTTGTCTTTATCTAATTTCTCAATCCCAGTGGATTGCATGTGGTCTTGATCTAAGTGTGACCTCATGTTATGACTCTAAGGCATGAAAATACCTTAGAGTTGGGGTGCCTCATGATGTCGAAATCGCCTGCTTAATTTGTCATTTTTAACATCGTAGCATAGGAGACAATCTCAAATTTCATGCAGAATACCAACCATTTGAATAGATGGACAATTATTTTACTTGGCAAATTTACCAAGGTCGAATACATGGACACGAGCCTCATCGTCTATTTATCGAAAAATAAAGATCAAATTTGAGCGATTAAATTCGTTCATTTAGGTCTCCTGATGTAGACACAATACATATAACAAAATGCACATACAATAAATGATATGCATGAAATGATTGATGCAGATGGCTAGACAATTAAACCATGATGCACACTGATGAGCGAGAGAATTCCGAGCAACTAAGGTGGATAAAATATAGCGAAGGTCGTTGCGATCTCAGTCGCTCGAGAATCAATCGACCAACAAGAAAGTAAGAAAGCAGACCACCAAAACAAGTCAAAAATCAAGGAAAATCAATAATAGTCATGGCTATTGGATTAGCCTGGTATAGCGACCAGGGTTGGACTCAGGGAGCACGAGATGGCCTTGCGGCCTACGAAGTAGTCAAAAATAAAAACAAATAAAAACAAGGAATTTTTGGTGGATTTTTATTATTTTTATATTTTTTTGTATTTTTTAAATAATAAAGAAAATAAGAAAATAAGGAAATAAGCAACTTGCAACAATTATTTAATTACTCTAAAAGGCTCAAAAAATTCAAATAAAAATATTTTTATGATTTTTATTTTTTTATGTTTTTGGTGAATTTTTGGTACTTTTCTGATTTTTAGAGAATTTTATAAAAATGAAAGAAGGCCAAAACAGAAGCACAATGTCCAGTCAGGCTTCAAGGGTCAAAATAAAATGCAAAATGGCCCTAATAAAATCTGAAGGTATTTTTCCTGGATAAAAGAAGTAAAAAGGAAAAATCAGAAAGAAAGTTTATTATTTTTGGAGTTTTCTATTAATTATTAGAATTTTTATGAGATTTTCAAAGTTTTTTAATTTTTATAATTTTTATAAATCCAAAAATGATCAAAATTGGTCAAAAAATCAAACACAACAAAACAAACAAATTCTAATTTTTGTAATTTTTAAAGATGTTTTAATATTTTTTGTGAATTTTATATCTGGACAGTAAGAAAAATGGGTGTTTTGAATTTTAAAAATAATAAAAAGGCTCCAAAAATTTCCCAAAAATCAGTGAAAATTCTACACAGTGGCAGAAGCCATATGTCAAATTTTTACCTAATTTGGATGAAATCTGATATTTTATTCAAACAATCAAGAGCCCAAAGTCATCAGGACCTGATCGTAATGAAAGTATCTTTGGAGGGCCTAATAGTAACAATACAGGAAATCCAGGGGGTCCAGGTGCAAAATTCCCAAATATGCACGCGCGATGCACGTGTCTGGGGAACTCAGGGACTTATTTGTAACAAAAATAAGTTCCGAGGACTTTTTAGCAACAGGTGCTAAAAGGCCAGGGACTTAACTGCAAATTATCCATGAAATTCGGCACATGTGGAATTAAAACATTCACAGGGGTATACATGCAAATACTAAAAAGATATTTTCATTTCATAACAACTAGAAACCACATGCCCTTACATGCAATTTACCACAAAATACACGTGACGAAGCACGTGTCCCACAACGTACAGGGGTATAAAAGCAAATAACGTAAACTACCAGGTCCACTATGCAAAATGTCCAAAATAAAAACAACTTAACTAAATATTTACAGGACTAAATATTAAAGACTAAAAAGCTAAGGGCCTAAGGGATATTACCCCTTATTCTGATCCGGGGGTTGAGAGGCTGCCACGTATCTGATCGAACGACTGGAAGTGGAGGTGCCTCAATGAAGAGACCTCGGAGCGGATACAACGGTGGAGGGTGCGCCACGTGGAGAGATCGACGGTCGAGAGCAGTTGGCGCTAACCCTCGCTGGATGGAGGGTGGAGAAGAGGCCACGTGTCTGATCCGACGATGGCTGTTGGGCCTCTTCTTCACCCTGATCGGACGGTCCGTGTCTAATCTGGCAGATGAAGGCGGAACGGACGGTCGGGGAAGATCCAGGAAGAACAGGTGACTGGCGAACTTCGCCGGCCCGATGCGCGCACGGTGGACCTCCTCGGGGACTGCTAATGATCGGAGAAGAATCGTTGGAGCCTCCCGCGTCTGAAGAGCCCTTCCGATGACGCTAAGGGGCTCCGAGAAGCCCAGGCGACGATGGCGGAGCTCAAGCTCCTGTGCTAGATATGGGGGACCTCAGATGGTCCTCCTCTAACCTGCAAAGTGGCACAGATAGACTATTGGGTCGAGGGCAAAATGCCTCGACCCGGTTAGGGGTGAAGCGGGTGATCGGTGCGTCGGAAAGGAGGAGCTCCGGCGATGCGACGACGGAGGAGCTCCAATCCCAGTTCCTGTGCGAACTGGGTTGGATGAAGGGGTGTAGAATGTGCGTGGGAGAAGGGCAAAGGTGGAGGTGTCGTCCGATGATCGAAAGGGGTTCGGAGATGGTCGGAATTGACGGTCGTCAGCGATGGGTGAAATTGGGGGTAAACGAAAATTAGCTAAAGATAGGGAGATTCAAGCTCACCGGATGGTCGAAGTCGACTGGGAAGAAGCCGTTGAAGCTCCTGGTCCTTGCCTCGAGGGCCGTCGATGCCCGAGGCTCGAGCACCACGCAAGGGGCGGCGCACGACGACGTAAGGCTACCGGATCGATGGTCGAGGCACTCCTTCCTTGCTGCAACACCACCGATCGACTGCTGTCACTCAGGCGGAGATGGTGGAGGTCCTGGGTAGGGGAATGCGGAGCCAAAGATGAGTGATTCGTGCGACGGAGCTCAGGTTAAGTATGGCTAGGGGTCCGAGAAGATGGGAGTCGGGTGACTCGATCGGAGCGCGGATCCCCAAAAACCACCCCGGGCGTGGATCTAGGTCGATCGGGGAACAAACGGAGCCCGGGGTTTCAAGGAGTGGTGATCGGATCGTGACGCGATAAATGGGAGAAATCGGATCGGGCGTGCAGATCTGCGAGGTTGTGGTCCAGGGGGGAGTTGACCGGGGGGTCAACATCCCCCGTGTACCAATGGGATGTGGCCACGTGTAAAAGATTTGGAAATTCAATTTAAAAAAGAAAATGACCTATTTTGGAAAAAGTTAAAATATGAAAAATATTTATTTATTTATAAACTATTTTTTGTGATTTTTCATTATTTTTTTGAAATAAAAATAAGGTATGTACAGTATAGTATAATATATAGGTATATTTACAATATTGAATTTTTGATTTTGATTTTTAATTATTTATTTTTGTACATTTTTATCCCAGTTTTATATTTTATTTATTTACAAGATAAAATTTGGAATATTTTGGTATTTTTATTTTATTTTTATTATTTAATTATAAGGGTAAAATAAATAGTTATATACATTTATATACATGGTATATATACAATGTTTCTTTTAATTTTTATTTTTGTTCTTTTTATTTTATTTTCGTTTTTGTGGTTTTTATTTTATTTATTTACACCATGTAATATAGTATAAATACAATTTTATAGAATTTTGATTTATTTATTTATAGGGATAAATAAATATATAAGTGGTCTATGCACATGATGAATATATACAAGGTGGAAGCATTTTTATTTTCTTTTTATTTTTCTTTTCTTTCTCTCATTTTTATTTTAATTTTATATTTACAAGTATTTATCAAATAAATACAAGCCCATTTTTATTTTTATTTTAGAGGAAAATATTTTATTTATTTACAGGTATATTTACACACATGAGCTTCCTTATCTCCCTCTACTTTGGCTTTTACGCGGTCAGGCCCATGCTGAGCCCTCCCTTGGGATTAGATCGCTCAATATCTATTCTAAATATCTCCCTCTTTTTTTATCTCTTTATTCTTTTATTTATGCACAAAAACATGCTAATTATGCATATTTACACAATGTATGCAATTTAATAATTATTTGTATTTACAAGAATATACATGTGTTTGGCAAATGTTTTGTAGCTAAAATAAAAGAATAAAGAGTGATGAATGGGTATTCATCACCCCCCTATACTTAACTTTGTTAGTCCCTTAGCAAATACTTATTTGAAAAAGAAGTGAAAAAGAAAAAGAAAAAGAAAAGGAGGAGAATATACATGGATCAAGGTTGATTATTAAACTTGCCTTCATTAAATTGAAATATGGAGCTCGATCAGATCTTTAGACTATTAATGTGTCGGAACCTTATTTAGACTTAGGTTTAAAACTCAACAGCCTCTAAGATCCACTACCCTATAATCAAGACTCCTCAACAATCCAGATCAGAACAAGTCATCATACACAAACCCTAAAGACTATGAGTCTTTCCTTGTACTGTGTAAGTGATAGGTAAGCTCTCCACCTCAGAAGTGGTAACTTGACAACCCTCCCCAACAAGGTAACTCTATGACCTCAGTCTGGCCACTCTTTCCTCGAGGAGCGGGGTATTCCCTTCTAAGTTCAAGTTCAACCGGCTCAAGAAGAGTGGGAAGAAGAGAATGGACCATGGCCAGTGTAACCATGTATCCTTGGGAGCTCAACCACTGTAGCTAAGTCTCCCTGCTGCAAGCTACATAAGATGGATCCATGAATCTCAAGCTTTGCTTATTGCACTATATACATACTCCGGTGGGATTATCATTTTCTATCAGACCCACCACTTTTTTGGAGTTATTTTCTTTTTGTATTTTTTTCAAGTGCATCTATACAATATATACATGTGCAACATATATACATAAGGAGTTTTTCCTCTTGAGCCAGTAGACTATCCCTCTTTTGAAGCATTATTGCAACCCACAACTCCTGTCTTAGACCTCATGGCAACCAGACCAAGTTGAGATGCACTTCCTTCACTAAAAGAAGAAGAGAGGTTCCGCCTAGAAGTACTACCATCATATGCTACCCCAAGTCAAGGAAGACTGCCTCCTCACCACCTCATCCGTAGAGAGCTCGGTGCTAAGTGCGGGTCCAAGTAAAGCCATTGTCTATATGAGTCATGTGTGTGTTGTTAAGTGTTCTACTTAGGCTCATTGAGATGACATGTGATCATAGCCGAGTGGACTCAAAGAATTAAGTCACCATGGACTTGAAAAGCCTTAACCCTAAGCCCTATAAGGTTCCTCTTAGAATTAGGTGGATTAAGATCTTAATCAAGCTCCATTTCCTAATTTAATTCTAGGCTAGTTTAAATGTCAACTATAATCCAGGAAAAACTATATACAAGTATATACAAAGATACTATTTACACAATATTTACACACATGTAAAATTTTTGAAAAATGTTTTGAAATCATGGATGCGTGCATGAATGCAAGTTTTGCAAAAGTATTTACACAAATTTACACAAGATTTTTGCAAACTTTTGATTTTCAAAACATATTGGAAAAATTTTGTACTATATACATAATTTTGATATGCACATATTTACACAAACTTTACACAAAAAGGTTTTTGAACACATTTTTATAAAAATAATTTTATACACTAGCTATGTATGTGCAAATAGAAGAAAGATTATTTACAGAGAATTTTTTTTAATTTGTATGGGTTTTTGGTTTTTTTAGCCATTTTTTATTTATTTACACACTCACACAAAAGTACGAGTTATGGCTAAAGTATATATGAAACCCCCTATACTTAGCTCGAACGATGTCCTCAGAGTCAAGAGCGATGAAGAAGACATAACTCGTGCTTAGTATAAGGAAGTGAAAAGGAAGGCTATATACAAAGATGAATGAATGAATAGAAATCGAAAGGATCTCGGCTTTTCCCCCTATACTTAGGATCAAATAATCCTAAGTATAGCAGGTTGTACACAAAGGGAAACCGAGTGAAGAATGTACAGGGTCTACCCCCCTATACTTAGGGTAAAATATCCCTAAGTATAGGCAGCAAAAACAGGGGTAAAAAGAATCAAAAGAAATACCCAAGAGTCCTACATCCCCCCTATACTTAGGGTAAAGTACACCCTAAGTATAGCATAATCAAAGGATGAGAAAAGGGATGTGGGGCTAAAGAATGGAATGATATGGACATCTGAATCTATACAGGTTGGGAGAACAATGATAACCAGGTGTGAGATGCAATAGATGTGAGTCAAGAGACCACATCTCACGCAAAATGAATAGGGGCAACATCAACGACCCGCAGCTCATGATCTAGAAATGGCTTGAGCCGCTGGCCGTTTACTCGAAAGGTACTCTCAGAAGACAACTCAGATATATCGATACTCCCATTGTCGTGTACCTTTCTCACAAGATAAGGTCCCTTTCATTTGCTCTGTAGCTTCCATGGAAATAGACGAAGCCTAGCATCAAACAACCATACTCTCTGTCCAGGCTCAAAATGCTTGTGGCTGATATGAGAATCATGCCACTCCTTCACTCTCTCCTTGTATTGTAGGCTGTTTGAGAAGGCGGTATCACGAAGCTCCTCCAGGGCTGCTAACTCTTCCCTCCTCTGGTCTCCTACACTATCTGGATCCAAAAGAATATCTGTAACTGCCCAAAGTGACCTGTGTCTCAGCTCAACTGGTAAATGGCACGGCTTGCCATATACGAGGCAAAAGGGAGATGTGCCCAATTGTGTCTTGAAAGACGTCCTGTATGCCCACAAGACCGAGTCCAAAAGCTGTGACCAATCCTTTCGGTCAAGGCGGACGACTTTCTGCAATATAGTCTTGATCTCCCTGTTCGACACTTCGGCTAGACTATTCGTCTGTGGATGGTATGGAGTGGCAACGCGTTGTCTATGCCGAACTCGCTAGCAAGGGCCTTCACCTGGTCGTTGATGAAATGAGACCCCCCGTCAGATATCAATACTCGAGGTACCCCGAACCGTGTAATGATATGCCTCCTCAAAAATCTACAAACAATCCTGGCATCAGCGGTTCGGGCGGGGATGGCCTCAACCCAACGACTCACATAATCAACGGCCAATAGAATGTACTCAAATCCCTGATTCTTAGGGAATGGACCTATGAAATCTATGTCCCATACGTCAAAAACCTCACAGAATTGAATGGGATGCATCGGCATCATATTACACTGTCCACAAGTGCCCATCCTCCGACAGTCAGTACACCTCTTCACGAACTCATCAGAGTCCTTGAAGAGGGTAGGCTACCATAGGCCGAATTGGAGCACTTTCTGTGCCGTTCTCCTCCCAGAGTGATGTCCTCCTGCCTCAAGCTTGTGGCAGTAAGTGAGGACGCTATGGTGCTCCTCCTGAGGAATGCACCTACACCAGACGCTATCCCCTCCTTCGTGGTAAAGGATGGGATCCTCCCAGTGGTAGGACTTGGCCTTCGCGAGGAAGGTCTCAAGCCTCTGCCTGGGCCAATCTTGTGGAACTTTCTTAGCAACAAGAAAGTTCACAATATCGGCGTACCATGGGAGAGAGGCGATAGCAAGGATCGCCTCATCTGAGAAGGTCTCACAAATAGGGTCAATCTGCTCAGAATCCTCAAGATGCTCTAATCGGGAGAGATGATCCGCCACTACAGTCTTGACTCCAAGCTTATCCTTAATCTCTATGTCAAACTCCTGGAGTAGAAGGATCCATCTAGTCAATATGGCCTTGGCATCCATCTTTGCCATGAGGTACCTGATGGCGGTATGATCAGTATACAAGGTCACTCTAGATCCAATAATGTATGATCTGAACTTATCTAGGGCGAATACTACGGCTAGCATCTCCTTCTTTGTGACTATGTAGTTCCGCTGCGTGGAATCCAATGTGCGGCTAGCGTAGTGGATAGCAAATGGAACTCCATCCCTCCTCTGTCCCAGCATGGCCCCCACGGCAAAATCGGAGGCATCCGTCATGATCTCGAATGGGAGAGACCAATCATGTGGCTGGAGAACAGAAGCCTCGACAACACATCGCTTGAGAGTCTCGAAGGACGAAAGACACTTGTCATCGACAAGGAACTCGACGTGTTTCGTCAGCAGATCAGTCAACGGCCTGGCAATCCTACTGAAATCATGAATGAATCGCCGGTAGAAACCGACGTGCCCCAGGAAAGACCGTAACTGCCGCAAATTGGACGGCGGTGCGAGTTTTCTAATGACATATACCTTGGCCAGATTAACGTCCATGCCCCTATTGGAGATGATATGGCCAAGCACCGTCCCTTGAGTCACCATGAAGTGACTCTTCTCCCAAGATAGCACAAGGTGAACCTCTATACATCGCCGAAGGACTCGATCTAGGCAGTCAAGACAGGAGTCGAATCCATCGCCGTAGACTGAGAAATCATCCATGAAGACCTCCAAGCACTGCCCTACCATGTTTGAAAAGATCGACAACATGCATCTCTGAAAAGTCGCAGGGGCATTACATAGCCCAAATGGCATGCGTCGGAAGGCGTATGTGCCGAAGGGACAGGTAAAGGTGGTCTTGTCTTGTTCCTCGCGAGCGATGGCCACCTGGTTGTAGCCCGAGTACCCATCCAGAAAACAATAGTGGCTCTTCCCTGCCAGTCTCTCAATGATCTGATCTATAAAGGGCAGGGGGAAATGATCCTTCTTGGTGGCTTGGTTGAGTCGTTTGTAATCCATGCAGACTCGCCAAGAAGTGGGTAATCGTGTAGCAATCTCCTCTCCAGACTCGCTGACTACTGTAGTGATGCCCGTCTTCTTGGGCACCACATGCAAAGGGATGACCCACTTGAAGTCGGAGATGGGGTAGATAAAATCGACGCTCCACCATTTCGAAATCTCCTTCATGACAACCTCTCTCAGATTCAGGTTCAGCTGCCGCTGGAACTCACGTGACGGCTTCGCCTCATCCTCGAGATAGATATGCTGGGAGCGCATGGCCGAACTTATCCCCTGGAGATCTGCTACGCTCCATCTAATCGCCTCGCGGTTCATTTCAAGAACCCCCATCAGATGGGATTCCTGCTCTACAGTCAAATCGACGGAGATAATGACTGGGTACATCTCATGCTCACCCGCAAGGAACCTATACTTCAGCGACGCAGGAAGTGGCTTCAGCTCTGGACAACTAGGTGCTGGTGGATCTGGCCTCTGAAAACTCTGCGTGAAGGCTGCCAAATCCGCATGGGAGAACTGAAACTCTCTGTCACTCTCTGAATCTGGAGAAGGCTGCCCTGATGGACTGTCTCTGCTCTGCTCGGCATCTACCTCCTCCCTAGCTGCAGGCTCAGTGGAAGTCAGATCTGGTATGTACTCATCAAACTCATCCCAGTCAAAATCTGACTCCGAGGGATCTGTATCATCCAAGGTGGCCTCAGTACCACCATCATAACAAAACAAATCAGTATCGCGGTCGAGAACCGGCTCTGTTGCCTCAAAAGTATCATGAACCATGAATGTGCTCTCCAAGCTCTCCTCTGTTGTCGTCTCTGCATCAGCAGAATCTGAATGTGAGAGGATGGCATGTGCTGCTGGGTCTGCCCAAACTGCCTCATCATCTGTGATCATAAGGTCGCAGTCCTGGTGGATGTCTGGCCCGGCATCTGTCATCTACTCTGTATCCGAAGTAGTCTTTGAGCATGCTCTGTCTCTGGCTCTGCTGTCCTCGACCGTCTCTATTTGTACACTTTCGCCCTCGACGTGAAAGTATACCATCCCGCTATCATGGTCGGTCACTGCCTTCGTTGTGGTCAAGAACGGGCGACCGAGAATGATGGGGGTATCGGTCACTAACCCAGGGATCTCCATGTCCAACACTACGAAGTCCACGTGGAATTTCAGGCCCTGAATCGTGATGACAATGTCCCTCAGCAACCCCTTCGGCCTCTTGACAGATCGATCAGCAAACTGAAGGACTGTCCTGCTCTGTCGAAGAGTGCCCAACTCGAAGCGGTCGAGAAGGGCTGTCGGAAGTAGGTTGATCGAGGATCCGCTATCTAATAGAGTACGGTCGAACCTCTGCTCTCTGATGTGGCATCTGACATACGGGGCTCCTGAGTCTGGCCTCTTGGCCGGCAGACGGTTATGGATCGCGAAACAAGTAGCTCTCGTCAGCACATGAATCTCTGAATGGTGGTTCCTCCTCTTCCTGCTAACTGTAGTCCTGTCTCTGAGTGAACGCTGGAGTAGAGGGATGTGTTGCAAAGCCTCCTGAAGAGTCAGCTGAATGTGAAAACGGTCTATCATCTGCTGGCTGAACTCTTCCTACTGTCTCTTTTTGGGATTTTCTATTTTCTTCCCCTTCCCCATCTGAAGGGCTCTAGGGAAGGGGATCACAAGGTCCTTCTCAGATGAAGGACTAGGAACGGGTCTGAGCTGCTCGACGGCAGGATCCACACATACAACATGCACCACAGTGGGACCAGAAGAAAACAAACCCTTTCCTTTATTTCCAGAAGTGTTCCGAGATACATTAGTGAAAGGAAAAACTACATGACTCTCAGAAGACACGGTGGCATCAACATCACCCTCGGCTGGAAGACTCGCGGCCTCAGTACCGCGTTCTGGCTCGACAACATGGGTGGCCTCAGTACCACCTCCTCCAACTGGTGAAACAATGGTCTCAGTACCGCTGGTGGGATCAGCATCCGTGGTGGCATCAGTACCACCGTCATCATCTCTAGAGGCCTCAGTATCGCTCTCCTCCTCGCCTGGCGCTCTGGAAGTATCCTCAGGGTGTGGCTCAGATGAGTCGCTGCCTGCTGGCATCCTACCGCTCCTAAGTGTGACAAAATCAGTATCAAACAAATATGCAGACATATCTCCAAATGCATCACTAGGAGTGGCATACTCAGTGCAAACTACCTGCTCAGACTTCCTCTTGAGGTTGTTGGGATTCGGCTCGATCTGGACAGGGATGGCGACCTTCCCTCTCACTATGTCCCGCATCTCCTGGCGGAACTCATCCATCTCCCATCGGAATGTAGCCTGCTGATCTGTGAGAAGGCGGGCTATGTCATCCAAGGCGGGGTTCTCATAGGATGGCCCATGAGAACCTGACGGGTAGCCTCTTTGGAAGTGAGGATGTTGCTGCTGCTGTGGGTGAGAGGGGTAAGACTGTGGATGATGCTGCGGCTGATGAGGTTGATCACGCCTCTAAGACTGTCCCTGCTGATAGGGACGAGGACCATACGACTGTGACTGTTGTGGCTGCTGCTGAGTGTATGTTGGGGGGTGCTGCTGTTGGTGATCCCTCTGATGGTTGTACTGGCCACCCTGTCCTGACGGCTGTTGTTGGGGCTGGGCACCTCCAGCCGCCCAACGGAATCCGGGATGGTCTCGTCGGATACCGGGCTTGGGGCGGTCGTACCAAATCCCGTTGACATCCATCAATGGCTCTGAATCATACTGGGGTGGCGGGAGCACTGCCAGAGGCTGGTCGGGTTGGTATACCACCATTTGAGTGCCAGTGGATGGTGGTGCCTGGTAAGAAAGCTGCGGCTGCTGGTACGGCTCCGCATGTACAAGATGGACCTGTCTAGGCTGCTGGTGGGAGCTGGAGCGCTGGGACGAGCTGCTGCTGCTACTCGGATCGTCTCGTGCATGAAGACGAGGCTGTGAAACCGTCTGTGCCTCCTGGAGACACATGAGTTGTGTCTTCAGGTCACTCAGAGTTTGTGCCATCTGCTCCATCTGCGTGATGCCCTGGCACTGCTTCTTCTCAATAATCTCCATCCGGTCCAGCTTCTCGCTGATGATCCCCATGTCTGCAGCTGAACTCTCTACCTGTGCTGCTGCCGCGGACGAACTGGATGGACCGGCGTCAACCCGTGCTATCCTCTGGTACTGCACGGTCTGTGGCTGCTGGCATCCCCATGTGTACAATCTGGTCTGGGACATCACCATGTAGTTCTCGATCATCTCCTCGTAGATGGCCCAGACCTGATCGTGATCCTTGGCGAAATAGGACCCGTCACAAGAAGCGTTCACCAAGCCTTGAAGCTCTGGTGTCAACTCGCTGAAAAAGCTCTGAACAAGGTTCGGCTTGGAAATATCATGGTGCGGGCATCTGTCGGCTAGCTCTCTGAACCTCTCCCATGCCTCGTGGAACTGCTCGTTGGGTAGCATGGAGAAGTTGCTGATCAGGGCTCTAGCGACATTCGCCCGCTCGAGTGGATAGTCCTTGTGCAAGTACTCGGTGCGGAGCTGCTACCAGGTGTAAACAAACTTCCCAAGTGCTTCAGCCAGGTGGTTGCTCTGTCTGCTAAGGAGAATAGGAAGGCAATCATCCGTATGGTATCCTGGTCCACCTGACGGTCGTGGACTGTGCTGCAGATCATCAAGAACTCCTGAAGGTGGAGATGGGGCTCCTCTGTGGCGAGCCCATGGAACCGGGGGAGAAGCTGCAAAGTGTTCGGGGGGAACTTGAAGTCCCCCACGACGGCTGGTAGTACTACCCAGTGATGCATCAAGGTCGATCCGGGGTTGTGCAACTCCCGTATCGGTCTCGGTGCCTCTGCTGCTGCTGCGGCGGCGGCTGCCGCATCGTCGGGTATCCTCGGCCCGTCTCCTCGCTCGCGCTGCTCACGGTCTGCTCTCAACTGCTCCATCTCTCGCCTCATGTCCAACATGAATGCTCCCTGATCCCTCGTCTGCTGCTGAACTGTCTCGAGAGAGGCGATCAGGGTGGAGTTGATCGCACCCTGGTCCATAATGAAAGTCTGATCATGCTGGGAACCTCAGGTGCGGTCGTCACTGCTGCCGGCCATGGTCTCTGCAAAAGCAAAAGATCCAAACTCAGGTGCCGATAAATCATCTGTATGTCTCTCCTCTGGCACTGGTATCTCGGTCTCAGAAGAAGGGGGATCGAGAGGGAACAGGGTAGAGTCGAACTCGGGTTCGGAGAGCGGGTCTCGGCTCTCGCGAACCAACCTAGATGAGCGGGTAGACGTGCTAGAAAGCGGTGCAGCCAGAGGCTGCCTAAGAGATCGTCTGCCCATTATCTTGATCTGGCAAGTTGTGCGGATGAGATCTGGTAACAACTATGATCACAAGCAAACCCCCGATTCACCAACGCAACGCGAGCTGAAGACCGTAAAGGCTCGATCGATTTATTGTCAATTTTATTTGGTGATCAGTCAGGATATCAGAGCGATTACGTGACCTGTTGGGTAACCCGATATTCTCTCAACCGACTGTCCCGTACAGAAAGAGCCGGTAATCAGTCGAGAAAAATATCGGAGGGCTCTACCTAGTGTGCGGGTCACTCTCTCGCGCAAGAAAACCGGACAATGAGGGGGTTGCTCTCCCTAAGACAAATTTTTAGATGAGGTATCTTTCAGGGTTGATAGAGTTAGTAGTCTCAAATTTTATTGTTTTTCTTTTTAGGTATTTTTTAAAAAGAAATCGCCTAACGAATTTTTCGGTTCTCCTGGTTATTAAGTCCAAAAATCAGAGGGAGAGTCGAAAAAGTCGATGCGCGATGAAATCAATGATGCATGCAGAGTAAGAAATGCGTACCTGACTTCAGTAGTATACACGCAAAATGATCCGCGCAGAATTGAAAGACTGAAAATAAACTACCTAAATGGTGCAGGCAGAAAACCGAGTCCCTAAATAGCAATTTCTACTCGAAAGAACATCGAGTTGACCACCAGCCTCCAATTCAAAAGGTCCGCTCTCGGTCTACCCCTCCTCCTCCCGACAAATCGGGTTCAGGAGCAGCACTTGGTAGGGTGGGCTGCGGCACGTAGGCTCGAAGGAAGTGAGTCAACTATTTTATTAATCTTTTATTATAGATTCAATTACCGAACTATATGAACATGCAGATATATTAGGGTGCTTGGATCCTATGTATTACGTCACAATCAAGTAGAAAATCCTACGGCTAAGGGCTCGAGAAAACCGCGAGAAACCGGAAAAGGAAGTAAAGAAAACAAAACTGCGTAAAAAGCCGCAAAGAAAACTAAGGGGTCCCTCGAGCACAGCGGTGCTCGACGAAACAAACCCCGAGAGTGTCTAAGTCCAAGATAGTCCTGTTGTCCCTGTATTATTACAATTATCCAAATGCTGCAGAAAATAAACTCTAAGCTACAGCTAATCTAAAAGCCGCACTCGGCTGCCTCCTCGCGCTCTCCTGCGGCTCCGTGCAGAAGAGAGCCGCCTCCGATCACCGCGGTTGCGCCGGCTCCTCGAAAGTCGCCGCCTCGGTCCTCGGGCCCTCGCAAGAAAACAACAAAGTGTTACCAACCGGATAAAATAAAGTAAATAAAGGCAGGAAAAGCAAATAGTGTATCTGCGCAGAAATATGAAATAACAATAAACAAGCACAATCAAGCAAAAACAAAAATAAAATAAAATAAAATAAAATAAAAATGAAAATAAAAGAAAAATAAAAAGCCGCGAAAAGCCGCAAAAAAGAAAACAAAATAAAAAGAAAATCAAAACTGACTACTAAGTCGTGCTCCCTGATGAATCTGTGATTCATCACATCAAAAGTCAAAAATAGAGCCTTGTTCCCGAGAAAATAGAGGCATATTTCCTTTTATCTTGCATAAATAACACTCATGCATGCATCCATAATTCATGCATTATAGCAGCTCATCTGCATTTAAATAAGAAGCCAAAAATCCCCTGTAAAAGACATCTTCATCAAAATAACTTCTTCTCTATACTATATATGTATTCATTAATAAAACAGGGAGGAATCACCCTTGTAAAATAGCCCAAGTATCCTGAGAACCCCTGTACATTAAAACACACATAAAGCCCGCATACAAACCCCTACTTAGGTCTACTCACTCTTAGAATATTACATATCAAAAGACCTTCAAAATGAGACTAATTTCATTGAAATTGGAGCTTGTATGAGAAACTTGGGTTTTTGGGTCATGTTGTATACTACATATGTATATTTATGTATCTTTGTATTTATGCACCATATTTGACCTCACCTCCGTCTTTGGTCAACATGAAACTTGTAGATCTCATCAAGATCTACAACTTTCATGTTTTGAGTTTTTCCAAATTCGGCTTCCTCTTCTCTCTACACGCATTTCTTCCTCCAACCATTCACAGTAGGCCACGTGGCGCCCTCTGATTGCGCCACGCGGCCCGCTGCCCTTTGTCTGATCCGCCTTCGCCCCCCACCGTTGGATCGCGCTTCAGATCCAACGGTCCCTCTGTGACCACGTGCGCTCACTCCCTCAGCCGTCCGATTATCTCCCACTTCTCATCACCACCATCCGATAGCGCAGCGCTCTCAGCCTTCCACGTGGCGTCATCTACGCCGCTCGACCGCGCCCCCGATCCTCTCATCACAGCCGCCCATCTTCCAGCGAGTCTCGACCCTCAGATCGACTCCACCCTTTCATCTGGGCCATCCATTAGCGCCTCGCCCACAGTGCGCCACGCGTCACATCTTGAGCCCTTCGATCGCATTCTCAGCCCTTTCATCTGAGCCGTTAGCTCCCCAATAATCTCAGCCGACCGATCGATCGCCAAGGACTGATCAGGACCGCCCGCCCGCGCCTCGCCACACCGCGCCACGTGGCGCTCTCATGACCCCTCATCTGGGCATTCCAGATCTAATCCTAACCGATCGCTAAGCGTTGATCTCCACCGTTGGATCCCAAGATCCAACGGTGGAGACTTCGTCTCCTACCTCGGGTGCCCCCTCTCTCCCACGATCTCTGCCTTGCGAGAGGGGCACCCCCTTCCTATTCTCGGAAGCACTCCCTCCACCCTCGCCGGCCGCTGACCTTCCCACGACACACCCCACTCATCCCTCTCCCTCGCCAGCTCCCTCAAACACCACCATCTCCGCCACACTCGCCCCACGACAGCCACCAACTTCGCCACTCACCCACTCCAGCCGTCACCTTCATCCTATAAATACCCAGCCTCCGGCCACATTCAGCCCCATCCGCCACTCCAGAGAGGAACCTAGAGCTCGGAGCCTTCGATTTGTGACAGGAATTGAGTGAATCCTTGAGCGAAGACGGCCCTTCTTCTCCGGCGAGATCCACGGTGCCACCGCCGTGTCGCAGCCGCCCTCCGCGTAGCTGCTTGAGCTCGGGGCTTTACCGACCTCTTGAGCGAAGACCTGGAGCTCAAATCTGAGCCCCAATCCCCAGGTAATCACCTCCATTACTCCTCCGATCTCGTTCTTCTTTTCCCTTCATCTTCTCCGATTTTATTCCCTGTCCACGATCATCTTCACGCCTCGCCTTCACTCCGCCGAGCTCCGCGTCGAAGCTCTCATCCTCGCTGACCCCTCCGCATCGTCAGACGCTTCACTCCACCGTTCATCGATCACTAGCTCCGCCACTTGGCCGGAGCAACGTCCCCCGACCACCTCACTTCTCCGTAGGCCTCGCCAACCAGTACCATTTCTCCACAATCGCACGCACGAGCCTCGGCTATACGTCTAACACTTGCAGGTACTCCTTTGATCATTGGCCGGAGCCTCACCGGAGCTCTCCTCGAGCTTCATCGACTCAGAGCTCCAGCCCTCCTCCAGGGATCCAGAGACCACCGGAGCCTTCGCCGCGCACTGACGATTCTTCCGAGCAAGGTGGGGGCTGACGAAGCTCACCACCGGAGCTTGACGACCGAGGCGGAGCTCGGCTGCTTTCACCGGAGCGCAGCCCTCTCCTCCGCAGGCGGCGGAGGATCGATAGAGAAGAAGGAGCAGCAACCGTTCGATCCTCTGATCGAACGGCCCTCGCCTCTCCACGTGTCCACTTCGCCGCCCTCATCAGCGACCGTTGGATTGCCCAGGATCTAACGGTGATCAGCCCGCCGCGTCATCAACATTGGGAGAAGACAGGAGCCGTCAGATCATCCCAGATCTGACGTATCTTGATCGAGCCACGCGTCTTCACCGACACCCCTTGGATCCATCTTGATCCAAGGGCCTTCAGGCCGCCACGTCGCCCTATCCGAGCCTCGGCCTCCAAGCCTAGGCTCGGGTAACCCGAAGCTGCACCGAGGCTGGGCCGAACCTCCAGAAGGCCCGAGCCTCCCTCCGAGCCTCCAACGCCCCCCCCCCCCCCCCCCGAACCTAGGCCGCCCCACGTGAGGAGCACGTGCGGCCTGGGTTATTTGCATAGACGCCCTTGGAGCTTTCAGAAATTGCAAAAAGGCCCCTGTGAAGCAGACATCACGTGAGGAGCACGTGGTTCGTGGAGAAATTGCATAGAAGTCCTGCATTGTATCGGTAATTGCATTTTAGTCCCTGTCAGCATATTTACTTATTGAATTTTTAATTTCCAGTATTGCATTTACACCCTTGTGTTTGCACGTGTCCATAGCATGCATTTTTCATCATTTTGAAATTCTAAAAATTGCAAGTTGTTGAGAATTTTGTCCTCTACCTGTTTGTACACGTGTTTGATTTTTGTTGGCTTAATTGAATTATCAATGAATTAATTGGTTCATTTGTGACATATTTTGCCCAGTGATGCCTTTTGATTTTTAATTAAATATCAGTGCCTTCAAAAATCACCAAAAATTCACAGTAGCTTAAGGACATCATTTTTAACACTCCATAAAAATTTCATATCATTTGCACGCATATCGAGGCCTGAATAAATAGTTTAGTGATTTGCTTGAATTAATTTTAATTAATTCATTTCACAACAAATTTTAGATCTGTTAATTTTCCTAGGTCCCTGATCATTAGACCTTCCTAGGATAATTTTAGCTCTTGAAAAAATTGTGATTTGATATTTATTAAAAATTAAACACTGAAAATCACTCTGTCTGTTTATTTAATTCATAGAAAAATTATTTTGAGTCGAAAAATTCCAAAAAAAATTAGTGTAGGTCATTTTCATCATAAATAACCATCTGGCCAATTTGCATTATTTTTGGACTTCGTTTGATACATCAATTAAATTTAAAGTTAAATTGGCTAAGATTTGTCTGCATATGTCTGCATAAGAAATAAAAAGACCAAAAAGATTCGACCCTCGAATATCAACACTTGAAAATTGCTGTAATCCACCTAAGGAGACAGTTGCCTCCCTGAGATCGACCTTGGACTCCACCAAGTAAAAAAATATCACTGCTTAAAATTGACCAAAATCTGTCTTAAGTGGTTTTTGATCAACCTCCCGCATCCGACTGCAACGAACACTTAAAATTAATTTGGACCATTAATTTGCCCGAATTAACTAAGGGTGCGGGAGCGCGCATCAAAATGGCGCCGTTGCCGGGGAGGCACGGCTTAGGTTAATTTGTAGCATATTTTTGAAGTGTTTGATTTCTAATCCCCGGGTAGTCTGACCCCCGGTTTTTCTTGTAATTATCTCTCGTATTTGTTTTCTTTTTGCTTCATTTTTGTGTCACTCTCTGACCCCTATTTCATTTTTTGTGCGAGGACCGCGAGGAGTCGGCGACGCTTCAAGGACTTAACATTTAAAGTGTGTTGAGAGAAAGAGAGGCATTGTACTTTTTATTTTTCTCCTTTGCATTATTTCCAGCGGTTCCCGTTTGGGATCTCGCGCGTGTAAATATAGTGGAAAACCGTGTCCCGTGTGCTGTGTGGGTGATTGGTAATTTAGCTTGCACTAGCGGCTCCTCGAGTCACTCTAGGACTTGTTTGTGCGCTTAATCAATAGGACCACACAACACACTTAAAAGACGCACCTAGACCGCAGGACTTAGTTCAAAATAAACTGTTCTCCACGCTAATAGAACTGCCTGTCTAGGAGCGGCTTGCATCGCTTGCATTTGCATGTAGAGTAAAGTTTTCAATTCTGTATAGCATCCTGCATCAACAAGCGAAGGGATCACTGTAAGTACTCTTTACTTAGCATACGCATCATTGATTTCAACCTTGCATCGGCTTTTCTCGATTTCCTCCCCTCTGATTTTCTCATTTAACTTAAAAAGGAAATTGGGACTGTACGATAGGCGTGCTTTGTGGTGATTAATTACAGTGATAACCTAACTTTAAAACCGGGACTGCTAACAATATTGACCATAAAAAGGGAATAAAAGCTAAAAATTGTTTGCGGGAGACTAATCCCCGACCTTGTTTTCAGGCTGAGTGAGGGTACCTGAGTGTGTGTGAACACCCTAAGGTAGAGCCCAGATCCCCGTCTTCCATATCACGTTCTAACTAATCCTAGCAAATATCACGAGCCGAATATTTTCAGATTCTTTGACTAGTACCAAGTAGCCTCCGCCTGTCTCAGGTAGATAGGGGCGAAATTGCGGTACTTCGCGACAAGTTGCCAGTAACCCTCCGGGGCGAAGTTCTGGCCTTGTCAGCCTCCGCCTGCTTGCAGGTAGATAGGGGCGTGGTCACTGAGTCCATCGGCTTGGGATAGGAGCGAAGAAAGGAAGGAGCGACGGTATCTTAGACGACAGGATAGACAGGGAAGACGCATCCGGCTCTGAGCCGACTTCCCTCTAGGCCGCGTAATCCTTGCTAGATTTGCTTGAAAATCACACTTAAAAAAATACAAGATAAATTGGACTCAACTTTGAGTCCTTCACTGTGTTGAGTGTGAATCCAGGGTCTTGGATTGATCTTGTGCTTGCTTCAGGTAGGAGTAAAATCCTATCTTCTTCTTTCACCAAGATGAGTGACTGGGGAGATCTCGACGCACCGTTCACTGATCTCTCTATGAGTCCCCCAAGTAACTCGTCTTTTCCGGTCCGAGCGCACCTTGGACCACCCAGGACTCATGACCCTCTTGAGTCCTGGTTCCCTCCGGCTCAGGGTGGTTACTCTCAAACCAACCCTTTTATCTCCTCTGAGATTACCGAGGAAGATCATTGCCTCGGTAATCCCTTCCTTGATTCAACCTCTAACACCAACCTTATTTTCCAATTCCCAGTAGTAGAGGAAGAAATGCCGCCAAAGATGCCGCCTGATGAGGACCAGATGAGACAGATCCTTAGACGCCTTGCTGAAGCTGAACAGAAAAATGCTGATCTCACTGCACGAATGGGGCGAATAATAGTAGCTGAAGGGATCGACCGACCAATGGTCGATACCTATAACCCGGCGGAGAATGAAATCCAGAATTGGCTAGCACCTGCAGTTCCCGACCAGGCATTCGAGCTGAAGCCCCACTTCCTTAGCCTGCTGCCGAAGTTCAACGGAAACCTAAGCGAAGAGCCGTACACTTTCCTCCGTGACTTCGAACTAGTTTGCAATAATCTGAGCCATCCCAATGTTGGCCAAGATTATATCCGGCTGAAAGCCACCCCGTTTGCCTTAGGAGATAAGGCTGCACATTGGCTGAAAAACCTAGGGGTGGTATGTACTACCTGGATGCAGTTCAAGGACCTCTTCTTGAAGAAGTTCTACCCACTCAGTAGAACCAATCAAATGCGAACGAAGATTGCCAGCTTCGCCCAAGGACCCTGCGAACCGTTCCACGAGGCGTGGGACAGGTTCAATGACTTGGTACAGAAATGCCCATGCCACGGCATTTCTAAGGCAATCTTAGTCCAGACCTTGTTCTGCGGCCTAACCCCAGAGATGCAGGGGTTAGTCAGCGCCGCCTGCGGAGGAAGCTATCTGAACAAGAACGAGCACGCCGTGTGGAAAATCCTAGAGCAGATGGCAGAAACCGGCAGGTCACAGGCCACAAGGGCCTATCAGTTGTCTCCCTCTATTCTATCCAATGAGACAACTAGAAGGACTGTTGCAGATCTGACAGAGGACCTCATCCCCAGCATGGGGATGATTGCAGACAAGCTTACCATGGTCGAGCAGATCCACAAGAGAGTCGCGGAGATGGAGTCTCTTTCGAGCCTTCCCAAGAAGGTGGAGGAACTCTCTGAAAAGGTAGCCAAGATTAAGCTACCCACCCCTTCTGCACCACCTGTACCTGTACATCGAGTCCATCTTGTACAGGAACAGGCACCGGGGTCTCAGAGCAGCTGGGATCAGACTTACACCCAGCAGAACCATCATGCACCCCCACCCGTTGAGACAGAGTACGAGGAGCCTCCGCCCGTTTACGAGATCAACGAGCTCTGGTATAGCCGCGACCCACTAGTCCGGCAAATCGAGATGGGGAAGGACCAAGTACACCGCCCAACCCCAGTCTACCAGGAAACCAGGCCCGTGACAATCCCGCGATATCAGTCCAGGCCAGAACAAGGGTACCAGCCGCAGCAGCGCACCTACCAGCAGGGGCCAGCACCGCCCCATCAGCAGCAGTATCGGCACGGCCAGCAGGGCCAGTTCAGGACCGCATCCACTCAGCAGCCAGCCCAGCCCACCGAATTGGAGTCCCTCACCTTGGCAATCCAGACCCTGTCTGATAGGGTCCAGCAGATGCAGAACGACTACCTGGACATGAGAACCGACATCAATCGGGTCTCTCGTGCTCAGGACCAACAAATGGCGCCAAGGACTCCAATTCCCGCACAAGTTCAGGCCAACCCAAATAGCATACAACAGGGCCAGAACCGACCCCGAGATCAGGTATACTATTCAGATAACTTTTTATCTGAACATGAGATCCTTTCGTACGATAATGTTAATCATATGTCCCTCAGGAGCGGAAGGACCGTGACCATACCTGATCGGCCACGGGCACAACAGGAAGGAACCTCCGAAATTCAACCTGAGGAGAATTCGGAGGAGGAAGAGGAGGAGCACCACCGTCACCGCCAGCAGAAGAAGAGGACATCTGAGTCCTCGAAGCACCAGCCCCGCAGTCATCCGGAGTCCGACGACACCGATGAGCCCGCACCTCCATCTGAGGAGGACCAGCCAGAAGAAGCGGAAGAAGCATCACCGGTTTCGCCCAAGCATTTTCCCTTTCGTCAGAGTCAGAGTCAGAGTCTGTATAAAAGTCCGAGTCAGAGTCTTGTTCAGAACTCAGTTTCAGCAGCTAATGAAGATATTTCAGTTCCAGAACCTGAGTTAATAATCCCTTTCCCCCAAGCTCTCAAGGGTGGGAAGAAGAAAAACAAAAAAATCCAAAAAGATGACCCTGAGATGGCTGAGTTTTGTAACAAACATATCAAGGTCAAAATCCCCTTTGACAAGTTCGTGGAAATGACCCCTGCATTCCAAAAATACCTTAAGGTGAGATGCACACCTACTAGGGTTAGCAGGAAAACCAAAAGCCGTGTTGAGAAACACGTCCTATCAGTAGCCACGACTTGTGCAATAAAGAACTCGTTTCCTCGGAAACGAAGAGACATGGGTGCACACTATGTAGTGAGTCATGTTGATGACATCGCGTTTGCACGCACTCTCCTGGACAATGGTTCCTCGATCAATTTGATGCCCACAGCCCTCTATGAGCGGCTCAATCTCGGACCTCTTAGGAAATCTAGAGCTATTCTTCAGTTCGCGGACAAATCCACTAAGAGGTCCCAAGGAGAGTTAAGGAACATTGTAATCAAAGTCGAGGGGCAAGAATACATGGTGGACTTTACTGTCCTCGATATGGAAACCCCTCGTAATTGGAGAGATTCCCAGATCATTTTGTGTAGGCCCTTCCTCAGAACAGCAGGGGCCTTATTCGATTATAAGAATGGGAAAATTCAGTTCCAAACTCCAGGCGGAGATGAGGAATTAGAGATGAAGCAGACAAGATGGCAGAGACCAGACTCCGAATCCAGCACCGAGTACTCTTCTCTCGAAACAGACCGTGAACATGTAGACTTAGTTGGGCCATGGAGACAGAACCCAGCCAGCACCGATGTGTCCATCTCCTTTGAAGATGATCCAGTGCATGAGTCAGTCTGCGAGATCCTAAGGAACGAGTACAGCTCTGAGCCTGCATCGCCCTACATCTTCGATGACACAGAGGCCCAAGTGGGCATGTCAGTCCTTACATCCTTAGGACAATCGGAAGATGAGGATGACGAGTCGGACGAGGCGTTCGCCGATTGCATGGAGACCTTTGACGATCCGACTCCAGAGCCGAGCTTGGTGGCAGCCAATGCAGAACAGGATCCAGCCACTTCCAACACCAAACCAGATCGGATTGAGCCAGACTTCTTAGACGATCATACCATCCCTGAGCTCAAACCCTTACCCACAACCCTGAAATATGCCTTCCTTGCGGGCCAAGACAAGAAATTTCCGGTCATTATCAGTTCGCAATTGACCGAGGAGCAGGAATCTCGCTTGCTAGAGATCCTGGAGAAGAACCGCAAGGCAATAGGCTGGAGCATTTCCGATCTCCACGGGATAAATCCCACTCTGTGTTCGCACCATATATATTTGGAGAATGAAGCCAAACCCTCTCGTGAATTCCAACGTCGGTTGAATCCAAATCTACGAGAGGTTGTGAAGAAAGAGATAGAAAAATGGTGCGACGCGGGTTTTATTTACCCAATCTCCGATTCTAAGTGGGTGGCTCCAATCCATGTTGTCCCGAAAAAGTCGGGAATTCAGACGACCACCAACGAGGACGGAGAGGAGATCGTGACAAGAGTACCCACGTCGTGGCGCGTCTGTGTGGATTACAGACGCCTGAATGCCGCGACGAAAAAGGATCATTTCCCCCTACCATTTATTGATCAGATTTTAGAAAGACTAGCGGGGAAAGAATTCTTTTGTTTTCTTGATGGGTTCTCGGGCTACAATCAAGTAGCCATAGCTCCGGAGGACCAGGAAAAAACCACGTTCACATGCCCCTTTGGTACCTATGCTTTCAGGCGCATGCCTTTTGGGCTATGCAATGCTCCAGGTACTTTCCAAAGGTGCATGATTGCTGTATTCGCCGAAATGGTCGGCGAATTCCTGGAAGTCTTCATGGATGACTTCTCGGTCCACGGCGACTCTTTTGATTCCTGCCTTAGGAATCTGGACCGAGTCCTCAAAAGATGTTGTGAGGTCAATCTGGTGCTCTCCTGGGAGAAAAGTCACTTTATGGTGACGGAGGGCATAGTGTTGGGGCATGTCATCTCCAAGAGAGGAATGGAGGTTGACCCTGCCAAGGTGGACGTGATCAGACGACTCCAGCCACCAACCAACGTAAGGCAGTTGCGGTCATTCCTCGGGCATGTCGGATTTTATCGGAGATTTATAAAGGATTTTTCTAAGATTGCCCGACCGCTAACTGAGCTTTTAGGCAAAGACGCGGAGTTTATTGTCGATCACAAGTGTCTTGAGGCCTTTAAGCGGTTACAAGGAATGATCATGGACGCACCCATCTTACAAGCCCCAGATTGGTCTCTTCCTTTTGAGATCATGACGGATGCCTCAGATTATGCTGTTGGGGTTGTATTGGGACAAAGAAGAGATGGCGTCCCGTTTGCAATTCACTACGCAAGCAAAGTGCTTGATTCTGCTCAGCGTAACTATACAGTTACCGAAAAGGAAATGCTTGCGGTAGTGTTTGCCTTGGACAAATTCAGATCTCATTTAATCGGATCCAAGGTAACTGTGTTCACAGACCACACGGCACTACGATATTTGATGGAGAAGAAGGACGCGAAGGCGCGTCTTCTTCGTTGGATTTTACTTCTCCAGGAGTTTGATTTGGACATCCGTGATAAACCTGGAAAGAAGAACGTAGTAGCCGATCATCTCTCTCGTCTCGAAGATCTTAATACTTCCGAGATTTCCCCGATTCGAGACTCCTTCCCTGACGAGTCGATTTTTGTTATCGACTCATTCCCATGGTATGCCAATATCGTGAACTATCTTGTCTCCAAGAAAGTTCCCGAGGATTGGCCCAAGAGCCAAATTGACCGACTAAGGTCGGACGCTAGACACTACCATTGGGAGGATCCGATCCTTTTCTTTGAAGGACCGGATTGTGTCTGGAGACGGTGTATTCCTCAGGAGGAATACCAGAGTGTCCTTTCTTTATGCCATAGCTTAGAGGCAGGAGGACACCACTCCGGGAAGAGGACCGCATGGAAGGTACTTCAATGTGGCTTTTACTGGCCGACTCTGTTTCGCGATGCCACCGCCTTCGCAAAGTCGTGCCCAGTTTGCCAGAGGATGGGAGGAACCGTTGGTTCCAAGGATGAGATGCCAATGCAGCCAGTCATCATTTGTGATGTCTTTGACGCCTGGGGCATCGATTTCATGGGCCCATTCCCTGTCAGCCACGGGTTTGAATACATCCTTCTTGCGGTTGACTATCTGTCCAGATGGGTGGAGGCTATCCCGACCCGAGCCGCAGACAGCAAGACTGTCTGTAAATTTATCAGAGAGCACATAATCTCTAGGTTCGGGATCCCCAAAATGATGATATCAGATGGGGGTAGCCACTTTGTGAATCGGGAGGTGAAGAAACTCCTGAAGGACTACGGCATCGAACACCGTGTCGCTAGTCCTTACCACCCACAAACCAATGGTATGGCTGAGGTGTCGAATAGGGAGGTGAAAACCATATTGCAAAAGCTCGTCCGCCCAGACAGGAAGGACTGGTCTCAGATCTTGGATCAAGTCCTCTGGGCGTATAGGACAGCTTACAAGACTCCGTTAGGCACCTCCCCATTCCGAATGGTATTCGGAAAGCCGTGCCATTTGCCCGCAGAGTTAGTGCACAAATCAGAATGGGCAATAAAGAAAGTCAACTGGAACACACACCTAGGCCAGAAACAAAGAGACATGGATCTGAATGAGCTTGTGGAAGTCAGAAACCGAGCATACGACAACAGTGTGGTGTACAAGGACAAGGTAAAGCGTTGGCACGATAGATATATCAGACGAAAGACCTTTGTTCCTGGACAGAAGGTATGGTTGTTCAATGCCAGGCTGAAGACTTTCCAAGGCAAACTAAAGTCTAAGTGGACGGGACCATTCGTTGTCCGAACGGTGCATGATAGTGGATGTGTCGAGATCTCAGATCTCACAGATGACGCACCAACATTCCTAGTAAATGGGCAGCTGTTGAAGCACTTCGTCGAATCCAATGAACAGTTAGTCCATGTGGAGGAGATTGTATTCATATGCGAGACAGATACAGCAGATACATCTCAAGCCGCGTATGAGACCTTGCAGCAATGAACTCCAGCCATCAGCAGCATCTTCAAAAGATTCAGACCGACTCAGCTGTATATATATCATTCTTCCTGTATATCCTATCCTTACCTTCACGATTCTAGTAACCCGTCCCCACATCATCGAATCATTATCTCGGACTGTACTTAGGATGACCAGATCCTAAGTATAGGGGGAAGGGGTCACCCGAGTCGATTCACTGTACATTCTCCAGATCACATTGGTCCTTATACTCATTTCCTACCGATACTTAGGCTGACCTAAGCCTAAGTATAGGGGGGACCGATGCCCGCACTGATACTCCTCCATTTCTCCTCTTAACCTCGTCCGCCCCATTTCTGATCTTCTTCTACACTTGGGCTGCCAGAGCCTAAGTATAGGGGGGCGAGACGACTTCTATACTTCTGTTATTTTAGCTCTCCTACGCTTAGCCCGAGCTATGTCTTTTTAGTCGCTTTCGTGCTTTGAGGACATAGCACACGCTAAGTATAGGGGGGCGTGTATATATTACATATATACTTTACCCATAGCTCGTACTTTCGCGTATTTTCGCGCATTTTTGTATATATTTTACAATAATTGTGGGTGGGTAACAATCGAAAAAAAAAAAACTTTTTGTATACTTGTATAATATGTGTATAATACTTAAAATTCTTGTAAAACATACTTTTGTAAAATTTGTTGTAAAAAAATTGTTGTATACCAGAAAAATAAAACAAAAAGGCTTCTTATTTACTCTTGCACATCATCTCTGCATAAAGAGTCTTGCATCTTCATAGCATGACATCTCATCTCATCTGCATATCTTTGCATATGCAAAGTGAAAAGCTAGTGGGTTCTGAACCAAGTCATGAGTAGATATTGAGGATGGACTTGATTTGACCTTAATCCACCTAATTTCAGAGGAACCTTATAGGGACTGGAGTTAAGATTTCTCAGGTCAAGTGACTTAATTCTTGGAGTCCACAAATCTATGTTCACATGTCATCTTAATTAGTCTAAGTAGAATATCTCGTGCATACGCAGGATTCTTTTAGATAATGACCTAACTTGGACAAGCACAATGCACATAGCTCTTCATTGATGAGGTGTTGAGGAAGTAGTTTCCTTTGGCTTGGGGTAGCATATGAGGGTAGTACTTCTAGGCGGAACCTCTCTTCTTCTTCTAGTGAAGGAAGTGCGTCTCAACTTGGTCTAGTGGTGATGAAGGCTAAGGACGGGATGCTGTGGGTTGCAATAATGCTTCAAAAGAGGGATAGTCTACTGGCTCAAGAGGAAAAACTCCTGATGTATATGCTGCACCTTGAATATAGTTCCAAAAAAAAAAATGCAAAGAAAGAACTCCAAAAAAAAAAAAAATCAGACAGGTCCAAGAAAAAGAATAATACCTGTCGGAGTATGTATATTAGCAAGGAAAATGCAGCTGGATGACTTGGCTACACTGGTCAGGCATCCCGGGATAGGTGGCTACACTGGCCACCGTCCATTCTTTTCTCTACCCCCTCCTCTTGAGTTGGTCGCACTTGAACTTAGAAGGGAATACCCCGCTCCTCGAGGAAAGAGTTACTGGACCAGGTTATTGAGTTACCTTGTTAGAGGAGGCTGGTTCCGAGTCATTTCTGATATGGAGAGCTATATCTCACTTACACAGTACAAGTAAGAATCATAGTCATCAGAAATTTGCGTTTGAGGAATTATTCTGACCTGACTGTTAAGGCGTCTTGAATAGAAGACTTGTGGAACTTGAAGTCTGTTAGGTCTTAAGTTCAGGTCCCAATAAGGTTCCGCCACACAATTAATCCAAAGGTCGAGTCAGGCTCCATTTTCAACTTTTGTTCATGACCTTGGCATGGAACCCAAAATCATTTCACTCTTGCATTTCATTTAGTTGCTCGGGGACGAGCAAGGTTTAAGTATAGGGGGTTGATGAATCTGTGATTCATCACATCAAAAGTCAAAAATAGAGCCTTGTTCCCGAGAAAATAGAGGCATATTTCCTTTTATCTTGCATAAATAACACTCATGCATGCATCCATAATTCATGCATTATAGCAGCTCATCTGCATTTAAATAAGAAGCCAAAAATCCCCTGTAAAAGACATCTTCATCAAAATAACTTCTTCTCTATACTATATATATATTCATTAATAAAACAGGGAGGAATCACCCTTGTAAAATAGCCCAAGTATCCTGAGAACCCCTGTACATTAAAACACACATAAAGCCCGCATACAAACCCCTACTTAGGTCTACTCACTCTTAGAATATTACATATCAAAAGACCTTCAAAATGAGACTAATTTCATTGAAATTGGAGCTTGTATGAGAAACTTGGGTTTTTGGGTCATGTTGTATACTACATATGTATATTTATGTATCTTTGTATTTATGTACCATATTTGACCTCACCTCCGTCTTTGGTCAACATGAAACTTGTAGATCTCATCAAGATCTACAACTTTCATGTTTTGAGTTTTTCCAAATTCGGCTTCCTCTTCTCTCTACACGCATTTCTTCCTCCAACCATTCACAGCAGGCCACGTGGCGCCCTCTGATTGCGCCACGCGGCCCGCTGCCCTTTGTCTGATCCGCCTTCGCCCCCCACCGTTGGATCGCGCTTCAGATCCAACGGTCCCTCTGTGACCACGTGCGCTCACTCCCTCAGCCGTCCGATTATCTCCCACTTCTCATCACCACCATCCGATAGCGCAGCGCTCTCAGCCTTCCACGTGGCGTCATCTACGCCGCTCGACCGCGCCCCCGATCCTCTCATCACAGCCGCCCATCTTCCAGCGAGTCTCGACCCTCAGATCGACTCCACCCTTTCATCTGGGCCATCCATTAGCGCCTCGCCCACAGTGCGCCACGCGTCACATCTTGAGCCCTTCGATCGCATTCTCAGCCCTTTCATCTGAGCCGTTAGCTCCCCAATAATCTCAGCCGACCGATCGATCGCCAAGGACTGATCAGGACCGCCCGCCCGCGCCTCGCCACACCGCGCCACGTGGCGCTCTCATGACCCCTCATCTGGGCATTCCAGATCTAATCCTAACCGATCGCTAAGCGTTGATCTCCACCGTTGGATCCCAAGATCCAACGGTGGAGACTTCGTCTCCTACCTCGGGTGCCCCCTCTCTCCCACGATCTCTGCCTTGCGAGAGGGGCACCCCCTTCCTATTCTCGGAAGCACTCCCTCCACCCTCGCCGGCCGCTGACCTTCCCACGACACACCCCACTCATCCCTCTCCCTCGCCAGCTCCCTCAAACACCACCATCTCCGCCACACTCGCCCCACGACAGCCACCAACTTCGCCACTCACCCACTCCAGCCGTCACCTTCATCCTATAAATACCCAGCCTCCGGCCACATTCAGCCCCATCCGCCACTCCAGAGAGGAACCTAGAGCTCGGAGCCTTCGATTTGTGACAGGAATTGAGTGAATCCTTGAGCGAAGACGGCCCTTCTTCTCCGGCGAGATCCACGGTGCCACCGCCGTGTCGCAGCCGCCCTCCGCGTAGCTGCTTGAGCTCGGGGCTTTACCGACCTCTTGAGCGAAGACCTGGAGCTCAAATCTGAGCCCCAATCCCCAGGTAATCACCTCCATTACTCCTCCGATCTCGTTCTTCTTTTCCCTTCATCTTCTCCGATTTTATTCCCTGTCCACGATCATCTTCACGCCTCGCCTTCACTCCGCCGAGCTCCGCGTCGAAGCTCTCATCCTCGCTGACCCCTCCGCATCGTCAGACGCTTCACTCCACCGTTCATCGATCACTAGCTCCGCCACTTGGCCGGAGCAACGTCCCCCGACCACCTCACTTCTCCGTAGGCCTCGCCAACCAGTACCATTTCTCCACAATCGCACGCACGAGCCTCGGCTATACGTCTAACACTTGCAGGTACTCCTTTGATCATTGGCCGGAGCCTCACCGGAGCTCTCCTCGAGCTTCATCGACTCAGAGCTCCAGCCCTCCTCCAGGGATCCAGAGACCACCGGAGCCTTCGCCGCGCACTGACGATTCTTCCGAGCAAGGTGGGGGCTGACGAAGCTCACCACCGGAGCTTGACGACCGAGGCGGAGCTCGGCTGCTTTCACCGGAGCGCAGCCCTCTCCTCCGCAGGCGGCGGAGGATCGATAGAGAAGAAGGAGCAGCAACCGTTCGATCCTCTGATCGAACGGCCCTCGCCTCTCCACGTGTCCACTTCGCCGCCCTCATCAGCGACCGTTGGATTGCCCAGGATCTAACGGTGATCAGCCCACCGCGTCATCAACATTGGGAGAAGACAGGAGCCGTCAGATCATCCCAGATCTGACGTATCTTGATCGAGCCACGCGTCTTCACCGACACCCCTTGGATCCATCTTGATCCAAGGGCCTTCAGGCCGCCACGTCGCCCTATCCGAGCCTCGGCCTCCAAGCCTAGGCTCGGGTAACCCGAAGCTGCACCGAGGCTGGGCCGAACCTCCAGAAGGCCCGAGCCTCCCTCCGAGCCTCCAACGCCCCCCCCCCCCAACCTAGGCCGCCCCACGTGAGGAGCACGTGCGGCCTGGGTTATTTGCATAGACGCCCTTGGAGCTTTCAGAAATTGCAAAAAGGCCCCTGTGAAGCAGACATCACGTGAGGAGCACGTGGTTCGTGGAGAAATTGCATAGAAGTCCTGCATTGTATCGGTAATTGCATTTTAGTCCCTGTCAGCATATTTACTTATTGAATTTTTAATTTCCAGTATTGCATTTACACCCTTGTGTTTGCACGTGTCCATAGCATGCATTTTTCATCATTTTGAAATTCTAAAAATTGCAAGTTGTTGAGAATTTTGTCCTCTACCTGTTTGTACACGTGTTTGATTTTTGTTGGCTTAATTGAATTATCAATGAATTAATTGGTTCATTTGTGACATATTTTGCCCAGTGATGCCTTTTGATTTTTAATTAAATATCAGTGCCTTAAAAAATCACCAAAAATTCACAGTAGCTTAAGGACATCATTTTTAACACTCCATAAAAATTTCATATCATTTGCACGCATATCGAGGCCTGAATAAATAGTTTAGTGATTTGCTTGAATTAATTTTAATTAATTCATTTCACAACAAATTTTAGATCTGTTAATTTTCCTAGGTCCCTGATCATTAGACCTTCCTAGGATAATTTTAGCTCTTGAAAAAATTGTGATTTGATATTTATTAAAAATTAAACACTGAAAATCACTCTGTCTGTTTATTTAATTCATAGAAAAATTATTTTGAGTCGAAAAATTCCAAAAAAAATTAGTGTAGGTCATTTTCATCATAAATAACCATCTGGCCAATTTGCATTATTTTTGGACTTCGTTTGATACATCAATTAAATTTAAAGTTAAATTGGCTAAGATTTGTCTGCATATGTCTGCATAAGAAATAAAAAGACCAAAAAGATTCGACCCTCGAATATCAACACTTGAAAATTGCTGTAATCCACCTAAGGAGACAGTTGCCTCCCTGAGATCGACCTTGGACTCCACCAAGTAAAAAAATATCACTGCTTAAAATTGACCAAAATCTGTCTTAAGTGGTTTTTGATCAACCTCCCGCATCCGACTGCAACGAACACTTAAAATTAATTTGGACCATTAATTTGCCCGAATTAACTAAGGGTGCGGGAGCGCGCATCACTCCCCGGTAACGGCGCCATTCTGATGAGCGAGAGAATTCTGAGCAACTAAGGTGGATAAAATATAGCGAAGGTCGTTGCGACCTCAGTCGCTCGAGAATCAATCGATCAACAAGAAAATAAGAAAGCAGACCACCAAAACAAGTCAAAAATCAAGGAAAATCAATAGTGGCCCTGGCTATTGGATTAGCATGGTATAGCGACCAGGGTCGGACTCAGGGAGCACGAGATGGCCTTGCAGACTACGAAGTAGTCAAAAATAAAAACAAATAAAAACAAGGAATTTTTGGTGGTTTTTTTAATATTTTTATATTTTTTGGATTTTTAAATAATAAAGAAAATAAGAAGACAAGGAAACAAGCAACTTGCAACAATTATTTAATTACTCTAAAAGGCTCAAAAAATTCAAATAAAAATATTTTTATGATTTTTATATATTTTATGTTTTTGGTGAAATTTTGATATTTTTTTCTGATTTTTAGGGAATTTTATAAAAATTAAAGAAGGCCAAAACAGAAGCACAATGTCCAGTCAGGCTTCAAGGGCCAAAATAAAATGCAAATGGCCCTAATAAAACCTGAAGGTATTTTTCCTGGATAAAAGAAGTAAAAAAGAAAAATCAGAAAGAAAGTTTATTATTTTTGGAGTTTTCTATTAATTATTAGAGTTTTATGAAATTTTCAATGTTTTTTAATTTTTATAATTTTTATAAATTCAAAAATGACCAAAATTGGTCAGAAAATCAAACACAACAAAACAAAAAAATTTGATTTTTTTGTAATTTTTAAAGATGTTTTAATATTTTTTTTGTGAATTTTATATCTGGACGGTAAGAAAAGTAGGTGTTTTTGAATTTTAAAAATAATAAAAAGGCTCCAAAAATTTCCCAAAAATCAGTTAAAATTCTACACAGTGGCAGAAGCCACGTATCAAATTTTCACCTAATTTGGATGAACTTTGATATTTTATTCAAACAATCAAGAGCCCACAGTCAAAAGGACCTGATCGTAATGAAATTATCTTTGGAGGGCCTAACAGTAACAATACAGGAAACCCAGGGGGTCCAAGTGCAAAATTCCCAAATATGCACGCGTGATGCACGTGTCTAGGGCACTCAGGGACCTATTTGTAACGAAAATAAGTTCCGAGGACTTTTTAGCAACATGTGCTAAAAGTCCGCGGACTTAACTGCAAATTACCCATGAAATTCGGCACATGTGGAATTAAAACATTCACAGGGGTATATATGCAAATACTAAAAAGATATTTTCATTTCATAACAACCAGAAACCACAGGCCCTTACATGCAATTTACCACAAAATACACGTGACGAAGCACGTGTCCCACAACGTACAGGGGTATAAAAGCAAATAACGTAAACTACCAGGTCCACTATGCAAAATGTCCAAAATAAAAACAACTTAACTAAATATTTACAGGACTAAATATTAAAGACTAAAAAGCTAAGGGCCTAAGGGATATTACCCCTTATTCTGATCCGGGGGCTGAGAGGCTGCCACGTGTCTGATCGAACGACCGGAAGTGGAGGCGCCTCAATGAAGAGACCTCGGAGCGGATCCAACGGTGGAGGGTGTGCCACGTGGGGAGAACGACGGTCGAGAGCAGTTGGCGCTAACCCTCGCTGGATGGAGGGTGGAGAAGAGGCCACGTGTCTGATCCGACGGTGGCTGATGGGCCTCTTCTTCACCCTGATCGGACGGTCCGTGTCTAATCTGGCATATGAAGGCAGAACGGACGGTCGGGGAAGATATAGGAAGAACAAGTTGCCGGCGAACTTCGCCGGCCCGATGCGCGCACGGTAGACCTCCTCGGGGGCTGCTAATGGTCGTAGAAGAATCGTTGGAGCCTCCCGCGTCTGAAGAGCCCTTCCAATGACGCCAAGGGGCTCCGAGAAGCCCAGGCGACGACGGCGGAGCTCAAGCTCCTGTGCTGAATATGGGGGACCTCAGATGGTCCTCCTCTAACCTGCAAAGTGGCACAGATAGACTCCTGAGTCGAGGGCAAAATGCCTCGACCCGGTTAGGGGTGATGCGGGAGATCGGTGCGTCAGAATGGAGGAGCTCCGGCGATGCGACGGCGGAGGAGCTCCAATCCCAGTTCTTGTGTGAGCTGGGTTGGATGAAGGGGTGTAGAATGTGTGTGGGAGAAGGGCGAAGGTGGAGGTGTCGTCCGATAATCGAAAGGGGGTCGGAGATGGTCGAAATCAACAGTCGTCGATGATGGATGAAATTGGGGGTAAACGAAAATTAGCTAAAGATAGGGAGATTCAAGCTCACCGTATGGTCGAAGTCGACTAGGAAGAAGCCGCTGAAGCTCCTGGTCCATGCCTCGAGGGCCGTCGATGCCCGAGGCTTGAGCACCACGAAGGGGCGGCGCACGGCGGTGCAAGGCTACCAGATCGATGGTCGAGGCACTCCTTCCTCGCTGCAACACCACCGGCCGACTGCTGTCACTCAGGCGGAGATGGTGGAGGTCCTGGGTAGGGGAATGCGGAGCGAAAGATGAGTGATTCGTGCGGCGGAGCTCAGGTTAAGTATGGCTAGGGTCCGAGAAGATGGGAGTCGGGTGACTCGATTGGAGCGCGGATCCCCAAAAACCACCCCAGGTGTGGATCTAGGTCGATCGGGGAACAAACGGAGCCCGGGGTTTCAAGGAGTGGTGATCGGATCGTGACGCGATAAATGGGAGAAATCGGGTCGGGCGTGCAGATCCGGGGGGCTGTGGTCCGGGGGGGAGTTGACCGGGGGGTCAACATCCCCCATGGACCAATGGGATGCGGCCGCATGTAAAAGATTCGGAAATTCAATTTAAAAAAGCAAATGGCCTATTTTGGAAAAGGTTAAAATATGAAAAATATTTATTTATCCATACACTGTTTTTCGTGATTTTTCATTATTTTTTGAAATAAAAATAAGGTATGTACAATATAGTATAATATATAGGTATATATACAATATTGAATTTTTTATTTTGATTTTTAATTATTTATTTTTGTACATTTTTATCCCAATTTTATATTTTATTTATTTACAAGATAAAATTTGGAATGTTTTGGTATTTTTATTTTATTTTTATTATTTAATTACAAGGGTAAAATAAATAGTTATATACATTTATATACATGGTATATATACAATGTTTCTTTTAATTTTTATTTTTGTTCTTTTTATTTTATAAAAGAATAAAGAGTGATGAATGGGTATTCATCACACACAAAATGAGAGATGCATTTTTTATTTTATTTAGGCAGAATAACTGTAATGCAATATGAAAGAGAATATGATGCATGGGACGAATGAGAAATATGCAAATTTTAGTTTGTTTTTAAACAATTAGATGATGTGAGATGACCCTTAATGCAATATGAATATAAAGGCGAATGATATGGACAAGCATACCGAAATATGCAATGAAATATTTTAATCAATGAACATGAATAAAGAGGGTCCAATTTCAATGTCAATTGAAGCATAAATATAATTAATAGATCTGATGGCATTAAAATGAGGAGCAATTGACATTTTAAGCACTTAAAATTTAACATATAGATAATGTATCAAATCAAGGAATAAAATATGCTATCATGAAGAGAATAAAAGTATCAACACACTGAAACTGTAATAGAATGTTTAATTCATGGAACTAATTACTGACTAATTTTTAGTTAACATAAAGTACCATAAAATCTTATTTTCTATGTCTAGAACATGAGATCCGAGATTATTCTTTCATAATTAAACTTAGTTTCATAACATATTTTCAAAACCCCCAGATTAGGCCCCCTTTTATCTTTCTAAATACTTTAAATCTTACAAAAAATTAAGAACATGCATTACCTAACAAAAAGGAACAAAACCCCTGAGAAATTTCACTATTTCAACATAAAATTTAGAGTAGAGCTAGAGTTTACCTCAAAGAATGAAGGAAGGAGCATTAGAGAAGGGTTCCCAACAACTTCGGGCGAAAATGGGGCGAAATGGGATAAAATGTGGCGATATCCGTGAAAATATGACCTAGAAGATTCCTTATCTCACGATATATCGCCGACGCACGATATATCAATAATATATCGGCTTTTTATTGTCGATATCCCAGAAATCAAAAGGCTGAATGATATTGATATTCCCATCTCATCAATACCTATATATCAACGATATATCGTCGACATATCACCGATATGTCACGATATTTCCTACCTTGTTTCTTATTTATCATAGAATCCTTGAAATTCACTGATTCCTACACCGCGATCATTGTGATTAATTCCTATCCCTTTGAATGTTAAAGTAACCAATTCGTTAAGAGAATACCAAATATGCTCTTATTATTTATCAAATTTAAAAACTCGTGACATTCTTCTTCCTCCTATATTGCCTCCATATTCCCTCCACTACATTACCCCTCATCCACCCCCTCCCCTTGAGCCACTTCAGCTTTCCCTCCATGTCATGTGGCTCGATGAGCGACGGGACCAATGGAAGATGGTCATGGCGGCCATCAATTTGCGAGCAGGAAGAATCTCGCTATGATGAGAAGGGGTGAGGCTTGCAGAGCAAGGGGGTCAAGGCCTCTCCCTCCAAGGGACGATGATTCACCAAGATTGGTGTAGATATTTGCTGGGTAAGATGCACAAAAGCGGTTTATGAGTGGGTGAGGACTCCCCTAGAGATGAGCATCGAGTCGGACCGGATCACTAGACTCTCAATTGAGAGTGATTATCATCGGTTGATAATAAAAGCGCAAATAGAAATATCAATAGCTAACTAAAAAAGATCTATAAATGTCTAAAGGTTGATTATATATTCAAATTATGAAAAGTGCCCATCAATTACAACTATTAAAATAAAAATCCATGTTATGACTGTGGAAGAAATAAGAAATGCTTCTCAATAATCTACATTTGCTGAAGAACAAGTGAAAACTACTAGATCTAAAGAAAAAGTGAAGCCATCCCTCTCCCTTGATGCATGGTCTGAAACGAGAAAACCCAAGGCCCAATAAAATTAATGGGTTGTAGACCGAGTCGAGGCCCTAAAAATTTTCTCTTGCTCAACGCATGTCTAGGTCTGGTTTATCTAATATGGGCTCGGGTTTGGGTCGGGTCGACCCATTAAAAAATTATATGGGAGCCTGAAGAAGGAAAAAGGGTAATTAAAGGCACCTTTGCTATTGATGGGAACAATGAACATGATCGTGCAAATAAGGATTATTGGTAGGTGAAACATTGTTTCAAAACTAACAATTCATAAATAAAGTGTATTATAGAGGAATAACAAAAGAATTGATACCCATCATGTCATGATAAAATTGGTGGTACGTTGAAGATAATAAGAAAAGCTTAATCATGAGTTTGTTTCATGAGAAGAGAGTGGACAATTATTTGCATGTACATATATTGGGTCGTTATTGGGCCGATGGGCCAATGGGTTTAACCTGAGATTGGTCCAAGCCCGACCCATTTAATTAATGGGCCAAATTTTGTACATGAGCCTAACTCGATATAAATTGGATCGGGTTTCGGGTCGGGTTCGTGGGTTGGGTCAAACTGACCCAACCCAATGCTCATCCCTGGACTCGTCACGAGGAGAAGGGGAGAAAGCGCATAGCTAGGGGGCCTCTCCCTCCAAGCGACGACCACGACCATAGGCCAAGAGCATTAGACGCGCACCCCCTCTTCTCCCCCCACCAAAAAAAACAAGCAACCTCACCATCCAGACCCTCACAGAGATGATTACCTCTTAATGGAATCGTTGCATACCTTTGTGATTATTTGAAGCCATTACCCTCTTCGCGCAATGATCATTTGTCGACCTTGCCAATCTTGAGGTGTTGCCACCGCTCACGGTCGCCTCCTCCCTTTTGAGGAAAAACACCATCCACAAAGGTCTGCGTGGAGCAGCCATCGCACACATCCACCATGAGCGTCACCACCTTCCACGTCACCTTCACCTTGCCATTACTAGCAACTGGTTTTGTGGACATGTAGAGGAGGAACCTGATGGCGTCAATGACAAATGGAGATGGACTTGCAATGGGCACATCAGAGACAGAGCTAAAACTCCACGATCGACATCGGGCTCAAGAGGTGGTCATGTGGATGAGGGTAAATCTAGTGAAGGAGTTCGACAACTTGGGTGTTGGTGATGGACATGGAAGGGAGAGGACGATGAAGAAGAAGGGGATGAGAGGAGAATGAAGGAGAGAAGGTGTTGATAAATCCACAATTGGTTTTTCCTTACGATTTGATTCACTCAAGATAAACTCAAGAGATTAATTCAAGATGAGTTAAATTGACGACAAGGGTCGTGGTGTAAGATGGAGTTAGTTTTAAGAGGATCCTGAACAAATATTAAAAAGATATGACTTATGATGTAATCAGAAAAATTATAAGGTTTGTCATGTAAAATTCCAAATAAAGAATAAAAATAATTTTACACACATAATGTTGTATACTTTCCTAATTACAAATTGGCCCCTCCATACTTGTGAATGACACTCAAATCCCCTTGATAGTTACATCGTTTTACACTTAACTCCTACCGCCATCCCTTGAAGATAGAGATGAAATATGCGTATATAGACATCGAAATAGGTGTTACAACGCCCTTATCCATTTTAATTATGAATATAGATATATAAGCACATATCATGGGATTGTGAAAAACGCAAACTATATCCTTAAATACATATAAGAATATGGAAATGGATAATTATGATTTGGATATTTATATTTAATAGATGGATGCAACTTATCTACATGTCTCATGAATTTTACATTAAGAAGGAATATTTTTGTAAAATTGAAATTAACATCTGAATAAATCAAAACTACAAAAAACTCAAAATACAATAAAATAAGAAAGTAAAATGTCAATTAACAAATAATTAAATAGTGTATATGCACCTATTTTTCTTTTAGATTCGAAAATCATCCTCCGAAATACAATACATCACGTGCAACCCTTTAAGATATTTAAACATGTGTTAATATACATATTGATATAGAGGAGTGATCCTGTGAGAGCAAAAAACCGCGAGATTATGCATTCTGGACCACTAGATTCTGTCTTCTCTCTCATGATCTTCTATCTCCTGGTTGAATCTAGTGGTCTAGAATGTATGCTCTCATGCTCTCACAGGTTTTAGCTCTTATAGGATCACTCATCTATTGCTATATATATACAATACACATACTTTTAAATTCAATAATACAGATATCAATATTTAAATCAGCTATAAATCACAACTATATAGTATGAAAACAATATCTGGATTGTTAGATTGTTAGAGTGAAAGAATGTCGGGATGCAGTAAATGACTCTGTGTTTGTATCCGCAGAAAAACTTATATTCTTTTGTATATTCATATCCCTTAATATCCAAAATAGACATAAGTACGTGCTTATGCTGGAGGTATATTTCATATTTGCCATTGCATCCTTAGAAATAAATCTTATGATTTGATTGATATTTTTAATTTTTTTATTATTCCCCTCCATTCGCCACAACCTCCTCCTCCGTCTGCCGTTGATCCAAAATCTCAGCCCTCCACCACCAATCCGACCCCTCCCCGCCGTCCCTGCGCCTCAATCCGCAGTACGCCGCTGTCGACGTCCCCAAGACTCCATTTTTGCCGCAGAACAGAAAGGTACCTTCTTCTTTGCTAACGAGTTCCTCCAATGGCCATCTTTTTCGCGAAATCTCCACTACCCATCTCCTCAAAATCCAACGAGAACAGCAGGAAGGGACGCGGTGGTGAGAATTGATACGGGTCGCATGAAGGCAGTTAGGTTGTTGGGCTCCAAGAGAAGGGGCAAATCGGGAGATGAGAAGGGAGCGAACCTGCAGAAGGAGCTCGAGGTGATGGAGGGGAAGGGCTAGGAAGGGGGTGGGGCGACGTTGATGGAAGGAGGGCGGCGGTCCGGTGGAGATGAGGGAGGACGGGGACACAACAACAACAATAAAGTCTTTTCACCCAATTAAGTAGGGTCGAGTACATTTATTCTTCGCCTCCATTCAGATCTATCTTAAGTCAATCTCAGACTTATTTCTAAAAAACTAAGATCCGATCGTATAATCTCTTTCCAATACTTGTCGAGTCGTCATCGTCCTCTCTTAGCCGGCTCAACATTCCAACACTCGCATCTCCTAACTGATGCATCAGTTGATCTTCTTTTCAAATAATCAAACCATCTTAAGCAATTTTCTCGCATCTTATCCTCGACCGGAGCTACACCAACTTTCTTTCTGATCGCATCATTACGAATCCGATCTTTACATGTGTGTCCATACATCCACTTTAGCATTTTCATTTCTGCTATAAGCATTCTCTGCACATGTCTATGATTCACATGCCAACATTCAGATTCATAGAGTATAATAGGTTTCACGACTGCTTTGTAAAACATTCCTTTACTTTTTAAAGGAATTTTCTTATCACAGAGAACATCAGAAGCTACTCTCCACTTTAGCCAGCCTGCATTTATTCTATTAGTAACATCTCCATCAATTTCCTTATCATGTTGCAAAATAGATCCCAGATATCTAAAAAAATCTCTCTTCCGAATGTTATCGTCATTAATCTTCACCTCAATTCCTTCACCATTGCTTCCAGCAAAGATGCACTCCATATATTCCATCTTAACGCTACTTATACGAAATCCTTTAGTCTCCAATGCATATCTCCAGACCTTAAGCTTCTCATTTACTCTATCTCCAGTCTCGCCAATCAACACAATATCATCAACAAATAACATATACCAAGGTAACTCATCCTGAAGGTGACTTGTCAACTCGTCCATAATCAAAGTAAAAAGAAATGGACTAAAGCTGAACCTTGATGTAAACCAATGTTGATGTCAAAATAGTCGGTCTTCCCAGACGGGGTCCTTACACAAGATAAAGCCATATCATACATGTCCTCTATGGGATTAATTTATAAGACATGCACTTGTCTCTTCTCCAAAACTCGCCACAATATCCTTCGTGAGACGGAATCATAAGCCTTCTCCAAATCAATAAAGATCATATGGAGGTTCTTCCTTTTAGCTCTATAAATCTCCATTGTTCTCCTCAACAAATGGACGACTTCAATAGTTGAGCGACCTAGCATGAATCCGAATGGGGGGACGGGAATAAGCGTAAATTTAAAAAGAATGAGTGCATGATTGAAAAATATAATAAATTTAGAAGGACAAATTTGTCCACATATACAAAGAAGGGGTGATCTAAATTAACATAAAGGTATGCCATGTAATGGTTAGTCTCTATGTAAAGCTTAATTGACAATTATACAGGGGTTTCGATGTATCTGGGAAAGTACACGAGTACATGTATAAAAATTTCAAAATAAAAAAGAGTAGAAATAGAAGAAATAAACGAAAATAAAAGTCCGGGCCTAGTGGACCAATCTATTATCATTTTTTCTTTTTTTTTTTCAAATATTTTTTCTTTTACAAACATGACCACTAATGGATATTTATGCTTTTAACCACTTATGCACCGAGGAAACCCCGGTCATCCAATCTTCAAGTGAACTTGTATACAGTTATATTACAGTTATATTATGCACCGAGGAAACCCCGGTCATCCAACCTTTTCTGCTTCTTTGAATCAGTTTTTCTACTTCTTTGCGTTTAGTTGGCTTTTGCAGATATAATCACCTTATCGCAACAAGAGTTTTCTCTGTAATATTTTTTCGTTTACAAGCACGATCATCATGGAATTCTTATGAGTTTAATCACTTGTGCACTAAGGAAGTGCTCTGGGTTGAGGAGGCAACAAATTCTTGTAGCCTGACTTCACATATTGCTGGGTTTTTTTTGTTATTTCCTTTCTTTCTTGTTGTGGATCTATTTATATAACATTATGTTGACCTTCTGTGTTACCTCAAACTTTTTTACATGCGACAGTATTAATCAGGAAATTAGATTAGTTAAGTTCAAGTTCTTTTGTAAAGGACAATTGAAATTCTATGTTTTCACCATCAAATGCAGTGGCTTGAGGACATTTTAATGTTAATTGTCAGATTCTTCCTTTTGGAAATATTTGATGTTGAATAGCTTGCCTGTTGGGTGTTGCCGAGCTTTTATTTTTACCTTGTTATTGTATTGTTCCCGCAGATAGCAAAATAAATGTTTTGGTGGGGAATATCGGCCTTTATAATATGTACATGGGTTATTTCACTCTGCAAAGTTCTCTATTTCTCAAGTTCTAGGGAGGGTGACATCCTTCTTACTGGAGGTGTGTCTTTATTTGCTTTTAATGACAACAGTTTTGTTTGTAATCACATCTCTATGTTCTATTGTTTTAGAGCATAAACAAGGTGAATCTAAAAGGAATGTCTTGCTCGTTGTTGCACACCCTGATGACGAGTCAATGTACGCTTCCTTTTCCTTTATTATGGATGTCTAGTAATATGTCTTAGTAAATCGGTGACTATCTGAGCTACCTCACTTGTAGGAAGCTGTAATTTCCGGCTTGAAAAAATAAGCTCCTGTTTGTTTTTGACTATCACCACATTGCATTAATCAAGAAGTTATGTTGCTATGCCTTTGTATTGGTAACAGTCTGCAAATGATGCAACCTAATTAAGGGGTGACCTAAATGGCAAGCCTAAAATTTGAAACTAATGGACTAAATGTCGGAAACAAATAAAATGATATGCGATGCGCGAAAATCAGCAACAATAGACAAGAAAATACTCGAGTTCTGGCACCGGTTTCTCCACAACTTCAGGGCAAATCAATTAGTTAATGACTATGGAAATAAATAACAATGTGGCAGTTCAGAACCTCAATAAATCACCAAACCGAATAGCAATATCACATGCCACAATGCTAAGTTCATACGGTGGAATAATAGGCAGAGAAAAACGCTCATACCACAACCGGCAAGGGTTTTCGTGTCGCTTCAGATCTGGTCGGCGCTAAGGAGGTCTTGCTGGGCGCCCTCGGCAACACTTGACGTTCCGTGAGGGTGGGGTAAAACGGTGGCGGGATGGTCGCTAAAGGGCTGGCCTTTGGCGGTAGCAGGGGGGAGGTGATGACGCGGTATGCCGGCGAAGTGGGGAGGGAGGGAGACGGGGCGCGTGGATGGGCGCGCGGGGAGGCGCAATCGTCGAACGAGGGAGCAGCGCGGCAGGGCGCGTGAGGAGGCACAGTCGGGGGGGGGGGGGGGCTTGGCGGTGGTTAGCGCGCGTGAGGAGGGGGAGAGGCGGGCGGCGAAGGCGAGCAGGAGGAGGGGAAACCGCGGGGCGCTGGAGGGGCGGGGGAAGGGGCTGGAGGTGGCGCTGGCGTGGAGGAGCTGTAGGGGGAGGGGGCGAGAAGGAGGCGCGGGGTGATGGCGAGGGCGAGGGAAGGCGGCGAACGGCTGGCGGGGAAGGTGGGTCGGCGAGGGGGAGAGGCGGCGGCGTGAAGAGGGGGGGGGGTTTAGGTTTGGGTGGAGAACACGGGAGAGGTAGGGGAAAGGGGGGGCCGCGGGATTAGAGAGAGAGGGAGACATAGAGATAAGTGAGGGGGAAAATAAACTTTCATTCAAAACTTAACTTCAACCCTAGCATTTGGGGTGCCTTTATAGAGGCTAAGTCCCCCGCAAATAACAATAACTTTCTGAAAATAAAAATAAATAAAAAAAAGAAAACATGCAGAAAAGAAAAGGGGATAAGGCCTTGTATAATGAGCCTTTTACATAATTAGATAAAATTTAAAATAAAAATGTTGACTAAAAGGTGGAATCATGCTGCATCAACTCCCCCCTGCTGAAAAGAATCTCGCTCCGTCGAGATGGCATCGTGGAAGTTCTGAAGTATATTGGGACGGAGTTGTTGGAGTTCATCATCATCAATCCAGGTGCAATCTGTAAGAGGTCGTCCCTTTCATTTGACTAGATATCGTCGGAAGAGGCCACGTCTAGTCGTCATATCTCGGATGTCTGCAATATCTTCAATCTGATCGGCATCAGTCGCGGCTGGTGGTTGGCGCGTATCATCGGCGGGAACTGCTGGCGTAGTGGCATCTGTCTGTTCATCTCCATGATATAAGAAGAGATCTGATACATTAAAGACTGGCAAAGTCTGGACGTCTGGCGGCAGATCAAGTAAGTAAGCATTGGGCCCAATCTTTTTGAGGATTCGGAATGGACCAATCTTTCGTTCGCTCAATTTTCGGTGGACTCTCAAAGGAAACCTCTCTTTTTTCAGGTGGACCATCACTAATTCTCCAACTCTGAACCCGTTCTCTCTTCAGTGTAGGTTGGCTTGGGCTTGGTATTTCTGGGTCATGGTTTGGAGTTTGGCTCGGATTTCAGTATGGATGTGGGTTAGGTGTTCGAGCAGATCCTCAGCAGCTGCACTACTTCTCCCTTGCATGGTTGTGGATTTTAGGTCTAGAAATTGGGTAAGTGGAAAGCCATACACACTTTCAAATGGCGATTTTCCGGTGGACCTATTGGTGGAACTGTTATACGCGAATTCAGCTTGGGGAAGAATTAGATCCCATTTGGACGGAGAGTCCCCTGCAAGACATCACAATAAATTTCCTAATGATCTGTTAACTACTTCGGTTTGCCCATCTGTTTGTAGATGATAAGCGGTGCTGTATTGCAAACGAGTACCAAGACGAGACCAAAGCGTGCGCCAAAAATGACTCAAAAACCGGGTATCACGATCCGAAGTAAAAGAACGAGGGACACCATGCAATCGAACGACATCATGAAAAAACAAATCAGCAACATGAGATGCATCTGAGGTTTTTCTACATGCAATGAAATATGCCATTTTAGAAAATCCGTCCACAACCACAAATATAGAGTCAACTTTTCGTACCGTGAGGGGTAAGCCTAGCATAAAATCAATAGTGATGTCTTCCCAGGGTTGTAGAGGAATCGACAGAGGTGTATACAACCCAGTGTTCTGCCTATGGCCTTTGAATCTTTGACATGTTTGACATTTTTGTACGAACTTTGTAACATCCTTTCGCATTTACGGCCAATAAAATCGCTCTTGGAGAAGGGTCAAGGTCTTGTCCCTTCTAAAGTGTCCAGCTAAGCCACTGTTATGTAGTTCTGAAATTAAGTTTTCACGAAGGGAGGTGGCAGGGATGCACAGTCGGTGGGCTTTGAACAGGAACCCCTCATGAAGAACATAAGTGGCTGTCGGATCCTGCCTACTATCAACACATTCTGCATAAACTTGTCCGAAGTCAGGATCAGTGGGGTAGAGGTCCTTGAGTGTGTCAAATCCTGTTGTGCTGACGGTCATTGTGGTTAGGGCGTGTGCTCGTCTGCTTAACGCGTCGGCCACGCAATTCAGGATTCCAGCTTTGTGCTTGAGATGGAAGGTGTATTCTTGGAGGAAACTAACCCACTTGGCATGGCGCTTGTTAAGGGTTTTCTACGAATTCAGATATCTTAAGGCTTCATGATCATAGTTAAGGACAAATTCACGTTGGATCAGGTAATGCCTCCAATGCTTGAGGGCTTACACCACGACATAGAATTCGACATCATAAGTGGAGTACCGTGATCGAGCTTCGTTCAACTTTTCACTGTAGAAGGCTACAAGTCGTCCTTCTTGACTCAGGACGGCGCCAATCCCGACATGTGAGGCGTCGCAATCGACTACAAAAACCTTGGTGAAGTCAGGAAGTGCCAGAATAGGGGCATGTGTCAATTGGTGTTTTAGATTTTGAAAGCTGGTTTCTGCTTCAAGGGTCCAAGCGGGTGCGCCTTTTCACGTGCAATCTACCAATGGAGCTACACAAGTGCTAAAGTTCTGGATGAAGCGTCAGTAAAAAGAAGCCAATCCCAGAAAGCTGCGAATCTCAGTGGGGGTTTTGGGCACGGGCCAGCTATGAATGGCCTGAATCTTGGAGGGGTCAACCTTAAGTCCATCGGCCGTGACAATGTATCCCAGGAAGAGGACCGTGCCAGACATGAAGGAGCATTTCTTGAGGTGGACATACAGTTGTTGGGCTCTCAAGGTTTCCAGGACTTGTCGTAAGTGGGATAAGTGGTCGTCTTTGGTCAAGCTGTAGATCAGTATGTCATCGAAGTACACAACCACAAACTTACCGATGAATGGTCGCAATACATGGTTCATGGTTCGCATGAAGGTGCTGGGGGCATTAGACAGGCCGAAGGGCATTACCGTCCATTCATAAAGGTCCTCTTTGGTCTTGAAGACAGTCTTCCACTCGTCTCCCGATCGGAGGCGAATCTGATGGTAGCCACTGCGAAGATCCATTTTGGAAAATAATTTGGCACCCGATAGCATATCAAGCATGTCATCAAGGCACGGAATGGGAAAACGATACTTGATCGTTATCATGTTGATAGCACGACTATCCACGCACATTCTCCATGTGCCGTCCTTTTTTGAGGTAAGCAGAGCAGGGACCGCCACGGGGCTCATACTCTCTCGAACATATCCACAACGTAGCAGATCAGTGACCTGCTTGTTCATTTCTTCGTGTTCACTTGGGCTCATCCGATAATGTGGTAAGTAGGGTAGGCTGGCTCCAGGGACTAGGTCAATGTGATGTTGAATATCTCGCAACGGGGGTAGTCTCTCAGGCAACTCTTCGGGCATAATGTCAGCAAACTCTTGGATGATGGGCTTTATCTCAGGCGGGATTTCGGGTGTAGTTGTCTCTTGATTGTTTACTTCACGTCCCATTAATGCATAAATGGTGGAGCTCTCCTGGATTTCACGTTGGAATGTCTGGGCTTCCATCAGCAATACGGGACCCGTAGTCGAAGGCTTTGACGGTGGAGTGCTTTTACCAGATTGTGCGGTCGCGGCTCGAAGTGTAGCCACCTGGCGAGGGCTAAGGGCTTCGCGTTGTGGTCTAAGGGTCACACGCACCTTGTCTATGAGAAAGGAGTATGTGTTCATCTTACCTTTGTGTTCCGTGTCTCGATCGAACTGCCACGGTCTCCCAAGTAGTACGTGGCAGACATCCATAGGGGCTACATGGCACCATACCTCGTCTTTATATGAAGGCCCAATTGAGAAGCTAACGAGGCTTTGTCGGTGAATCGGGAGTTGGGTACCACCTCGAAACCAGGCCACACTGTAAGGTTTCTCGTGTGGTTGAGTGGGTAGACCCAACTTATTGACCATTTCTTGAGAAACGAAGTTCTCAACGCTTCCTCCATTAATGATTAGCGAACAGCGACGCCCTCCTGAGGTGCAGGTGGTTCGGAAGATGCTGCGTCGCAGCCAACTATCAACGTCATGGGCAACGGGTGTAAGCAAGATGCTTGTGGGTGCGTTGTCAGGAGCGATAAAGTTCTCGTGTTCAATTACCAGGAAAGGTCCGGATTCATCTCCATCCACTCCCATAAGCTCATAGTCATCAGCTCTCATGGTGTCAGCAGTCAAAGCGGTCGGTTCCTCTTCAGGTGATTCCTGTTGTTCCGGGTCAGGGTCTTCAGGGTCTTCGATGGTGCATAAATGGGCGGGCCTAGCTTTAGGGTTCGGGCACTCTGCTGCTCGATGTCCCTTTTGATAGCATCGGAAACAAGTATCAGATCCTACAATAGGTCGACTTCCCAAGATGCCTGGTCCGGGGTCGGGCGACGGGTGGAGTTGATGGTTTGGCTTGGGGTTTACCCGTAGCGATCGATGGGGAACCTATCGGTTTGGAGGTCGTCATCGGGGTGCTGGTGCACGGAACGGAGTTCACGGGAAAGGCCATCCTCTTTGTCTGGGCCTTAGCAAGCTTAGTCTCAGCCCGTTCAGCCTGCTTGTAAGCTTCGTCAACGTCTCGACAATTGTAGAGGTAGAGTTCATCCTGAATAACGGGGCAGAGTCCTTGCATGTAGCGGGTGACCTCCTGGACAGGGGTCTCCTGCAATTGGTTGCGGTGAACGAGGGATTGGAACCCTTCGGTGTATTCTCTTACGCTCATAGTGCCTTGTTTCCGTGATTGCAGCCGCGCGTACAGTTCTCGTTTGTAATCTTCATGCCCAAACTTGATCTTCAATTTGGCTTTCATTTTGCTCCAACTGCGGATTTTACCTTTTCCCTTTCGTTTGCGTTCAGACTGCAAACGATCCCACCATAGCAGAGCATGTCCCTTTAATTTGATTGTGACGAATTGAACTTTTCGTTCGCTCGGCATAGACCTCCACACAAAGAAGTGTTCGGCGGCTTGGAGCCAATCCAAAAAGACATCAGGGTCTCGTCCTCCGTCAAATTCTGGAACATCGAGACGGATGCCTCGATCCCATCCGATATCGGGCCTAGGACCAGGTCGTGGCGGGAATTGATATCCACCAGTAGGTTGTACGGTATATCAGAGGTGTGTGGATCTTGGGTCTGGGGAATGAAAGGGGTGTCATCTCTTGGTCCTTCTTCTTCACTTTCTTGTGAGTGATAGTCACTAACATGTCCGTCGGAAGTAGAAGAGCTAGAGTCAAGGGAAGTGTTACTCCGTGAGTGTGGTCTCCGGCTAGTACGCCGACCTTTGTTTAGTGACTCATTGCTATGATTTTTCTCTAGCATTTGACAACTGAGGGTGGCAATTTGCCCGCTCAGGCGTTCGAACATCCGATCTATTTTAGCATCCAAAGATTCTAATGTTAGCTCAAGGTGTGGGGTGTAGCTGGGTTTAGAAGTAGATGGTTTCTCGGCCATGGGAATCCTAGGGTTTCTACTTTCTTTTGTTTTGTTTTTTTTGTTTTTGTTGTTGATTTTTTTAATGCAATGAAACAAATGGAATGCAGGCGAGATGCAGGGTCGTTAGGCTCTGATACCAAATTGATGCAACCTAATTAAGGGGTGACCTAAATGACAAGCCTAAAATTTGAAACTAATGGACTAAATGTCGGAAACGAATAAAATGATATGCGATGCGCGAAAATCAGCAATAGTAGACAAGAAAATACTCGAGTTCTAGCACCGGTTTCTCCACAACTTCAAGGCAAATCAATTAGTTAATGACTATGGAAATAAATAACGATGTAGCAGTTCAGAACCTCAATAAATCACCAAACCGAATAGCAATATCACATGCCACAATGCTAAGTTTATACGGTGGAATAATAGGCAGAGAAAAACGCTCATACCACAACCGGCAAGGGTTTTCGTGTCGCTTCATATCTGGTCGGCGCTAAGGAGGTCTTGCTGGGCGCCCTCGGCAACACTTGACGTTCCGTGAGGGTGGGGTAGAACGGTGGCGGGATGGTCGCTGAAGGGCCGGCCTTTGGCGGTAGCAGGGGGGAAGGTGATGACGCGGTATGCCGGCGAAGCGGGGAGGGAGGGAGGCGGGGCGCGTGGATGGGCGCGCGGGGAGGCGCAGTCGCCGAATGGGGGAGCAGCGCGGCAGGGCGTGAGAGGAGGCGCAGTCGGGGGGGGGGGGGGGGCTTGGCGGTGGTTAGCACGCGTGAGGAGGGGGAGAGGCGGGCGGCAAAGGCGAGCAGGAGGAGGGGAAATCGCGGGGCGCTGGAGGGGCGGGGGAAGGGGCTGGAGGTGGCGCTGGCTTGGAGGAGCTGTCGGGGGAGGGGGCGAGAAGGAGGCGCGGGGTGATGGCGAGGGCGAGGGAAGGCGGCGAGCGGCTGGCGGGGAAGGTGGGTCGGCGAGGGGGAGAGGCGGCGGCGTGAAGAGGGGAGGGGGGGGGTTTAGGGTTCGGGTGGAGAACACGGGAGAGGTAGGGGAAAGGGGGGGCCGCGGGATTAGAGAGGGAGAGAGAGAGATAAGTGAGGGGGAAAATAAACTTTCATTCAAAACTTAACTTCAACCCTAGCATTTGGGGTACCTTTATAGAGGCTAAGTCCCCTCCAAATAGCAACAACTTTCTGAAAATAAAAATAAATAAAAAAAGAAAACATGCAAAAAAGAAAAGGGGATAAGGCTTGTATAATGAGCCTTTTACATAATTAGATAAATTTAAATAAAATTTTGACTGAAAGGTGGAATCATGCTACATCAGCAAAACACCAAAGCTTCAATCTTAATATTTGGATAAAACCGGTGATGCTACGATGTCGACTGATGTTGGAATGAAGATGTATTAATTTGATAGCTTGATATTTTATTATAGTTAGTGTGGCACTTGCGGATCCGAATTACCCATTGGCACAACACTCGTAGTATTATGTTTTGTTATTGTTCACATTAAGTTACTGAAATTTAAGGATTTTTTTTATTCGAAATGACATTTATAATTAGCTAACAAGCCATAGAATAACATTTGTGTCACCAATATATTTTATATTAGTTTCCATATAAATTTGCATATAACAAAAGAAGCTGCATCATGTACATGTATCCCAAATTGTAGCAGAAGAGATAGAAAAGCATTAATATTATCCTGAACATAAACTATAACATGTGTACTGTCCAGTTGTTGTGTAAAAGGGTAATCCGGATTCGTGAGTATCACAGTTAGCATATGCTGGGTGAGAAATAACATGATACAATATCATTACATGCGATACTAACAAAAGCCCACAGGGTTACTGATATTGGCTATACGTTCTTTGAGGGAGATGAATAGATTGCATTAATAAGAGGCCCTTGGGTTCTCTTATATAGGAGAGGAATCTATGGGCAAATTTAAAGTCAGCCGACTAGGCCGACTAGTCGAGTCGGGGGGTAGCCGACTCGACTAGGCCTAGTCGGCCATTAGTCGGTCAACTCGACTAATCGGGCCGACTAGTCGACCTATTTTACATAGATGTTTTTATTTTTTTTATTTTTTTGTTTTTTAAAATCAAACCTATTCTAATAATGCTTAATGTTATATTTAAAATCAATTACTCCTTTTGTTTCATTATAATAATATAGAAAATGTTCAAATCTATGCAAACATATAAGAATATATGTATAAAAAATGATTTATATTGCAAATATACAAGAATATATGTATAAAATGATTTATATACTAAAATAAATAAAATTTCAAAACCGACTAATGGTCGACTAAATCCGATTAGTCGCCCGACTGCTGATTAATCCTTAGTCAGTGACCCCACCGACCGAGTACCGACTAACGATTTCTGCAACCTTGGCAAATTACATGAAGTAGACAAAATAAATAGATAACTGGAAAACAATAAGAAAGATAGGAAATATCACAACACTTCCCCTCAAGCTAGAGCGTAGATATCGATCAGGCTCATCTTGGAACAACATCTCTGATAAGGCCTCTAGCTAGGGCTTTAGTAAAAATATCTGCTATCTGATCTCCAGAGCTGGAAGTTAGTATTGGCAATAAGACCCTTATGTATCATTCACGAGTGTAGTGATAGTCCACCTCTATGTGTTTAGTCCTCTCATGAAAACTGGGTCGTTGGTAATGAAAAGAGCAGCCTGATTGTCACATTGGAGGTGCATGGGAAGATGCACCTCTATAGTTAAGTCAGTAAGAACAGATCTGACCTACATCATCTCCGTGCTAGACTGCACCATGGCCATGTATTCTGACTCAACACTTGATCTGGCAACCACGCTCTGCTTCTTGCTCCCTCCAAGAAACCAAAGAATTCCCTATGAACACAACGCAACTTGAAGTAGGCTTCCTATCCTTTGGACACCCAGCATAATTTGCATCTGCACTTGCTGAACTGAAAGAGATGTATCCCTGCTGAATAGAAGTCCCGTACCCGATGAAGTCTTCAGATACCTCAAAATCATATGGACTTCATCCATATGTGCTTGTCCGGGCTCATCCATAAACTGACTCACTTTGCTGACGGTAAATAATATGTGAGCCTGAAAATAGTCACATATAGTAACTTACCAACAAGCTCCCTGTACCTCCTCTTGTCGACCTCCTTAGTGTCATCATCATATAGCTTCATGCTTGGGTCAATAGGAGTAGTGGCAGGTCTGCATTCTACCATGCTGTCTGAAAGAAGGTCTATACCATACTTCTTCTGGATCATTTATAAGACCTCGTTGGTTCCTGGCAAACTCCAGTCCAAGGGAAGTAACGTAAACTCACAAACTGCTGACCTAGGAAGTCCTTGGCACTCTGAATACCCTACTCGTCATCTCCTGTAAATAATATCATCAAAATAAAATGGATGACAATGGTACCTTTCTGGGTCCTATGCATAAACAAAGAGTGATCTGCAGTCGATCGCAGAAATCCCTGCCGCTCTATCAAGTCCGAGAGCTTCTGAAACCATGCTCTTTGACTTTGCTTAAGGCCATAGATAGCCTTGTGAAGCTTGGAAACCTTCTGACATTCTCCCTCAGTAGTAAACTCAGGTGGTTGCTGCATGTAGACCTCCTTCTGTAGATCACCATATAGGAAGGCATTCTTCACATCAAGTTGGTAAAGGGGCCAATCTCGTGTCACAACAACAGAAAGTAGTATGTGCAGTGTAGAATGCCTGGCAACTGGGGAGAAAGTATCCTGATAGTCCACCCCATATTTCTGTGTGAACCCACATGCCACAAGTCTCGCCTTATAGCGATTCACACTGTCATCTGCATGGTGTTTCACAATGAACACCCATTTGCATTCCACAACGGTTGCACCAACTGGAGTATAAACAAGACTCCATGTACCTCGTGACTGTAACACAACCATCTCCCCCTCTATGGCTAATCTCCGCTGACTGTCCTGAAGAGCCTCATGATATGTCCGTGGTATCTGCACGGCTGATAGTGTCAAGGTAAACCTCCTGAAATCCTCTGACAGTCTGCTCAAGGAAACCTGGGTTGCAAGAGGATAAGTAGCACACCTACGTTTTTTCTTGCGCAGAGCAATCGACACATCAAGATCATCTTCCAAGGGCACCTGCTCATCCTATATGGAATCCTGCTGCACAGAAAACTCAGTAGTACCATCAGTAGAAATAATGTGCTCATTATATACCTGAGGCGTGTTGGATGATGGGCAAGGCCTGTGAGCAGGGGGAACCGAGTGACACATGTGAGTAAAAACACGTGGAAAAAACTGAGTGACAGTACGTGTTGGGAAAAATGAACGAGATGTTTATTCCATCAACCCCTAGGCTCTCTTATATAGGAGAGTAGCCTATGGGTAAATTACATAAAGCATACAACTGAAAATAAAAATAACAGAGAAATACAAAGGAAACTAATATATATGTTAACACTCCCCCTCAAGATGGAGCATATATATCAATCATGCTCAGCTTGGACGCACACTTCTGGAATGTGCCTCGTAGTAATGCCTTGGTAAATATATCGGCAGTTTGATTTTCTGAAGTAACATGAGATGTAGCAATGAATCCCTTCTGAATCATGTCACATATGAAGTGACAGTCAACCTCAATGTGCTTGGTCCGCTCATGGAATGCTGGATTATTTGCAATGAACAAGGCTGCCTGATTGTCACATTCTAAGTTCATAGGAAGTGGTACATCTATACATAGATATGTAAGCACAGCCTTTACCCACATCATCTCTGTGCTAGCCTGGGCCATAGCCCTATATTCAGATTCAACACTAGATCTGGCTACCACCGTCTGTTTCTTGCTCCTCCATGAGATCAGAGAATCTCCAACGTAGACTGCAAACCCAGAGGTGGACTTCCTGTCCTTGGGACAACCTGCATAGTCTGCATCCGCACATGCTGAGATAGAAATCTCCTTGCCCTTCTTGAATAGCAAACCTGCACCTGGAGATGATTTGAGGTACCTGAGTATCATATGTATGGCATCCATATGAACCTGACGTGGTTGCTCCATGAACTGGCTCACACGACTCACTGCAAAGGATATATCGGGCCTAGTGATTGCGACATACAACAGTTTGCCTACCAGTTCTATGTATCTTCTCCTGTCCACCTCCTCTGTGTCATCATCATATAGCTTCATGCTGGGGTCCATTGGTGTTGTAGCATGTCGACACCCAAGCATACCTGTTTCACTCAACAGGTCCGTAACATATTTTCTCTGCGACATTACTAACCCATACGGATTTCTAGCAAATTCCAGTCCCAGAAAATATCTAAGGACTCCAAGGTCCTTAGTGACAAATTCGCTACCCAACTTCTCTTTCGCGTGCTTTATGCCTTGCTCATCATCTCCTGTAATCAAGATGTCATCTACGTAAACCATAATTGCAATACCTTTTGAACTCTTCTGTACAAACAAGGAATGATCAGCATTAGAGCGTTTGTATCCCTGTTTTTCAAAGAGGTCTGAGAGCTTCTGAAACCATGCTCTAGGGCTCTGCTTAAGGCCATAGATAGCCTTATGAAGTCTGCATACCTTGGAACACTCCCCCTCAACAGCAAAACCGGGTGGCTGTTGCATGTAGACTTCCTCCTGTAGGTCTCCATATAAGAATGCATTCTTCACATCCAACTGATATAACAACCACTCTCGAGTAACCGCGACTGACAGCAAGATCCATAGGGTAGAATGGCGGGCTACTGGCGAGAACGTATCAAGGTAATCCATCCCGTATGTCTGTGTAAAGCCACGTGCAACAAGGCGGGCCTTGTATCTGTCAATACTGCCATCTGCATTTTGCTTTACTGTAAATACCCACTTGCAGCTCACTGGGGTCACATCTGCATGTATAGGAACTAGACTCTAAGTTCCCCTAGATTGAAGTGCTGCCATTTCTTCCTCCATTGCTAGACGCCATCTACTATCCTGTAGAGCATCTTGATAATTCCGTGGAATATCTACAGCTGATAAGGCAACCACAAAGTTCCTGAAATCCCCAGATAGTTGCTCAAATGACACAGAAGCTGATAAAGGATATGTAGCGCAGCTCCTCTTCGATTTGCGTATATCAATAGGAACATCTAAATCAGCTGTGTCCTCATTTGGCCCCTGTAACATATCCTGCTCAGAAATATCAATAGATCCATCAAGAATAGTATCTTCAGTACATACCTTAGGCGAGCTAGGAGATGAGTCATGACCATGAGCTGGAGGAGGCCTGCGGGTATAATGGAATGGTAGTGGTGAAACTGGGATAGTACGTGGAGCTGGTGGTGGTGGTGGTGGTGGTGATGGTACTGGTGGTGGTGGTGTCATATATATGGCATCGGTAGTCACTGGAGGTAGTTGCTGATCACCTGAGGATGAAAAATACATTGTGAATTCAAAAAATGTAACATCTGCACTAACCATATACCGCCTACGCAAAGGATCAAAGCACTTGTACCCCTTTTGAGTTCTGGAGTACCCAACAAACACACACTTGACATCCCTAGGAGAGAGCTTGTCAGTACCAGGAGACAACTGGTGGACAAAGGCAACTGAGCCAAACACATGAGGAGTAAGGGAAAACAAATCCTTACCAGGGCAGATAAGGGAGAAAGGAATCTGTTCATCTAGGACAGAGGACGGCATACGGTTAATTAGGTAACATGCTGTGAGAACCGCGTCACCCTAGTAAGAATAAGGAACATGACTCTGTATAAGAAGTGATCTTGTGACATCTAGTAGGTGGCGATGTTTCCTTTCAGCGATCCCATTTTGTTGAGAGGTATATATTGGGAAACGTGAATGAGATATCTATTCCATAGCCCTAGGCTCTCTTATATAGGAGAGTAGCCTATGGGTAAATTACATAAAGAGAATAACAAGAAAATAAAATAGCAAAGAGACACAATAACTCAATATGCGTCAACACTCCCCCTCAAGATGGAGCATAGATGTCGATCATGCTCAGCTTGGAAGCACACTTCTGAAATGGACCTCGTAACAATGCCTTGGTGAATATATCTGCAGTCTGGTTCTCTGAAGTAACATGAGATGTGGCAATAAATCATTTCTGAATCATATCACGTATGAAGTGACAATCCACCTCAATATGCTTGGTCCGTTCATGGAATGCAGGATTGTTTGCAATGAACAAAGCAGCCTGATTATCACACTCCAAGTTCATAGGAAGTGGTACATCTAAGCATAAATCTGTCAGCACCGCTTTCACCCACATCATCTCTGTAGTAGCCTGGGTCATAGCCCTATATTCGGATTCAGCACTGGATCTAGCTACCACAGTTTGTTTCTTGCTCCTCCATGAGACTAGGGCATCTCCAACATAGACAGCATACCCTGAGGTGGACTTCCTATCCTTAGGACATCCTGCATAGTCTGCATCTGCGCATGCTGAGACAGAAATCCCCTTTCCTTTCTTGAATAGCAGACCTTTACCTGGAGAAGATTTGAGATATCTAAGTATCATGTGTATTGCATCCATTTGCACCTGGCGTGGCTGCTCCATGAACTGGCTCACACGGCTCACTGCAAATAGTATATCTGGCCTAGTGATCGTGACATATAACAATTTGCCTACCAGTTCTCTGTATCTTCTCCTGTCAACCTCCTCTGTGTCATCATCGTACAGCTTCATGCTGGGGTCCATTGGTGTCGTAGCAGGTCGACACCCTAGCATACCTGTCTCACTCAGTAGATCTGTGACATACTTCCTCTGTGACATGACTAATCCATACGGATTTCTGGCAAACTCCAGCCCCAGAAAATATCTAAGGACTCCCAGGTCCTTGGTGACAAACTCGGTCCCCAGCCTTTCCTTTGCCTGCTTAATGCCCTGGTCATCATCACTTGTAATCAAGATATCGTCAACATAAACCATGATTACAACAATACCTCTTGCCGTCTTCTGTACAAACAAGGAATGATCAGCATTGGAGCGTTTATATCCTTGTTTCTCAAAGAGGTCTGACAGCTTCTGGAACCATGCTCTGGGGCTCTGCTTAAGGCCATAGATGGCCTTATGTAATCTGCAAACCTTGGAACACTCCCCCTCAACAGCAAAACCTGGTGGCTGTTGCATGTAGACTTCCTCCTGCAAGTCGCCATACAGAAAGGCATTCTTCACATCCAGTTGATAGAGTGGCCAGTCTCTAGTAATTGCAACTGATAAGAGGATCCGCAGAGTGGAATGACGAGCCACCGGGGAGAACGTGTCAAGGTAATCTACCCCATATGTCTGCGTGAATCCCCTTGCAACAAGGCGTGCCTTGTACCTGTCAATGGAGCCATCTGCATTATGTTTCACTGTAAACACCCATTTGCAACTCACCGGGTTGACATCTGGAGGTATAGTAACCAAGCTCCATGTTCCTCTAGACTGAAGTGCCGCCATCTCTTCCTCCATAGCTAGCCGCCATCTAGAATCCTGCAAAGCCTCATGGTGGTTCCGTGGAATGTCTGTAGCTGAAAGTGCCAATGCAAACGTCCTGAAGTGTCCAGATAGCCTCTCAAAAGACACCGCTGCTGATACTGGATATTTGGCACAGCTTCTCTTTGGCTTGCGTAGAGCGATTGGAACATCCAGATCCTCTGTGGTATCCCCATGCTCCTGTAATGCATCCTGCTGAGAAATGTCGTCAGATCCATCAACATTAATATTTTCATTACATACCATAGGCGAGCTAGTTGACTGGTCAGGACCATGAGCTGTATGCGGCCTGCGGGTGTAATGGAATGGTAACGGGGATACTATTGGTGGCGGCGGCGGTGGTGGTGGTGGTGGTGGAGATGGTGGTGACGGTGGTGTTGTTGGTGGTGCCATGAATACGGTATCAGGAGATATAGGTGGTGGCTGTATGTTCCCGGATTCTGAAAAATACATAATGGATTCAAAGAATGTAACATCTGCACTGATCATATACCGCCGACGCACAGGGTCAAAACACTTGTACCCCTTTTGAGTTCTGGAGTACCCCACAAAGACGCACTTGACAGCCCTAGGAGAGAGCTTGTCAGAACCAGGCGACAACTGATGGACAAATGCGACTGACCCAAACACACGAGGGGTAAGAGTGAACAGATTCTTGTCAGGATAAATAAGTGAGAAAGGAACCTGTTCATTCAAGACAGACGAGGGCATACGATTTATAAGATAACATGCAGTGAGGACTGCATCACCCCAGTAGGAATACGGAACATGACTCTGAATGAGAAGTGACCTTGTGACATCAAGTAGGTGACGGTGTTTTCTTTCTGCAACCCCATTTTGTTGAGACGTATGAGCGCAGGATGTTTGGTGAACAATTCCTTTAGAGGAGTAGTAGTTGGCTAGACTGTTGGTGCACAATTCTAAGGCATTGTCACTTCTCATAATTTTGACAGTTGTGGAAAAAACATTATGAATCTCATTTAGAAAGTGAATAATAATATTTCCAGCTTCAGACTTATTTTTCATTAGAAATACCCATGATGCTCTAGAGAAGTCATCCACAAATACAATATAAAACCTGTGCCCCTGATGATCGGGAACACGACTTGGACCCCAGACGTCGACATGAAACAACTCAAACTTGGAGTTACTACTCCGACCTTGACTACTGGGAAAAGATGACCTGTGATGTTTTCCCAACTGACACGCCTCACACTGGATAGGTGTGTGAGAAAGACTATAAGGTAAGACTAGACGCAACTTCTGAAGCGGTAGATGACCAAAACGCAGATGCCACAGGAGAGGAGATACTTGTTCTGGGGGAGAAGCTGTGATTCCGACAAACGGGGTCTGGTTCAGACGATAAAGGCCTCCTTGCTCATAGCCATGACCAATCACGTTGCCCGTACGGATGTCCTGAAAAATCAATGAAGATGAATCAAAAATAGCTCGACAATGAAGATCCTTCGTAATCTGACTAATTGACAACAGATTCATAGAAAAATGCGGTGCATGCAAAACATTCTTGAGCTGCATAGAAGACGTCAATCTGATCTCCCCCTGACCCGTGATAGGAGAATGCGTGCCATTGGCAATAACTACTGTCCGTCCTGGAGGAATCTGGGTGTATCCTGTAAGAAGGCTCTGGTCGCCACATAGATGATGTTGTAGCGCCGGAGTCCATGATCCATGGCAGTGTATCAGATCTACTACTGTGGAGTGCAAGTGGACTACCTGAAGTACTAGTAGAGGCCGAGGCGGAAGCAGCAGCATCAGTATGGTTCTCTGCAGTGGGTGCTGGACCAGATGGTGGAATAATGCCCCTGAGACGGGCAACTAGGTCATCAAATCGTTGATCCAGTGTGGCAGCAGACAGGGGCTCTATCTGCTCAGCTGCTCGTGCAGATGCAGGAAATCCAAGCTTTGAGTAGCATGTGTCTTCAGTATGTCCGACTCGGTGACAATATGAGCATGTTGGCCTAGTGCGGCCACCCCTTCCACGAGGAGCACGTCCACGGCCCTGGTGATGAAAACCACGGCCTCTGTTGGCCGCCATATTGAGGGATTCTGACTCGCAGCTGCTGAAGGTACTGTGATCCTGCTCAATCTGTGAAAAGCTTCCTCCATGGGAGGAATAGTCGAGTCCGCCAAAATCTGTGAACGTGCTGCCTCATACTCTGGATCAAGTGCAGCGAGAAACACACCCACCATCGTCGCATTCCTGTAAGTCTTCTGCTGTTCTGGCGTGGCGGTAAGAGGCATGAAGCTATAAAGCTTCTCAACATCCCTCTCAATGATGTATAGAGAGAATGTAAAGGACGGCCGTTCTGCTTTATTGTGAATATATCATGTGTAGTTGCAGGATCTTCGTCTCATTCTTCGCCTGAGAATATGTCGCTGCCAGGATATCCCACATGTCTTTCCGTCGTGGGTTGATGTAAGATGTCATTGGCGATTTCAATAGCCAATGTACCGGATAGCCACACCTTGGCATATGCATCATCGGCCTCCCATGAGGCATAAACTCCAGTCTTCTTGCAGGCTCGGGGCTCGGTAAGAATGTGCTTCTTACCTGTAGACTTCATCATACTCATGAACTGCATTGCCCACAGTTCATAGTTCGTACCATCCATCTTAACAATGGGCGCTGGACCACGAAATGCGCCCATAGATGGAATATCTGCCTTGCTTTCTGACATGTTGGAGACGGAAGACTGGAGCAACTGAGAGGATATAGTCTATGTCTACAATGACATAGATGGGATTAGTTGCGTGTGTAGACGTCAAGCAACTAACCCCATGTATATCAAGATCTGTGCCCTAGGGTTTTGGGGCTTAGGGCACGCAGGCACGTGCGAGTCGCACGTGCAAACGCAACGGGATGCGCACAATCAGGCTGGATGCACTGTTGCTGGAGACACGCGCTTGCTGGAGGCGCTACAGATGCGCGATGCGCGCTGTTGCTGCTAGGCGCTGGATGCGCCGCACTGGTTGCTGGTGCGCGCTGGATGCGCTAGAGGCGCTGCAGTGGTGCGCACAGGCGCTAGAGGCGCTGGATGCGCTAGAGGCGCACAGGCGCAGGCGCTGGATGCGCTAGAAGCGCACAGGCGCACACAAACGGCGCGCGCGAGATGCGCGTTAGACGCGCGCGAGATGCGGGTGAGATGCGCGTGAGATGCGCTATGCGCAGATGCACCCCAGATGATCGGAGAAGTCGTCGATCGGATCGACGAAGGGGCGGCGCCGAGAAGGGAGAAGGGAGAGAGAGAAGAGGCCGGCGGGTGGGGCGGGTTAGGGTTAGGTTTTCGAGAACTCTGGTCTAGGACCGTCGCTCTGATACCATGTTGGGAAACGTGAATGAGATATCTATTCCATAGCCCTAGGCTCTCTTATATAGGAGAGTAGCCTATGGGTAAATTACATAAAGAGAATAGCAAGAAAATAAAATAGCAAAGAGACACAATAACTCAATATGCGTCAACAGTATAAGCACAGGATGTTTGATGGATAATCCCTTTTTGATGAGTAGTAATTGGCTAGGACATGAGTACACAGTTCTAGGGCATTATCACTTCTCACAAATTTCACAGATGTGGAGAAAACATTTTGAATTTCGTTCAGAAAATGGATAATAATATTCCCTGTTTCAGATTTATTTTTCAACAAAAATACCCATGACACACGAGAAAAATCATCCACAATAACTATATAAAATCTGTGTCCCTGATGATCAGGTACACGACTCGGACCCCATATATCAATATGAAGTAACTCAAACTTGGAGGTACTACGACCCGGACTACTGGGAAAGGTAGACCGGTGATGCTTTCCCAACTGACAAGCCTCACATTGGATAGATGTGTGAGGCAGACCCTGGGGTAACACACGACGCAACTTCTGAAGCGGTAGATGTCCAAAGCGCAGATGCCACAACAGAGGAGATATTGGTCCAGTAGGAAGGGATGAGGTTCCAGCAAACGGAGTCTGATTTAGGGCGATAGAGGCCTCCTTGCTCATAGCCACGACCAATCACGTTGCCCGTAAGGATGTCCTAAAAAATAAGAGAAGATGGATCAAAAATTGCCCGACATTGTAAATCCTTCGTAATCTGACTGATTGATAATAAATTCATTGAAAAATCAGGTGCATGTAACACATTCTTGAGCTGCATAGAAGATGTCAGTCTAATCTCCCCCTGACCAGTGATAGGGGAATGTGTACCATTGGCAATGACCACTGTTCGGCCTGGAGGAATCTGAGAATATCCTGTAAGTAAACTCTGGTCGCCACATAGATGATGTGTAGCGCCCGAGTCCATAATCCAAGGTAATGTATATGATCTACTACTGGTAAATGCAAGTATGCTACCTGAAGCACTGGTAGACGCAGAGGCAGATGCAGCAGCATCATATTGACTCTCAGTAGTAGGTGCTGGGCCAGATGGGGGAATAATGCCCCTTAGACGGGCAACTAGATCATCGAACCGCTGATCCAAAGTGGCAGCAGATGGAGGCTCTATCTGCTCAGCGACTCGTGCAGATGCAGGAAATCCATGCTTAGAGTAGCATGTGTCTTCATTGTGTCCGACGCGATGACAGTAGGTACATGTTGGCCGAGTGCGACCTCCTCTGCCACGAGGTCCACGTCCACGGGTCTGATGATGAAATCCATGACCCCTGTTGGCGGCCATGGCTGAAGCATTCTGATTCGTGGCCGTGGAAGGGACGGTGATACGACTCAGTCTATGAAAAGCTTCCTCCATGGGAGGAATAGTAGAATCGGCCAAGATCTGGGATCGTGCCGCCTCATACTCTGGATCAAGTGCAGCAAGGAACACGCCCACCATAGTCGCATTCCGATACGTCTTCTGTTGTTCTGGCGTGGCTGTCAGGGGCATGAAGCTGTATAGCTTCTCGAACATCCCTCGCAGGGATGTGTAGAGTGAATGTAGAGGGCGACCATTCTGCTTTATAGTGAATATATCATGCTGGAGTTGCAGAATCTTCGTCTCATTCTTCGCCTGAGAGTATGTGGCCGTCAGAATGTCCCACATGTCTTTGGCCGTGGGCTGATATAGAATGTCATTGGCAATCTCGATCGCCAACGTTCCAAATAACCAAACTTTTGCTTATGCATCATTGGCCTCCCAAGAGGCATTGGCTCCAGTCTTCTCAGCAGGCTCTGCTTCGGTAAGAATGTGCTTTTTACCCGTTGACTTCATCATACTCATGAACTGCATCTCCCACATTTCATAGTTCGTACCATCCATCTTTACAATAGGTGCCAGACCACGAAAGGCGCCAATGGATGGGATATCCGCCTTGCTTTCTGATATACTGGAAACTGAAGAGTGGAGCGATTGACTGAAGATAAGATTCGTCTACAATGACATAGACGGGTTTAGTTGCATGTGTAGACCTCAAGCAACTAAACCCATGCAGTTGATGGTGTGCGCTTTAGGGCTTAGCACACGCTTAGGGCTCTACGGTGCCTGCTGAAGCACGCAGGCACGCAAGGCACGCAAGGTCTAGCGCTCAGTCGCGCAGCGTGAGGATGAGCGCGCAGTCGCGCGCGTGGATGAGCGCGCAGTCGCACGCGAAGGTGAGCACTAGGTGCAGGCGGAGGCGCTGGTACACGCGCACAGGCGCAGGCGAAGGCGCACGCGCACGCGCACAGGTGGAGGCGCACAGGCGCACAGGCGCTCGCGCGAGTATGCGCACAGGCAGAGGCGCTGGCGGAGGCGCGGCGGAGGCGCAGGCGATGAGAGAAAGGCACGCGGTTGGGGTGGGGTAGGGTTAGGGTTTCGAGAACTCCGGTCTAGGACCGTCGTTCTGATACCATGTTGGGAAAAATGAAGGAGATGTTTATTCCATCAGCCCTAGGCTCTCTTATATCGGAGAGTAGCTTATGGGTAAATTACAGCATACAATTGAAAATAAAAATAACAGAGAAATACAAAGGAAACTAATATATATGTTAACAGTACGAGATGGAGCCACAAGAGCTGGTGTAAAGGCAGGAGCAGGTGTACGTTGTGATGGTGGTTGAGGAGGTGGTGGTAGAGCAAGAGTAAAGGGAGGTGGTGGTACGACAGTAGGAGGTGGAGGCATGTAGATCTCATCGTCAGAGTCAGACGGGGCTAGTTTTCGTCTGTAGGAGAAAAATACATGACAGACTCAAAGAAAGTAACTTTAGCATTGACAAAGTATTTCCGTTTGAGCGGATCAAAGCAACGATACTCATTATGTGTATGAGAGTAGGCGATAAAAACACACTTGACAGCTCTGGGAGAGAGCTTGTCATGACCTGGAGGGACATCATGAACAAAAGCAACTGAACCGAACACACAAGGTGTAAGAGAGAAAAGATCCTTCTCGAGAAACACAATCGAGAAAGGAATCTTCTCTACCAATACAGACGAAGGCATACAATTCACCAGATAGCAAGCCGTGAGGACATCATCTCCCCAGTAGGCATGAGGAGCACGACTCTGTATCAACAATATTCGGATCACATCAAGTAAGTGGCGATGTTTGCGCTCGGCAACACCGTTCTGCTGGGAGGTATAAGCACACGAGGTCTGGTGAACAATGCCAAGAGATCTAAGAAAGTCAGAAATATGTAAGATGCAGAACTCTAAGACATTATCTAAACAAATATATTTGATATTGGCATAAAAAATATTTTTTATCTCATAATAAAAGAATTGATCACATATCCAGCATTAGACTTATTATTCAATAAAAAATCCAGGAAAGTCTAGAAAAATCATAGAGAACCAGATAAAAACGGTGTCCCTGGTAATCAGGAACACGACTCAGACCCCAAATATCTAAATGAAGGAGCTCAAATAACTGAGAACTGCTCCGACTTTGACGAGATGGAAAGGAGGAACGGTGATGCTTCCCAAGCTAGCATGTCTCACACTGGAAGGAGGATCTCGTGAAAATCTGAGGGAGAACATGACATAGCTTCTGCAGAGGAAGGTGACCAAAACGAATGTGCCACATATATGGAGAGACTAGTCCAGTAGGTATAGTAGAAACACCAACATGAGGATGTTGGACCAGTCTATAGAGTCCCCGCTGCTCATGACCACATCCAATCACCCTGCACGTGAGTATATCCTGAAACACAAGAGACGAAGGGTCAAAGATGGCACGATAATGCAGTTCCTTAGTAATCTGACTAATGGAAGGTAAAATCATCTGAATGTCAAGAGCATATAAAACATCCTGAAGACGCATGGACGACATTAAATGCACCTCCCCCTGTCCTGTAATGGGTAAATGGTCGTCATTGGCAATAACAACCTATCTACCAGGTGGTATGGTCTTGTAGGACCTCAGCTGTGCTCTGCCTCCACAAAGATGATGAGAAGCACACGAGCCCATAATCCACTCTGTCATATATGCACCATTACTACCAGTGAAAGCATAAGTGATACTTGAGGAGCTCGAAGAGGCTCTGGCTACGGCTGCGATATCTGTAGTGGTGGTTCTGCAACATGAGTTATCATCTCTTGAATACGAGAGACGATATCATCCAGGTGCAGATCAACCTGGGAAACAAGAGTATCTGAAGGCTCAATCTGTTATGCCATGTGTCCAGAAACGAGATATCCATGCTTCATGTAGCATGCATCCTCTGCATGTCTCAGTCGACGACAAAAGGTGTAAGGGCCACATGGACGTCCACCACCTCTGCCACAAGGGGTGCGTCCTCTAGACTGGGTCATCACTCTTCGTTCACGAGACACGACCATAGCTGACGAGGGCTGAGGAGTGGCCATTGGAAGCATGATGATCCAGCTGAGATGGCTATAGGCCTCCTCCATGGGAGGTATGATAGCTCCAGTGAGAAGATGAGTACGTGCTGTATCATACTCTATATCAAGGCCGGCCATGAAAACTCCAACTATCGTGGAGTTCCTATATGCCTTCTGCCGCTCAACAGATGTCGTAATAAGCATATAGCTATGAAGCTTCTCAAACATGCAATGGAGTGAACTGTAGTACATGTGCATAGGACGACCATTCTGCTTGGCCCTGTAGATGTCAAACTGAGGGTCCCACATAGCCAAACATGTGCATACGCGTCATCTTGCTTCCAAGAAGCATTTGCCCCAGTTTTATCCATTGGCTCTGGATCTGTCAAGATGTGCTCCTTGTTGTTGCACTGCGTGAGGGTGAGAAATTGCATGAACCACAACTCATAATCAATCCCATCCATCTTAGCAATGGGAGCCGGGCCCTTGAAGGCTCCGGAAAAAATATCACCCTTGTTCTCTGACATTATGGGAAAACGGCCGAACAACGGAACTCAATTGGGGACTAAGACCGATATGAACGAGTTTACACGATCGTATGGATGATTGGTTGTACGTGTAGACTCATACAACCATCCTCATCAATTTCCGATGTGCGCTATGGTTGAAAAACACGATTTATTGGTCTGAAATTATGATTTTCCGGTCAAAATCAGACCGATTCAGACTGCTACTCGAGCCACAGAGGTGCACGGATTCATACGGGAGGTCATGTAGCGGCCTGTAGCGGCTGGGAGAGGGCCTGGGCGACCTTAGGCGGTCTGATCTGTGGCTTTGGCAAGCCTGGCAGCTGCATGGGCAGCAGCCAGTGGGCTGTACGGCGATGGGAAGCCCGAGGCGGTCTGGGTGGCGGTGGCCTATGGCCGGGGGAGGGCCTGGGCAGTGCCGGAGGAGGCCGGGCGGCCTGGGGTCAGGTGACGGCGGAGGAGGCCGGGCGGCGGCGGCGGGAGGGGGGGCGGGTAGGGCTAGGGTTTTAGTGGGATAAGGGAACTCCGGTCTTGGACCGTTGCTTCGATACCATGTTGAGAGAAATGAATAGATTGCATTAATGAGAGATCCTTGGGTTCTATTTCATAGGAGAGGAACCTATTGAGCAAACTACATGAAATAGACAAAATAAATAGATAACAGGAAAACAGTAAGAATGATAGGAAATATCTGCATTGATGATCCGGTCTCATTTTATAAGATTGTGTACCATACCCTTCAGGAGTTCTTTTAGTATTATGGGAAAAACATTGTTTAATTAATTAATTCACTCACTACTTTGCCTTCTGAATTGTGTCTCAGTTTAGTGATCATCTGTTGTGAATTGTTCTTACTAGGCGTCGGAATTCGAAGCTCTTAAATTTATATGACGAGTTTATAAAGCGGATGAAGGGGCTTTTCTTGCATGCTGCTTATTCGTAACATTTGTCCTTCACCTTCATAAACACAGAGACATTCAGTTGTGGGTAAAACTATTTGGATCAGTCTCAAGATTTGTCCCAAGATCTACCACTCAACAACTACCAGACCTTCAACCTTGATCTTTGGGTTTCTCTGCTTTCGCTCTTCCCATGGTCTTAGATTCGCGAGCAAGGGCCACTGTCTGTCAGAAATTGCCCTGCCTACATTCATGATTCACTCTAGGCTTTCGGAAGTCTCACTAGACTATTGATTTAAGGTGCCTCAGTCTCTTCCATAGATCCCAAATTCCCAATTTCTCTTCCTCGGCCATTTCCCCCCATAACTGACACAGAGAAACGCCTGTTGTAGTTCTTGCTAAATCCTAATTTATATGAATAATTTTCTAAAAAAATAAATTGTTTCTATGAATACTGCAAATATGAAATAACGGATAAGAGGCAACTTGTGCTCCAGTTGTTATGGTTGAGATATTGGTGGGCGTGGCACTTGTTGATTGTTTTACTAGTTTGGGCAACGGAAAATGCGAATTCGACTCAAAGATTAATATATATTAAACGTTACTAAATAAATAATAATAGTCTCTATTGAAGTTGAGACATTCGTTCCTTGTGTAGAAGCACATGTACCGGGAAAAATCGTCGGAGATTATGCAATTCTTCACATCCTCTGTCTTTGGTATAATTGGAATTATTCTGATTGAAGTTACAATTGGAAACTTTTTAACATTTGTTCTTTCGAATTTCAGGTTCTTTTCTCCCACTCTTCTCTTTCTTGCAACGAAAAATGATAATGTTCACATTCTCTGCCTTTCAACAGGTACATTTTCTCCTCTTTTATTTGGTCCCAGCCTAGTTGAAAGTTCCTTTTTTTGAAGAATGGAATTAGCAATCTTTTAATAACTACTTTCATATAGTACTTTTTTCTAGAGTTCCATACAAATCATGTGAGTCTACAGTTTCTTGATGTTTGAATTGAAATCACCTGGAAACAGATTAACAGTCCGGCTAAGCTTGGTGATCCCTTTTTAGTTCAGAGCTTTTGCAACAAAGAAGGGATTTAGGAATTTCGACGGTGATGCCCTGTCAGATGTGGGGAGATATGGGAATTTGTTGACCTTAATGTGAATTGGTCACAATGGAACGATTTGAAATGTACATATATCACGGCTAAGGTTCTGGCAACTCTTGTATGCATATGCCATGGCAGATCTCATCTCTTTAGTCCAGACTACTTGGAAGGCATATTTCTCCAAAGCGCATGAAAGTGTCGACTGGCGGTTCCTCTAGACTTCATTGGTGAAATGTGGCTTCTTAGACGCATGGATTAATTGGTTGAAGCATTGTCTGACAATGCCCTCCTACTCAGTGTTTGTTAATGGTAGCCCCAAAGGTGTTTTTTTCTGGCCACATCATGGTATTCATTATGTCTATCCTCTAATGTTGCTCTTCTTTGTTTTAGTGGCCGATGCCCTTGCTATTATGCTAGGACATGTGGTGTAGAGCATGGTTTTAGAAAACACACCTCAAGGCGTAAAGGCACTCGAGGTGAAACGGGGCGGTGAGAAAACGTCTTGAGGCGACCGCCTCAGACCCCCCGGCTGAGGCGTGCGCCTCGGATGCCTGAGGCAGTCGAGGCGAGGCGAGGCGGTGAGGCAGGGCAAGGTGCTAGGTGAGGCGTTAGGCGCTAGGATAGGGTATGGTGGCACAGGGAGGACATCAGACCGTTCTTCATCTGGGTTTAGTAGAACATATGGTTAGGATTCAAATCATATGATTCATATCAACAACTTGGATATCTATAATGACAACCATATCCAATCCCTTTTTGATAAATATTTTAGTGATAGTTATAGCCAATGATTTCCTTTTGACTGGGTAGAAATTTAGTATAAAAGTTTAGGGCATTGACATATCCTTTTCTTCATGTTCTTATCTTCATAATATCATCATATATTACATTGTTATATACTATATGTTTGTCAGATTATATTATTTCACCAATAAATATATTTTATTATACATCTTATAATTATTTTTCTATACAAACCGAGGCTTACTCCTCGACCGCCTCGAGGCTACGCCTCGCCTCGCTTCCGGGGAAAACGCCTCATTCCACCTTTCGTTTTTTCAAACCTTGGTGTAGAGTAGGATTACCAAGGTTACTTCCATAATGACATCTCTATTTTAGCTTTGCAGTATGCAAGTGTTAGAAACTTCTTCATTAAGGAAGGTACGACAGAGGCCAACGAGATGTCCACCAATGCTCGACATTTTTTGTGAGCTTTCTGACCTTGATATTAATTGCTCGAAGTCTATTTTCATTCTTTAAGCCTATCGGACTTGGAGGTTAAGGAATGTGACAGGAAACTTGCTATCTTTTGGGGTCTCTTGTGTATTTCCTACCGGGGACTGCCCCTATCTAGTGGTAACATTCACCATGCAGACTGGTTGCCTGTCATTGAGAAGATTGAATAAGCTCTCTGGTTGGAAACCATCCTACCTTTCCTGTCGGGGATATTTTATTTTATTGAAGGTTGTCCTGGTGGAGACCCCCATCTTTTTCGTCTCCACCCGCATCATTTTGCTTGGTGTCCAACATCATCTCGAGGCAATCATGTGTCGGTTCCTCTGGAGTAGTTTGACTGGTTTGGTGGTGCATTTAGTGAGTTAGGGTATTGTTACTTTGATTGTGGAACAGGGTGGGCTGGGGTGATGTGCTTGGAGCTGGAAGAAATGAATCGTGCACTTATTTTGAAATGGGTGACCATTCTTTGGGGATGAAATGATGACTTAACTTGCAGGGGAAATCTATGGGATTCACATGCAGTGTTCATTTGGGTCAATGGTGCACCGTCTTTTCTCTGCTTTTTGGAGAGGATTTGTTTGATTCTTCCCGAGCTTCAAATATATACGAGCTCAATTTTGGGCTATGGATGTTCCTACAAGTTTTGGTTTGATGACTGGTTGAGAAATGGCTCCCTTTTTACGAGGTACCCACATTTCTATGACTTAACGACAGATCTGAACATGATGGTTGTGATGCATGGGTTGATGGTTCTTGCCTTGGTTCCTTCTATTTCGCACTGGATTTTCTGAGCATTGACAATTAAATTTTGTGCGATGGGAATATCTCTGTGTGGAAGGCTTGTTTTGCTCTATTTGGGTTTGCTCTCTCTGATCCGATGAGCTTGAGCATGATTTTAAAATGATTTGGGATATAAGGCTACCTCCAGGGTCAAGATTTTCCTTTGGCTATTAGGCGCATGCGATTGTTGACCTAGTTGTGGAGTTCTAAGTTCAACCCAGATGTAGATATCGATTGCCCTTGCCTAGCTGCCTTGGAGGAGGTGTACATCTTTTCTTCTCATGCACTTGGGTTTGAGTTTTGGGGGACTACCACAGTTGCATGGGTGGATCTCTCTAATCTTTAGCAATTCTGAGGTTCGTTGGAGTCCGCTTAGTTCAGACCTACAAGGGAAAGATTGAAGCTGATTGCCGTCTTGTGGGCCATGGCTTGCGTAAGAAAATTTTCGGGGGAGGAGAGGTTCTATGCGAAGAATCTAATGCACCGTGCTAATACTGTTTATTTTTTTTTGAATAAGAAAAACGGGGGAGCCCTCCCAAGGCGGGAGTCACCACACCAACGCATTCATTAAAATTCGAGATGGTACATCAGTTGGATATCTAGAAATTGTACAAGGCATTACATTGAACAAGCACATTTTCAAAATAAAACCGTTGTCCCTTGAAAATTGTATCATTCCTGCCAAGCCAAATAGCCCAGAGCGCGACAAAGGGCTTGGAGACATCGCCGGATGACCCAAGACCGATTGCCCGAATAGATCTCCAAAAATGCTCCGCATCAGATGCCTGAACCCACGGAAACCCCAACGACTCCCACACATTGGCTGAAGAACTGCAACCAAAGAAGATGTGGTCTGCATCCTCCATGCCGTCCTCGCGTCTGTCACACCTCGTATCCGTCGCACCCAGCAGTCTGCCTCTTCTCACTTTGGTACATACCCGGTCTCTCCTTAGACACCAAAGAAAGACCTTAACCCGAGTAGGAATCTTAGCCGCCCAAATCACCTTCAAGTCAACACATAGGTCTTCGTCTCGCTCCACCCCACCACCACTCAGCTTCCTGTATGCAATCTTCACCGAGAACTTACCGTCAGCCCACACAAAATGATCGGGGTCGCCCGACAACTCCTCGACAGGGGGAATCTCCGATAGCAACCGCAAAAACTCCTCCATCCTCTGATCCGAGAGAACTGCAAGGAACCTCGACGCCCACGACCCAGAGTCAACCACCTCCGCCACCCGCGCCCCCTGTCAACGGCTAATGCCATCAACCTAGGAAAACGGTAGGCTAACGCCCCCTTCCCCGTCCAGTCATCGTGCCAGAAACGGAAACGGAGGCCATTCCCCAACTTCGGCCGAAGAAAAGACCTGAGCCCCGGAATCACTGCACGGATCCCACTCCACAACGAGGACTCGTGACGCTTCCTCTCAGCCACCAACTCCCCTGTGACACCATAAATCTCCCTCAGCAACCGCAACACCGGCAAGTTGAATGGACCTCAAATGCGTACCACCCACTTGGCTAACAAGGCTTTGTTCATTGAATCCACATCCCTTACACCGAGGCCCCCTTCCGAAACAGGCACCACGATATCCTTCCAGGCCACCAGGTGCAACCCCCTCGTTGTATGCCTTCCATCTGACCAGAAAAAGGATCTCATCAAAGCTTCCACCTTCCTTCTAACACCAGCAGGCATTATCCTCGTCGAGAAGAAAAAGATCGGAATGGCTGAAAGAACATGCTTCCGTAATGTAAGCTTGGCTTTTGTAACCCATCAATTTTGTGTGATTAATATATCTTGGGCAAGCACCATCTCGGGTTCCTTAAAGATATCAGGTTTGACTTTTAACGAGGGTGTTATATAGAATCAGTAGTCAATCTTAAATGGAAAGGAATGTTTCTTTCTTCTTTAATACGCAATTCTTTCGTGTTCACCTTTGTCTATTGTATGATAGCTTTTGATTTTGGAAAATGAAGAAGGGTAGGTAAAGACAATGATGCCAACTTAAAAGAGACGTGTGGCAAATTCGAGATCGATGGTTGTAGATGTGGATCGATTGCTTTAACAAGTGCAACAATAGCAGTTTCTATACATAGAATGACAAAGAAATAACTAATGTGACCAACTTCTCTCAGATAATCCATTGAAAAATATTGGTAATCTATACATACATTGAGATGGTCCTTATCACCCACTAAACACACGTACCATGGCTTCCAAATTGAGATCCCTGACATTCTTCTTGATGGATTTCAAACAAAGGCTGAGATAGATGAGGGACATGCATGAGACTGTTGCTTTTGCTAAAATTGTTCGGCTTGACCACGTTGATTGTCTTTTTAGCATAAAGATGAAACATCGGCTTGAGTGAGCATGCAAGTGATTGTCGGGGAGAGGGTTCAAGGCAAACTATAGGTAACAATCGATTCAATTGAAAGAGGGTGATGCAAATCCTAGGTTCTCCCACTTGAATGTAGGCAACGTGAGGAGAAGATATTGGATTGAGAAGCTCTTGGTTGGTACCAAGCATGTGAATGGAGACAACTCCGTTGGGAGTACTCCATCCACCTGCTTCTAGCATTGCGCTAGCATTGAGGTCCTATGTGTTAAGAGCATGGCCTCAAATGCCGAATAGTTGTTTCCGCTCATGGGAAAGGGAAATTTTGAGGATTTCACCTACATCATTAGAAACAAATCACCAGAGCAGCAAGCCTAGGCCATATGACCATGTCCCTCACAACGGAAACAACGGGGTCGTGAGCCCTCCGACGAATCAATAGACTTCTCATGATTGATTATTCCCTTGACCCCCATGAAAGACATGCCTCTTCTGTATGCCAGCATTGACATGAGGTGAAATCGCTCCTTTAGTACCTAGGAACCTATATTCAAGCCCCACCACCCCTCTCATGGCTTCCTCGTCCCCATTGACCCTCACAAAATCCATGCCTCTCCCCCCATCATGGCTTCCTTGTCTCCCTTGATCCTCACAAAAACCATGCCCATCGGGCGCTCCCCCCACATGGTTTTCTTGTCCCCCTTGACCCTTTGGTTAAACCACTATTCTTGTTTTTACATATTACAATATGCAATTATTTCTGCAACACACTTTCTCATGTGCAGTGCAGTTTCCTTAGGGTCTAACATGCGGATAAGTCAAAATTTCGAATGAAGGTTCAATTCTGCAACTAGACCGATTTCAAGGACCTCAGTGCAGATGAATGTTTTTTGTGACGTAGTTGGAAGCCGTAGTTGAAGATTAAAGTTTTTGTGGCTTTTGATGCAAGAGTTTTTTTTCTAACGCGTCCTATGTGTACCATCCCAGTTGGCCAAGCTTTCTAGGGGGAATCTAGTGACTCATTTTCTTGGGCTAGTTTTCACGGTAGTTCTTACAGGACCATGGTTATTGATTGGCTCCCTTGGACCCGTATTGGTTTATTTGACTACAGAGTAATGCATTATCCTTTAGATAGGCATGGCATTTGTTTAAAGTGGTTAGTTAGAGGTTCACATTCTTATAAGCAATTGTCCTTTCATAAGGAGGTTTGTAGCTGCTCACCACATTTTTTTTTATTTTTTAGTAATTACTGTATAGATGATAATTGATTTCGAGTTACGATAATGTTTCTTCAAAAACAAATAAAAAACGATTGGAACGGGGAGGCCCAATCATTTCTTGTCAGCGTTTCATAGTTTGGGCATCTTTATGCGACTATTCTACTCATTCTAAAGAAAAGCTCTTCTGTTCTATTCCATTGTACTCCTGCACTGTTTTGACAAGACTGTTTATCTTGCAACTTAAAGATGTATATCTGTATTATCGAGAGAAAGCCATGAACGTAGTCATAGACCGGACTTTATAACATGCTTCGGGTTTTGTAGGCAATGCTGATGGAAAAGGAGATATTCGCAAGGAAGAAATTTTTCGGGCATGTGTGATTCTTAAGGTGAAGATCGATGGCACAATACAATTGCCCCATTGCTCTAATAAAATTGTAGTGTTTCTTATCACTGGTCGTGCAGGTTCCTCTACAAAATATCACAGTTTTAGAAGACTCACAATTACAGGCAAGCTGGTCTTAACTTAACTGTCTCCACAAAAGAGACATGCATCGTAGAATTTAAGCTGGTTAATTATAGAAAAGGTATTTTATTTTCTTGTTAAGCAATGGACTGCTGAATATTTGTTTATAATTGCAGGATGGATTTGCAAATCCATGGGATCACCAGTATTTGGCCTGTATTATTGGTGATCATACAAAAAAGAAAAATGTTGATTTGGTAAGTGCAAATTTAATTAGACATTACTTTCCACGTTATTTTTGCTTCATTTGCGCCATGAGCTGAACAACATTCATTTTTAATATTGAAGTTGATTCTGTTAATGGAATTGGTTTGTCTGGTCTTTATCTGGATTAAACGAAGAAATAAGTTTATTGAAACTATCCAGCCAATTTATTTTTTTAAATATTTGATATGTTTTTTAGATTATAGGTTCTAGTGTTCTCTCTTTTCGTTGATTCCCCCTGGTTCACTATGATTGAGTAAAATATAAATATATTTCTCGTCTTAATGTGGCTTGTGGGTAACATGTAGTTAATTATGTGAATATAGCATGGTCAACGATGCTGTTATTTGGTTGTCTGCTAAACGTTATTTAATGCTCTTTTACCTATTTCATGTTATGATAATTTAAAAGTGCTTTTGTCTCATCTTTTCTTGCCGAAATATTCAACTATATGTTTATTAATTTCTTCAAATTCGATGTAAAATAACTCTATTGAACTAACAGAAATTCAGTGTATTTAATTAGGTAATTACATTTGACAATTATGGAGTATCTGGACATAGAAATCATTGTGATGTACACCTTGGAATATGGTCAGTTCCTTTCCGTTTCTCCAATGATGCGTGGTATTTTACTTCCTAGTTATCTGTCGAGTTAATGAAATGTGTCAGTTCTTGACCAAAATGAAGATATTTAGACAAGGAAATTTACTATTGAGCCAATGAAGTATTTGAGATATGGTTTGAGGATTGAGTGGATACTTGTAACAGGTAAAAAGGGAAAGATGGATAGAGACTCGTATGGAAGAAAAAGTTAAAATTTTTTTTTGATGCAAGCTTCAACATGGATTGTCATAGTATGAAACAACATCTTGCCTGGTAATTATACTCCGCGGACAGTGGATGAATATCCTGTAGGAGCAGAGATGTTTTAATTGAGCTCCATATCATTTTCTAAATTATTGATCAAGTGGAGTTTCTACTGATTATCCTCTTAATTGAGCTCCATATCATTTTCTAAATTATTGATCAAGTGGAGTTTCTACTGATTATCCTCTTGCATCGTTTAAATAAATAGAAGGCATTCAGTTAGGATGGTGTATGGGAAGGCTAGAGCTGCTGTGATGCCTAAGGATATGTGGATGATGGGACTCTTCTTCTCTGTTTCTTGAAACTTTGTTATATATCGAGGCATTTTTTATTAGACACATCTGCGTTAGTATTAAGTTTGTCTGTTTATGATTTTTTGAACAGCAAATACCTTGCCACAAATTCAAAGAAAAATGTTGAAGCATGGGAGCTTGTAAGTAGTTCTTGAAGAGCAAAGTTGAAATGTATCCTTTTTTTAATTTCCGATACCTAAAAGTTTCAGCTTTTTTTGTTTACTAATTTGTGGATACTTATTGGTTAAGTACAATATTATCGATTTATCTTGCATATGTAATAATTTTTATATACTTGAAAGTGAAAAAACAAAAGGTCAAATTTTAAAATTTGGTGTCTATTTCTCTTGCATGTCCTCACAGCTGATAGTAATGAAATAAAATTTTGGGAGATTTTTTTGAAAATGGACACTTTTCATGGATGATTTGTTTATATTTGTGATGAACTAGTGTACAGATTTCCAAGTTTGATCGGCTTCCAGCTCAACCTTTTTGACCATGCTTTTTTATTTTAATTATTTATATCACAGTTTATGACACTATACTCTCTTGCACAACTAAGGTGAGGTTTTAGTTTGTTTTCAATATAAGAATATTATAGTGAACATGGTGCCTTTTCTTATATTTCTTAGTGTGAAAAGGAAAAATCTAATTCATAAAAAATGAAATTGAGGCGGATGGAGGGAGAAAAGCGGAAGAGAGTGCGGTTCTGCTGGCAGATGCGTGAAGGGGAATCATAGATGCAGAAGGCTACCGGCTTCAAGGAGCATTGTCGAGGACGTTGCTTCTCATGCCATGCAGGTGAGGAGGACAAATGAAATGAAGTACGAGTCAAACTGAATCTCATCGTCGGAGAGCACGTGCTCTGTACTGCACCTGTCAGAGCTACTGAAACTGGATGAGACTCCACCCGGAGAACTCTAGCCCACCACATGTAGAAGATTGGATCATGTGGACAACTGCTCCATCTCTGAAGGGCCTAACTGGAAAGCTGTGGAGACATCCTCATGAGTTCACATCGCTGGAGAATAGAGTCTGAAAAAGTCTCCTCGTCGGAGAACTGGGTCTCTCCCATACTGGCCCAGGGAATGGGATCTCTACTCTGGAGTCCCTATGAAACCACATGAAAACCCTAGCCCACATGGCATCGGGAATGAGATCTCTATTCTGGAGTCCCTATGGAACACATGAAAACTCTGATCATAAACAAAGATGGGGACTACAAACAATGATGGCAAACATGTGCACATCTGACTGAGGACTCGGAATCTGAACGTCGAGTCTGAAATCTAAAGAACTGTATAGTCTGAAAATATGGCCGGTCTAGAGAATCTGAATCTGACCTGTGACTTTACACAATACTCCCCCTTTCTCCTAGACTGGTCGGAAAACAATGACATCGACCAAGTTGGGAGAAGACATGAAAAATTGGGTGAACAAGAAACCAATAAGCCGATCTCATTTCAATTTTTTTCTCGGCTTTTCTAATCATTTCTTTTTCAAATAAGCCGTTCATCATTTTTTTACGGCTTGTTTTTTCCTTTTTCGCATTTTTTCTTGGTTATTTTCCTTCTATTTTTTAATAGCTAATTCATCTCTTATTTTTTTTTGTAAATAAGCCATTTCATTTTTTTCGACTTTTCTCTCTCCTTTTTTAAAACATTCCATCTCCCCCCTTTAAAAAAAACAGACCTCTTTTTTTCTTTAATACTTACAACCCCTCTGCTCTCCCCTTTTTTCTCACAATTGTTTTTCGGACCGAACTGCAGGTGACCCCCTTTGGGGCTTATTTAGGGTTTCCCGATGGGAACCCTTTCTCTCGTGAAAGACCGCCACCCCCGAAGGAGCTCGAAGAAGGGGAACCACACCCTAGAAAAAGCCATGGGAGCAGGCATAGACCATCAGGAGCGAGTGGTCTGTGAGGGCGAGGATCTCGGGGATGTGGCAATTGTTGGACATGCGAGCCCACGACGAGCCATTATGCAATAAATGTTATTGCAATTCACTCCTTGATCTGAAATAAAGAGTACATAGTTTGCATAATAGGTCCCTTAGTGCAATTAGGGTTATGTACCATGGCCATCTTAATGATCATACAGCTGTTGATTCAATTATTGAATCATAGAGGCTGGTGCTTAGATGAATATCTAATGAGTTAGATTGAGGACTCATCAAGCACCGTCAAATGATTATTAAGAGATGATCTCCAGCCTGAGTAGGAGATGGCAATCCTTTCTCAGTTAGGTTGATATCTGACCGACTTCTTGATGCAGGTCCTCTGCATAGGAATAGAGATTCGGAGGTGTCAGATTAGTTAGGTCAAAGAGTTGACTTAACGAGATCGAGATAACCAAAGTCCTATATCATATGCTGTCATGATATAGGCACACATCCTCTGACCGAAGACAGATGTATTACGATATGTCTGAGTATGTACATTTGGCAGACCAATAGGTTGATGACCTAATCAAGGTCTATACACCGGCGCGCTGGTGTGCATATAAGGGCATATGAGTAATACGATCTCTCAAAGGGATCATACAGGTTCACTACTGAACCGGAAGACATGAGCTCACTCATGAGATATTGGGAAGAATCAAATTCCGTGCGCACGGTCGTCTCGCTTTGGAAGCTTGACTGAATTTGTTGGTTTGATATATACTTTTGGAAAGCATATGATCAAGACCTAGGTATGATATATGCTTTTGGAAAGTATATGATCAATACCGACTCCCAATGATCGAATGAGAAACTTACTGATAAAATCATGAAGTAGACAGTATAAAGTTGATCCAATACTTCGGGTTTAATCTGAGTCTTCCAGTATGCAGGATGTACATGTATTAGGAATACCTGAGGGTGATGTGATCATAAACGATTGTATAACCATGACGCTTCCATTCCTAGGGAGTGATGAAACGGGTCTGGATTTTAGTGACTCCTCTCAGTAGAGAAGTAATCTTATCTTAGTCCAATTATTGGACATTGATCTGAATATGATTCAGATGCAATGAGAAGATTAGATTTGCGGTCTTGATTTAATCAAGCATCTGTGAGAGGCCCGCGATCTGGATTTGAGATATGATCTCAATATCCATGTCACTATACGTGGAACAATACAATCGCCCTGTCCTTATTTCCAAGTATTCGCGGAGAAAGTGCATTATCCTTGAAAGAGTTCATGGATAATTCTATTGTTGATATATTTGTCCGAGCATTGAGAAAATGGATAATTAAATGTGATTTAATTATCATGAATAATATGAATTTGATTCATATTATAAGGAGAGTTGTCTTAGATAATTAAATGTGATTTGATTATCAAAGATGTAAATAATGTGAATGTGATTCATATTATTTAAGCACAAGAGAATAAGTTATCCAATATAATTAAATGTGATTTAATTATTTTGGATAAGAATAATGTGGATAGTAATATCCAATTATTCATAATATATTATAAATGTGATTTATAATGTATTAGAGAGAGCTAATTTTAATTTATATGTGTTGATTAATTATTATGTGTATTGGATACACAATGTGTAATTAATTGACAATGTAAATTATATGTTGTTTTGGGTTGTGAATATGATTCACAAATTTCCAATGTCAAGATTGCAATATTCTCAAATATAATTGTGAATTATTTTTGAAGAATAAAATCCCAACAAATAGTTGTTGGAAATAAGTAGAGACAAAAATAAGGAGATATGCAATCTCATGGAATCCATGAGATTGCACTCCCCATTAGGTATAGAAGGGGCGTCACCCAATTCCCTTGGGGAATTGGCGGCCGTCCCCTCTCCTTTATGGGGAAAGTATCTCCTTTGTATTTTTTCTCTCCTTATATGATTGATTTAATTTGGTATTAATATTTATTTGATTTATCAAATATATTTAATCAAAATTAAATCACAAGTTGTTGGTTTTTTCCAACAACAATCTTGACCATTGGATTTACATAAATCAATCTCATCCATTGATTTTATATGTCACATGGATTGAGATCCATGGATCCCAAAACCCTATAAATAGAGAGGCATACCATGCTCTCTATTTTACACACAATGCTTGAAAAGCATCTCTCTCTCTCTTTCTCTCTAGAGGTCAGCCCTCTCTATCCCTCTCATGGCCGTCCACCATGGATACCATGGAGAGGTTCTCCGTCGCCGCAACATCATCGGTATGCTGCCCGATCGTCTGCTCGTGGATCTCCGTCTCCTTCGGTGCGCCTCGCTCGTGAAGAAGACATCGGATCTCGTGTGTCGAGATCAGGAGATCCGCCGCTTGGATCATCAACATGGATTGCGAGAAGAACGCGGTTCATCCCCGCGCTCGCAAGCGTCTCCTCCGTCGGATCGGACTTGAGACAGGAGGTCTCTTCGTTTAGAGACTCGATCGCAACCACGCTTCAAGAGGTAATCCTATTACTTGTTTGTGGTTTAGACGAAACAATTCGAGAAGTGTTCTTGGATCATGTAGTTTCGTCGTAAGAAAATTTTTTAAATTCCGCTGCATCGAGCAACTAGTGCGACTAGTCGCTCCTCGTCGTATTCGATACGACGCTCACGCTTCCGTGATGCGCTTGAGGATCTAACCATATCCTTCAAGTGGTATCAGAGCCTTAGGTCGATGGTTTCGAATATGATTCGCTAACCGAGGACGATTTGGGTTCGTTAAGGTCGCGAAAGTTTTCTTCGCATTTGATTTCGCAGATCTGTTTAGTAAATAAATTGGGCACTGTTTAAATTGTTTAAACACGAATTTAATACTTGGATTTTGTTCCCCATTAAATAAGGAAACCATAGGATCTGAGTTTGCGTAAATCGGATTTCGTATGCTCTAGATATGGTAGTTTTAATGAACATGTATTCACTGTTACAGGAACTGCGAATCTTAACGTAATTAAGGAGTTAATTACTGTTTAGAGACGCCTCGAAATGCGTGCAAAACACATAGGTTCTGTTGTAAATCAAGTTAGCAAACTATGGAAACTTACTTTGCTTAATTTGGATTTAAATTGATTGAGATATGCTAATTTTAGTAAGTAGGGGTCACTGCTGAAATTACTTTCCTAATCAAGAACCATGTGATTGTCAATTAGTGAAATTAATTGTTAATTTCATGAAATAATTATGGAAAATATTTGAGAAATATTGGAATATGATTATTTCCTTAATTGACTTGACCTCAACCAATTAATTAATTAGATTTGATCTAGATCATAATTGGAAACACAATCATCAAACTCCTTGCTTGAATAGGATTGGGAATTTGTCTAGCAAATTTCCTTATAATCAAAATTGTTTTGATTACTATATGGTATAATTTCGCATTATCCTTTCCCGAGGCGGATATGGTGTCTAGTCGGGGATCGCTGGGGTAGCGGGTTGCAACGTATGCGGTCCGTCCCACTCCCGCCGGTACTGGCCATGACAACGGGTAGGGCCGGGATAATGTCCGAGGGATTAAGATGTATTTTTCTAATTATTTAAATAATAATTAATACGTACTTTGAGAATAATACCATATATATTCAAGTAAGACAATCAAGTTTGATTGATTGAATTGGATTGATAATTAATTTAATATGATTAAGTTAATTATGTCCAATAAAAATACTCTAATATGATTAGAGTTGATAATTCCCTTGGAAGAATTAATTATATGAATGTGATTCATAGAAATTAATTTAATTTGAATAAGATATGGAGGATCACATAAGTGACATCCATGGTCTCCCGTTAAGGCGAAGGGTTTCGTCGCCAGATATTATATGTGGGAGACGCCTGTCCGAAGTGACAGCTCCTGCATATGATCCATTTGGATCGGGCTTGTCTCTTCTCGGAAGAGTAAGGACATATGCGTAGTGACCCCAATATCGGGTCCTCATATTATTGGGGCGATATTGGATTGCGTATAGCGAGTTGTATTCCTGTTGAAGGTTGGTTCAATTAATGACGGGTCAACATCACCTTAGGGGTGGTGGGCCCGGGTATTAAAGACCGAATTGGGAGATGCAAGTTGGACTTGCAAGGCGGAATGTGTTCCCGCTTCTTTTTATCCGAGTTGTAGGTTCTCATATTATTGGGATGCAGCAAAGATAAGGAAGGAGATCCCAGATCTTGCTTGAGATATAATGGTAAGTATATCTCTTACATTGAAAATGATTAAGGGAATGAACTTTCATTGTTGACATGGCAAGGCAACTTTGATATAAAAATTCCTAAATCAAAGTAAGACATGTATATATATATATAAATATATACCCTTATGCAAATTACTTATTTCAAATAATCCTTCATTAAACCCACTCAATGTTATACTCAATAATAACCAGTAAAATATCATGGATTGGACTCATGATCCAGATATTGTACTTGCAGTTAGATACATAATGTATGTGGTTGCAATGTGCAAGTTTCCTCATAATAATGAGGAATGATGATTAATAAGACAATAGGACTAAAACCCTAGGGTTTGTATGTCTCTATAAGTCTTGATCTCATCGAATGTACTTTTGAAGTGACATGTCGATGATGATCGCAATTGTCAAATTAATCCTTATAAAAATCAATAAAGATATTCTAGCATACATATGTGCTCTCAACATTTAATCATGAATGACATGTTTCTCTGCATCATGCAGAATGGTGGCTCCATAAGAGATGATGTATTCAAAACATTTGAATACCTACTTGAACCAATGTTTTAAGAGCTTAGATGGATGTAGATGAAGAGTGTCATCATTCTACTGTCTATACTCTAGTCATTCATGAAGCTTCATAATATTCATATTGTATGAATTGGGTGAAGCATGTATAAATGTTGAAATACTCTTACATTAAATTCTTTTGAATTTAACATAAGAGATCCTTAGTCTTAAGCAATGGTTGTTTATAGATAAAGGGAGCGCAGTGGAAGCATGGGTTGGACCCAAGCAAGAAGTATAATCAAAGAGTTGACTGTACTTCTGTGACTTCCATATAACATCCAAAGAGTTGGATGAATGGCAATACTGCAATATGTTGATGTGTTGATAGTATGACTATCAAATCTTTCTAGAATCCTTCAAGAAGGAATCAGATAACACATCAGATTAACCTACATATAATCATTGAAATTGACTTACTTATTTGATAAGATAAAGTCTAATAATTGTATCTCAATCTTCTAATGACACTTGCATTTGGTTGCATATGTATTAGAATATTAGAAATTTGATCTTAAGGTTTATTGGTCATCCATGTTGAAAGTGATGCAAGTGTTGCAACAATTTCCATGAGATCAATAGACTTCATATTTTCAGTGGGAGCCCTTAGTCTTAGAGAATGTCTCTATGACCTAGATATTAGAATACACTCATTGTTTATTTCTAAATGTTGGATATAAACATAAATTCTGTAATAAATCTATCATAAAGAGTTATGATGGAGATATTTCAGATAGTAATCTAACATCTAGTGGACTCTATTAAATTAGAAAATTAATGAATGGTTCATTAAGATTTCTAATACTGAAAATAAAGATCAATAGGAGGATAAAAGATCATTTAACAATGATCTGGCATCAAGTTTTGGACATATGTCTGTTGATGAGATCAATGGACTAGTAAGACATGAAACTTTAGATTGTCTAAAGATTCAAATCTCACATACTTGTGAGTATTGTATTCAAAGTAAAAAATGTCCAATACACCCTTCTTTGGGAAAGGTGTAAGATGTCAAGGTATTTAAGATCTCATACATATTGATGTATGTGAATCATCTATATCATAGTAAATATTATGGATATGTGATATCTATTGATGATTATGTATGATATGAGATTTCTTCTCTTCACTTAGAAAACTTTGAAATGTTCAATGAATTCACAATTTTGGTTTAGAACCAAAGTTTGAAGGAAGATGAAATGAATTTGATCAAACCAAGGTAGCCTGTACCTATTGGATGAATTCAAGAAATACCTTATGGAGATATGAATATCATTCCTATCTCAATCCTCCTAATGAACCTTAACTCATTGGAGTTGTAGGGAGATACAATTGATCATGTGTGACATGATTTGATCAATGATTAATCCTAGCATAATTATCTATTAGTTTCCAAGGTATATATATGTAGTAAAGACTACATTATACACTTAATAAGGTTCCATGTGATTAAGCTGGAATCTGGCACTGGAAAGTGCTACTTCATTAGGAAAATAAAGGTTGGTATTGTATACCTACTTTATGACCTTGAGATTCTTAAAGTATCTCATCTCTGAGAATGTGATTCTTAGAGGTTGAGACTCTTGAGAATCAAGATGAAAATGAAGTGTAGGAACTCATTTAATCTTGAGAAGATAATGAGACTCCTGAAATTAGAAACTAAAAGGACAATTAAAGATGAAGCACTAATACCTCTTCAAATGAGTTTGAGGATGGGTTCCATGTGTCAGTTGAATCTGACAATGATCGGACTTCATGTGATGAAGCTCCTGAGGATCATGACATGAAAAGATGGATGTTAGCAATAAAAGTCTAATGTAGATTTCATATACAAGTGTTGTATATGGACCCTCGAGGATCCACCTATATGGGTAAGACTCATTAAGGTGTAAATGGATCTTCAAGAGAAAGAGGGAACCTAATGAAAAGGTATAGACCTTCAAAGCACGGTTCATAGCCATGAGCTACACACCGAAGAGAAGGCATCGCTTGCGATAAGACTTGCTCTCCAGTGACCTTGCTTTAACCCATCAGAATATTGCTAACTATAGCTACACAACTTGTCTATGACATCTTCATGGTGTTAGTCAAGATTGCATTCCTCTATGAATACCTCTCTGAGGATATTCATATGAAGTAGCCCCAGGGCTTCATGGTTGAGGAAAGCAAGGTGTGCTAGCTGAAGAACTCCATCTTTGGACTCCAATAAGTTTCTTGTAGTTGGAACATAAGATTTGATGAAATTATAAATGTTGTGATTTCAGATAAAATCTTGATGAACCATGTGAAGCTTAGTGGGAGTGCCATTGTGTTCATCGTGCTTAATGTAGATATTATTCTAATCATTTAGAATGATATAAGAATAATAATAAGTGTTTTATAATTTGGTTGTTCCATACATTGAGATATGATCTCAAGGATACCTCTTAGATCTTAGTTCTGAAGTCGTTCAGAAGTAAAAAGAAAAGGATATTGGGACCGTCACATTAGTAGTGCACTTTGGACTTATTCCAATTTCTGGAAAATTCCAAGAAAGGCATCCTTCCCTTGAGATATGGTACTGACCTATCTAAAGGGATAGCACCTCAAAGAGTTGAGGAAGTAAAAGCCAGAACTGCTTGCACTTGTGCATCAGTTACGCGAAACTGAAGTGTATGCTAGATGTGTACAAAAGCCATATGTCTGCCATGCAGTGGGAATAGTAAACTGTTACTAATCCTACTCTGGAAATAAAACACTTGGTTGCAGTAATAACAATATCTTCAAAGATGATGAAACTTAGAGATAGTGATCTCAAAGTCTTATCTTCAAAGGTTTAAGACCTTGTAGATAGTAATCTATAAGGGTCTTAACTGTAGATACCTTAGGAGATAGAGATCTCCAGGAATGAAGGTATTCTGATAAGGATTATGAGAATACTGGTTATGATAATTAATAAGATATAGTGTCAAGGACACTATAACCGATAAAATTGAGTATTGGTTGCATAAGATGCAACATTCGCATTGCATGCGAGCACTGTTACTAGGAGATATGCAAGTGTCGTAAAAGGACTTGGCGTAGTCTCTTGGGAACGGAGTGACTGATCAGCTTACCTAGCTATTTTCTAAATAGCCTATAATTGTCACATGAGTGTGGGTTTAAATGATTAGCCCATTAATGGCTCTTTGGGCTAGTGGGAGATTGTTAGACATGCGAGCCCACGGCGAGCCATTATGCAATAAATGTTATTGCAATTTACTCCTTGATCTGAAATAAAGAGTACATAGTTTGCATAATAGGTCCCTTAGTGCAATTAGGGTTATGTACCATGGCCATCTTAATGATCATACAGTTGTTGATTCAATTATTGAATCATAGAGGCTGGTGCTTAGATGAATATCTAATGAGTTAGATTGAGGACTCATCAAGCACCGTCAAATGATTATTAAGAGATGATCTCCAGCCTGAGTAGGAGATGGCAATCCTTTCTCAGTTAGGCTGATATCTGACCGACTTCTTGATGCAGGTCCTCTGCATAGGAATAGAGATTCGGAGGTGTCAGATTAGTTAGGTCAAAGAGTTGACTTAACGAGATCGAGATAACCAAAGTCCTATATCATATGCTGTCATGATATAGGCACACATCCTCTGACCGGAGACAGATGTGTTACTATATGTCTGAGTATGTACATTTGGCAGACCAATAGGTTGATGACCTAATCAAGGTCTATACACCGGCGCGCTGGTGTGCATATAAGGGCATATGAGTAATACGATCTCTCAAAGGGATCATACAGGTTCACTACTGAACTGGAAGACATGAGCTCACTCATGAGATATTAGGAAGAATCAAATTCCGTGCGCACGGTCGTCTCGCTTTGGAAGCTTGACTGAATTTGTTGGTTTGATATATACTTTTGGAAAGTATATGATCAAGACCTAGGTATGATATATGCTTTTGGAAAGTATATGATCAATACCGACTCCCAATGATCGAATGAGAAACTTACTGATAAAATCATGAAGTAGACAGTATAAAGTTGATCCAATACTTCGGGTTTAATCTGAGTCTTCCAGTATGCAGGATGTACAGGTTTAGGAATACCTGAGGGTGATGTGATCATAAACGATTGTATAACCATGATGCTTCCATTCCTAGGGAGTGATGAAACGGGTCTGGATTTTAGTGACTCCTCTCAGTAGAGAAGTAATCTTATCTTAGTCCAATTATTGGACATTGATCTGAATATGATTCAGATGCAATGAGAAGATTAGATTTGCGGTCTTGATTTAATCAAGCATCTGTGGGAGGCCCGTGATCTGGATTTGAGATATGATCTCAATATCCATGTCACTATACGTGGAACAATACAATCGCCCTGTCCTTATCTCCAAATATTCGCGGAGAAAGCACATTATCCTTGAAAGAGTTCATGGATAATTCTATTGTTGATATATTTGTCCGAGCATTAAGAAAATGGATAATTAAATGCGATTTAATTATCATGAATAATATGAATTTGATTCATATTATAAGGAGAGTTGTCTTAGATAATTAAATGTGATTTGATTATCAAAGATGTAAATAATGTGAATGTGATTCATATTATTTAAGCACAAGAGAATAAGTTATCCAATATAATTAAATGTGATTTAATTATTATGGATAAGAATAATGTGGATAGTAATATCCAATTATTCATAATATATTATAAATGTGATTTATAATGTATTAGAGAGAGCTAATTATAATTTATATGTGTTGATTAATTATTATGTGTATTGGATACACAATGTGTAATTAATTGACAATGTAAATTATATGTTGTTTTGGGTTGTGAATATGATTCACAAATTTCCAATGTCAAGATTGCAATATTCTCAAATATAATTGTGAATTATTTTTGAAGAATAAAATCCCAACAAATAGTTGTTGGAAATAAGTATAGAAAAAAATAAGGAGATATGCAATCTCATGGAATCCATGAGATTGCACTCCCCATTAGGTATAGAAGGGGCGGCACCCAATTCCCTTGGGGAATTGGTGGCCGTCCCCTCTCCTTTATGGGGAAAGTATCTCCTTTGTATTTTTTCTCTCCTTATATGATTGATTTAATTTGATATTAATATTTATTTGATTTATCAAATATATTTAATCAAAATTAAATCACAAGTTGTTGGTTTTTTCCAACAACAATCATGACCATTGGATTTACATAAATCAATCTCATCCATTGATTTTATATGTCATATGGATTGAGATCCATGAATCCCAAAACCCTATAAATAGAGAGGCATACCATGTTCTCTATTTTACACACAATGCTTGAAAAGCATCTCTCTCTCTCTCTCTAGAGGTCAGCCCTCTCTATCCCTCTCATGGCCGTCCACCATGGATACCATGGAGAGGTTCTCCGTCGCCGCAACATCGTCGTTATGCTGCCCGATCGTCTGCTCGTGGATCTCCGTCTCCTTCGGTGCGCCTCGCTCGTGAAGAAGACATCGGATCTCGTGTGTCGAGATCAGGAGATCCGCCGCTTGGATCATCAACATGGATTGCGAGAAGAACGCGGTTCATCCCCGCGCTCGCAAGCGTCTCCTCCGTCGGATCGGACTTGAGACAGGAGGTCTCTTCGTTTAGAGACTCGATCGCAACCACGCTTCAAGAGGTAATCCTATTACTTGTTTGTGGTTTAGACGAAACAATTCGAGAAGTGTTCTTGGATCATGTAGTTTTGTCGTAAGAAAATTTCTTAAATTCCGCTGCATCGAGCAACTAGTGCGACTAGTCGCTCCTCGTCGTATTCGATACGACGCTCACGCTTCCGTGATGCGCTTGAGGATTTAACCATATCCTTCAGCGATCCTCTGCCGGCTCGTCATGGTGGCTCGTGGCCTTGACCACCAACACGTCCACCTCGGACGCCCCCGCATTAGATACCTTGGCGATGATGATGCTCGTCTGGTCCTTCGTCGCGCCGATGGCCTTCCAAATCGACATGGTGATCAGATCTGCGCGATTGTCGTTGCCGCCTGGAGATTGAGCTCCGCCTGGAGCTCTTGCGTCGCCGCCTTTGCGAGAGATGGAGAAGTCATGGCTCGCCTATGGCTTCTCCTATGCGTGCGGAAGGTGGGGAGGAGATATCGATTGCGCGAGATCGAGAGGAGAGGATCGCCGCCGCCTCCACTTGCTGGAAGGAGGCTCCATCTAGGGCGTCTTGCTTGCGCTGGAGATTCTTGCAACTCCGATGAGGAGCCGCCTGGAAATCGAGCAGCGACACTACGTGGGATGTTCCTCCGCATGGAAGGACCTCGCATATCTGGAGATCTCGCATATCTGGAGATGCTGCTTCCTGGAGACCGCGATACGATGGGGCTCCGAATTAGGGTTTTCAACATTGAAACCTAGAATCGAATTAGGGTTTCAAGAGTCCCTAGATCTGAATCTTGATCTCGATCACGAACTTAACACATGTAATAATCTTCATAAAAATCGAATCTCGAAAAATAAAAAAAATTCTTCAAGAATAAATCTCCGAGAATCGAACCCGCTCTAATACCATGTTAGAAAATAGGAATGCGGAAGCGTATCGGAAATAAAATGTAAATATTGAAGAACACGAGATTTTAACGTGGAACCCCACCTCCAAAGGAGTGGGATGAAACCACAGGAGAACGCCTCAAAAGGTTGTTTTATGCATTACACTTTCTCACTGAATACAGGGGGTGAGGGGCTTCTTATATAGCCCTCACTGAGTCTCCACATCTCACAACTGGTAGATGTGGGACTAAACTCCTGGATGGGGTAAATGGATCTTGGAAGGATCCATTTACCCATCTACATGATAATGACACATACTCTAACCATATAAAATACCATATAAATTTTTTTATGAGAGACGGTGATACCCTGAGTTGGGGTTCACCTCAAAAGTTCATTTAAGAAAAATGAGAAAGAGTTACGACTGGGAAAAACGAAACAGGGTCAGATCTCTGTCATTCTCCTGAAATGACAGTACATTTTCCGCATAAAAGCGTTGGCCTTTGAAAGCACTATCATTCCTTGCGCACCAAATAGCCCACAGCAGTAGGTAGGCTGGGGACACATTGTCGCTTGAGTTCCCACCAACCGCCTTGACCGAGTCCCAAAAACTCATGCAATCATCCGCCTTAATCCATCATATTCCTGCCTGTTCCCAGATTACTGAAGAGGTCTTACATCTGAAAAAAAGATGGTCCAAATCCTTCTCGTCCTTATTGCACCGCGAGCAAATGAGGTTACCAGTTTGAAGGATATGGTCACCTTTATAATTGTGATCCTTCACCTTTAGTTGGAGAGTAATCGAAGGAAAAGCTTAGCGAGACCGTGGTTTTAAACATTCTAACATGTGGCAGAGGCTTCGTGAAAGGCAAGCATGGTTGGTATTTATTCATGCATGTCATTATAGATGAAGTGACAGCCTGCTCTATTATGTTTGGATGGCTTAAAATTTGCTAGCTTTTTCATGCAATTACCATCACATGTGGGGAAGTTGGATCAGTCAGCATATTAGATTATCGTAGCAGTTATTGAACTCATATAAGATAATGGCCAATATGATCTGTAACATGGCATTTAAATTTGCATCGGATACGAATAGCACTTGCCTACTATGACACTGCTATTTCTGCCAATTTGTTTAGATGGAGGAATTTATTTTCATGTATCACTTTGCTTTTTTAGATGAACTTCTACTTTGTTTTATTATCATTAGATATCTGATTTACATTTTCCATTATTTAATTTGTCCTCGAGATCTGGACTACAGATCCTCTGGACCTGGAAAGAAAAGGCACCGATGAATGTTTGTGTACACAGTTATTGAGGAAGAGGCTGGTCAAGACAGATTTTAGATTGACTTGGGCAAGACACTGTCCAAACTGTGGGAATAGTGAGGGGGATGTGGACTATTTATTTTTAATGTGGCTGCTGGCTAATCTTGTTTGGAGATATATGGGTTTATCCTGGGTGGATGTGATCAGTTTTATTGGTTTAGGAGGAGCTTTAGAACTGGAAGGATTGAACAAGTTGAGTCAACATAGAAAAGATGGAAAGATCAAGAGTCCGCCATTAGAAGTCTTGTAGGCTCTTTGGACTAATGGAGTGGTATTCCTGCACGAGGGACATAATCTGGAAAATGTGGTAAACAATGTGAAGGGCTTGTATTCGGTGTGGGTGCCCTCTTGTACTTGGTGGTTGGTAATTGTGTCAATATTTTTTTAGGGTTATTACTTGTAGGAATGATGAATTCATATCCATCTCGGATAGTCATTCTTTGGTCTTTATAAAAGAATTCCATTAATTGAAGTTTTGAAGCAGCAATAAATGGGTGGTTGTTGCAAGTATTTTTTTTCCAAAATTAGAGGCTCAATACCCGGATTTGCTCCCACATTTGTTTCATTTTCACTGTTTGTTTTTTGGTCTTTTCTCTATTGTATACATTTTCTTCATTGTGCATAAGGTTACAAGTGATGCAAGTGACATTGTGAAAGTCACCTTTCAAAACTCTTTGGTGAACTGTTTAAATGAAAAGGTGTTTTTATGAGAGTAATTAAATAGGAAATTCTCTGGATACTGAAATATCTTTAATTATCTATCATACAGGTCAGTATAAGTATTTTCCGGAAGTATGGTGGACCTTTGGAGATATGGTCATCTATTCTATATGGGATGCTGTCAGGCAAAGGGAAAACTTGTTATGTGGTTAACAGGCATCCTCAAAAGAGCTACCTTGCGATGGCTGAACATGCTAGTCAGTGGATCTGGTATGCCTTTTTTTATTTCATCAATGCAAAAGTCAGTTATATGCAGTTTTGAAAAACGGGAGTGAACATTATGCCAGTCTCTCTTTGACAATTCATACCTCGGGCAAGTTGCACTAGTGAGCATTGTCTAGAATCTAGATAAATGCTTGTGTCTCGTAAAGTGATAGTATTTTTTCCCTTGGAAAAAAGGAAGCCAACATGGAAATTGTCTGCCATCGAAATCCTGCTATGCTCTTCTAGCCGTTAGGAGTCATTAGATAAAATGGTCTTTGCAGATGGATTGCATGTCTCCACGCTAGAGCAGAAAAAAGATATAGAGCTAATTTAGGACATACTTTTTTTACACAATCATGGGCATAAATATGCCAGATGGATGTATCTGCTTTTTCGATGCATCTATTTGACAATAATCATGTGGAGAATGTCATTAGACTGGCATTGTTGCCATTATGTATTGTTATGTGATGGGCCATAGTGTGACGAATGAGGGTATTGGATCAACAAAAACAACAACAAAGCCTTTTCCCACATTTAGTAGGGTCGGCTACATGGATTCTTTGCCTCCATTCAGATCTATCTTGGGTCATTTTCGGGCTTAGATCCAAAAAATTAAGATCCCTTCGTATAGTCTCATTCCAACACTTCTTGGGCCTTCCTCACCCTCTCTTAGCCAACTCAACATCCCGAAACTCACATCTCCTCATCGGTGCGTCAGCTGACCTCTTTTGCAAATGGCCAAACCACCTTAAGCATTTTTCTCGCATCTTATCCTCAATTGGAACTGCACCAACTTTCCTTATGATTGCATCATTCCGAATCCAATCTTTACATGTGTGTCCACACACCCACCTTAGCATTTTCATTTCTGCTATTGTCATTATCTGCACATGTCTATGGTTTACCATTAGCAATGGTGTACCTCATTTTCAACATGAATGAGGGTATTGAATAATGCCAAAAAATGGGAATGCCCTCTGTTGGTGGAAATGAGCAATCTATCTATTCCATAGAACCCTAGGCTCTCTTATATAGAGAGGACCCGTGGGTAAATTACATAAGAGGCTATAGAGAAAATAACAATAAAGAAAAAGATACACCGACTACAAATATTCTCTACACTCCCCCCTCAAGATGGAGCATAGATATCAATCATGCTCAGCTTGGAAGAGCATCTCTGAAAAGGTCCTCTGAGCAATGGCTTGGTAAAAATGTCGGCGGTCTGCTCCCCTGAACTAACATGTGAAGTAGAAATCAAGCCCTTCTGGATCATATATCTAGTGTAGTGGCAGTCTACTTTGATATGTTTTGTTCTTTCGTGAAATGCTGGATTGTTAGCAATAAACAAAGCTGCTTGATTGTCATACTGTAGCTGCATGGGTAGAGGTACATCTATATGCAAGTCTTCTAATACGACTCGAACCCACATCATCTCCGTGCTTGCTTGCACCATGGCCCTATATTCAGATTCAGCACTGGATCTCGCCACAACAGTTTGTTTCTTGTTTTTCCAAGAAACCAGAGAGCTCCCCACAAAAACTGCAAAGCCTGAAGTAGACTTACGATCATTAGGGCACCCTGCATAGTCTGCGTCAACACAAGCCGAAATAGATAAATCTGTGTTCTTTCTAAACAACAACCCTAATCCTGGAGAAGACTTTAGATACCTCAGTATCATGTATGTAGCATCCATATGTACCTGTCTTAGCTGCTCCATAAATTGACTCACTCGACTTACTGCAAAAGCAATATCGGGTCAAGTTATGGTGATGTAAAGAAGCTTACCCACCATCTCTCTATAAGACTATATCTTCTCCTATCCACCTCTACAGTGTCATTGGCATACAATTTCATTCTTGGATCCGTAGGAGTGCTCGATGGTCTACATCCAACCATGCATGTTTCAACCAGCAAATCTGTAATATATTTCCTTTTGGTCATCACTAGACCCTGTGCATTCCTGGTAAATTCCAACCCCAGAAAATATCTTAGGGTACCAAGATCCTTCATGACAAACTAACGGCCCAAGAATGCTTTTGCCATCTCTACTCATTGAACATCATCTCTTGTAACCAGAATATCATCAACATATACCATGATGGCAACCGTACCTCTAGAAGTCTTCTGAATGAACAATGAGCGGTCCGCATTTGATCTTTTGAATCCATGTCGTTCAATTAGGTGGGAAAGCTTCTGGAACCACGCCCTTGGGCTTTGTATAAGGCCATATATCGCCTTGTGAAGTCTACACTCCATATGATTCTCCCCCTCAGCAGCAAACCCCGGTGGATGCTGCATGTAGACTTCTTCCTACAAATCTCCATACAAGAATGCGTTCTTGACATCAAGTTGAAATATGGACCAGTCATGTACCATAGCAACAGAAAGAAGAATGCGAAGAGTAGAGTGCCGGGCCACTGGAGAGAATGTATCCAAATAGTCCACACCATAGGTTTGAGTAAAACCTCTCGCAACAAGTCGTGCTTTGTACTGGTCAAGACTGCCATCTGTATGGTACTTTACTGTGAACACCCATTTGCAGCTAACAATAGAAGCGCCAGATGAAGCGGTAACCAAGCTTCATGTACCACGGGACTGTAAAGCATGCATTTCTTCTTCCATAGGCAATCTCCAGCAGTCAATCTTCATAGCCTCTTGATACGTCTGTGGTATCTCCACAGAAGAAAAAGCCGCAGCAAATCTCTGGAAGTCACCTGTAAGACGGTGAAAGGAAACCTGGGAAGCAAGGGGATAAGACGTGCAAGTCCGTTTCTGCTTTCGAATAGCAATGGGGACATCAAGATCATTGTCTACTGTACTCGATGGTGCATCCTCCTCATGGAAAGAAGAATCCTGCATATGCACATTATCTGACCCATCATTAGTAATAGCATCTGAACATACCTGAGGCGTGATGGATGCTTGACATGCCACATGAGCAGGACCTGACTGACGTGTATAGAATTTAGGTAATGGTGGGATAGATGGTTGTGGTGGTGGTGGTGGAGATGACGTCGACGTGACAACCGGGACAGGAACGGACACAGGTGGACTCAGACTAGGAGGAGGAACATAGACATCATCATTGGATGTGGAAGAAGCCAACCTGTCACCTGCAGGGGAAAAGTACACAACGGACTCAAAAAATGTAACATCATCACTGATAAAATATTTTCCGGTTGTAGGGTCATAACAACGATAACTCTTCTGAGTCCGAGAGTAACCTACAAAGACACACTTGACGGCTCTAGGAGAGAGTTTGTCAAGTCCAGGAGACAAGTGGTGAACAAAAGCAACAACACCCAATACACGAGGGATAAGTGAAAACAATTCCTTATCTGGGAAAATAACGGAAAGAGGAATTTTCTCACCAAGAATAGAGGACGGCATCCGATTGACAAGGTAGCAGGCCGTAAGGACAACATCCCCCCAAAAAGTGAGAGGCGCACAACTCTGGATAAGCAGGGTTCGAGTGATATCAAGAAGACGACGATGTTTTCTCTCTGCCACTCCATTCTGTTGAGATGTGTAAGCACATGTGGTTTGATGAATAATACCTTTAGACGAAAAGAAATGGGAGTGAGAACGAGTGCAAAATTCCAATGCATTATCCGTACGAACATATTTAACCGAAGAAGAAAAAACAATCTGCACTTCAATGATAAGATTTTTAATAACATCCCCTGTTTCAGATTTATTCTTTAAAAGAAATACCCACGATACACGAGAAAAGTCATCAACTACAGCCAGATAGAACCTGTGTCCTTGATGATCAGGAACACGACTCAGACCCCAAATATCAATATGAAACAATTCAAATGGAGAGCTACTGCTCCGACACTGACGACTAGGGAAGCTAGAACGATGATGCTTTCCCAACTGACAGGCTTCATAACGAAACGACGAACTCGGAGAGATCTGAGGCTAGAGATGACGCATCTTTTGGAGCGGGAGGTGACCAAAGCGTAGATGCCAGGTGTACGGAGAGACTGATCCGACTGAATGGGAAGAGACGCCATCATATGAATTCCGGATCAGATGATAGAGACCATTATGCTCAGAACCACATCCAATCACCCTGCCCGTTAGTATGTCCTGAAAAATGAGAGACGATGGGTCAAATATAGCGCGACGGTACAAATCCCTCGTAATCTGACTAATGGATAATAGATTCATGGAAAACTTAGGAGCATGTAGAACATTCTGTAAATGCATAGACGGTGACAAGGTGATCTCCCCCTGTCCAACGATGGGGGAATGAGTCCCATCAGCTATGAACACTGAGCGTCCAGGTGGAATGTCTCTGTATGATTCAAGTCTATCTCCGTCACGACAGAGGTGATGGGTGGCTCCAGAATCCATAATCCAATATGAGCGATCATGACATGATGTAAAAGCAGTAGCACTACCTGAGGTACTGGCAGCGATAGAAGAACTGGCAGATACTAAAGCGGTAATGTCTGAAGATCCACCTGGAGAATCAGTAGATGATATAGGCATAATATCACGCAGGCGCGCCACAAGCTCTTCGAACCGGTGATCTGGAGTGGATGCCGACGGAGATGTAACATGCTCGGCTACACGCGCCGATGCTGGAAACCCATTCTTAGAATACCATGTATCCTATGAGTGACATGTGCGATGACAGAAAGTGCACGGCTGGCGAAAACGACCTCCTCGGCCACGAAGTCCACGTCCATGAAAGGAAGACTGACCACCTCTCCCTCGCGATACAGCCATTGCCGAAGGGGATGGTGTAGATGTGCTGGAAGAAACAGAGATGCGGCTGAGCCTCCGGTAAACTTCCTCCATAGGAGGAATAGTAGCATCGGCAAGTATATGAGAGCGGGCTGCCTCATACTCAGGATGAAGTGTTGCTAGTAGTACTCCCACCATGGTAGCATTCCGGAAGGTCTTCTGCTGCTAAGGTGTAGCCGTGAGTGGTATAGTGCTATATAGTTTCTCAAACATCCCCGCAGGGACGTATACAAAGAGTGAAGCGGCTGCCCATTCTGCTTCATCGTGAAAATGTCAGGCTGGAGCTGTAACATCTTGGTCTCGTTCCGCACCTGTGAATATGTGGCAGCCAGTATATCCCACACCGCCTTGGTAGTGGGCTGATGGAGGACATCATTCACAATCTCCATCGACAGTGTTCCTGATAGCCAAATCTTGGCATAAGAATCATCGGCCTCCCAGGAGGCATATATCCCAGTCTTCTCTGCCGGCTCTTCCTCGGTAAGTATATGCTTCTTACCATTCGACTTCATGAGACTCGTGAACTGCATCGCCCAGAGCTCATACTTCGTCCCATCCATCTTGACTATTGGTATTGGACCTTTGAATGCGCCTATGGAGGGCATATCGACTTTACTTTCTGACATGGTGCCAGAGACAAAAACTAGGGATTGTAGACGAGAAACCAGTGTCTACATAAACTTGATAGGATTTGAGTGCATATGTAGAATTTTATGCACCCAAATCCATGGAGAGATAGTGGCCGACGGAGGAAGGAGTGTCGGCTCTGGAGAGAAGGGAACCCGGCGGTGAAGGTTCCCTAAGGCGGCATTGAAGGGCCGACGGCGTCAAAGGCAGGCAGGGAGAGTGCCGGCGGAAGGGAGTTGTTGTCGGCGGGGGAGGGAGGACCGACGACTATGAGGCGGGAAGGAGGGTTTCCGGTGACGAGGAGGAGAGGTCGGCGGCGTCGCTGGAGGGTCTCGGCGGCGGGAAGGAGGTGCTGGCGGCGCCGTCGAGGGTTGGAAGAGAGAGGGAGAGAGGGGCGGCGGCGGGATGAGGCTTTTAGGGTTAGGGTTTTGGCTCTGATACAATGTTGGTAGAAATGAGCAATCTATCTATTCCATAGAACCCTAGGCTCTCTTATATAGAGAGGACCCGTGGGTAAATTACATAAGAGGCTATAGAGAAAATAACAATAACGAAAAAGATACACCGACTACAAATATTCTCTACACCCTCAAACGTTTTGGCTTAGTATATTTGTGCAATGAACAATAGAACACATTTTACATACTAAGAATATGCTCATATAAGTCGGAATGGCTGCAGTAATGTATTGTATTCTGTTTTCTCACAATAATTCATTTCGTTGGTTAGAATTCAGATCTCAAACCCTGTATCAACTGAGCCTATTTTTCGTCCAAAGAAGATGCATATTTAGATTAGGTACACCATTGCTGATGGTGAAATAAAAGGAAACACAACGTTGATTGTTTCTCTCTTTCTAGTTCCTCAAATATTCTTATTTTCCTACTTTTCTGAGATTGCTTATTGTTGGGAAAAATGAATGACTTGTTTATTCCATAAGCCCTAGGCTCTCTTATATAGGAGAGTATCCTATGGATAAATTACATAAAGCATACAACTAAAAATAAAAATAACGAAGAGGTACAGACACTACTCTATATGCGTCAACACTCCCCCTCAAGATGGAGCATAGATATCAATCATGCTCAGCTTGGACGCGCACTTCTGGAATGGGCCTCGAAGTAATGCCTTGGTGAATATATCAGCAGTCTGATTCTCTGAGGTGACATGAGATGTAGCAATGAACCCCTTCTGAATCATGTCACGTATGTAGTGACAGTCAACCTCGATATGCTTGGTCCTCTCATGGAATGTTGGGTTGTTTGCAATGAACAAAGCTGCCTGATTATCACATTCTAACTTCATAGGAAGTGGTATATCAAGACATAGATATGTAAGTAGAGCTTTCACCCACATCATTTCTGTGCTAGCCTGGGCCATAACCCTGTATTCAGATTCAACACTGGATCTAGCTACCACTGTCTGTTTCTTGCTCCTCCACGAGACTAGAGCATCTCCAACATAGACTGCAAATCCTGAGGTGGACTTCCTGTCCTTGGGGCATCCTGCATAGTCTGCATCAGCACACGCTGTGATAAAAATCTCCTTTCCCTTCTTAAATAGCAAGCCTGCACCTGGAGATGATTTTAGACAAGGTTGCAGAAAGCGGTAGTCGGTACTCGGTCGGCGGGATCACTGACTAAGGATTAATCGGCAGTCAGGAGAGTAATCGGATTTAGTCGGGCATTAGTCGGTTTTGATTTTTTTAATTATTTTAAATATATAAATTGATTTTGAATACATACACTCTCATATATATACACAAATTTAGCAATTTTAATACATACAAACACAAAGCTAACCAAATTCACAAGTTACTAATCAACAAACTCACATGTTACTAATCATTGTAATTAAGAATCATGAAGCTAATTAACAAATCACAAAAGATAAATAAAAAGATTTAATAATTATATAACCTTATAGTTATTGACATAATTTGATAATGTAAAAGAATTCATATACATATCTGTTGTAGTCAAGGATGCTAAATGTTTGTTAGAACGTTGTTAGTTTACACCGTACTTTCATGTGTCCACAAGGATGTTAAGGCAAAAGGAGGTATATATTTGTATTATTTTAAGTATAAAACCACTTCATATATATTTGAATTTATAGTAATAATGACTAAGTAATAACAACACAAACAATTAAAAGTATATAAAAAAGTATACAAAAACAGTATACAAACAGTTTAAAACTTCTATGCAAAAGTCGGCCGACTAGTCGGCCGACTAGGCCGATTACTCGGGCGACTAATCGGGTCGACCCGACTATAGGCCGATTTGGCCTAGTCGAGTCGGATACCCCCCCGACTCGACTAGTCGGGCCGACTAGTCGTCCTAGTCGGCCGACTTTTACAACAGTGATTTTAGATATCTCAGAATCATGTGTATTGCATCCATATGGACCTGACGTGGTTGCTCCATGAACTGGCTCACACGACTCACTGCAAATGATATATCAGGTCTAGTGATCGTGCCATACAGCAGTTTGCCTACCAGTTCTCTGTACCTTCTCCTGTCCACCTCCTCTGTATCATCATCATAGAGCTTCATGCTGGGATCCATTGGTGTCATTGCAGGCCGACACCCAAGCATACATGTTTCATTCAATAGATCTGTAACATATTTCCTCTGCGACATTACTAATCCATATGGATTTCTAGCAAACTCCAGCCCCAGAAAATATCTAAGGACTCCCAATTCCTTGGTGACAAATTCGGTTCCCAGTCTTTCTTTTGCATGCTTTATGCCCTGCTCATCATCTCCTGTAATCAAGATGTCATAAACATAAACCATGATTACAATGATACCTCTAGCAGTCTTCTGTACAAACAAGGAATGATCAGCATTGGAGCGTTTGTATCCTTGTTTCTCGAAGAGATCTGAGAGCTTCTGAAACCATGCTCTGGGGCTCTGCTTAAGGCCATAGATAGCCTTATGTAACCTGCATACCTTGGAACACTCCCCCTCAACAGCAAAACCAGGTGGTTGTTGCATATAAACTTCTTCCTGCAAATCTCCATATAGGAATGCATTCTTCACGTCCAACTGATGAAACGGCCAATCTCGAGCTACTGCAACTGACAACAAGATCCGTAGAGTAGAATGACGTGCCACAGGCGAGATTGTGTCAAGGTAATCTACCCCATATGTCTGTGTAAAGCCACGTGCAACCAGACGCGCCTTGTACCTGTCAATAGAGCCATCTGCATTGTGCTTCACTGTAAACACCCACTTGCAGCTCACTGGGTTCACATCTGGAGGTATAGGAACCAAACTCCAAGTTCCTCTGGACTGAAGTGCCGCCATTTCTTCTTCCATTGCTAGCCGCCATCTACTATCCTGCAGAGCATCATGATGATTCCGTGGAATATCTATAGCTGAAAGTGCCACAACAAATGACCTGAAATCTCCAGATAGCCTCTCAAAAGACACGGATGCTGATAATGGATATTTAGCACAACTCCTCTTCGACTTCCGTAGAGCAATGGGAACATCCAAATCACCTGTAGTCTCATCTGGCTCCTGCACCATATCCTGCTCAGAAATGTCGTCAGATCCATCAACAGTAATATTTTCATTACATACCATAGGCGAGCTAGTAGACGAGTCATGACCATGAGCGGGAGGAGGCCTGCGGGTATAATGGAACGGTAGCGGTGAGATAGGTGGTGGTGGTGGTGATGGCATATGAGGTGGTGGTGATGGTGACGGCATCTGAGGTGGTGGTGTCATGTATATGGCATCAGGAGGTATAGGTGGTAGCTGCTTGTCTCCTGAGGCTGAAAAATACATAACAGATTCAAAAAATGTAACATCTGCACTGATCATATACCGCCGACGCAGAGGATCAAAGCACTTGTACCCCTTTTGAGTTCTGGAGTACCCAACAAAGACACACTTGACAGCTCTAGGAGAGAGCTTGTCAGTACCAGACGACAACTGATGGACAAATGCAACCGACCCAAACACACGAGGAGTAAGAGTGAACAGATCCTTGCCAGGATGAATGAGTGAAAACGGAATCTGTTCATTCAGACGAAGGCATACGGTTGATTAGGTAACATCCAGTGAGAACTGCATCACCCCAGTAGGAGTGGGGAACATGACTCTGTATAAGGAGTGATCTTGTGACATCAAGAAAGTGACGGTGTTTTCTTTCAGCAATCCCATTCTGTTGAGATGTATGAGCACAAGATGTTTGGTGAATAATCCCTTTTGAGGAGTAGTAATTGGCAAGAATATTGGTGCACAACTCTAAAGCATTATCACTTCTCACAAGCTTCACAGATGTGGAGAAAACATTTTGTATTTCATTCAGAAAATGGATAATGATATTTCCTGCTTCAGATTTATTTTTCATCAGAAACACCCATGACACTCTTGAGAAATCATCCACAAATACTATATAAAATCTGTGTCCCTGATGATCGGGTACACGACTCGGACCCCAGACATCAATATGAAATAACTCAAACTTGGAGGTACTACTCCGACCTGGACGACTGGGAAAGGACGACCTGGACGACTAGGAAAGTACGACCTGTGATGCTTTCCCAACTGACACGCCTCACACTGAATAGGTGTGTGAGGGAGACCATAGGGTAAAACTTGACGCAACTTCTGAAGCGGTAGATGACCAAAACGCAGATGCCATAATAAGGTTGATACTTGTCCAGACGGAGAGGATGAGGATCCAGCAAAGGGAGTCTGATTCAGGCGGTAGAGGCCTCCTTGCTCATAGCCACGACCAATCACGTTGCCCGTATGGATGTCCTGAAAAATCAAAGAAGATGGATCAAAAATTGCCCGACAATGTAGATCCTTCGTAATCTGACTAATTGACAACAAATTCATTGAAAAATCAGGTGCATGTAACACATTCTTGAGCTGCATAGAAGATGTCAATCTAATCTCCCCCTGACCAGTGATGGGGGAATGAGTGTCATTGGCAATCACTACTGTCCGACCTGGAGGGATCTGAGTGTATCCTGAAAGCAGACTCTGGTCGCCACATAGGTGATGTGTAGCGCCCGAGTCCATAATCCATGGTAATGTATCTGATCTACTACTGTTCAGTGCAAGTATACTACCTGAGGTACTGGTAGAAGCGGAGGCAGAAGCAGCGGCATCAGACTGAGGCTCTGTAGTCGGTGCTGGACCAGATGGTGGAATAATGCCCCTCAGACGGGCAACTAGATCGTCGAACCGTTGGTCTAAAGTAGCAGCATATGGAGGCTCTATCTTCTCAGTAGCTCATGCGGATGCAGGAAATCCATGCTTCGAGTAGCATGTGTCTTCATTGTGTCCAACTCTGTGACAGTAGGTGCATGTCGGTCTAGTGCGGCCACCTCTTCCACGAGGTCCACGTCCACGGCCCTGTTGATGAAATCCGCGACCTCTGTTTGCTGCCATGGCTGAAGAATTCTGACTAGGGGCTGTGGAAGGAACTGTGATCCGACTCGGTCTATGGAAAGCTTCCTCCATGGGAGGAATAGTAGAATCGGCCAAAATCTGGGATCGTGCCGCCTCATACTCAGGATCAAGCGTCGCTAGGAACACGCCCACCATAGTCGCGTTCCTATATGTCTTCTGTTGTTCAGGCGTGGCTGTCAGGGGCATGAAGCTATAGAGCTTCTCGAACATCCCTCTCAGTGATGTATAGAGAGAATGTAGAGGGCGACCATTCTGCTTGATAGTGAAGATATCATGCTGGAGTTGCAGAATCTTTGTCTCATTCTTCGCCTGGGAATACGTGGCTGCCAGGATGTCCCACATATCTTTGGCTATGGGTTGATGTAGAATGTCATTAGCTATCTCAATCACCAGTGTACCGGACAGCCATACTTTGGCATATGCATCATCCGCCTCCCAAGAGGCATTGGCTCCAGTCTTCTCAGCAGGCTCTGGTTCGGTAAGAATGTGCTTCTTACCCGTTGACTTCATCATGCTCATGAACTGCATTGCCCACAGTTCATAGTTTGTACCGTCCATCTTGACAATAGACGCTGGACCACGAAAGGCGCCAATAGAGGGGATATCTGCCTTGCTTTCTGACATACTGGAGATGGAAGACTGGAGCGACTAACAGAGGATAAGATTTGTCTACAATGACATAGACGGGCGTAGTTGCATGTGTAGACCTCAAGCAACTAACCCCATGCAGATGAAGTTGTGTGTGTGCCCTAGGGCTTAGGGCTTAACACACGTACACGCGTGCAAGGAGCACGCGCACACGCAATTGGAGATGCGCGTTAGATCACTTGGAGATGCACAGAGATGCGCTGGAGATGCGCTGGAGATGCACTGGAGATGCACAGAGATGCACTGGACACGCACAGGTGCAGGCGATGCACGGCTGGAGGCTTGCGCACTTGCGCAGGAAGGCGCACAGGTGCACTAGCGTGCAGTCTACGCGCAGGCTACGCGCACAGGGACTGTTGGAGGGCGCACGCTCGCGCACAGGATGGCGCACAGCGCGCAGAGGAGCCGCTATGCTACGCGCACAGGTGCACGCGCACAGGAGCAGCGGCGCTGGAGCGGCGATGGCGGTGCACGCTGGAGCGGCGATGGCGATGGCGATGGCGATGGCAGGCGCCGATGAGATGAGATGGAGAGAGAAGAGAGGCCGGCGGGTGGGGTGGGCTAGGGTTAGGGTTTCGAGAACTCCGGTCTAGGACCGTCGCTCTGATACCATGTTGGGAAAAATGAATGACTTGTTTATTCCATAAGCCCTAGGCTCTCTTATATAGGAGAGTAGCCTATGGGTAAATTACATAAAGCATACAACTAAAAATAAAAATAACGAAGAGGTACAGACACTACTCTATATGCGTCAACACTTATGTTTTAAGAAAGTGGTAGCAGTAGACCACTTTGTTAATTTTTACGAAGAATGTGTTTGTAGTCTGGATTGTTGATATACGAGTGTATCTTATGGAAGTCGACTTTCCTTTTTATGTCAATTTATATGGGTTACATATTAAATTTTTGGTGGTGGGTCCCAAATTGGGATGCCACCCGGTTTTCATTCAAAAAAATTTTATATGGGTTATACTTCTAATACACTAGACAGTGTCTCTTTCAAAAAAATATGGGCACCTTGTCGATGACTCTTATTGTGCATACCGTCTTATATTAGTGCCTCTACCATTTATCATTAAAACTAATATAAACGTAACACATACTTGAATTTGTTATTTCTAAACATTATGGAAATATTTTACTCGTCTAAGTGGTGATGTGCTAAATTGATGATGGTATAATTTATCATAGCCACTTAGTTCAATCTTCACCTATAGTCAGTCTGGCATGAACCAATTGGTAATATGCTAAATTGATGATGGTATAATCCACATGATTCACCTTGTGGTTCAACCACATTGAACCAAGGTTGCTGTTTTTTTTGTAGATTGACCTATTCGGTATTTATAAAAAAACATTGGTTTCAGTCGCCAAACAATGTAGTTCTTGTATATAATACATCATAAAACATTATCTTCATTATGTCTGGTTATCTTATCCTTTACAATGAAAGGAGGTTAAAACTTGAAGCATAGCATAGATTGCATGAAACACAGCTGTTTTGGCCATAGTTGTTTCAGCACTAGGCCATTTATCATTAGTCATCTCCATATATTGACATGAAATTTTTTGATTGTCATCTAGCTATAGGAACTACGTAAGCACATATATTCTTGAATACATTGATTTAGATGGCACTGGCTCTCTCAGGATTTTTGTTATTTTGTCCAAATAATTATATCCCTCAGGAAGCTTATTGTATGTTCTCTACATATACGTCTGTGAATATATTTGGGAGTTAGGGTTCACATCATGGAGATGTGCACCCCATTTTTTCCCTCAAAAAAGCTCTACATATATAATCACTATATAGGGAAACTTCGAATGAGATAGGGTCTTTCATGAGTTAAGGAAGACCAACCTCGTTTTAAACATTTCTAGTATACTTTTCATGTTGATTTAATAAGTAGATACTAATAGTACAATTAATAAAACATATATATATATATATATCCGTGCATTGAGATTAAATGTTATTTTTGATCCATTCGGCATAAACCTTATTGGTTCAACAATGTCTCTTATTATTGGTATCAGTTTCTTCCTATATAATCCGGTTACCATCATGTGTTCTCTCTCTACTAATTGCAGTTTTAACTTTTAAGTATTTAACAATAGCTTCTAAACTTTTCTTATTATACTGAATCAACAAGTGCATTCTATAAAGAAAGTATATATACTATATGTTGAGAAGAGAGACAAATGAGATGCTTATTCCATAGAGCTAGGGTCTCTTATATAGAGAGAAAACCCTAGAGAGTACAAGGGTTACAGAACTCGAAGGGTCACTGAGGGTTACAGAACTTGAAGGGTCACAGAGGGTTACGGAACCCGAAGGGTTACAAACATAAATGTAAATATAGTAACTCTAACACTCCCCCTAAAGCTGTAGCTGAGAAAGCTGTAGCTTGTAGCAAAAAGAAAAAGTATACACCACATCTTCACACGAAGCATCATAAGAACATATGTCTGTTGCTGGTAGAAGACCTCGCTCGAGGACGAGTCTGCGGCTTTCAGGTCATCGGAATGTATCTCTGTCATGTATGTAGAGTCGCTGCGATATTAGGTCACCGGAACGTATCTCTGTCGTGCCTGCAGGTCACTGGAACATATCTCTGTCATGCCTGGAGAATAATCGCTGTAGAAGAAGTCCAGCGTGGAGTAGTAGTCGGGTCGTAAAAGAAGAAATATACGCCCTGACGAAGAAGTCGATGCTCGGTGAAGATGGATGATTTGAATAGTAGTCTGGAGCGGAGGTTTGTCAGTCTTGGTAGGGCAATAGACGTCCTGAAGAATCATCTCTGACTCCTCCTTTCTCCCATACGCGACGCCGGAGGAGAGGCATGAGCTGTTGCAGCCTCGGACGGCGCTTTAGGTGTCACTGGAGGTGGCAGCTGGTGCTGCTGGGGGCTCCGACTGACTTGCGCGAGACCATGGAATCCACAAGAGATGCAGGAGGTACAACCCTCTCTCCTTGTCGGCGGAGAGAGGGCTGGTGGTGGCGGCGGATTTAGGGTATTAGACTTCGGTCTAGAACCGTTGCTCTGATACCATGTGGAAGAAGGGGAAGAAATGAGATGTCTATTCCATAGAGCTAGGGTCTCTTATATAGAGAGAAAATCCTAGAGAGTACAAGGGTTACAGAACTCGAAGGGTCACTGGGGGTTACAGAACTTGAAGGGTCACAGAGGGTTACGGAACCCGAAGGGTTACAAACATAAATGAAATATAGTAACTCTAACACTATATATAGATGTCTCCTACATTTTTGAAGCCGTATTGTTTTAATATGTGCATACTTGGATATGTGATTTCATCGTTGAATAGTTCTTTTGTAGCACTACTCATCTACTATTATGCTTCGGATTTTGTTCATGCACAGACATCTTAATTTTTGTATGGTATGTTATGAGCGATCTCAAGCCCTCTGAATGGTGCCTTCAGGACGAATGAGGAGCACAAAAACCTCCATCTACATGTCGGATTAGTCGAAGGGATTCAAGATATCTTTGTTGACTTTCTATTTGCAATTCTTCTCAGTTTCTCCCACTACTTCCTCCATTCGCGTAGTTACCCTTCGATACATCCACCATTTGTAGGAACTCCATTATAAGGGGAGGGGGAATCTTCACAGTAGTACCACAGCCATACTGGGGAAGTTCAAGGCACTGCTCCTCCCAGGTACTTGTCGCTCTAGGGGCATAAATCAGATTGGTAAATATTTGTTTGCCACTCTAGGGGTGTAAAACAGTTTATTAAATCTTTGTTTCACATGGATTCGTGCTTGTGTAGTTTGTTCTTTGTGTTTCTCTCTCCCTTTCTTCCCTTGTACAAAATCTCACGGGGAATCCTGAATTTCTGTGTGACCATGATTTTGACTCTTCAGTGCGAGTTCGCAAACATGGTTCGGTTTTGTTTTTTCCCGAGGGACACATCTTGATTTCTCTCAACTATCTTGTTGATTATATCCTATTTTTATCCTATAAGTAATCAATGCCTTGAAGTAAGTACTATGGACTTGCTTGCCATCTATGTAATTACCAGTCATGCAAGTTCCCAACCTCCCATGGCTCCTTTACTCCTCTGTTCATTTGATATATATTCATCTTTGCAGATAATTATTCTCCATACATAATATATCCATACCCTTAAAAAAATATCCACTATTCATCACACCCTATTTCACTGTTCTCGGTGCAGGTCAAATTACCAATATATTACCATATGGCAAAAGTGGCATTGGCACGTATTGATTGGTTATTTTGATCCCATTACTCAATTTCAACTTGATAGCTGTCTTTCAAAACCGTCCATCTTTGTCTTTAGACTTCCTAAGGGAATCGATGTTTCCAAATTCCAATTGGAGCTCACTCAGTTGCATGGTTAGTATAAAAATGATTGTCCCGCATATTCCAGAGAAGAATATATTTAATTATCAATATCCTTGTGAATGTTCAGAGAAAGTCATACATTGGAATGGTAGTTCGTGAAATTCTTAAGAAATGGCTCTTTCATTTCATTTAAATTTGGATGCTGTCTTAGTTGTCTGATTGTGGAATTATCATTCATTTTTTATATTGTTTGCTTCTCTCTGATCTTATGCATCCATTATACCTAAATATTTTCACAGGTTTCGCAAGCTCTTTGTTCTATTCTCCAGTTATACCTACGTGAACACGCTTCGAAGAATCAGCAGATAGCAATTCACCAGTAAACATATCAACTGTAATGTATCCCTTGTATGGTGATTTTAATTTTATACATGTTGCAAAGTCTCAAACAAGTTTAATATTTGATTTGTCAGCCACGAAGATCATTCAGGTAGAAAATTTCTCAGATTACTGTGATCCTTCCAGTATGAGGCTATGTGGCTTGGAGGTTGGAGGCTGGATTATGGAGAAACCTCGAAAATTCAAATGAACGAGTCTAAGTCATCGGATCCTTTGTTTTTTTAATGTGTTTACTTTTTGCCTGTGTTAAGTTTTATTGGTTTCAAAACAGAATTTTATTGTGCAGTCCGACTCTGACTGAGATCCTGCGTAGGGGTATGCACCGGACCGCTCTGCTCTAAATTTTATTGTGAATGTTAATTCAGATTGAATTTTATTATTACTACATTTTATCCTCTTAGGAAAATCACTATGAATTTTTGAAAGACTGGCACTCCAAATTGGTACTATTGCATCTCTTGAATGCATTGACTTCTCTATCATCCTCCACTCTATAACTTTTAGGCTCTGTTTGGGTTAATGTTAAGAAGGATAAAGTTCAAGTATGGAGTCACATGTGAGTTATTCGGAGATTTTAATCCATTTAGATTAGGGTAGCAGAGTTTTGTTGGCAGTAAAATAGTACTGATGTGATACTTGATGGGCAGAAATTATTGTAAAATAATTAAAAAGATGGGCTGGTGGAACAAGTTATTTGATTTTTAATGGTGTAAAAGAAAGTACCAATGTGATCGAACCTCTTTAGCTACTTTGTTAGGAAAGAACACTATTTGGGTTGTGGGTTAGCAGTTCCTAATGACTTTTGCCATAGTAGGTGGATACTATATGCGGTAGGCATTGTGGTTTAGTTTGAAGGGAGGATTATTTGTTTTTAGGGTGTGATTTTCCTTGCATTTTTTTACATCAACTTGCGTTTTTTGTACCGAAAAGTAAAAAACATAAAGGTTGTAAATACTTACTCAACAATTATAGAGTAACACCGGATATTATCGCAGTAGATCCATTTTATCTTCGTGGAACTCCAAGTGTTAATTTTGATCCCATAGATCACTTGGATTGTGTGTTTTTTCCTTGTTTCAAACGACTCCTGTGGTTGTATATATTTGGGGGGTTCGAACCTTTTGCTCCTATAGGGTTCGTTTGGTTGCAGGGTTGGGCAGGGTTAGGTTGGGTACTATTCACAGGGTTACTCCCTCCTCACAGTTTACTATTCACCCAGCCCTGTGAATAGTACCCAACCCTTCAACCAAACGAACCCATATGTTGCCTTTTACTCATTGGGGATTTTACAATTTGGAACTATAATTTTTCAAAATTACATGATAGCCCTCCACTGTTTTATCACGACCTTTGGGAAAATGTTTGGATTACACGTCGACCATTGTCGTTATTCGTGGTAAAGGGGACCCTCTTATAATAGGACTGTGGCAAAGGGAACCCTCTTTGTCTTTTTTTTCCCATCATTGCTCTCGGCTATTGCAGTTGCCAAGTTAACCCATGGTAAATGAGCTACCCCTAATTCTACCTTAGTACTCATGGGTTGGAATTAGTTATATGGACCTCACAGTTTCTCTGTTATAATATTTTTTTAAGCGTGTTCAAATAAAAAAACTGACATAAAAAATATATTATAATCACAAAAAAAGTTAATATAACACGTAATATGATAGTTGACCGCTCTTTTTTGTTAGGAAGAAAATTGACTCCATTTGTGCAAATCACGGAATATGTTAAATATGATTTTTTTAACAAATAGTTAAACATCATATATATACTTGGATAAATCGTCAAGAAAAAGGGTCCCAACAGTGCCTCACTTCCCAAATAGGGGCATCATTTTTGAGATGATATAAAGAGCATTAAAATTTCAACTTTATGCTTTAACATTGACATATAAGGGTTTGTGGATAAAGAAAGAATTATTTGAAGAATAAATCATTGGGAAATATTTTATTGATATTTGAGCTTGTTAGATCAACACTGATCATTTAGCCCGTAGATTGGAATTTAATTGAGTATAATTGTTGGATTTATTTCTTTTAGGTCTGCGATTTCTTTTGAGGATGTATTGACCATATAATTGAGGATTGATAGATTGGAATTTAATTGAGTATAATTGTTGGATTTATTTCTTTTAGGTCTGCGATTTCTTTTGAGGATGTATTGACCATATAATTGTGGATTGAAAATAGACTTCATCACAGACCATAGCTTCATTGTTTACCCTGTTCTCTCTGCATTTCATTCTCTTGCGATTTCTTGTTTTGTTTCTTGACATAGAGATCAATTTTACAATTAGTTAATTACATAGATTTACTTGAAACCATTCAACTAAAAATAGTCCCTTCCTTGTGTTCGACCTTGGTAGACTTGCCAAGTAAAATTTGTTCCATGATATTCAAAATTTATGATTTTTTATGAACATTTTCCACCTTCTATACTACAATTAACGACTATTAAAGAGGTAGAATCCACATTCATCAACGCATAACATCACCACACAACCACCTTCTTTATTGGCGTTGCACTTGCACGTCGACACCACCAGGTGTACGCACACACCCAACACACATGCAACAACAACCACGCACTCATGCACTCCACACCAGCAACATGCGTACACACCAAGCAGTAGCCATAGTTGTTGCTTCGTACACCTTGCTGCAAACTCCCACCACCTCACCATCTCTCTCCACGTACAACACAAGCACCCCCTGTTGTTGCACATGCACCCAACATACAACTTACACCACCACCATCTTCATGCAAATCACATAAACACCCAATGCCAAGCCGACGGGTTTGGATCGCATGTTGTAAGTGAATTACAAAAGACTATGTTTGTAAATTCGCAGATGCAGGACACGTGGCAATGGGCAATAAATTCGCAGACTCTTATTTATATTAGTGGGTGTAAAAAGAAACCTCGGAACTAGTATGCTGATATCTTTTTGTACAAGAAGATTGTCACAGCTTGAAAGCTTTGTTAGTAATCCTCAAGGGAGGCCCCTCATTCTCCACTGTGTATACACAAAAAGAAAGAATCACACCAATTTGCTCCAATGTATGGAATATAAGACTTATCTATACACATTAACCTTATAATACAAAATCATTTATTTGCAGACAATAATAATCCAATACAAAGGAAGATCACTTGATGCAAAACTTATCTCAAATCTACGATAGAGGAGGAATCCATATAAGAACTTACTCCAATAAACAAAAACGTTCATTTTTGCACAAACATCCCCTTCTCTACCGTGCATATACAGAAAGAAAGATTCACACCAATTTGCAATATGCAATAGAAGGTTTATATATACAAAATTCGACATTATATATACAAACATTCAACAAGGCTAACATGCAGGACTCATGCACCACAATGGCGAACACAGAGCACATCCGACCGAGCATGGTGATCACGACGCGTGCCATGAGCTCCATCATTTTACCGATGGTTATCCCTAGAGGGATTCATCCTAGAGCCGACGATCAAGAAGCCATTGCACGATTGGTTTCTTCGGGAAGAGTTTGGTTTGTTCTATTGTGAGGGATGCGGCGTCATGGTCAGAGGGTCGCTGTAACTTAGTCGTCGCTGGAGCTTGTGTTCGGAGGTCTCCATCTCGACATGGGCCTCCATCTTGGAGTGGAGGGTGGCGATGATGGCATCATTATGCTCCATCTTATGCATCTTCTTCATGACGTCGGGAAGGGAAACTGAAGCTTCGCGAAGGAACACGAACAAAGGGGAATTGACAGGATGAGGCGTTGCCATGACTTGTTGGATTCGACACATTGTCGTGCTTTGTTCAATGAAGATAGGGGGTGGAGGGAGATCATGAGGTTGGGAGGGATGATAGGGATGTGGGTGGAGGGAGGGAGAACAAGCAGAGAGTCTCGACACCTTTTTCAAATGTTAGTGACCATAGGATTTCACATCGCTACGTGTCGCCCATCCCCACATTACAACATATCTGCTTTAAATTACTTACAACGGACGATCCGAACCCTAGGTAGATAGGCAATCCTTTTCCAACCCACCAACACATGTGACCTTACACGAGTCCATTCACTCCTTAAGCACAGTGACACTATTTCTTACTTTCATAATGCATTCTTGGTACCAATTTATATCCTCTATTAGATACATTCACACATCTTAGAGCATGTTCACTTGAATAAGAAGCATCGATAAGGAATATGAGGTGTTTATTTCAACTCATGTACTCTGTTGGTATGATAAAAGGTGGAAAAAAGAGGAGTCATTCTTGTTTCTAGTTTGTATATTGTTCTTGACAATGCAAACTAAGTTGTAGTTATTGTGGAATATGTACTAATTATTGTGCAATATTTAGTGTTAATATAAGTTAAATATTAACTACTAGAACCACTAATAATTGTAGAATAAAAAGAGAGAATAACTATTTAACGAACATTGAAAGAAAATCCATATCCTCTTTTATTGTTCTCCAAGTGAACGTACTCTTACCATTGACCGGATATAATATGTGAACGCTTGTAAAAAGCCAAAATGTTATCTTTCTAACTAATACTTAAGATGGGAATGGTATTGTACATGCCATTGTTTATGTATAGTTCGTCTAATTTACCTTGTCCCACTTGCTCTAACTCTTCATACGTCATGAGACGGACTATGGATGAGTATTGGATTGGACTGACCTGAACCATCCCACGAGCCTAACTCGAAACTTGGCCCAAATTATATGGGGCCGAGCTTGGTTCAGAAATTTGACCCATCAAATAAATGGGACAAGTGTAGGCTGACCTCGATCCAAACCCATCAGCCCATCGGTCTTGCCAATAAATGCCCATGTAATAATTCATGATCCCAAATTTATAATGCAATTATTTATATTCCCATTAATTTTTACTATCTACATTCACATATTTGTCCGCAATCTTCTCTTAGAATAAAGTCGTGGTTAAGATTTTTTCATTATCTTCGTCGTAAGATTACTTTTCTCATTATATGATGAGTATTACTTCTCTTATTGTTCCTCCAATGCATCTTTTGTATAATACACTCTATTTAATTTGTAAATCGTTAGTTTGAATAAATGTTTCATATATTAATAATCCTCGTATCCTCCTTCATCTTCATTGTTCCATCAATAATATAGATACCTTCCATCGCTCAATTTTCCTTCTCCATACTCGCACATGAATAATTTTAATGGGTCAGCCCAACTCGAAAACGAACCCAAATCAATCGAGTTGGGCCGAGCTATGGGTTGAGCAAGAGAAAAAATTTCAAACTTCGATCCGATCCACAACTCATTATATTTATTGGGCTTTGGATCGATTCACCTTGGACTCGAAAGGACCCGATCAAATGCTCATTCATTGCGAACTAAGGGCCCGTTCGATAAGAGAATAAGCAGGAATAAGGATGGGGAATAAGGGGAATAAGGGTCTATTCTCCGTTCGGCTGGAGGATAAGAATAAGGAGAATAAGGTGAAATAAAGGTAGGTAAGGTGGGATAAAGATAGGAATAAGAGTGAAATAAGATGAAATAATAGGGAATAGTCGTACCACAGGGAAGCGTGTTGGGGGCTTATTCCCTTATTCCATTCCCCCTTATCCTCCAAACGAACACGCCCTAATGGTTGCAAGTTTGCAACACCAACATCATATGCAGAAAGTGTTAGAAGAACAATAGGATCCTGATAATTAATTATGCCAACTTCAACCCTTTTTTTGTCTACTAAATGGATCTTAAGTTATAACCCATTTTGTGGTTTTTAATTGTACCCTCTTAAATCAATCTCTATTCCTATTTCCCTCCATGAAAGAAATCCCATCCACTAAAAAGGAGATCCAAAATTTCAAATGGGTGCAAACACCATCCCCACCATAATTAAGCAACTCTTAAAACCCCTCCCACTTCACCATCAGCCCCGCCAAAACCTCCCACAACGTGCCCTCCCAAACCCTCTCCCTCCCCCTTCTCCCCCCCATCCCAACAATGGACGACCCCAAAACCCTAGATCTGGTGAAGGATCTGGTCCTCCGCCTTCTCTCCGTCTCCTCCCCCTCCTCCAACCCCGAGCTCCCCCATCCGAAACTAGCCGACAGCCTCCGGTACGCTCACCGCCTCCTCTCGAGCTGCTTGTGCTCCCCTTCCCTCTCCCCTGACCTCTCCGAGTCCATCAAGCGCCTCCTCGTCTCCCGCGGCCGTTCCTCCGACGCCCTCACCTTCTCCGACCTCCACTCCAGGCTCTCCTCCCTCTCCTCCCGCCCCGGCGCCCCCCGTAGCCTCCCCGCCCTCCTACACCTCCTCGACTCCCTCTCCGACCACCGCCCCCACCTCCCCGCTCCCCTGCCGCAGCCCCCCTCCCATCCAATCCCCACCCGGAAGCCCCCCTCCTTCCCCACCTTCCGCAAGGACCCCGACAACCTCCACGAGATCGCCCTCCGCGAGTACCTCGACCTCGTCCGTGACGACTTCCCTGTCCCCGAAGCTCAATTGGTCCGCGACGTCCTCTACGCAGCACAGGGAATTGATGGGAAGTACATCAAGTACTCCAATTCCTCCGACGGCTACGACTTGCCCCCGGACTCCAGCACGTTCCGTGTTCCACGGGCGACACGCACTTTGATCCGGAGGCTCTGCAAGATCGGGTGGCTGTTCGGTGCTGTCAATGGGTACATGATGGAAGGGACGAGTGGTGACTTGGTTGGTACCGTTGGACAGGCGTTCTGCGCCGCATTGCGGGATGAGCTCGGGGAGTATCACAGGCTCCTTGCTGTTTTGTGGTCGTATGCTGCGGTCCCGATCCCGATGGCGGTCCCTGGATCGGGAGCGAATTCTGGGGATTATTTGTCACTGAGGAGGCTCGCTGTCTGGTTTGCGGAGCCGATGGTCAGGATGCGGTTGATGGCGGATCTCGTGGACCGCTGTCGGTTGCTGCGCGGTGGGGCAATGGCGGGGGCGATCCATGAGCGTTCGCGGCACGGCGATCCGCTCGTGCAGGAGTTCTTGGGACGACTGTTGAAACGCGTGTGCTCGCCGTTGTTTGAGATGGTGAGGAATTGGGTTCTCGAAGGAGAGCTTGAGGACATGTTTGGGGAATTCTTTATAGTCGGGCAGCCAGTGAAGGCAGAAGCCCTATGGAGGGAAGGATACCGGATTGAAACGTCGATGCTCCCGTCGTTCATCTCACAGACACTTGCGCAGAGTATTCTGAGGACCGGGAAGTCCATAAATTTCTTGAGAGTTTGCTGCGAAGACAGTGGTTGGGCCGAGGCAGCGACACAGGCAGCTGCTGACGTGGGTGCTACTAGCAATGGACTTGCTTACGGAGAGACCAACACTCTCGAAGCAGTAGTTGCGGAGGCAGCAGAGAGGGTTGACAAGCACTTGATGGATGTAATGCACCGGCAGTATCAGTTTAAGGACCATTGTCTTGCGATCAAGCGATATCTACTGCTTGGGCAGGGGGATTTTGTTCAGTATTTGATGGATATTGTGGGGCCTCTTCTGACGGAGCCCGCCAACACCATCAGCTCATTTCAGCTAGCCGGGTTGCTAGAAACTGCAATCAGGGCGTCCAATGCTCAGTATGATGATCGGGATATACTGGATAGGTTGAAAGTCAAGATGATGGAGCATGTGGAGGGTGACAGAGGATGGGATGTGTTCTCTCTGGATTATGATGCTCGTGTTCCACTGGATACCGTGTTCACTGCATCTGTGATGAAGCGATACCTGCGGATTTTCAACTTTCTGTGGAAGCTTAAGAGAGTCGAGCATGCCTTAAATGGGATGTGGAAGATGATGAAGCCTAATCGCATAACTACGAATTTATTCGGGAAAGATGCAATTGCACTAAAGCGTCAGTTTGATTCTGCTCTAAGGAGATGCCAAGTGTTATGGAATGAGATGAACCATTTCATCACCAACTTCCAATGTTATATAATGTTCGAGGTTCTTGAGGTTTCGTGGGTGTGCTTCTCGGACGAGATGGAAGCCGCAAAGGATTTGGACGATCTTCTTGCTGCGCATGAGAAGTACCTGGATTCGATTGTAGAGAAGTCGCTTCTTGGAGAGAAATCACAAGACATATATAAAAGCCTGTTCGTTTTGTTTGATCTCATATTGCGGCTGCGTAGTAGTGCTGACAGATGGTTCGAGTACATATATGAACTACAGCCTAGGTGGGCCGTGTTGCGTCTGTATTTTTTCTTGCAATCATGTCACTTGATATGAATTTATGAATGTTTTGCCTATCTTTTCAGGATGAAAAGCAAATCTACTTCAAAAGTGAAAGATCAGCGGAAGTCAAAGACTGATGTATGGCTTGAAGGAGGAAGGAAAAAATTGATGAAACTCGCAGGGGATTTTCTTGGGAAAATGGATGCTGATTTGGATCCAATTGCGAAGGAGTATTCTTCTTCACTAAAAGGTTTCATTTCCCATTTACCCGTACAACAACATGTTGACTTGAAGTTCCTTTCATTCCGATTAGACTTCACTGAATATTATAGCCAGCTTCTACGAGGAAGATGAGGTTCCCATACCTCAGAAATCGTCCGATGTAAAGACATTTAACTGTTGCTGGTTCTCAGAAGAGACAAACGTTGCTTGCGGTGGCTTGTATTTGTAGATGTGATGCCACTAAGATTCTTTGATCGGATTCGGTGCTGGATAATGTCTAAATTCTCTTCATCTTCATCTACAATGCAATGCCACAGTTGCTAATGGTGACTTTCTTGGGGCTGATTTATAAAGTGGAGACCTGAGGGGATATACATATCAGCAGTTTCCCATGGTATGGATTTCTTTTCTAGATTATATAGCAGGATTGTTGTAACTATTATTCATCTATGGTTTCTTGAGAAAACTTGAATGTTGATATCTGGTTTTCATTTATTAAGCTGATCAAATATTCTTTATTTATTATCCGATCATTTTTAGGCAAGAGCGTTGTGTTGTCGAGAATATGCTAACCTACTTTAGAGCCTTGTAGGAGGGTTTGGTTGATGTAATATAAACGAATTAATGTTTAATGAAGTTCGGGTGTAACTCATCTCAAGATTATATCCTTTCTTTCTTAAAAAAACAACCATTTCGTTTAAATGCTCGATTACAAAATGCATAACTGCCTTGTCTGAAGATGCACAACTGATTCGAATGCCAAAATAAAGAGGTTAATCGGAATGATTCCCGGTCAGTGATGTCTAAATAACCCACATTGAAAAAGTCTATTAATCGAGTCTACCAGGAAAGCAAGATAATCCAAGCAAGAAAAATCAGATAGTGAGGGTGATTAGGGTGAAGGGAAAGATCTACTTTCAGTTCGCGGGTTGATGTCAAAGAGGATGACATTCAGGGCTCTTCTTTCCGAATAGTCCTCTACATCCTCACTTCAAAGAGGGGCCATGTAACAGGTCAATCAATCACAAAGACCACCACAAATATATATTCTTGAGATCGGCAAGCAGAGTCTATCTTGTCTTAGTGAGCTCGCGGTCAGAACGGGAAAAGATGATCAGACATGAGGGTCAAGAAAAAATAGTAGAACAGCACTATATAAAAACACTTCACTAGGTGCTGACAGGTCTAGGTCTTTGTGAGTCCGACTTCTTCGCTATAAGCTCACTTTTGCACTCTCTCTTGTTGCTGAGTGCTAAGCATCAGCTAATCGCTAAAGCTTGTCTTTTCTCATCTCCTATGACGGCTGTTTAGGACTGTTTTGATTGATTTTGGAATTTGGATATTACTGCCTGGTCTGAAGATGTGTGAAATTTCCATTTTTTGTTGCATTCATTAATATAAATCATCATTGGTTCTTTTGTTTTGAAAGCATCCTCTTTTTTACTTGTTGTCTCATGGATTCAATGACTAGAGATTGGTATCTGTTTCTTTTGCTGTAACCTATCAATCATCTACTTCACGTTTGTTATGAATAAACTTTAAAACTTTTAATTGCTTTGAAAAGCCTATTTACTTTTTATTGAGGGACCTAAAAATGTAACATTTGTTCACCATCGTATAACGTTTATATGTGCTCCACCAGGGCTGGCAGACAAGTTTCTACAGGCATTAGTACTATGTACAGCTGAGAGGATTTTTGTTTAGCTCCAGTGCCATGAGTGCACACATTGTAATTCTGGGGGTGTAAAAAGCTGCGGTTTCAGTCTTCGCGAGTGTTCAATTTGAGCTTGCAAATTTCACGTTATTGACATGGTTCTTGTCTGGCAACTCTTGCATTTTGTTTCCCGTTTGTTCTAGCAGTGCTTACGTGTACAATGATGCCACCAAAAGAAGGTAATGTCTGGTTTATGTAATGGTTGTTTTTGGTTCTATTCAGATTTTTCAATAGTTTATAAATATCAAGTTTTCCACTTTTTTCAAATCCAAATGATGCCCTTTAGAGATTACTGCTCATCCGAAAATTCATACAAGGAAACGGTTGAGCACAACTTAAAAAGCCAGAAAATTGGGAGACATCCAACACATCTCCATGTATGGCCAGTCCAACACACAGACAACTGTGAAAGGACGAGCATGCTCCCATCTTCTTTGAAAGATGGCTCCCGGTACAACCTTTACACCCACCCACTCTGAAAGAGGACCAAAATGCACTGAGAGATGTATCCAACCATGATAGACCAAACATGATGCAACATGGAAAGGTGAATTAGGGCTCATTCCGCCAATTTTTATTTAATTTTATGTCTGTTAATTAGTCTATCTAATTAGGGTCAAATATTTTTATTATTAATTAAGTCAATTGCAAATTTTATTTCTAGGAGATCGTTTGTGATCTCAAAGTAATCAGTTAGTTGTTAGAGTCTATTTAGGATTTAATTAGCTAGTTTGTTTGGAAGGTTAGAGAATAATTAGGATTTCTTAGGATTTTATTTTGATTTTATTCCTCTTTCTATTTTTGTTGTCCCACCTCTCATATATAAAGGGGATGGTAGTCATTTGTTTAAGGCAATCATTGTCAATCAAAATTGAGATTTTATCTCCTATCTCTCCCTTCTCCATTGACACGATTTCCGTGATTCTTCTTCTCCAAATCCCTCGCAACTGGTGAGCATTCTCTTCTTCCTCCCTCTAATTTCTTCTCCATCAAATATTTTCCACCGTCAAAATTATTTTGTCACTGGTGAAATCCCTATTTGCAACAATTGTTATCAGAGCATGACCCTCACATCGTCCTCATGGTCTGACAATACGTACAGATGTTCATGCAGACACACAATGAAAGATTCTCATTCGACAGAATGTAAACGGCGAGCCGAAGAAGCCTACAACAAAGAGTTGATGTCCATATTGCTCGAATTTCAGTCGAGTCTACTGGAGTTGGTTGCAGATTTTCGGACTTGAGTGTCATTGGATTGACTCCATCACTATCTGTATCGTTACAACTACGCAAAGCCGCTGTCCAGGAGGTTCCCGAAACTCCATCCACCTCCCCGACGTTGCTGCTACCGCTACCAACCCCGGCTCCAGATCTGTTACCACTCTCAAAGCCGCCCACAACTGTTGTCCAGCCACCCAAAGTCGCTCTCCAGGAGGTCTCTCAGCCACCCCCACCTTCGTTATAGACACCGGTGACAACCACGACCCCATTCTCGCAACCTACCGTGAATGTACCACATATAAAAGAAGAAAAAAACCTATCTCCAGCTGTTGTACATGAGGCTTTAACCTTGTTGCCATCACCATTTTTTTCACCCACACCAACCACTCAGCCATCACTATCTCCGCTAACATCAAATCCATCCCCAACATCTCTCCTGCCACCATCACCTTTTACAATGCCCCCATCGGTTCCAGCCACCCCAGCCCCACCACACCCATCAACACCGACACCACCACCACCACTACGGTACCTCAACTCCGTCGTTGCATCCCAAGCTTATCTGACATGCAACCAAGAAACATCGTGCCACCTCCTCGAGCAGTATCACCGCCAATGCCTCCTCCCATCTTTGGTCCACCATCGACGCTGCCAATGTTGGAGAGACCTCCACCGTTGCAACCAAAACCGATGTAGGCGTTATCGCCTCTGGCGCAGTTTGCACCAGCACATCCGCCAATCTTGCTATCGCTCCCCTTTGTTTTGGAAAAATCGAACCCTAACAAGAGAAAGGGGTTTCTCTCTTATCAGTTATTTCATCTCCAAGAAAAGAGATAAAAATGTATACTGGGATATTATAATGGGGCCCCTCAGCAAGATTTTTTTACCAAAAGGCTAAAGTGGAACAAGGTATAGAAAGAGGAACATATTTAAGTAAAAGGGTAGAAACATTGCTACTATTGCAGCACTACCCCTCAGTGAAAAGAAATTATAAGCGTAACATTTAAAAGAAGAAAATGAGGAAGACATGATCAACGATTTAGACGGAAATTTCGAATGCTCGGTTCAGAGATCAAACAATTCATCAACAGATGAATTTTTCGAAATGATAGAGAGCCGATACAGTGTGGAACGACGAATTATGGCTCAATCCATCAATTTTAATTTTATTTTATGTCTGATAATTAGAGTCTATCTAATTAGGGTCAAATATTTTTATTGTTAGTTGAGTCCGTTGCAAAATTTATTTCTAGGAGATCGTTTGTGATTTCAAAGTAATTAATTAGTTGGTTAGAGTTCATTTAGAATTTAATTAGCTAGTTTGTTAGGCAGCTCATATCCACTACCCCCACAGCTCCAAAGCCTCCAACCCTTTCTTGGATGCTACAAGTCAACCATCCTACCACAACCACACCTCCGAAGCCTTCCCAAGCTGTTGTCCATGTATTTTCGTACCCATATCTACCACTTCTGGAGTCTTCTCCAACATCTTCCACCACCCTAACAACACCAACATCATCCTCACGGCCCCTTCCTCCATTCATACGACCTCCAGCTGCAACTTTACCATCTTTCGCCCTACCAGCAGCCCCACAACATCATTCCATTGCAGCAGCACCTCTCGGCACCTCCACCCTTTCATGCGACATCCATCAGCTAGCACTCAAAAGCTGTCACCACTGAAATCAACATCCCCTCAATAGTCCTTCCTCGTGTCGAGGTAGAGCAGCATCCCTGTCGGAGGAATTCCCCTCCCAGCATAAGTTGTAGATGCACCCCGTGATCGTCTTTCGTCATCATCACCGCCTCAGCCGCTGAGATCGTTGCCGCCGCCACCCTTGCTCAAAGAGGTGCCACCATCATTGGATGGGAAGGGAGGAAACCCTAAAGGTTTTTCTTTCCATTTCGATTTGATTTTTATCCCATAAAAAGAAGAGGTTGTTTTGGAATATTTGCAAGGAAACACCTCACCCAAAAGCTCTTTATCAAAAGGGTAAAGTTGAGAAGTGGACAAAGGCAATGCTTTATTCTATTGAAGGGGTAGAAGATTACATGGAGGCTCATCTTTCCACAAATATTACAAAAGAAACATTGGGAATGAACTAATGTTTATGATTCATTGGGTCAAATCCGACACTTGATGCATCTGAAAATCAACCATTCGTCAATAGAATTTTTTCGAAGCGGCAAAGAGCTTATGCAGCGTGAAACAAATAATTATGGCTCTATTTTCTGTCTGTCCATTAAGTTAATTAAATTAAGGTCGAGTTAATTTTATTGAGTCCGTTGCATTTTTATTTTAAATAAAAAGATCGTGTGTGATCTCTAATCAATTAGTTAGTTCGTTATATTAAGCAGTTAGTCTGTTAGAGATATTTAGAGTCCAAATCATGATTTTATTTTATTTTGATTTTATTTCTCTTTCTATTTTTGTAATATCCCCACTGTTATATAAAGGGGATGGTAGTCATTTGTTTAAGACAATTCAGAGTCAAAAAATTGAGATTTATTTCATATCTCTCCTACCCGTCTCTCTTCTCCCTCCACGCGATCTTCACACTTCTTCTTCCTCAAATCCCTCGTATGACGCATTCGACGAGTTTTTCTCTTGTCATACCCTCTTTTTTTCTCCACCAAATACTTTCACTCTCTCTTTTTTCTCCACCAAGTATTTCCACCATTAAAATTCATTTTTCACCGCTACGAATTCTTATTTGCATCAAAACACCAACAAAAACTTTTCTCATCTTCCCGTTTGCCAGATATATCACAACCTATTTAGACCTGGGGGCATTTGAAAGGAGAGTCGCAGAGAAATATGGGTTTTTATATTGTGTGAAAAGGAAAGGAGGTAATAGCAGAAATCTGGGATCACTCGTTGACAGGGATCAAAAGATGCTTCTAGTTGTCAAAAGAACGTAAAGATTCTTTTAATTGAAGTGTTGCTGTCGACGTGATTTCACGAAGTCTGAAAAACATGTTGAGGGCATGTCTCCTACATGCCAATCAAAACATTCGTTACGGCTGAACTGACCGAGTATCAATAACTTTCAAAATCGAAGTTTATTTTTTTCTTTTAAAAATGCACGAATAACTTAAATTTACTGTTCCCTTATGTTTACGGGGGTGTATGGAATTTTGACGCGTAAGACTGCATGCATTCAAAAGTCTTTTTTCTGGCATTATGAATGAACATACTCACTTTATAGATTTTGATTTTCTGATCATCTCTAAATGGGTGGACGCCATTTATGTCCTGTGTTAATTTGCTATAGTAAGCTGGAGGCAATGAGTAGGAAGCATCGGGATGATTTGACATTTATGTTCAATTACTTGGTATCCAGAACTTGTTTGTAAGAAATAATTTTAGGATCAGACTCCATCTCTTTCCAATCTATATTCAAGACCAGTCGTATTCTGCCAATTTTTTGAATCTTCGATCTCGAACCATTTCATCTTTACCTAAATTGGAAGGCAATTTCTTCTTTATTGTTGTTCAGCAGCATATAAAAATTATGCCTATCACAATATATTTAAAGTGAAATCTAAGGAATATTAACATTGAGAAATTTAGTTTATAAAACTTATAGTTACTTCAACATCTCTCTAAAGGGCTAACAATTATACAAGAGGATCGTTTCTGAGAACAAGTGGTTGAATGTTGGATATCCATGGAGTGCACATGATCGGCAATTGTGCGACTCGTAGGTAAGCTTGTGGCTCTATGTAAGTGGTGAGTTCAAAGTGGAGTTACGAGCTGTTCGCAACGCTCGCAGGGACACCGCATCATAAACTAAGGTATGCATGCTCGATGGTATTGGGGACTACCTAGACCTTTTTTTGAGGCCTTAAAGCAGGGGGATACACTCAATGGTGTTCGCCCCAAGATACTAGGACCTTTTACCTTTAGAGTTGGAGGAGAACCATGTTGGAAGAGGATAAGAAAAAGGTAATAGAATGGAAATAAAGAACCAGATATAAATGGATCAAAGAAGAAGATGTCAACACCATATTCAGTGGCTTCTGGTAGAAGTTGTAGTAACTTCATTCATATCATGGTCATGAATGGAGTTTGCATAGAAGGTGACCGCCAAATGGGCACGGTGTTGGCGGACTATTTTCACAATTTTTTCCATAGGGAGGGTCACAAACAATGGATATTGCTAGGCATGGGAGCCTAGATGATAGGAAGAAAATAGGGACCGTCGACAAAACCATCCTCAACATCACCAACCAGCCACCTCTAGATAAAAAGATAAATTTCCAACCCGCAAACCTTTGCTCCGTCTTCTCAATCACTGGAAGCCAATTGGTCACACGCATCTTCACTTCTACCAGAGGCACACCAAGATAGCGCATGGGCAAACCCCTACGCGGAGATCGCAACCAACCCATACATAACTCAATCTCCTCTTCCAAGTCAGACAACATAAATCCTGACTTCTCCATGTTAAGTCTCAGCCCAGGCACATCACCGAAAATGTCAAGAACCACCGATAGTCCTCTTAAACTTTGTGAGCCCCCCTTTGCAAAATGATCATGTCATCCGCATACTGAAGAATAAGAATCAAAATCTCCTTTGAGTATCCATTGAGAAGCCCCTTGTGATTGCACGATCAACCCTAACTGACAAAGCATTAATCACAGGAACAAACGGGGGGGGGGGGGGCAAACAACAACCCTGACGAACACCTCATTGCGATTGGAAATCACCTCCCCTTTGGCTGCACATTCACAAGCATAACACATGATGCGGCCGAACACCTCTTTATCCAAACAATCCACCGATCAGGAAAGTCACATTTGAAAAGTGATGTCCAGATGAACCGCTAATCCACACAATCATAAGCTTTGGAAAAATACACCTTCCACAAAATTCCCTTAGTTTTCCTCCTATGACAATGTGCCATAATCTTAGAAACTAAAACCACACTATCCATGAGTTGCCTACCAGGAATAAAAGCACTCTGAAGCGATGAAACAATTGTGCTCAACAACCCTCTCAACCAATTTGTCAAAACTTTTGCCATAATCAAGTATACCGCATTGGATGGAGCAATAGGACAGTACTACTCAACCCTTATGACACCATCTTTCTTAAGGAGCAGGAATAAGAAAGATCTGTTGATTCGATCAAAGTCATAGTTTCCTTCCGCGAATTCAACCATCAACTCCATCACATCCTCAACTATGAGATCCCAAAATTCATGGAAGAAGAAGATTGAGAACCCATCAAGCCTAGGGCAACCATACAGATTCATCACAAAGACGGCCTCATGAACTTCGGATAACTTATACGGTCTCATCAACAACTTCGCATCCTGATTAGAAATGCGGTTAAGACGATTCAACATAAAGACGTCCTCATGAATTTCCTGTAACTTAAACGATCTCATCAACAACTCCACATCCCGATTAGATCCCCAATCATCTCGACCCGCAGTGTGGGGCATGCCTGCTCATGTTCCTGAAGTAACCCATCACTACTCCCCCGACCTTATCCGCTGTGTGGAATTCTATACTCTCAACCTCAATTGAGCAGATAAATTTCTCCTCGTTCTACCATTTGCGACAGTATGAAAGAACCTAGTATTTGTGTTTCCTTCCTTTAACCATTTCTGTTGTGACTTCTGCCTCCTCTAGGATCTTTTGAACCACCCTGTAATTCAAGAACTCCTCCTCTAGCTCCTTGTCGTCCTCCAGTAAGTCCAGCCGCACCAACTCATCCTGAGCATGATTCCTTTTTAATTCACGTGCAACACGAGTGTCCTTTTGGAATGTCATCAGTCTACGTTGTAATGCTGCTAGGTTCAACGACAACCTCACAATATCTGAACCCGCCACCTCCAACTTCGTCCAGAAGGAAATAACCAAATCATAGAAGCTCTCCTCCGGCATCCATCTCCGCTCAAATATGAAGTAAGACGAGAAACCTCTCCCACTGGATGTATCCAAACACATCAACGTATGATCAAACCTATATTTAGGAAGAAATGTGATCGTAGCTACACTGAAAACATCCAAGGCTTCGATCGACAAGAGAAAATGATTAATCTGTGAACGGGAAGACGAGCTCCTCCACATGTACTTGCAATTCGCTACATCCAAAATCTCCAGAGTTGGATTCTCCACCACTTCAGCAAAAGGGCCAGAGCCAGGGTCCTGCACACATCTCCCAGCTTGCTTATACTCAGCATACATCATGACCAAGGTTTGAAAAAACTAAAGACGGAATGAATCATTTTTCTTGAAAGCGAGGCGAGGTGTAGCCTCAAAGCGGTCAAGGTGTAAGCCTCAATTTGTATAGAAAAATAATTTCAAAATGTATAATAAATGTATTTATTGGTGAAATAATCTAATCTGACAAACATATAGTATATAACAATGTAATATACGATGATATTATGTAAAAACATGGAAAAATGATATGTCAATGCCATAAACCTTTCTACTAAATTTCTACCCAGCCAAAAGGAAATCATTAGCTATAACTATCACTAAAATATTTAGTAAAAAGGGATTGGCTATAGTTGTCATTATAGATATCCAAGTTGTTGATATGAATCATATGATTTGAATCCTAACCGTATGTTCTACTGAACCCAGATGAAGAATGGTCTGATGCCCCCCTGTGCCACCATACACTACCAGTACGGGGGTCACACGAAATAACTGGACATGTTAATGGTAAATATGAATATGAAAGAGGTCAAATTTAAGCATTTATCTTTCATAAATATATACTCAACAACTAGGCCTTTATAAACATGAAAATACCAATAGGACTAATTATTTCTTTAAAAAATGCTTGAAAAAAATCCCTAACGCCTCACCTTGCGCCTTGCCCCGCCTCGACCGCCTTGCCTCGCCGTGATCGCCTCAGGCATTCGAGGCGCACGCCTCAGCTAGGGGGTCCGAGGCGGTCGCCTCAAGGCGTTTTCCCTCTGCCTCGTTTTGCCTCGAGTGCCTTTGCGCCTCGAGGCACATTTTTTCAAACCATGATCATATGACATTGAAATCACCCCCCACAAACCAAACAACCTTCGAGAAGTTATCCCTAATCACCTGCAATTTACCCCACAGATCTACATTCAGAGATGCACAAAAAATGCCATACATGAGGTGACAACAAAGTGAGATTGGTTCACTTTGCTTACTAAAGCAACCGTAACTGAGTGTACTAGAATTACCTCATCAACCAGCTCAAAATGGCTCACATTCCAAGGAACAACAATCTCCCTGGAACTTCCATTCGTCAAAACCACCCCGAATTCATTGAGATGGGGACCAGAAGTAGTGTTCAATCTCGCAGAATCCCATGAATCGATCTTGGTCTCTTACAAACAAACGACATCAATCTTCCACGTCGCCAACATGGAGCTAAATGCCAACCGCTTCTCTGGTTGATCAAGCCTACGCACATTCCATAATTGAAGTTCATTTGGAAATCGTGGGGGACAATCCCGGCCACCTAAATTCCCATTTCTACAACATAATAGTTTAAATATTAAAGATTAGAGTAGGAACTTCTATTCTAGTGCAATGATGAGAAGCTTCTTCAGTTGAGAAGGCGTGATCTTAAAAAAAGTCAAATTATCATAAAATTAGTTCATATGGCCAAGGCTTGCACCTCACTGCCTCATATGCCTCACCGCCTCATCAACACCTTGAGGCTTATGCCTCATAACTTATGGGTGAGGTTTAAGCTGGCTTACGCTACACCAGCTTGATGTGCATTTTTTAGAACAATGGTTCTAAATGGAAAATTGGCACTTATTAGTCAATTTCTCCTTGTGTGAAGATTGCACTTGATACGTGAGGGAGGGTTTATGAATGATTCATTCCTTATTTTAAGGTGCCTTGCTTTCGAGATGTGGGACATATGCACAATCTTAATTGTTCACAGGAAAAAAAAATAGGGGATGCGAAAATATGAAAGGTAAGAGGAATAATTGTGAACATATCACTTGTGTGGGATTTGTGTGGTACTGCACAAGATGAGGGAGGCAGCAAACCAACCCTTCCAAGAGATGATGTTGAGAAAGGGATTTGAGGGTAGATGACAGAAAAAAATCTATGAGCAAGATGGATAAAAGGCAAGCTTAATCCACTCATTTAAATTATCATATTACATAATTTAATATCTTAATTTCTCATTACATAGGAGTAGGTTGCTTTATGTAGAGAATCGATCAAAATAACCAATCATTGTGACTTTTAGATTTTCACTATAATTAAAATATAATAAAAATTAAATTACAATAAAATAGCAAAGCCTTCTCCAATTATTAATAGGGTCGGTTACATGGATTCTTGCTCTAATCCATATTGAAAGATTTGACTATTTTTTTACGTTGGTTGTCGACTACCTAACGCAACCCCCACAAGGGGGGTTTGAACCATGGTCTTTTGGGTGGTAGGCACATTGCACGACCACTAGACCATTTAAGTGGGTAAAATTGAATTACAATGTATATAAAAAAACAAATTAGATATTTTGGGTGGCATCAACTCTCTCCGCTTTGAAAAACTCATTTTTTGGCTAGTTGTCTAAGTGGTAAGGGCCATTCGTTATATTAGAATTAGCTGACTGAATTTGCTACTTGTTAGACGAACTTCTTTATAAATCTTCATTATCTTCTTGAACCATCATCTTAAAGGAAAATCTTTTAATAGCATTGCTGCAAGTTTTCCAGTGGTTTCTTTGTCATATGGAAATCTTAAAGATTTCAGACAGTCATGGAGTCCGTTAGGGTTCTTCGATGATGCAACTGTGGTGGGGAGTAATATTTGTCAGCACGACCTCATAGACTAGTTGCACTGAGCTTTGCCCGACTAAGGTGCAAGGCATAGGGAGTTTGTGGCGGTGGATATTAAAGTCTGTTGATGAGTAGTGAAAGGTGGCTATTATGTAGGGTGCCACATTTGATGGGGGTGATGAGGTGATGGCGGTAGCAAGGGTTAAGATAATGAGGCTTCAAGGTAGGAAGTTCAGGTGTGGAAAAAAGCAGAAAATGGATATAGGAATAGTTCAGAGGTAGACAAATGGATGGAGAAGACACTGAGAGAATGGGACAAAAGAAGGGATGGAAAAGAGAATGAGAGATTTGGTGGGAGATGAGAGGGAAATGGGTCATGGGAAATGGATGTGCAAGAATTTTACTTGATGGAAGTGTAAGCAGGGGCATTGTGCTTGAGAAAGGTGTTGATGCATGGGCCTGCTTATTCTCCTTAAGAAATGTGATTTCCATGTAAAGTATGCTCAGTATACCTTGAATCTTTTAGCAAGAACTTTGAAGATCCATCAATTTGTAATTACAAGAAGACGAGACGTGACTTGTACTGAGTTGTCTTCTTCGAGTAATTTGTTGGAACACCAAGTTTTAAGATGACTTGATGGTTATGCTCTTATATGAAATGACACAATCTAAATTTTCGAACCATAATGGGGTTGGCAAAGTGTGTGAGGGTAAGAATAACACACCAGTCGTGTGCGGTTTTGTGGAAATGCTTGGAGGTGCATGAGATGATAGAGGGAGCTCATCAAGCTATGGAAGGGAGAGAAATGGGGTTGAGAAGGGGAATCGAGGGTTGTGGAAAAGACAGAAATCCTGCGAGAATCAATTCAAAAACCAATTGCTAAACCATACATTTTTCATTCTATCTCATTACATTGGAGTAGATATCTAGGGATCACTAGCATTCGACTCTTCTCTCCCCTGTAGCCAGAGACGGTGGTCCGAACCCCAACTTCACAGTGCTTTCATAGTTCCCCTGGGGACCGAGGCCCATATATCTAGCATCAGCACCACCCAGACATCATCAGCTACAAGGTCCCATCTATCCTGCCTTGCAGCAGGGGCAAGGGTCCCCTGACGGGCAACCCTAAGGATTTCTACTAGGTGGAGAAATGTCTTCATTTCTAGTCTCATCCCTCGTCAACACCCGGACTAGTAATTCACTTAAAGGCTCACCTGGAACAAATATAGCTAGAATAATTCTTTACCTCCAGCTTTCGACTAGATTAAAGGCGGGCATGGTGTAACAAGTTTCATTTCTTATCCCTAGCATCTTAACGCTTAATAGTGTGTTGTGCGGAAGGTAATATGTAGACAAATCATCAATAAGTCATCAAAACCCGTGCGAGTGAACTAGTAGTTGGAAGTCTCAGAGTGGAAGAGCTACATAGCTGGAAGCCTCATAGTGGAAAGGCTATTTGAAATCTGATCTTGTTTTGGGAATTTCATTAAACCTATGGGGTCAGCCGATCTCCTATTCGTAAATCTATCCCCTCTCTGTCATTTCTGTTCTGTACCTGTGCAAGGCCACTTCCTCAACTCTCTCGCCGATCCAAAAGGATATGATGGAGCAACAATCTAAGCTTTGTCTATCCAATAGAAGCATCAGTTTGTTCTAAATTGGGATTTTTACAATAATCTAAAATGCAATACAATAAAATCACACCTAGATATTTTTGGCTGCTGCTAGATGCAAGCTAAGATTGTGATGAACACTTTTTCTATGCAATAAAATCACACCTAGATATTTTTGGCTGCTGCTAGATGCAAGCTCAGATTGTGATGAACACCTTTTCGTACTTCCTAATCAAGTTTTAGGATTTGAGAGTGTATCTTGTATGGAAGAATTTCTTGAATTGCAAGGTTGCATAATGTATTCGGTCAGAAAGGTCTCTATATATTAATATTTGCACGGTTAATAAAATTACTTGATTTTGTATTTGTGTATTTATATATATTATTATGTTTGATACGTATATTATTATATATTTACAGGTATTTATATATTTATATATTTATACAGATTTTGTTGTTTACGAGATTAACATAATAAGACCAAAGTAACATTTGATCTTCCATCAAACATTATTGCATCTTACTTGGTGCCATGGCTTTATTGGGGGGATGTTTCTTTGAATTCTTTGTTTCAATCTTTGGCTGATAATGGTGCCAAAATCGAACATATGTTGTTGGCTACTATCAAATAATTCTTATGAAGTGGACCTTATATGGTTTTGTTGAAATCCTCCTTTTTCCTGAAAAGCAAGCTTATACAAATTTGATATCCTAAGGTAGAGTTTCTCTGAGTAGGAAAGATGGTCTTTTGAAGTGTCGACATGCCTGAACATTGAAGAAACAGTAAGGGGTGGCAGTGATCAGACCTATCTTCTCGAGCAGACTTATTAAGTACAAAGCTTAAGAAAGCTATGCATTTCTTTGGACTGGTGGGATGATGCGAGCTTATTATATCCCATCTTTGTTTCTTCGAACGATATTGCTTCCCCCTTTGGCTCGGAGGTGTCAAATCTATGCAGTTCAAGTGGTGATGTTGGTGTGGGCAGAATGAGGACGAATTGATCTCAATTCCATTTTCTCTATAAATTTCACCATAATGGACATTCGAATCCTTTAGCTTGGAGGCGTCAAAATTATCCTTTCGACAATGGCGTGCTTGGGCAGGAAGCTGCTTATATTTTCTGTGTTCTTTACCATGATGTTTATCTGAATTTCCAGGTGCCTGAATAATAGGGTAATGATACAACAGTTTCCCAAGTATGATATAGAGAGATATAACTTGTGTTTCTCAAGTACTGGTGCTGGATTCTCAATGAACTGTGCTTCACATGCTCTATATAAATACTGAGATTCAAAAGTGCATGTTGCTGGTTATGACCCTCCATGGATCTGTTGAAGAATCCATGCAGCTCACCCATACATGAGGAAGTACTCGGTTTTTGCGTACTTGCTAATGTAGATGTTATCCGAAAGACAGATTCATCAAATATCACCAATCTAAGTTGTGGCTGCAGGGGCTTCTGTGTTTGGGGAAGCAACGACGCGGACTCGCTCATCAAAAAACTAATGTCCAGCATTGACGTTGTTCAGAACTGGATTGAGATCCTTGAAATGCTATGTACTTGCAAAAATAGAGGATTTTTGTTTGCTGATGGCTGGCTTGTTGAAAGTGGCCGACAATCCGAATTCCCTGCAACTTGTTTTGCTATTGTTTAGTCTTATTCTAATGCTGGTTTATCATGGAGGTGCTTGTTCCTTCATGTGATAGATGGTTATAATAGGTTTTGCGTCGTAATGCATTGTATGATGACGGAAATAAATTGTTGCTGGGGTTCTTTTTGATCTTCCTGGCATTCTTACGATATCAGGTGCGCGACATTTTGAATCTAGAATTGTTGGTTTCGGTCTTGACCCATCGCCAGTGCTTCTTTTCCTGCTATTTTATTGAATCATGTCTAAATTAATTTTCCCCCTTAAGTTTGGAGCTTTTAAAGTTTATTTCTTAAACTCTATGAGCGGTGCATTTGATGCAGAGTTTCGCCTTTCTTGAAGGGTGAGTTGTTACATTCAGACCCTAATCAGTTACGAGCAAGGTTTAAAAAATTGGACCAGGCCGGGCGGTTGGACCGGTTGGACTGGGAAGCGGCCACGACCTGGTTGGTTCGGCTGGTTTTATGTAATTAATTTTTTTTTAAAAAAAAGAAAATAAAAAATCGGGTCCAATCGATGGTTGGACTGGGTTGACCAGACCAGGTTGACCTAGATTGATCCAGTTTTGATGGTTTAATATATTTACAAAAATAAAGGTTTAAATAATGAAATAATAGGTTTTTATCACTTATGCCTTAACTTTTACAATTTCAGTTATAACCCGCTCTTTTTTGGAACATAACTTGTGTCACTACTTTCTTAGAGTAATTTTCTAGAAGCTATTATAAATAAATTATGACAATATTATATTCATATATAATGTTAAAAAATATGACTATTTTATGTAGCGTTTACTCGAAATAGACAATCATGTTATTCTATTGAAAGATTTGATATTTTAAACAATTATTTTATTGATTATAAATACTTTTTACCTATATGTATTCGGTTTTATTGGTTCAAAAAATCGGTTCGATCGGCTGGACTAGTAATTTAGCTCAGTCTGATTTTTTTTTGATAGGGATGATGATGTCATGCTGGCATCATCACTGATTTGATCGGTTTGGACTGATGGTCTGACCTGGTTGGACCAAACCGAAGACTGATTGGTTCAATGTCCGGTCCAGTTTTAAAAACCTGATTTCGAGACAAGTCTTGTAGTTTTCCCAATTACGTTGTAATCCGTGGTGCAAAACAAAAATAAAATGGACAAAATATAGTTGTGGATCACTTGTGCAATCCAAAGTAGTGCATTTCGCCTTGAGCGTCTGTTCACCAGCAAAATTTTCTCGCTTGTGATGCACTGCTCTATGTAATGTAACCGTATATAAATACCAGTCATTACTAGGAAAATATTAGTATAAATAAATAAATAATATAGTAAATTTAAATCAACGGATGTTGGAACTAATACACATCTTGTCATTTATTCGAGCAATTGAAAAAAATATGAAAGAATATATTATTTGTAATAGATACATCAATAAACATTTTTTTCTTGAACACGATGCCCCTGATGTGATTAATTTGGTGAGATAAATTACATATTTGGTGACGACCATCCATTTCATCCATTGCATTTTGAGTTCACCACATTCTCTGGGCTGTTGGCAATCTTGGCCACACATGCATGGAGCTGTGGCTAGTGACAAACAATCTTCTTCGTAATAGAATTTATCAGGGTATAAAAAACCGGATTGGATCGGCAGGTTTGACCGGGAACCGGCCCGACCCGATCTGTTCGGTCGGCTCTTTATAATTAATTTCAAAAAAATAAAAAAAAAATAAAAAATCAGGTTCGTCCAGTGGTCGGACCGGCTTGACCCGAATTGATCTTGTTTTGATGGTTTGGTAATTTTCAAAAAAATAAAGGTTTAAATAATGAAATAATGGGCTTTTTATCAAACAACACTGTACAACAATGTTTTTGAAACTGAATCAGACACAAAACCAGAAATCTTATCGAAATGGTCGAATCGGATTGAACCATGTAATCAAACAGGTTCAATTGGTTGATGACATCGTCATTATTTATAATTGAAGTAAATCGGAACGGTGAAAAAAAAGTTGTTGAATCGGCTAGTGAATCTAAAATGAAATAAAATATATATAATATACACTTAAATATACTTGAAATATAAATAAAATACATGGATAATGTATATATTTCACACTACACATATTCTTTTTGTATACACCATCAAATATCACACATATCATATATATATTATATTTGGACTAGTTGCTCTATAACATGATAGTAGTTTAATTATATTTAAAACCTACCACATGTAAAAAGTTGTGTTAGTGTAGTTGGTTTAAAGTTTCAAGTAGATAACAAAGGTCATGGGTTTAACTTTCACTACCAGCAATATTTTTAAATTATTTAAAATGAGATTTTACCTGGCAAACTCTATAAACTATTTAAATTACCTCTACGATCTTTTGCACAACGTAATTACCCATCGACCCTGTAAATTACCTCAAGAACTCCCACGGGCTTCAAACAGATTAACCGGAGGGTTAACGGGGCAAGAGTTGGCAAGTTTATAGGGTTGAGAGGGGAATTATGTTGTTTCAAAGGTCGTGGAGGTAATTGGTAAAGTTTATAGGGTCTGTCGGGTAAAATCCCTTTAAAAATTAAACGCATTCAACTTCGATTGAACATGGTTGAATTGGGTCAACAAAATAGGTTGAACCGATCGGGTTAATTAAAATTTGAATAATCGAACTGAATCGACATATATCGATTAACCGGACCGATCCAGGTCCGATTCACCGGTCGAGCTGATCGAACCAACCTGTCTAATCCGATTTTCTCAAAACATTGCTCATCCGGAGAAAGATTGACCCCTAACACCGGACTCTAACGGAAAAATCCACAGGAATCCGTACTTACCCTTTAACGATTTCCTAATGTGAAGTGATATTACAGGAAAAGGCACCTCCAGCACACGCGAACATCCCATACAAGGTTTTAGAAACCTAATTGAACCGGTCGGTTCGATCGATTAAACCAAGAAGCAAAGAAAAACTGTTCAATAATCCGGTTTTAATTAAAATATAAAAATCAGATAAAATCGGTCAAAATCTGGTTACATCATTCAACCACTGAAATAAACCAACGGTTCAACCATTTATTTTTTGACAAAAAATAATCTCTAATATTTTCAAAAATGCAATCTTTTAAAAACTACTCATAATCTAGTCTCATTCTAATTCGTAGTACGGCACTCCTTTATTATTTCTTTTTCTATATGTGTCAATGACCAAATATCGTTTTTTCCATTGTGCATGAGGTTGTCTACTTCCTACAACAACAAACTATACATCTGCGTAAAGGCGAAGCTGACATATTCTTACTATGAGAAGCAATAGATTAAAAACACTTGTCATCAACTAGAGTTTGAATAATTTTATAAATGTTAATTTTTATACATCACATCTATGTACTTATAAAAATTTTACAAAATATATTTATTATGCACTTTGAGTTTTTTAATAACATTTATACCCATATTTTTTGCAACTTCACTTGTTCTCCTATATTTTAAAAATTATCAAAATATTATTCTTATGTTGATATAATATGTGAGCACAAATGTACTAATAAAAGGTCACTACTATGCGTTTTGTAAAAATATAAGGCCATGCATGTGCATGCAAAAAAAAATAGAAGTATAAGTGTTATTGGAAAAACTTGGAAGGACACAAGTGTACAAGTCATCTAATGATATGATGTAATATTTTTTCATATCTATTGGTATGATATACTGGTCTAACTCGGTCCGACCTGGTTGAACAGATGCAAACACATTCTTTACTGATACATGTCTATTAGTTACTTATGTGGCAAGGACGAGCGATCAATTGATCACTTCCTGTTAGAGATGCTTACTACCGTTCCGCAGCAGGGTGGTTAATTGCAACTGTCGCTATGTGCTCACTCTCGTTCGCAGCCAATAAAGGGAACCCAATGACCATATTCTTCCTCAATTTGAGTTTTGCTTAACTCTTGAATTCACTCAAGGACATATTCGAAGTCATTTTGATCGTCTGGTTTGTGGATTCCGAGCAGATATAGTGACCAAACCTAATAAGATAGCAATTACAACCCATCGGGAATAAGTAGGATTAAGGATGTGGAATAAGTTGAATAAGTGTCTCTTATCTTTTCGGATGGAAAGATACAAACAAGGAGAATAAGGTGGATAAGGATAGGTAGTGTGGAATAAATATAGGAATAATGTGGAATAATTGGATAATGAGAATAGCTATACTCTTGAGAACCGTGCCGAACGAGGAATTAACCCCTTATTTTAATGCTTGTTCTCCAAAATGAACATGGCCTATAAATATTAATTTTTTAGTTCCTCTATTCAATGCCAATATGTAAGAGGTTTAAGTGTTAATTTCAAGCGTTCGAGTCTCATTAATTAATATATCACTTAATCAATACATTCAGACATAAAACTACATTATTCTTTTTACATTTTTTCCCGTGTAAAGCACGACTTACACACGGAAGCGGATCCTCTGTTGTAATCTCATTTTTTTCCCGATTTCGATTCCAAAATCCAACCTTATAAATTGAATTTTATATTAATGCTCCACATATCCTCCGAATTTCGCTCAAATCGAATGTCATTTGCTATTGTATCTTAATATTTGAAGATTTGAGCCCTTTTTAAAAGGAATTTAAGTTCCTTATATATTATCTGTATCTTCAAACACTAAGATGAAACAGCAAATGACCTCCGATTTGAGCGAAATTTGGAAGACATGCATAACATTAATCTAATATTCAATCTATAAGGTTGGATTTGAGAATCAAAATAATATTTTTTTAATTACAGCAGCTATGCTGCAACGAGAGTTACATCAGAGGGTCCGCTTTCCTTGCACGCTACTTATTGGTACGAGATATCATGTCATCATCATACATTGTTTTAGCTTCTCTCAACATGTCATGTGAGGATTTGAAGAGAATATATCCGGTGGTTTTCGAATCGCCACGTTCCCCTTTTTCTTATCTTCATGACTCCTTTGTCACTTTCAGGGGGTGTTTGGATAGTGGGTTTAGGTGGGTTAAACTGGTTGCAGGTAACTCATTTTTGGGTTTTGGTGTTTGGATAAAGGGTTAAACTGGGGGTGGGTTAGAAATGGGTTTATTGTGATATGATTGTATTGGAGTTTGAAAAAGTGAGTAGTTATTGTGATGTGATTGTATTGGAGTTTGAAAAAGTGAGTAGAAGTGGAGTAGTTTATATTTTTTATATGATATGATGGTACAATATATTATTTTTTGATAGGATTGATGATGTAAAATTTATTTATTTAATTTTTTAAAAAAGGGAAAATGTGGGGCCCACGTAGAGGGAGAAAATTTGGGGTAGGGAAGTTAAACCACCCCGAGGGTGGTTTAACCTTGTATCCGAACAACCCCTCAAGGATTTTGATGTCCGGTCCTATTTAGGAATCCGTTCTCTCTACTATGTACTGTTTAGATCCATAAATTGAAACATTACATTTGGAAAAGTGGATACAAAATGTGACAGCCTACCAAATCACTAGTGTATGATCCAAATTTAAAGGAATATCGACAGCATTGTAGGACCCAAAGTTATGGGCATGGGAGAATTATGATCCAAAATTAGGGGGATATCGACAGCATTGTAGGACCCAAAGTTATGGGCATGGGAGAATAATGCCACGCACATGGATGGTAGGTTAAGAATTTCTCCGGTTTATCGCATTCTTTTTTTGAAAATTTCGTTCTGTTCAACATTTACTTTGATGTTCATGTGACAGGATAAACTCTTCATCAACATTTGTTAATCTCTCTTCAATTGATTCGTGGGATTGCAAATGATCGAATACGATATCTTTATTCATTTTCAGACTTGAATATATAGACATACAAAAAAAAAAGGAATATTAGCGGTTATCTTTAAAAATATATGTATATAAAAAGGATGCTGAAAAAATACAACTAATAAAAAAATACTTTATATATTAATTTAAATAAATATGTATAGTATCTTTATTAATAAAACTGTTATATTAAATATATTTACTTCATAATAATAATAAGGGAAAAATGAGGCCGCCCTTGGCGGACCTAACTTAGCTCCCTCGTTCCATTTTTCCCATATTTTAATTTTTTTTGAAAAATTCTTTGTGAACTATATCCCTATATTATGCCATTTAAATTTTGTGTGAAATAGAGACCCCTACGACCTCCATCTATACATACAATTTTTAACGATCGCAGAATTGTTGAAATTGACCCTGTCTGGATGGATACACATATATTGACTTCCATATGTAACCATTTTAAAATGGATACATATATAGTAATATAATTTGTTGTGTTTAGGTTTAAGTTAGTAAACCCATGTAATTATAAGTGGAAACTAAATTGGTTTCAAGTGCGAAGCCAATTAGTTGGGGATGATTAAAATTCCAATTTAAACATGGGGGGGGGGGGGGGGTTGGGTGAGGTTTTTAGTACCACATGGAGTTGTTCAAAAAACTTTGTGGACTTATATATGAGTCATCTCTCTAAAGCTCTTATGACAATATTAGAGGAATAATAGAGGACCACACACGCTTGCACACTCAACTCTGTGTCCGACTTGAAAGAGTTAAATCAGATTTCGGTACTTTTGTTACGGGGTTCATTAAATGGATTAATGATGTGAACGTTGGTGGAAATTCAAATGGACCTTCCATATTCTTGATATTTTAAACTTTGGAGAAATTTGGAGATCTGATGGACGTTAGTGGATGGTTACAGATTTGACGAGGCACAACGACTTCTGTACATATCCCTAGACAGGATTCTTCTGCTCAGACTCATTTTCTATGTTTAACAATCATCTTATGATTGAGATCTTAGTCCTTTATTTAAATCAAGCCCTTTATTTAAATCAAGTTAAAAAATAAACCATTTAATTACATTAAATTAACATAGTATATTATGTATATATTTAATGCTAATTAATGTGAATAAATAAAAGTCCAAATCATCTTGTAATTATTGTACATATTTGTATGTATTATCCTTTTCTTTTATGTTTTTTTTATATTCATCTGTAAAATCCCTAGACAATTAGATTAACTCAGTACATAATACAGTGTAATTATATTCCTATTAAAAATACTAAAAAAAGCAAAAGAATTGAAAAAATACATACAAAAATTCTACAATATGTATGATGTCGATCTTGAAGAGATACAACTTTCATGTGAAATATTTTAACTTCATTAACTACTTTATTTTGATTTTACTTTGATTTTTTGTTTTCCTTTATTTTATTGGGTGGCGTGGCCACCTCTAGGTACACCACATGACCTGTCTACCTTCTCTTTAAGCGTTGCTAACCACATCCATATGGTCCATTGACTAGACAATCTTCTGCTACTCATCCTTGCCCTTATTAGAGCCATTTGATATTTTGATCAGATGACTTGCAACCACCAAATGGCGCCTCGATTCCAACCGTTGGATCGACAGATCCAACTATTCATCTCCACCGTCAACCTCTTCCCGCTCCTCTTCACGTGCGACATCCTCTTCACTGGTGGTTCTTCACCGATTAATCCTTGCCTCCCCATGTGGCTTCCCACCTTGATTCCGATGTCTATCAAGAGCCTGTTCCATCCTTGTCTTCGCCAACTCCTCCTTAGCATCCATCAACCTCAGCAGAACCACCTATCGTCAGTTGAAACCACCACTTTCGCCAACTTCTCCTCTGAACAAAACCCATCGTAGGACATAAGTTTTCGATCATCCACCTTTATACAGGAACCCAGACCCCATATTGCCCTCTATGTTAGAGAGAGAGAGAGCTAGGTTGAGCGAGGACATTCGTCTTCTTTTGCGAGATCCACGGTGACATGCACCGTGTTGTAGCCTCTAATTCGTTGTTGCTCGAGTTCCATGCTCGCCATGCATGTGAGCAAAGACCAGGAGCTTTAGAAGCTCCGTCCCATGCCTCGAATCCATCTCTGACTTCATCTTCATCTTCCATGTAAACCCAATCATCACCCCTCCTTGTTTTCTCCGATTTTATTCTACACCATTGCCGCACATTACTCACCTTCGTGCATCATTCCAACGACCCCTTCTCCTTCTCCAAAATTCCCTCCATGTCGATTCATTCAACACCTTACACAGGTGAAGAACCCACTAGGTCTTCATCTCCTACCCATCGACTAAGCGTTCCATATCACCTCAAACTCATTCTCTATCTACTAGTGCTTCTGCTATGCAATCCTAACCGTTGAAGGTTCCTCGATGCTTCAATGATCGGAGGGTTTGAAGCTTCTCCGATTTCAAGCATCGCCTTCGATGATCGGACATCGTCTCACCGATTCAACCACCGCAGCTCCATCTTCGACCAACCTCCACCTTCGCTCGAGCATAAGCAAGCCACCCTAAGCTTCAGAGCAACTAGAGGACATTGGAGGAGCAACAGGTGGGAGCATGGATCGTCTGCTGGCCAGCAGACTCTGCTGCAGTGTCCGGAGCCGCTCGATCAAGATCGAGCGGTTTGCATGAATTTGCACCTTTTTGTGGGCCCGACCATGCGAATTCATGCGAACCGCTCGATCTTGATCGAGCGGCTCGAACAATGCAGCAGAGTCTGCTGTGCAGCAGACAATCCGCTTCCAAAAGGTGGACCATCATATATCCATTGGGACACCGCCTTACACAGAGGAGTTCTGTAGAGTAGACATATACACCATTGGATTAAGCCCTCCCGTCTCTGATCTTACGGCCCTGATTATACTCCTAGTTGTCTTCTCCAGACTTGCAGGCTTGGTGGACCCAAGCCTTGCTCGGAGCTCTGTAGCAGACCACGTGGCCCGAGCCACGTAGTGCCCCGAGCCTCCAGCTGAAGCTGGACCCCACGCTCCTTTCAAATGCTCGCATTGGGATTGATTGCAACCAAGCCCTATCGATTTTTCTTATTTGCATAAAAGCCCCCACGTGCATGGATATTTACACAGAAGTCCTTGTGGCTTATTTTAATTATAAGACATCTGCACGTGTATTTAGTTAGTTTTTAATTAATAAGGTGTATTTTTTATTTGCAAAAGACTCATGGATTGTTTGTTGAATAACTTGTGCATTTGAATTCCAAATTTAAAGACATTGGTTTGATTGGTAATTTAATTCTCTAGATATTGATGCACTAATTATTCTGATGTGGTGTATCTATATTGATCAATTTGTATAACAAAGTTCCTATTTGTTTTATCTTATTGAATTAGCTATTAATTCATTTTAGCTTTCTAATTAGAATAAGCAGGCAAGTTAATCCATGTTAAACGTGCTTCAAGTTTAAATGAGTTATGAAATATTTTTATTCATTTATAACTATGATTAAATAGGAAGAAATGTTCATCTATTTAAGGACTTAGATATCTTAATTGCAATTTGATTCATCATTCAATTAGCATCCGATTTATGCATTAATTATAGAATTAAACCTTGTAGACTAATTCAAGATATTTGTGCAATTAACTCAGGAGCTTTTTGTGTGCTTCTATTTTGTCTTTTTATTGCATATCATTCATTTTGTATCGTTAACCTTGCATATAAAAAGATAAAAATATCACGCATCTATTCAACTTGATCTTAGTTACATTAGATTAAATACAATAAATATTTCACCTTGATTAAGTAGGTTAATTGCTTGTGTCCCTAAGTTCGAACCTAGATTTACCCAGGTATAAATTAATCCACGCTTCCGAATAACTCAGCTCTCGCTCATACTACAATTTGACCACTTTAGAGTAGCGAAATAGCTAACTATCAATGGTCTCCACCACAAATAGTTACTTCTCTTTTTAATCAGTCCTAAGTGGCGATATCTTCCATAAGGACAATCCAATCAAGGATGCTTCCATGATATCTGAACTAGTTTATTTCGTTCTATGTTTGCCGCATTTTGTTTATTCATTTGCTAAATTCAGATCTTGCCATAATTTGTTCTATCTTATGGTAATTAATCGATTCCCGTTTAATCTCTTCAATACGGTTATGATTAGTAAATGGTTAATTATATTCATTTTAATATATAATGCATTTGAATAAATCATGCGAATCTAGAAACTTGTTATTTATTTATATTTATGTTCTTTTCGGCTACAACATAACTGATATAGATGTATTCATATTCGTTTACATAAGGAATTTCCAAATTAAAGTAATAAAAATATATTTTTAATATTATATTTAATTAGAAAAACTTAATTTCAATATAGCTATTGATACATTGTATCAAATATATCGACACATAAAAAAATTAAGCATGAGGACAATGATTCAATTCTATTCTCAACATAATTCAAAGGAAAAGTTAACTTCTTTCACGTGTTCATCTTATCAAATGTAAGAAAGGAATGACACCCTTATTGCAATTTCTGTTCTAATTATGGACCAAACAATGAAAATGGAAAAACTCATCTGCTAGAATCTATTGTTTAGATTAATTGAGCTATGTACCGATGAGCAAAAAGAAGGTAAACGATAATTACGTGATTTGAATTAGAGGAAAGGGATCCTACTCCATGGAGTAGGTAACTTACCTACTCCACTTTTTTTTCAATTTTTTTAATTTTTTTGAAAAATGCTTCCATGGATTTGCATAGCTATATCCCTCTAATATGTCATTCAAATTTCGTCAGAAACAGAGACTCCTACGTCCTCCATCCAGAACATGAAAAATACAGCAAATCTGTGACCGTTAAAAAAGGACTGTCTGGATGGAGGCCGTAGGAGTCTCTATTTCTGACGAAATTTGAATGATATATTAGAGGGATATAGTTATGAAAATCCATGGAAGTATTTTTCAAAAAAATAAAAAAAAATTGAAAAAGAAGAAAATGGAGTAGGTAAGTTACCTACTCCATGGAGTAGGATCCCTTTTCTCATATATTATCCTTGGAGTGAAATACACATATGTTCTTTCAGCAAAAAGAAGGTAAATTATAAGAAGGGATCTTAATTTTTTGGATATAAACTCGAGATTGACCTACATGTAGCTGACCCTACTTAATTGTAGAAAAAGGATTTGGTGTTGTTGTTAATTGAAATACAGCTAAGAGGAGAATAACTGAAGGATTTTTCAATGTAACTTTGCACCCTCCATATTATTGGTAGGAGACATCATTCACACGTGGAACTCCTTTCAACGTGTCATGTGACAATTTAAGGAGGCTTTATTCGGTGGTTTTCGAATTGCCACTTTCCCTTTTCTTAAATTATTGACTCATTTGTCACTTTCAAGGATTTTGATGTCCAATCCTATTGAGAAATCCGTTATCTCTATTCGTACCATTTACTATTTAAGCCTATAAATGAGAGTGAAAAATATAAAGGGTTGAATGAAGGACGATTGAACTCAAACCCTAAAAAAGTGGGTACGATTTGACAGCCTACCAAACTTGTAGGGCATGGATCCAAAAATGAGGGAATATAATAATGTCATACACATGGTTGTTTAAGAATTGCTCCCATTTATGGCATTGAAAATTTTCCTCATCAAAAATCATGTATCAAACTAAGGTTTCCTATTAGTTTTTTATTCCACTTTCTTACCCCCATGAAATGGAATAAAAGATACATAGGGTGATTTTCTTTAGTTTCTCCTCGTTTTTCTTTGTTTCCTTTAAAAATGTAACTAAAGATATTTTTTATTTTTTGTTAATATATAAAAAAGGTATTTATTTTCCAAAACTTTTCTATCAAACCACATTGACAGAGTCGTAAGGGAAGAATCGGAAGATAACACACAAGACAAGGATATTTTTCATGTTCCACCTAAACTAGATGCACGCAATAGGAAGATAAGGAACTCTTTGATTCACTACGATGTGGTATCCGACTTGTCACCTCAAAATATCCCAACGAAGATTTGAGAATTTGATGCTTTTCATGGAAATCGCTCGCCTTCAAGGTAAGTATCCAAGACTCATCTGATAAAGAAATAAATGATAAAGATCGTATCCTACTTGCTAGAAAATTCAAGAAGATCATGGGAAATAAAAGAAGCTTTAAGTCAAAAAGGAAAGAAAATTAAGATGCATTGTCATGTTACAAATGAAAAAAGAAGGAACATCTAAGAATGGATTGTCCCTTACTGAAGCAAGAGAAGGAAAACAAGGAGTGACCCCACAAGTTCAAGGAGAATCGCAAGAGTAGAATTGCTTAAGGAAAATATTCATGAACTTAGTAATTGTTCGTTGTTATTAGAAAAGCATTATGAAATAGAAATTACAGTTCTTAGGAATAACATAGATACTCTAGAATTGATTGTTGCTGAATTGAAAAAAGAACATAGAGATTGCTAGAATCATTAAAGGGAAGAAATGAAGAGAGGCTAACTCTCACACATCATTGGAATGCAGAATAAACAAATCGAATTCGTAGAATAAAATGTTCATCATATGCGCACAGATGCAATGTAGAATAAAAATTTGATTGCAAATACGAAATCACATGCCATTTTGTAAGAATACAAGAGTATAGAAGAATACATTTGATGTATGAGTTTCAAAAAAAAGAGACCTCTTGACTTAAGTTCGATCCAACAAACGCTTGTAATTGCGGGCACGATGATGGGTCATGTAACTTCTTTTTGCAAACTTGAGAGATCTTCCTTACCAAGTTGTCATCACAAAAAGAGATCTAGAAAATTTTCCACCTCCTGGTTTCGTATCACGAAATCAAGTCCTTCTCCTCATACGTGAAAAACAGAGAAGAATGAGAATCCTCTTGCAATTGCTTGAGCCAATTGATAGGAGATGGGAGGCACTTCGGGTTGACAACCAAGGGAATTTGGTGTTGAATATAGGGATGACCATGGAAAATAAAGAGAATAATTCTCATTTATTTCCCTATTTTTCTTTTTAGGACTAGAGAATACCTGATACTGGAAATTCAATTCAGCTCAATTCACTTATTTTTAAAGATATTCCATATTGTTCTTTTATGAGGCCATGGATGGTCAAGTAGGAGTCCTACTCCATGGAATCCATGATGAGTTTAGTAGAGAGCAAATGTCTCTACTCTATCTAATTGGTTGTAACTTCCTAACATGATTAGAATATTGAATTATAAATTAATGTAAGAGAATAAATAGAAAATAATTCCCTCCTTAAATTTCTCTATCCCATGGTGGGCGTCTACCATGGAAAATCGGAGAGAAATTCTCTATCTTTCCATTATGGTTGTCTACCATGAGAAATTGGTAAGAAATTCATCTCCTCGAATTTCTCTTTCAACCGGTTCAATTACAATTGGTTAATAAGTTATAGAATTATTATTTTTATTCAGATAATTAATCTCCAACAACCATTATGGGATAATTATAAAAAAATCATCCAACAAAAAATGAATCTGATTCATTAGTCTAAATAAAATGTAAATCTAATTTACATTATTCAATTATGTGAATATGAATCACATTCATATTAGTATGAATTATTATAACTATGTATCCATATTAATTAACTTGCCAATAACATGAATCATGTTCACATATTCTCCTATCAAATTTATCCATGATAATAAAAATTATTATCTTTATATTTAATATGTCAATGTACAACTCCTAATCTAATTAGGAATTCTAAGCAACATTTGCAGATACTTGGATTTAATGCCGGGGCCCTTGCATAGTAACATGATAATTAGATTTACATCTAATATCAAGGTCTATACTATTTTGGGAAATTCTAGTAGGATTTTTTTCAAACCATATCTCCAATTGACTCCGAACCATTAGTGATCTGTTTCCTACTATTTGAATCTAGAAATTAGTTCTGCAGATTGAGATTTAGTTCTACGATTTCTCATTCATTTATCCTCAAAGTGGAATCACTAAAATCTACTCGATTTCATCATTCACTCGAAATGAAATTATCATGTTATATAATTTACTATTAGTGTAAACTCAATACTCAATCATCCTACATACTTGGAAGACTTTGATTAAACTCGAGTTCAAACCCATGTTTGATTTTCTCCTTAAAGGGTTTATCAATAGGTTTCTCAATCTCTCATTAGGTGATAGGATCAATCATATGCCCTCCAAAAGCAAATATTGATTTTCTTGAATTCTTTTCTTGTTTCATAAACATGATGACCATGGATTGAATTCATAGTGAACCCAATGTCTCATGAGTGAGCTTCGTCTGCCGGTTAAGAAAGTATGAACACGAATGAATCCTTTTAGAGATCATGTATACCATATTTCCTTGCACACTAGCTCATCGATATGCGGACCTTGTCAGGCCATCGACCTATTGATAAACCAAATATGCATGCTTGGATGTATAGATGTATATTTATCTCCGGTCAAATGATGTGTGTGTGTGTTTGTGATAGTATATGTTACATGTCTTTAATATATCAATCTCGTCGGGCCAACACTTTGACTTAAAATCAACATTTTGACATTAGGTCAACACTTCTACTTTTAGTCAACACATCCACCTGACCTATTACACCTCTGAATCTCTATTCCTAGGCAAAGAACATGTATGAAGAGGTTGTCCGGATGTCTGCCTTTGGAAAAATATTGCCATCTCTTTCCAAAAAAATACATATTTGATCATCAAGAAATAATCACATAATTATTTTTCTTAAAAAATCTTATTTCACTGCGCAATTTTGACAATTTTCCCCTGTTCACCCCCAAATTTACAATTATAGAAAATGTTCACATAATGCTGTGTGAGTTAGGAAACGTTTATGTTATGCATAGGAGAGGGTCCATGAGAGAGAGAGACATCCACGTCACTTTGTCCCCCGTAGATTGGAACAACATATGCCATGTTATTGAGTGACCCACACACAAAAAATATCTGGTTTGGATAATAATTCGAGCCTAATTATTGAATGATCGAACACAGAAATACCAACTTCATACGACGATGGAAAATGTTTGAGCTTCTTGCGACATATCCCATCCTTTACCAAATGTGAACACTTGATCGATTAGAACAACATTTTGAGTAGCCATTCATTCACACGTAATAATTAGGAGGTAGAGAACCCCTCTAGCGGTCTGGTGGTAGAAGCAGTGGCTCCCATTTTAAAGGACAAGGGTTCGAATCCTACTATAAAAAAATAATTATGAGGTAGTGTATGGTTACATTTTCCTTCCTTGGGAAGCATGGTTAGTTTGATTGATGATAAGTCGGGGGTAAATGAATATACTCACTGTATTTTGGATTTTTTGGAAGGAAAGACGCGATCCTACATATGATAACACATTCTCTACTTCAGCGATTGTACTTAGTTTTGCTGAGAAAATCGTTGTGGATGAATCTATTCCCATCGATGACAGACGTGCCCCTGTAGTCTCAGCTTTGCGGATGTATTTCTTGCTCGTCCCGCACTTCCTCTCGACCAAATACCTTTTTAAGGCATCGGTAGCTTGAGATCATATCGCCTGCTGTAATTAATTCCAGTTACAACATGCCTGCTGTAATTTCTTTTTTTTTCTTTTACGATTTCAATTCCAAAATTCAACTTTATATATTAAATCTTCGATTAATGCTTTACATAACCTCCAAATTTCGTGTTAATTGGAGGTTATTTGCTATTTTATCTTAATATTTAAAGATCCAGATAATATTTGAGCAACTTAAATTCCATTTGAAAAGAATCCGGATCTAAGAATATTAAGATAAAATAGCAATTAACCTCTGATTAACACGAAATTTGAAGGAGATGTAGAGAATTAACCTAAGATTCAATCTATAAGGTTGGATTTTGGAAATAAAATTAAAAAAAGAAACTACAGCAGGTCTGCTGTAACTGGGATTACAGCAGACGATCTGCCCTTCGGTAGCTTTGGCTCTGTTGCTAGGTACATGGATTTCTTACTCTGGTTTTGGTCGCAGGGTGTGGATTGTTAGCTCTCTCTTTCTCCGGCCTTCGACTGTCACAATATGCTTAAACCTCATCCATTTTATATCTGATTACGGTATTTCTCCTTTCTTTATCTTTCAGATCAACCGAACGAGAACAAACGATGAACTCAATCCATTCACCATCCACACTAATAGGCAGAAGGTATGTTACTGTGTAGCGTGTAGCAAAAACAGAACATCGATCAATCGCAGAATCAAACAAACAGAGCACATATTCATAAGTTTCATCCTTAACTCTGCAAAACATCGGACAGAACGGACGTAATATTGAAGGAATCTCAACAGGGTAATGTTTATGTAATCACTGCCCCCAACACGACCACCACAGTGGTCATGGTCAATAATGGAGGGTAGATGGCCATGGATAAGGACTGAAGCAGAGGAGGCCACTGAGCGATGCTGGACGCACAGGTGTCGTCTGCTCAGCGTTTACAGTCATGCAGCAATTACTTACGCCCAAACCAACACAGAGATCTCCGCTATAAATAGCTCCTCCCCCTCTGCCCACCACACTCACACACCCACACCCCCAACAGGAACCCAGAGCTTTCTGCTCCGATCTGCCCATGGATCCGTACAAGGTATCAGTATTCTTCTTTTAATGCCAAGTGCTTCATGGTATCTCCAAGTTCTCTGGATGCGCTTTGTATGCCATCTGTATTTACATGTTATACGGCTACAGAATAATTCCAGAATGTGTTTGATCGTATCTCCACGTTGTATGGATGTCGTAATATACCCTCATACGGGGCAGCTCGAATACAAGTGATCACGGCCGTCCATACCGTGATCTTCTCTTTTGAACGGCCGAGATCTCGCTTCAAGAAAATAGGACTTGTTTGACTCCCGGGTTTTTCGGAAGCAATCTTGATAGTTAAGAATAAGAGGTAGGGGTGAGATCTAAAGACTGGGTTTTTTTGTACTTATTTCCCTCTGAAATTCTGCAATAACAATTATATAATTGTAGAATCTCTAAGGGCACAAGTATAAAAAACCCATAAAGAATAAGTATATTTACTTCTAAAGACCATTTTTTGTAGGGTGGAAATGGAACAAGGGTGTGCATTATTCATGTTACTTTCTTGGGATTCGTATCCGACGGACCCTGTAAACTTTGTCAATTACCTCTACGATCTTTGAAACAATCTAATTCTTCCCTCGATCCCATAAACTTGCCAACTCTTACCATATGAACCTTGAGGGTTAATCTGTTTGGAGCTCGTGGGGGGTTCTTGGGGGTAATTTATAGGATCGATAAGGTAATTACGTTGTACAAAAAGTCGTAGAGGTAATTTAAGAAATTTATAGGATCTGCCGGGTAAAAATCCCTACTTTCTTTTAAAATGTACGATAAAGGATTGTTATCGTCCACGATTTTAATTTGAGAGTGGTTCTCGCGAATTTTTTCCCTAATTTCTGTTATTTTTAAAATATAAAAGTAGAGATCTAGCACATACTTATAAAGGTGTCGTTTTTATTAATCTTCGTATATTTTCTTATTTTTTCTTTGAGGTCATATTTTATAGAATAAATTACATAAAAGATCATGAATTATACATCTGATTTCAATAGTATACATGAACTTTGAAAAGTAACAATGCAGTACCTGACCTTTAAGATCTGTCATAATGTAGTCATTGGCTACACATTTTGTTGATCATTTTGTCTTTGTTACCTTAAATCACAACAACTCAAAATCACATTGAGACAAATATTGAAGATTTAGAGTAATATTGTTATCTTTTAAGTTTAGATATGATGTTAAAAACGAGTGTATAGTTTAGAGACTTTTCTGTAATGTACACTTTTTTTATAGGTTGCTTTTTAAAAAAATTCGGAAACCTCATGCAATTATGTTCAACATCGTGATATAGAATGATTTTTACATCATAATCCCTAGAATCTTGTCCAATTATTACAACCACCGTACCCTTATCATTCTTTGTAATTACGTCTTGTTCCCTGTAAATTTACGCGACGGCATCTCTAAACTTAGTAGCTCTTGGGGGGAGGGGGGGCATTCGGTTCGGAAATGAGTAGGAATACAGATGGAGAATAAGGATAATAAGAGTCTATTTTATGTTCAGCTGGAAAGATAGGAGTAAAGAGAATAAGATGGAATAAGGATATGTAACGTGGAATAAAGATTGGAATAAAGGTGGGATAAGGTAAAATAATGAAATGTAAATGAGAATAATCGTGCTCTTGGGAACCTCGTTGGACGGGAAATTGACCCCTTATTCCAGTGCTTACTCTCCAAACGAATAGGGTCGCGCCATCACTCTGTAAATGGATAAGATTTAAGGGATACATGATAATGTGAAAATCATAAAAAGAAACAAGTGCAAATAATGCTCTGAGTGAGGAACTTTGACCGAAATGACAGATAATTACATCCGAAAGGAGAGGCGAAGAATGAAAAATAGTACATCAGATTTACAAAGGACGAATTACTAGAAAAGCATCCAATATTCAAGGTAAACATATTTAAAAATATCCTGATAAAAAAAGCTTAATAATTTGAAACCAACAATAATTCTAAATCAAATTGATTTTGATTTTAAGGAATTAACGTGTTATATATAAGGGTGGTTATTACTTGTGCTCCCCTTTGATATTACAATATCAGTTATGTTCTTCTCTTTTTTGGAATATCAGTTGTGCGCGTGACTTCATCTACAATTATCTCCCATATCCTTCCGTTAGTTTCGTCGTCAATGATTTCCTTAAACCATAGTTTTTTTCGAACCATGGTATAGTTAAGAGAGGTAGAACTGTCCTCCCAATCCTTCTTCCCCTCCTCCGAGATTTTTCAATTACAATTATGCACCTACCTTTTGGCAATAGTATTCTTACAAAATTTAGAGTATAATTCTTATATTATTACTCTTGTGCCCGAATCTATACATATCTTAAAGCCCGGCAAAGTCACGTGCCCCTATTAATTTTATCGTACAAAATTCCAATTTCACCCATAGCCCTCCACATACATTCCAGTTTTGCCCCTGATCTCACCCATGTTTCCGCTTCTGTCCGGCCCTCCTCTTCCCCGGTGTCATCTCCCATCTAGGGTTAACGCCCTCCAACTCAGCCGTCCTCCGTGACTCCGCCCACATCGACACGCGGCTCTTCCGCCGCAGCCGCCGCCAACCCTCTTCCCACTCATGTTTCCACTGATTCCCAAGGCATCAACAAGTTCCAAAATCGCCTCACTCTCAGTTGACAGTTCTTCGTCGGGGGTCGCCTTTCATTCCCCTGCTCCTCCTCCTCCCTAGAAGCCATTCCCTCCGTTGAATCTGTGTAACATGAAGTACACTGTACACTGAAACCAAAATCCATGATATTTATGTTTCCTTCCAAATCATCAACATTTTCAAGACATTTTGATTATATAGTGATGCTTCATTGGCAAAGTAATACATGTTCAAATGATATCTTTTTTTCTTCATTTACGAATTGTTTGTTTCTGTGTCACCTATCTAATTATCTGTTGGTTCGTAACACGTCTTATATGAAATAGACATTTGGGAATAATTTCACATTTTCTCCCCGTGCTTCTTCTGATTAGATTTTCGGTAGTTTTAAAGTTAAATAGAGGAAAGGGAAGCTACATCATGATGTAGCTAACCTTAGCTACATCAAGGGCAATACCATCCTCTTTTTTTATTTTTTTTTCAAAATTTCCATGATGGATTTTCATAACTATATCCCTCTAATATGCCATTCAAATTTCGTCTGAAACAGAGACTCCTATGGCCTCCATACAGAACAGGTAAAATACAACAAATCTGTGACCGTTAAAAAATAACTGTCTGGATGGAGGCCGTAGGAGTCTCTGTTTCTGATGAAATTTGAATGACATATTAGAGGGATATAGTTATGAAAATCCATCGTGGAAATTTCAAAAAAAATTAAAAAAAGATGATGGAATTGCCCCTGATGTAGCTAAGGTTAGCTACATCATGGTGTAGCTTCCCTTTCCTCAGTTAAATATACCTTCAAATTTTCAAATCCCTATGATAAACACCTTCGCATCCCTATGATGCACCTTTACCATTTTGTGATTAGAAATTTGGTAGTTTTTTAGTGAAATATACCTTCAAACCCTTATTATAAACAACTTTGCCATGGCAATAGCTGACTGCGTCGATAAGTTGCTACCTCCTTCAATCGAGTCATCTGTGCAAGTTACCCCAATGAACGACTGAAATCTTATTGACCTGAAGCTCATATCCGATAAGGTTTGGATACTCCGATTTAGATCGATAGCTTCTGTTGTTCTTTCTGATATTCAAATGGGACATACATAGAAATATTATTTACACAAAAACTTTATTGTAGATCAGATGCTTCTCAGAATTTCTGAGAGTTCCTTCGAGGACTTGCCTTGGGTAAGCCTTTTTTTCTATGTTATCCTCAACAAAGGAAAATGTTACATATGTTATCTGTGGATCTTTTTTGCTCTTGTGAGTTCCATAGTCTGTGGATTCATTTTTCTTAGTTTACATGCAATGGAATATTAAAAAATAACTTAATGTGTTGACGTTCTATTTGATTTTTCAGTGGAAATTAATGATTATGGGAGTCATTGCTCATTGGCAAATTATTCATTTTTATTGTGTCACTAGAGCATGTCATAATGGAATTATAAAGATACCAAAAGTCACAAGGTGTGATTATGTAAAAATATCCAATATATTTAGTGTTATTACTATCTACTTAGAGAGAAAAATAAAATAGGTGCCTTGACTTTAGGAGGGCTTTCCGATTTTACATGAGTGTAACGGGGACCCATGCGTTGGATGGGTGTAGACTATTTTCTTAAGACATTTCAAGAGATATCTTTAAGGGCCCGTTCGGTAGGAGAATAAGCAGGAATAAGGACGGAGAATAAGGGGAATAAGGGTCTATTCTCCGTTCGGCTGGAGGATAAGAATAAGGAGAATAAGGTGAAATAATGGTAGGTAAGGTGGGATAAAGATAGGAATAAGAGTGAAATGCGATGAAATAATGGGGAATAGTCGTACCACGGGGAACCGTGTTGGGAGGAAAATGGGGGCTTCTTCCCCTTATTCCATTCTCCCTTAACCTCCTACCGAACACGGCAAAAGATGTTAGTCGCTTAATTTGAAATGTGAAGCTGAAGACAGATGTCGTGAGTTTGTATAAGCAATTAGTAGTGTCGTACTTATCGTGCAAAAATGATCAAGATTGATGGCAAAGAAGATGTATAAGCAATTAGTACCGTCGATACCAAGTTCTTAAAAAAATCATATGGTCCTTGAGGTTCTTAAGGCAATCATTGTGAGCGGTAACTATCACTCATCTTGAAGTGAATATCCTCCTTCAGATCATAATAAGTAATACTGAATGAAGATAGGTTAAGCAAACTTAGGGATCAAGGGGTCAAATATTTCTGCGAGTTTTGTTGTGAATAGTGGTAGGCTTTCCAAAAGATTACAAAGACTTTATTCTTTCCAATATTTTGAACAAAAATTTAAAATAGAGTTGATTGACATTGGTTTATGAACAATGATATACTTTCACCGATAAAACTTATATAGATAGATTCATATATTGATTAAAAATGTCAGCAATTTAATTTTTTCTAAACATGTTCAACACACGTGCTTTTGCACGGGTTGCCCACTAATTTTACCTTAACGGAAGGATACTCTTGTGAATTTTATAAGAATACTCGAACACAAGTGCTATTCCAAAAAAAATATATTTTACAAGAATACACGAACACGAGTGCTATTCCAAAAATGTTCGGGACATAAACATAATTGTAGAATATCGTAGGAGCACTAGTGTAAAAACCCTAAAGTTTCGGACAATCATGGTAGCATTGCCGACACCTTTTTGAGGAGGTGGAGATGTTTGTCACATTTAAACAATATTTACCTGGACGTTATATAACGTCAAAAAAACTCCGAATAAACGTGAAAAATGATCACAATTGTAGACGGTTTTAAATAAAGGGATTTTTACATCATAACTCCTAAATTCGTGCCCAATGCCATCAAAATCTCTCTAATCTTGACAATTACACCGCAGCCCTTCCAAATTGCACCACGACTAGGGCTGCTAATCGAACTGAACATGTTCGTGTTCGATTAGAGTTCGTTCGATAATAGTTCGAAAAGTGTTCGTTCGTTTCTAAACGAACTGAACATGAACTTCAAATTTTAGTTCGATAGCTTAACGAACCGAACATGAACATAACATATGTTCGTTCGATAAAAGTTCGAGTTCGTTATATGCATATACGTTTGTATTTATTTGTGTAACTCGGTATTTATACACATGATAAATTTTGAGTTAAAGAAATTGTGGTGTTTATTAGTCTTTATAACACTTTAATTTGAATAATTTCTTATTTTACTGCTTATCGAACTTTCTTATCGAACTTCAATTTTGAACTTGTTCATATAAACACATTTTAGTTAAGTTAAACTGTTAACGAACTATTATCGAACCGAACTCGAACGTTCGTTTTCTAAACGAACTCGAACTCGAACATATCCTAACGAACATTTATCGAACCGAACTCGAACTCGAACATTCGAACTTCCTTATCGAACCGAACTCGAACATAGGTTCGTTCGTTACAGTTCGGTTCGATTAGCAGCCCTAACCACGACTTGTGTCGTGTTAAATCTTACACCACGATCCTTTTAGAGGGCCATATGTGCCAAATAAAGCAAAATTGTATGGTTTAATTTAGACCTGGCCAAAATGCGGGTTGAGCCGGCCCATGGGTCGGGCCAAACGGGTCGAGGTTAAAAAAACCTCTGTCCAAAGTGCCCATTTCGTTCTTTTTCCATTGATTTTTTAATATTTTAATATGTATAAATGAGTTTATCAATACCAATTATACTTTATATAAGTAATATACGTAGTTTACATGTTACTTGATATGTAAACTATTGAATTTTATTTAAAATTAGTGTTACAAATGAAAAACTTAAAGCGTATCATATTAATACATGTATTATTTGACATATATTTATATTTTTTTTATTTTTTGCGAGCCGGACCGACCCATGCTTAAATCTCCAAGCCCAAGCCCGACCCATGAACGGGTTGGACGAGCGGGCCCCCAGCCCGTTGGCCAGGTCTAGTTTAATTACAAAGATTACATGGGTAATGGAGTAGTTGGCAACATTCTGAAGGCCGCATTATAAAAATCTTTAAATAAATCGATATGGATGGATTTATGAAGAACATGTCCACGGCCTGCCCATTCGTGAGATCGACTGAAAGATAAGCTAAATGAGATCGAGATCAAAGGTATTTTACTGATCCAAAGCTTGTTCTAGTTGCGAGGGGCTGGGCTGGTAGATCCGACTTGCAAGTCAGGTCCAATTAAATCTTTTATATACTAACTTAATTTTTGGGGTTTTACTTTGAATCGAAAAGAGAAATGCACTGGAATATCAATGTCTATCATGTGCATGAATATACATATGGGAATGTTAACTTATAACATATGAATTCTATTATGGTATGAATAAATTTACCATATTCGTGTAATTCAATCAGATGTGAAATCTATAAACTTAACTTTTTTCATTAAATTTCTGATATTAATCCTTTCCTAGAACAGTTCGTGTATAAAAAACCTCATCTTTTTAGTAAAGTGTATTGACGATTTTTTTCGATAGCGTTTTTTTGGATATAAGATATACTACTCAACTACCATACCATTTAAGTGGGTTCGTTATTTATGTATTTGCCTACATGTTAAAGGCTTCTTCTCTATGTTTTCGATCGACAGTTTCGCCCGTCAAGCACGAACAACACGTCCTTCACCACAACCAACGCCGGCGCGCCTGTTTACAACGACGATCAGGCTCTCACCATTGGATCCAGGGGTAACCTTCCATTCTTCTTATATCCAACTAATGCATTGCAACTTTGAACTCGATCCGGACAAGAAATCTGATTCCCTTCCGATCAATTGGAGATATCTAATTATAGGATTTGCCTTTCTAGTGTTGGAAAGATCCTTTGAGTTGGCTAGAATTTCTTACTAAGATCGATCTTGTGGAATCATATTGAATATTTGACGATACATACTTAGATGGAAATGACTGCCATTTGATTCCATCATCTGATGTGAAGGTCCTGTCCTTCTTGAGGACTACCACCTCATCGAGAAGGTCGCGAATTTCGCTCGAGAGCGAATTCCGGAGCGCGTTGTCCATGCAAGGGGAGCCAGTGCCAAAGGATTCTTCGAGGTGACACATGATGTCACCCACCTAACCTGCGCCGATTTCCTCCGGGCACCAGGCTTGCAGACGCCGGTCATCGTACGCTTCTCGACCGTTATCCATGAACGCGGCAGCCCGGAAACCATCAGGGACCCCAGGGGCTTCGCTGTGAAGTTCTACACCAGAGAGGTACTAGAAGACAGAGATAAAGTGGATCACAGCAGATTCTGCAGCAGTGCTCGAAGCCGCTCGATATCGAACGGTTCGCACGAATTCGCACAGTACGGACCCACAAAAAAGTGCAAATTCATGCGAACTGAATGATCGAGCGGCTCCGGGCACTGCTGCAGAATCTGCTGTGATCCACTCTGAAGCATACGATCCACGCTACTAGAAGACTCGATTTAAGTTATGTTTGGATTATCATAATATAAAGTTATGTAAGTTTGAAAACACTCTATAATTAGCAATCAAACCACAAGTGCACAGAGATTTTTAAGTAAGATCAGGACTTGATCTTCGTAAAACTTTCAGTGAATCATGATCTTGTGACTAATTGCATCTACAGGGAAACTGGGATCTGCTGGGGAACAACTTCCCGGTGTTCTTCATCCGCGACGGCATCAAGTTCCCCGACATAATCCACGCGTTCAAGCCGAACCCTAAGTCGAACATCCAGGAGTACTGGAGAGTCCTGGACTTCTGCTTGCACCTCCCCGAGAGCCTCCACACATTCTGCTTCCTCTTCGACGACGTCGGAGTCCCTGCTGACTACAGGCACATGGAAGGCTTCGGCGTCAACACCTACACCTTCGTCAGCAAGGACGGTAATGTTGCTACAGTTTTTCTGTATGTTCTAACAGCAGACGATCCGTTCCCACATAACTGTCACATATTCTCTAAGATCTTTGGTTTGTTGATCGACAGGTAAAGCGCGATACGTCACTACAACAGTTCTGGCCTATGGTGACGGACTTTGGCAACAAAAAAAGGCTTTATGACGACGGAATCTGAAATTGTTACAGAAATTCCGTTGCCCAAATTCCGTCGCCATAGCTCTCGTCGCCACAAGTTCACACAACAAAAAATCTGCCGTCGTAGCTCATTGTAACAGCAAATCCGTGGCTTTGTTTTGTCACCCTAAGAAATGTAATGTATTAGAAAAAAATGGCATCCAGTTGTTTTGTTTCAGTGAGTTCCACCTGCGAATTCAAGCTTTCTTTCTGATCTTCCACGATATATGCAGTTCCTCAAGTTACATTTTCTAAATCAAATGATCGTCAAACAAGTCATTTTAAATGCAGGAAGTTTCAAGTATTTGTCGAAAGGCCTGGGAAGATACTTAGAATTCCACGATTGAATTCAAACCTTGATTTCTTCTTTTTTTGAAAAAATGACTAGGTTCATTCATCATATAAAACACATCATTAAGCAAGTTTATGGTACATAATAGAAAGAAAAGGTCCACCACACATGAGTGGAACAAGGGGACCAAAAATCCTCAATATACCAAATACATAAACAATCAATCTTCTCAAAGGGATGCCATACCCTGCTTGTTAAAGCAAAACATCACTCAACCATGCCCCATTTCTAGAACAAGCCTTTCAAAAACCCTCCCAAAAAGGATAATCCCATCAACAAGTAGCATTCTTTATTTGAAATTAATGTGATTAGTGCGGTGTAATCCCAGACGATTCCCTTGACTTCACAGATGCAGAATTTCCACCTTGTATTTTCCCCTTCAACTGAGACGAAGTTCCTTGTTCTTGAATACCTGTGAACAATGTTAGAAAGTAACTTAATCAATATATTTAAGACAGTTCCCAAAGGAGTTGGCTGCTTTTAGCAAAGAGCTTAAATATTCCATTTCAAGGCCCAATCTCACCAAAGAGATAAGTGCACTTTCATGAATCAACAAATCAATGTGGATAGCAATACCATTGAATGCATAATTACATCGAGCCTTTCAGATATTCCGCATCAATGTGGCAATGATAACGAAACGAGTCTAGTCCATTGCGGATCATCTAAAGATATTGGGTTTGAAAGATGATTGCAGAGGAAATGGAAGATGTGAGTTATGTTCCATGATTCCAAAATAGTATGTCACAACACAGCTAAAAGCCTAGTGATGCTCCAAAGATATTTCAAAGTACAATTTTATTTTAAATAATTTAGTTTATTTTTACTTATCATCCATAAAAATCTATTTAAACATATTTTGCTGTAGAGGCTAAAAAAACAACACATAGATCCAGTAATATATAACATATTTATCATAACCATCAGATTTTTAACTCCTCCAAGATGAACATGTTATACCTTTTGATATTCATGATTTCACTAAGTTTTGCAACAGTATAGTGGGTAAAGGAAACAATTCTAAATCGACAACATTGCACACTCAGATAACTCCTTGGGTACAAACCCTATTTTATTGCAGTCTGAAACATGCAAATACCGATATATCATCAATATTGGAAATATATCGCACTATTTCAGTTCATGTTGTGTTATTGAACTGGAAGCAGATACATAACATTGAGAAAAGTCTTCTTACTACCCACCTAGAAAGCACTATTTTACTCCCCACGTTTTTATATCTTTCCTTGTTTTTGTAATTTTTCTTATAATTTTGATATTTTTTGTATTTTTAATTGAATATTTGTTGTTCTTACTGCAAATTTATGATGGTTACGATGTGATCTACACGTTGTATATATGTGGTAGTGCTGATGGTATGATATTGCTTTATGTTGATTTTGTTTCTAAGTGAGAATATATAAACATAGTATGTAATAATCACATCAAGCATTCACAAGTATGCATTTTAACTTAACAGACAATTCAAGAATCATCTTGTTGCACAAATAAAGATAGAGAGACTAATTTCAGTGGCCGAATTTAGAATAAATAAAATTCAGATTCTTAAATGTTATTCCTTACTTCTACAAACTAAATGGAATGTTGCCATTTTGCTTCATCTCTTTTTTAAAATTCAAGAATCCTTTCAATAAATCTTGGGGAAAATCAACAAAATCCAAATGTTAACATTATAAGCAAATGTTAACATTTGAGCCATGCAACAGAAGATGTGCCATGCAAACAGAAGATAGAGAGACTAATTTCAGTGGCCGAACTTAGAATGAATAAAATTTAGATTCTTAAATGTTATTCCTTACTTCTACAAACTAAATGGAATGTTGCCATTTTGCTTCATCTTTTTAAAATTCAGGAATCCTTTCAGTAAATCTTGAGGAAAATCAAGAGAATCCACAGAGAGAAGCTTCTTCAACTCTCCTGTACGATTAGGCATGAAACCTGATCAGGGAGTAGTAAAAAACATCTCACCTTATGTGATTCGATTTTAAGATAACCATTACAACAACAACGGACCAAGAATAAGATCCATATTTGAGTGATTTCATATTCAAAGGAATCAAGTATACACCATTCTTCTAACTTTATCTTATTTAACTAGATTTTCACAGATCAAATAAAAAAATAGAGCCCAATTTCCCTCATATTTTCAGTATTGTTTTACGAGCAATAAATAGTAATGAATATCCTATTCATGTTTAATAATAAGCAACTGTTAGCCTAGATATATAGAGAAGATGAGAACATGTCAATGGAAATGCAGGAAGCAGAAATATTAGGTTATTGCAGATAAAAAATAAGTCCAAATATTAAAAATCCCTAGTGTTGATTGAGTCTTATTTTTCCCATAAAAGGCAAAGTATTTATCAAACTAAGCCATGTTGAGAGAGTAACTAAAGCATCCACATTGCATCATAGCAAGTTCTTGCATCGTCAACCTCCTTTACATCACTTTAAATCTCCTCTGTTACCCACATAATCATAATATTATCATACCACACCTTCAGCAACTTTTGGATATAACTCACACTATCTAGATTTGAAAAACAACATTGCATTACCAAATTACCTTGGATGTATATGCTCCACATTCCCTAATCAAATTGTAAATTGTGTTCTGTCAATTTGAGGATCTGAATTAAATACATCCAGCTTCTATCAGTAAGGAAGTCCATCATCCTACATTAAATACATGAAATTTGTCAAAAAAAAAATATGAAATTTTCAATTTAATGACATATAACATTAATAATGAGATAAAAGTGCTTCAATGAGCTCAAACAAATGTTTCTAATAATTTTTAATGAGATCATGTAGGGATTCAAGTATACAGATATGTATATGCAATACTATGATGATTAGTATTTGTTAGATAGCACACACCACCCGTTGTGCAGGGCCACACGCCACCTGGTGTGGAGAGATGCAAGTATACAATTGTGTATATGTAATATTATGATGATTAGTATTTATTAAATAGCACAAACCACCCGTTGTGCAGGGCCACACGCCACCCGGTGTGGAGGGATGCAAGTGTACAATTATGTATATGCAATATTATGATGATAGTATTATTTAAATAGCACACACCACCCGTTGTGCAGGGCCACACGCCACCCGGTGTGGAGGGATGCAAGATATGTGACTATTTATATGCAATCTCATGATACTTTTTACACAACACATGCCACCCGATGTGCAGGGCCACACGCCACCCGGTGTGGAGGGATGTAAAATATACAAAATTGACTCACAGTTTTTGCGGCATCAAGGTGCATAATTTGTATAATGTCCAAAACAGTTGTTTCTCTATTTTTCTCCTTTTCCTTAATCAAAATGAAAAGTATATTAAAATGTAGCATAATAAGATAACACTTTAAACAAAGATGACTTACAAAGCCGGCGGACGCCTTCCAAACCTATGGTTGAGAGACTTTGCATCACGATTTGTGCCAATTTATTCATGAGCACAGCTATTCTGCATCCCAGTATAGCATCAGATTAAGGCTCAGCCGAGTCCTACCATTCTGATGTTCTTGCAGTTCACCCCAGAAAATAATAAATTACATAAAAAAGTCCCAAGATTTGGAAATAAAAAAGAGCTCTGGTATAAAGTACTGCAATATTTAGGGGCCTCGGTGTTATAGCATGTTATCTATGACATGAACTTTTGCGACTTCATTGGTGGGGATGTCACCCCTCTTCTTACAGAATTCATAATATAAAACATAATATAGAGACCCTAATCCCTTCAACAACAGACTCAAGCAACTAATTAGAACACACTTACTTGGGAGAATCGAAATTTACAATTTTCTGCCCATGGTGTTTTGCATCCGCTATCTATAATAATGAACATTTTCTATAATTCAGGATTGTTCGGGAGCTGTACTGGGAGCTGTTCATTATACGTGTTCATTCTGATATATCGTGCCAATCAATATATTGATCTTCTTAAATTCAATCTCAGTTACATGACATTTAAATAATCTTTGCATAAGCATAACCATGATATTTGCATATCCGTAATCATGCAATCGCTGATATCTGCTATCCTTTGCGGATATATCCATTAGACAGAAAGAGGAATGTGATCTATAAATGGCACACCATCTATCTTACTAAAAAACACAGATAAACAAAACATCAATGCTCGTTGAATAGAAAAGTAGTTATAATATATATAAATATTATACCATGATCAATCGCGAACATCCGCATTTTATCTCAAATATTAAGAGCACGACAGACCGTTTGAATCATGTAATAGCGAATACCAGTAAAAAAACTAGGGTTACCGGCGTGAAACTAGGGCAAAGGAAATGTAGGCGGAGTACCTGGAGATCTGGAAACTAAGGGGGAAGTGGAGGATGGACTAGTTGGATGCGGATCTCCACGACAGGAGCGACCCAAAGATGGTGCAACTCGCCGCAGAACGCCGGCGGAGATCGTCGACGTTGCGTCGAGCAGAACAGATAGAGAAGCGTGTGCGGAGATCGGGAATGGGGAGGAGAATGCGGATGGTCAGTGGGTCAAGAATGGAGAGGAGCTTTTGAGAACGGCGCGGAGGGGTTGTGGGTCGAGATTGGTAGAGGCGCTGGGGAGAGTAGGGTTTTGAGTTAGAAAGGGGTTTTTATATTGGGTATTTTTGTTGTTTAAGTGGCGCTTTTAGACGACAAAACTTCCGTGACAATTGTTTCTGTCGTCTTAGCGTTGTCGCTACTGATGTTATCTGTTGTAGTGCGTCAAGTTCCACTGGAAGCCGACGTGCGGCGTGAGGTGCCTGCTGGAGGAGGAGGCACTGGCAGTTGGAGGGAGGAACCACAGCCATGCAACTCAGGATCTGTACGAGTCTATTGCAGCTGGGAATTACCCAGAATGGAAGCTCTTTGTTCAGACAATGGATCCCGAGGACGAGGACCGGTACGATTTCGATCCGCTCGACGACACGAAGACCTGGCCGGAGGATCTCCTGCCTCTGCAGCCCGTCGGACGGCTGGTTCTGAACAGGAACATAGACAATTTCTTTCATGAGAATGAGCAGCTCGCCTTCTCTCCAGGCATCATCGTTCCCGGGATCTACTACTCGGATGATAAGATGCTGCAATGCAGGACGTTTGCTTATGGTGATACGCAGCGGTATCGCCTCGGCGCGAACTACTTGATGCTGCCGGTTAACGCGCCCAAGTGTGCTCACCACAACGATCACCATGATGGCAAGATGAACTTCATGCATAGAGACGAGGAGGTTGGTCGCAATGAAGATAATAGCTATGATTCTTTAGATTATTTGTTGGTTCATGCTCTTCCCTTTATACTGGTGTTCTCGTTGTAACTTCTTGATGTCTGAAAATGGTGATTTCTTGCAGGTGAACTACTTCCCCTCGAGGCATGATCCGTTGCGACACGCCGAGAAGTATCCGATTCCACCGCGCATCATCACCGGCCGGCGTGAGAAGGTGAGCCTATGCTATATATATATAGGGCATATCCAGAGAGCCCTGTGCCCATTTGGGTTGTGGTGAGCACCAAATGTGGGCTCGCCACATGTATGTGTTGGTTCTATTTGGAATGGGACGGTTTGGGCAATAACAATGTGGTTTGCATTATTCCAATAATAAGAATTCGAGTTAAATCATTTCCTTAAAAATATGTGGCCGGTTTTGGAAGGATATTAATACGCTTGAGCCTCTTATATTTCCAATTATATCGAGTCCTTAAAAAAAGGAAGGCGGTTTTGGAAAGATACATTTAAATCATTAATTTCGTACCGAAGAAATAGTCATTGTACATTTGATCATTAATGTAAATAATGTACTTAAGTAATTATGTGTTATGAGATCAGTAATACTGAAACAATTGTCAGTATTTTACATCTGGAATATTGCATTTACAGAGATCAGTAATTTATTAATGTTACTCAAGTGATACATATTCTGTTCTCAAGTAACTATTATTGTGAGATCAGTAATTAAGTATGTGAATTACTAATGTCCATATAATAAGTACTGATTACAAATGTCCATTTTACTGAAGTCATTTTGATTGTTACTAATGTTATAGTTACTTAATACTTTGAGTCTTACTGAAGCACCTCTTATTTACTTATATAACATTTTTAATTACTTATAATGTATCGAGTGTTACTGATAGCATTACATGGAATATATATGCCTTAGCTAATCACATGTGGATTTTATTTGTGTGGTGCAAACAGCGTATAATTGACAAGCCGAACGATTTCAAGCAGCCCGGATTGAGATACCGATCATGGGCACCTGACAGGTATAAGAACTACTCTCTGTCTTTTTTAAAAGCTTGGATGCAATGTGTTGAAGATCGATATCCTGAAGATCATCATATGGGGGATGTGATATGGTTATAAAAGCCGATATGTCTTAGTAGAAACAATTGTTTGCTACAATATTTAAGTGATTATGGATTAGATTTGGTGATTAATCAGGAAGTCTCTGTGTAATGCATATGGTTTCTCCTGCAGGCAAGAGCGCTTCATTCGTCGCTGGGTAGAGGCTCTGGGGCATCCCAAGGTCTCCATCGATGTTCGTAAGATATGGATCTCTTACTTGACGCAGGTTAGAACGGGATCTTCTCTGTTTCTTTTTGGTTATATTTGATATGTTCCGATTAAAATGGTTAAGTATGAATCATACATGAACAACCCTAACAAAAAAACTAATCAGTGACCATTGGAAGTGTAGTCACAACTTTCGTAGTTCATTCAAATACTGTGGATTCATATTTCAGAATGCATTTTATCTTCATGTACAGATAGAATGGATTTTTACGTGCAAACTATATATATTTGATTCTTTCGTTGCGTGTTTTGGCAGAGCGATGCGACTCTGGGCCAGAAGGTGGCAAACCACCTCAACATCAAGCCGAGCATATGATCCAGCAGCTGCTGAGATCGATCGCAGTAAGATCTTTGTTTATGCGTTCAACAGTGCCACCATATATTTCCATCTGTAAGAGCAGCAAGCAAGGTGCACTGTGCTTATGAAATAATAAGTTTGTAATTTGAATGTTCAACAAACTTCTATGTTGAGACTTCTTATATTTCTGTATTTTCCTACTGAAAGAATGGTATTATTATGTCCATCTGTTTCTGTACTCCTTGAAAGAGTGATGCTTTTCTTGAAAATTAAAGAAAAAAAATAAGTACTGACTAACGACATAAAGAAGCAACTACATTACACAGATTTATACTGTTCATCCTACCAAAGCATGATCTACTTTAGATTTAAATATACTCCACCAAAAGACTACTAGTTGTTAATTTCAACCAGTGTTTTCGTATACGTATACTATCTATCGACAATATTCGATGGATGATATAATGCTCCTCTCAAGGTGCATTTTACTTCAGATTAATCTGAAAAGGTGATGAGATTTTAGGAGTTCAATTCAGAAACCATGGTCGACTGAATTCAGATTCTAATATAGAATCATATATTATTCTGTTTTAGGGTTCTGGGAGAAGATTTGGCTTGTATATCAGCCAAATCTCTTCTGTTTTTAAGCTATTTGTCTGGTGATAAAATTTAATAAGTAAGAATTTCATATATGGCATACTGTCTTTCTAGTATAAAGAATTGATAATATGGTTGGATTATATTGTGGTCTTTCTACTTGGAATTCAACCGGATTAACTACTCTAAGAACATTTCATGACAACGCCACTGCTCAAAGAACATCTTTTACTTCAGAATAAAAAAAGAAACCGTATTACAAGGCATTGCTTGAAAGCAAAATTCTCAAATTCTTACACAATTGCAGGCTAATACTGGTGATGTTACATGTAGCAGAAATAAAAAGCATGGAAAGCTAATCACACACAAGACACATAGATGTACGACGTTCACTCTCAAAGGGGCCACTTCTCAACGGTTGCTAAGGATCTCTTCTCTTGGGAGATCAGAAAGAAAAAAAGAAGGATAGAAGTGTAATTTTTGAAAATTGTAGGGGCACAACTGTAGAAAAAATTATTAAAAGTGGACTTTGGTTCATATAAACCTTGGTTTGGTTTATCTCACTAATGGTAAAATTAACGAAAGCGCACAAGTGGTAATGCTGCAAGAAGGTAGGGAAAGAACTGGTATTAAAAAAGGGAGGTGTAACTGATATTGCATAATCCAACAGAGGCACAACCGTAAGAAAAGCCTCAAGGGTTTGTTTGGCAACATGCTTGGGTTGGAGTATCCTCATATGAATAGTAACTGTTTGGATGGTTGGGATGATTAAAGAAGGTTGGAATGATAAATGTGATGTAATTTCACATTGATTATGTGTTATATTAACTTTTTTATTATTGTAATATGTTTTTGGTGTTAATTTTTTTATCTGAACGTGATTAATAAAATTATAACGAAGAAATTATAAGATCCATATAACTAATTCCAATCCATTATTGTAAAGATAGAACTAGTGGTGTATCAGGTTACTCGAAATAACACGACGACCAAACTGGTGGTCGATCTTGTGAGATGGGATTTTTGTGAAATGGTGAGATAGGAAATTCTGGACCACTAGATTCTATCTTCTCTCTTCTTATTGAAACTAGTGATCTAGAATTTCCCATCTAACTATCTCACAAAATCTGATCTCATAGAATCAGTCATCCGACCAAACTAATCTAACAAGACTCTCCAGCTGCCACCCTAACCCCAAATTTCCAACCTCCGTTTCATCACCACAAAAAATGGGGTTTTATCAGTTGTGCCCCTTTGAGATATTGCAATATCAGTTATGCCCCTCTCTTTTTTGGAATATCAGTTGTGCCCCTAACTTCTTGTAAAATTCACAGTTATGCCCTTTTATAATATCAGTTATGCCCCTACTTTACCTTAAGAGAAGGGCATAAAAGGGCAGAACTGTAAATTTCGCAAGAAGGTAGGGGTACAATTGATATTCTAAAAAAGAGAGGGGCATAATTGATATTGCAATATCTCAGAGGGGCACAAATGGTAAAAACCCAAAAAATTTGTGCAAAGAGGACATTAGTGTGATAGTTCTATCCAAGAATCCTTTCACACGGCTCTCAATCTGGAGCACACAGTTCAAGGCTTCCTGTACACGTGTAAAGAGAGGATTGGTCATTCCAGTGGGACCCCCCAGCGGACGTGGAAGGAGAAGAGACTTCTGATGTTGCGTTTGAACACCTTCGGATAAAGGTGAAGAGGATACAACTCATGACATTCTCAAAGGGGAGGAAAAGATATTATAAAATTAGAATTTTTATATTTATATCCTTTCAACTTTACCAATATCAGTTATGCCACGCGAGACGCGGCAGAATTTTTCGGGTAAACATGCGAAACTATCCTTTTTTATCCTTGAGGCAAATGGCAAATGTCGGAATTATCCACTTTGACGGGCTTTAAGATATGTTATGGATCACATGATTATCTCCATAAAACATCTCTTTCAAACCTTATTGCCAACGGATGTCAACAATCTAATCATTAAAATTAAGGAAAAAAACATAAATCAATCCTTAAACCATATTAGATTCAGGCTTTCCTGTCTATTCTTTATCTTCTTGTCTCTTCCTCCCCTCCGCTCGCGCGTGGTTGCATAGGGGAAGCCGACGGATGAAAAAGATAATTATGGGAAGATAGAATATAAATCGAATATAGTTAGAATTGCTCTATTATTTTCCCCCCATTTTAGTCCTCTAATCACAATCTATAATGGCTTGACTTAGGGCATGCTTGGTAGGAGAATAGGGATATGAATAAGCCCATGTTCTCATCTTCTCCTATTTTTCCTTCTCTACTCCCTATCTATCCTTATTCTTATCATTCCAGCTGAACATGAATAATGGTAATTCCTGCTTATTACGCACCCTTATTCATGATTATTCCAGAACAGAACACCCCCTTACAGTAGTTAACGATATGAACACAAGTGTTAACGATGCTATTTTACAGGGAGCATAATGCAAATACGTAACATGTATGGATGCACATGTTATTGATAAAAGTTTTAAGGGTAGAAATGAAATCTTACAATGAGAAAGCATCATCTGCTTTTAGTAATCAATAACATTGCATTTATCCACATCGTCTGGATCGAGCTATGTTGTGGTACTCTGACTTCAGATAAACGGAGATTTACACTTGATTTCATTAAAATTTGAATGAGATATGGAGATTTCGTTATTTTGCAACTTAGGTAGGTGGATAAAAAAAATGCATGTACAATAAATAAATAAATAAAATAATGTCCATCACCACAACCTAATCAATGATATCATGAGATGGTGATAATGGGTGAGAAATTGTTCCTATTATGTGGAGATAACCCCAACTTGTTCACAAGGCCACCATTTCTCATATATATTAATACATATATCCACGAAAGACGCATATCGGTGCACGCATCGTCGAGCGAGGGCTCGGGACTCCACAGAGAGGGAAGAAGGTCTCGTCGGTTGATCTGCTCCCCATGGATCCCTACAAGGTAATACATATCCTCCTCTTCCCATCAGTACTCTCGTTGTTGTCTGTCGATTTCGCCGTAGAAAGCTTGAATCTTTGCCGTATCCATGTTGTGCTTCCGTTCGTGGTGTGACCGCTCAGTCATTGGGTTGTTGGGTTTACGTTGGCATTTAGGGTTTGGCGAGAAAATACGGATTTTTGAGTAAAAAGTTTTCTTTTTCGTAGATTTCGTGCTTGGGTTCTGGATTTGTAACAAGTAATTTTCTTCTTCTTGATGATTGATACTGTATGGATTTTCGGATAGGATAGCACTCGATTTTGTATGTGATGACATAGGTGTGATTTATGAAACCCTCAGTCAAGTTTTGGTGGTTTTATAAATTTGATTAAACTAATTACGATTCTCTATTTTGGGAGTCTTGATTACCATCGTGTGGTTTTTGATGTTTATATTCTCGAATCCTTCGTTTTTTCAACATGTCATTAAATTTACTTTTTCTTTTGTTCTCTGCTTGAAATTACTGTATTTTTCTTGCAGCACCGCCCTTCCAGTGCTTTCAACTCGCCCTTCTGGACCACCAATTCTGGAGCACCTGTCTGGAATAACAATTCCTCTCTTACTGTCGGCTCAAGGGGTATTGTCCTATGACAATCATTATGATGTTAAAATTAAGTTTTTGTTCTGTTTGTAACTTCTGATGTAACTGTTTATGTGTTGATCACACTGGGTGTATATTCTTTGCATCTATTTCTGTAATTCGGCATTTCCTCATACCCTGCACATGGTGGAATTTTTGTTTAGCATGCTGCTCTTTTTTTTTGCCGTGTGGGATTATTTATAACAAAATATATAAGTGATTATAGTAGTTAGTAACTTAGCTATTTGCATGTTTTATGATGCAAACGCAACCGTCAAAGAATTTCAAAATCTTTGAAATTTCCAAAATGTTCTTCCCTCCTAAAGTGCTCCTAATAAAGAGAATGTAGTGAATTGCATAATTCCTTCCTCATTTTCAACATAGTTACCATCACTCCTAAAAACAATATCGTCCTTTGTGTCAAAAGCTCACAATGGGGTTGTCCTGTTCAACATCTGCCATGGTTCTTTTCATGAAAATTCTCAAGGATAATCTTGTCTTGTACATTGTGAACTGCATTCCTATGCATATGCAATTCTTCACAACGAATGCACAGCCAAAAAGAAAGGGACCATATCCTCATCGACCCCATTGCAAAGAGTGCAACTAACAACCCCCCTTCTGCAGGCTTGATGATGCCATCATCTTTTAGATCATTATGACCAATATCTCTCAACAGGTAGTTATAAATTTAACTTTCTATATGCATCTTAATGGTGTGAAAAAAACATGCAACCAAGAAAACAGTTGCAAGAACCGAGGATTTATGTGGAAATAATTCTCAACAGAAAGGAAAGATCAAGGGAAAGGATGTTTTAATATATGTATCGTTAGGGTTTTTCCATTCTTTTTCATTTAATTTACATACAATCTTTGTAGGGTAAAGGTTAAACAGATTCACATCCAAGATCCATTTATTCACGTATATTTCTCAACACTCCTTAAGTTGAGTGTGGATGTCAATCACGCACCTTAAGGGTGTGGAAAAACATGCAACCAAGCAAATCATTGAGAGGACATGAGGGTTTACATGGAAATCATTTTCAGCATGAGCTAAAAATAACGGGAAGGGATGCTTAAGTACGTTGGATGGTTAGGTTTCTTCTTCTTTTTTCTCTTGATTATCATCGGTGGAGTTTATACAATATTTATAGGGGTAAAGATTATAGATGGAGTCATATCCAAGATCCATTTGTCCAAGCATGTTTTTCAACACTCCTTAAGTTCACTTACCCACATTTATCTCGTGTTATGTAGTAGGGATACCCTTGGTCAAAATATCTTCCATCTGGTCTTTTAGATTTAAGAAAGGAAGCCAAAGTTATCCAATTTTAATCTTATGCGACTAAGTGTTTATCGATTTCCACATGTTTTTGGTATGATGTGAGAGGCCTTGACACAGAAATGGAGGTCTCGAACCACACGCCTAATTTTGTGGGCTCCCCACATATATAAAGCTTCCATGAAGTCCAACATGCTGTCAAGTTGGCTTTGATACCATGTGGGAAAATATGAAGCAAGAAATTAGAATAACATGAAGATTTACATATAAACCTATATCAACTGATGGGAAGAATAACATGAGCAGATGTCATAGTACATACTAGTGATTAGAAATTTTCTTTACTTTTATTTAATATTTGACAGGTTTTTTCTATACCTTTTCTTAATAATCAATGATGGATTGTGTATCTTTATAGGAGTAAGGATTAAACATATCCACGCCTTAGATTCGTTTACCTAGTACTCTTTCAATATTGATAATTCATGAAATCTAAACAATAACTAAAAAGCTCTTTTCATTGCGTTCAACATCTAAATATGCACATCTTGAACCTTCACCTGTATATCATGCCAACAGGCCATCCAGAACATCTATTATTAGGCTTGAATAGCAGCTCAAATTGGCCTTCAATAATCCAGCTTGAAGATGTGATATCAACAGGAAGTTGTAATGATTCTTTGTTCTTAGCGAGACAGGATTTTTGTTAGTGTAGCAGAAAAAACATAAGAGCTTGTACAATCGTCTAATTAGCCTAGCCATGACCTAATGTTGATTTTGGTGTCATCTTGCCAAGCTTGAAAAGGGTAATTTTATTGTTATCATTGGAATTTTTGGAAATTGTTCCATCCAAATCCATTTTTTTAAAATTAAGATTTCAGTATTAATTTATTAATAAATAATATAGAGTACACAATTGTTCCAAAAATAGAGGTATAATTAGGATTTTTGACTTGTATCATATAATACAATGTATGCTAAAATGTTGATGACTTAGAAAGTAAAATGCAACACTAAGAAAAAATAATGCACTATAAGTTTAATGATAAAAGAATTCACAAAAGATACAAAATATTAGATAAAATATAATAGGTAACACATCCGCATGAATCACATATATAGCTGTTTTTGCGTATGCAATAGCTGGGCCAAACTGCATTTTCTTATGCAATGCTTTGTAGTATATGCTGCATATTTGGTGATGCATACAACATATTCAGTTTGCATTATAGATACAATTGATGCATACGTTAAGTTTGAGCTTACAATATTTTAAGAACTTGCTTATTTCTATTAATAATATTCTGTGACTTGTATTAATAAGATAAATACTTATATATAAATCAGTTTACACAGTTTTATTATCAAAATTTATGTGAAATCTGCATCCATACCTTAATAATTACCCATTTATTTTAAATTCCAAAAAAATGCAAAACTGCACAACTTCATATATTCCCCCGCATATCTTGTAATGTATGCATTGATTTGTTAGAACTAATTCACATAATGTATTTTCGAACCTTGATATGCAGTAAGTACTAAGTAGTTACTCTTGTCGCATATTAACTAGATGTTTTTAGGAGGGTTCTTTGTGTGTCTTACTCAGCTACTCATATGTGTGTGTCTTGTAGTATTCATGCATTAACAACAATAATGATTTCATGCCATGCATTCATAATTTAAATTCCATGTAATGTGGGTGGGGGGCATGTCCACCCCATCTCCCGTGTGCCCATGTGGGCTCACTTGTAGGAGTATCTAAGGTTTTTATTTGAGCGTTTTATTTGTTTTTAATAGCTATATTTTTTAAATCACATAGGTTTTAGAGGCAGCCCTTTGACTCAAAAATATTGGTCGAATTTTTAGAGTCCAAGCCTGGTAAAGTTTTCTTTTTTTATAAGGGCATCTTTTTGTGATCTTTATCCCAATATTTTGTTTGATTTGAGGATTTTATTCATTCATTTGGAGCTACATTTAACTGTGTGGGACTTCCTAGTGACATCCGACTCTCGCAAAGTTGGATAGAAAAGGGATCTTTGCAGAGGATGGTGTAGCTGACCTCATTTGCAATCTCTTTCGCTAACACTAGCAGTTCTAGCTAATTATTCACCGGTTTGATATAGTTTTGGTTCAATTCTACATTAGTAGTTGATTTAGCCAATTTACTGCAATCTGACAAATATATAATATGATTTTTTATATTATATATATTCTAATATCTAGACAAATGGATCTTATATGGATCCTATGATGAAATAGCATGTGAGTGACAGAGAATATATGAATTATAGCCAACTTTTTCATCTTGTCCCTCATTTAAACGTCTCTATTCCCGCATTTGTTCCTGCGTCTGCATCTATTTGTTACTATTATAATAAATAGAACTTTCCCGGCTTATAATATCATCAGAAAATCAAAGGTTGAGCTCTCTCTTTCCCATATATAGCTAACAAGCTCTTACTTCACGTACTTTGGCTATCTTGCATAGAGTTGAATTAGGTTTCTTCTGTGTTCTTGTCAGAAGACGCGGTCATACTCTCTTCTGAATGCATTGATTCAAAGCTTGAGTAAAGTCCATTCACCATTTTCTCCTCTACCATGACGAATCAATTGATTGGAGGTGGACATCGCTCTTTCCTTTGTCCTTCTCCCCTGCATCCCCTCCTTTGCCTCCCCCCTGAAAGCCTCTTACCTTTCGTTCTACTATATTACTATTAAGGGTTTTTATCAGTTGTGCCCCTATGAAATATTGCAATTTAAGTTATGCCCCTCCCTTTTTAGGAGTATCAGTTGTGCCCCTGACTTCTTGTCATTCTATCACTTGTGCCCTTTGGGTTAATTGCCGTCTATCCCAACTGCAAACAGGCGTTAACTATGAGGACACATCCGGAATTACATTTTAAAAAATGGACTGAAAAGTCCATCAATTTCTTCTTCCCCCTCCCATCTTCTTCCTCCTCCCCTGCCTCCCCCGCCGCCGCAGCACCACCACCCTCGATCCCCCTCCGCCCTCGCTCATCTCCTTGCCGCCGTAGCTCCTCCACCCTTGGAGCTCCATCGTCGTTTTGTCGGTGCCCTCCATCAGCTTGGTGAGCCACAAGTATATCAATGAAGGTGGATATGGTGATGGTGGAGGGCGTGGCTTGGTGAGGAGGGACCGAAGGGCATGAGACGGTGGAGGATGTGTGGGAGGAATTTTGGGACAGTTATACCCCTCTTACACTGACCATGGTTTGAAAAAACTATGTTTAAGTTCAATTTATTGACGGCTAACGTTACGGAAGGGCACAAGTGATAAAATGGCAAGAAGTCGGGGGCAAAACTGATATTCCCAAAAAGGGAGGGACATAACTGAAATTGCAATATCTCAGAGGAGCACAACTGATAAAAACCCTACTATTAATAGACCTTTATCAATTTATTCCATGTCCCACTTTTCCCTAGCTCTGATGTCGCAGATTATTTTATTGGGGATTCAGCAGGGGACCTCTGGCCTTTCCTCTGAAGCCTTCTCTAGAATGAAGTCAGTGCCATGATAAGCAATCCTAATGGAATACTATGACATTTTCCCCAAAGTGTCTTTTTTGGTGGATTCAACAAACTTACTAAGTGAAAGTGGACTTGTTATGATTGACAATATTTCATGGCTTACACTTAATTTAAAATTTATTTGGTTTACTTTAAGGAACTATACACATTGGTCTATGGAAGCGTTATCCTCTCAGCAAAAAGTTGATTATGATTGCATAATTATGTCTTTGTGTCATATAAAACAGGTCCAATTCTCCTCGAGGACTACCATGTAATTGAAAAGCTCGCTCAGTTTGATCGGGAACGTATTCCAGAACGTGTTGTTCATGCAAGAGGAGCTAGTGCAAAGGGTTTCTTTGAGGTTACCCATGATATCTCTCATCTTACATGTGCTGATTTTCTTCGTGCTCCTGGGGTTCAGACTCCACTTATAGTTCGCTTCTCAACTGTCATTCATGAACGTGGAAGTCCTGAGACCTTGAGAGACCCACGTGGTTTTGCTGTGAAATTTTATACAAGAGAGGTATTGCCATTTATCTTCTTCTTTTATTTTGAGCGATATTATCTGATGATCATGTCGACCATGATTGCTGTGTATTCAAGTCTGCCGCGTTCGTATTTTCAGTTTCGTACTTTTGGTTGCTTTAACATGCATCTTTAGATCAACCATATTTTAGCTCTGTTGGTACTTACGATCTGCATTCCAATTCTCGTGGTGTTCTTGAATTTACCAAAACATTTGTCTGGTCATTTTTTTTGGCTGGAAAGAGTGAGTATACTCTGGTTCATGTCTTGTTGTTGGAGTTCTTCCAAGTCCTAACAACTTCAAGGCTTTGTTCTCAGCAGATGAGATGGGTTGGCTATTGGGTTATTTTATTACCATTCATTTATTTATGTTTTTCTAGGAAGATGATTGTATATGTATCATATGGATTATATGTCGGACTGTATTTGCAAATGGTTTATTAAATATTCATAGTTTTCCCTCCCAAATTTATTAAATCCTTATTCATAGTTTTCCCTTCCAAAATAAAACTATCATATTTATAAGTTAACTGCAGGGAGTTCCATTTCGTGCAAACTTCTATGATAGATTGTGTTTAATTCAACAAAAAAAGCTGCGTAATTTTGATTTACTATTGACAGTTTTTGCTCTTCATCGACCAGGGGAATTTTGATCTTGTAGGAAATAACTTCCCAGTATTCTTCATTCGTGATGGAATCAAGTTCCCTGATATGGTCCATTCTCTTAAACCCAACCCTAAATCCCATATCCAGGAGAACTGGAGGATTTTGGACTTCTTCTCACACCATCCAGAGAGTTGCCACATGTTCACATTTCTTTTTGATGATCTTGGTGTTCCCCTAAATTATAGGCACATGGATGGTTCTGGTGTTAACACCTACACTCTAATTAACAAGCAAGGAAAGGCTCACTATGTAAAATTTCACTGGAGACCCACATGTGGAGTTAAGTGCTTGCTGGAGGATGAGGCAGTTTCAGTTGGAGGCAACAATCACAGCCATGCTACCAAGGATCTTTATGATTCCATTGCTGCTGGAAACTTTCCTGAGTGGAAACTTTTTATTCAAACCCTAGATCCTGATCATGAAGACAGATTGGACTTCGATCCACTTGATGTCACCAAAACTTGGCCTGAAGATATCCTGCCACTTCAACCTGTTGGGCGCATGGTCTTGAACAAAAATATTGATAATTTCTTTAGTGAGAATGAACAGCTTGCCTTCTGTCCTGCAATTATCGTTCCTGGAATATATTACTCGGACGATAAGCTTCTTCAGACTCGGATTTTCTCCTATGCTGATACCCAGAGGCATCGCTTGGGGCCAAACTACTTGATGCTTCCGGCGAACGCTCCGAAATGTGCTCACCACAACAACCATCATGAGGGTGCTATGAATTTCTTGCATAGGGATGAGGAGGTGATATCATTTCTTCTTTTTTGATGCAAGTGATATCATTTCTTTTTATTACTATTGTTGCTTAAAGTGGTTCATGGAACGGATTTATTGTCACATTTGTTGATCATTTCTTTTTGATTGTCATTTTTTCAGGTGAACTACTTCCCTTCAAGGTTTGATCCTGTTCGTCATGCTGACAAGTTCCCCATACCATCTCGCATTCTTACTGGCCAGCGTGAGAAAGTAATGCATTTTCTTTTGTTTTTTAATTTATTATATCACTATTTTATTATATTTGATGGAACTTTGTATTAATAGACAAATCCTAACATAGTTTTTGCCAGATCATATCGCACCTCGTCTTGTCTGCTTTAGTGAATATTGTTTGGTTTGCTGCCTTCTCTGGCAATGTTCTATAATAAGGCTTTCATCTTTCTGTGTATCGTGCTTCTCAAATGGTGCTGTGGGTTTGCACTTGTTCAGGTTGTGATTCACAAGGAGAACAACTTCAAGCAGCCTGGGGAGAGATACCGATCTTGGGACCCTGAGAGGTATGCAATGTTTCTCTTTTCGCAGTTTATGCTTGTCAGAATATATGGACACACATTATGAGGTGTTGCATTGATGAGTGCAGGCAGGAACGTTTTGTTCGCAGATGGGTTGAGGCTCTGTCTGACCCCAGAGTAACCCACGAAATCCGCAGCATCTGGATCTCTTACTGGTCGCAGGTAATGGATTACTGTCTTTGCCTGCAAGTCTACTTATTATAGATGATTCTAGATATAGTAGTATGGTGGATGATCATTGGATGCCTAGGACATGCTAATGCGCAACTTTCTATTACATAGCCCCTGATTTTCTGGATTTTCTCGCATGATAAAATACCTAACATTTGGAGTTCTTAAATTTGAAGGCTGGAACTGCTTTATGCAGCATCTGGTTTATGCGGAGATGCATGTGTGTAGATATCTGGATGTGTTGTTATGTGTTATATGTAGTAGAATTATACCATGAAACTTTAACCATGCTTCCAACCATGGCTTCAATTTTTAATCATTCCCTTGTAACTTAAGCAGGCATTACAACCATATTATTCTTGGCATGCTTGGAATAGTCATCGTGTTTGATATTTAACTAATAGGATTCATTTAACTTCACATGAGATGTCATTGAAGCTCAATGATAATCCATTTATATTCATCTTTACTATGTTAAATTGATGACAACATGCATATCTACATGTACAAGCATTCCCCTCGCCAGTTCATCCACGTAATTGATGTTGGCAAATTTGCGTGTGGTCCATGATTTCCATCGATGAACACCTATTATAGTCACTGCGTATGTACTGACTTGGTGTAATTTGTTACAGTGTGACGACTCGTTGGGCCAGAAGATCGTCTCACATCTCAACATGAAGGCTGGCATGTAATGATGCATGGTATTAACATCAAAAACTTAGAGATGCATACAAAAAGAGAGCCGATGTTGATGTCTGAACTACAATGAAGACTATAAAAAACTAAGTTCTGCTGCTTTTCAGCATATGAATCAAATAAGCTGTCATGTGCACAAGGCACATATCAGTTATGGCTTTTCATAAACTTGGAGTCCTTTTTCTTGTCAGATATGCAATCAAATATGTAGATTTATGCTGTATTTCTTTTGCGTCTGCTGCTATGTGTTTGTGTCGATGGTTCACAGTAATTATCACAGCTATAAGAGTGTATTTATCGCAGATCACAATAATGTATGGGAGTATAGTTTTTAGATTGATGATCTCTGGTCAAAAAGGTGTTCATCTGTATCTAGATTGTGGTTAAGTGGGCTGATGCATGCAGCCTGAGCAATTTAATGGGACGATTTTGAACGAACAGGCCCGATGTATACTTCCTTTATGCCTTACAAAGAATGGATAAGAAAATGTGTAAATTTTGATCAGATTAGTTTTATAGGCACATCTTTGATATGTGGAATGATTGCTAATTATATCAGGTTTCAATTATTGTTTCTATACCTTTTCTCCGAAGAAGGAACAGGGAGATGGGCAGAACCGATTCCATCTACGATTTCAAAGGACTTATAATCTCGATTCATCAAGGATTATATCTTTTGTGTATATATTTACTAACATTTGCTACGAACAAAATTATAAAAAAATAATAAATTTAGCTCGTGCTTTATTTTTCTTCAGTCACTTAACTCCCCCAATCTAATCAAGATCTATAAGACATAAAGGACTGGTATATTAGATATTTGCTTCATTGTCAATTTTACATACACATGCATGCGTATGTGTACGTACGTTTCTGTACATACTCATGGAAGTTATCCATCAAATTCACATATTTATTGGGACAATATGATGTCATTACATTGCTATAAAAAAGATGATAAATACAAAAACTGTTCTTTGGCTACCTTTTGCAAAACTTTTTTCCTTGGGTCACAAATTTGTAAAGATCGAGCAAAGCATCCACCGAACATCATCTATATACATATATTAAAGCTGAGCTTTTCACTCGACTCTTGCCATGTGGTTCTTCCATCAATTTCCCCTTTTCTCTTCTCCGCGCTTCTCCAAACTCTCCTCGCTGCTCCTCTCGACAGGACAAGTGTCCATCTCCCCTCCCTCTCGCATTGCTTAGTCCTTGCAAGTCGCAACTCTCTCTCTCTCTCTGTGTGTGTATGTGTGTGTGCGTCTCTCTCTCTCTCTCTCGCCCTTTTACCGTACATGATCCATTCACCTCCATCCACAAATGGTGGCTGGACCGAACATCCTCCTACATGATTGCAGGTCTAGCCATATACGAAGTCGACCAACCAGAGCCTCATAGTTATCGCTCGAGCTCCTCCTCCTCCACATCTACATCTGAAGCACGACGGAGTTTCTCCACCAATGACTAATGAAGAAGAAAGGGATAGGTGTACACCACCCATCCAATTGAGGGTGGAAGCTTGAATCCTAACCACTAAAGAAATCCATATGCACGATGTCAAATCTGAAGCCCTTCTTTCGTCTGAGCCGTCGACATCAACTTCATCTTTAGCCCCACTATTGTGTAAAGGCTCTCTGGTTCATCTCCTCCCTCTGTTGATCCCTCCACCGCAATCAACCATATTTAGAAGATGGAGCCTTGGGATGTTCTGATCTAACGACTGGAACGCTTACGGGTTCTACTACGCCCTCTGGTGCTTGCAATCCACCATGATGGTCGTGGTGTACATGATCGTCGTGGCGATGTACTAAGCGGCGGCTATCGCATTTTACACACCCATTCTGATTCTTACTGGGAACGTTGAGGCGATCCTCGAGGTTGTCATCCTGATGTTTCTCTTCCATCTCCAGTAATCAAAGATATGATCTTAGCAGTCACCTTGTTTTATCTATCCTATACTTTGTGTCTATCTTGTATTAGTCTACGTCTTTGTACATACATATATGTGTGTTGTCTTTTGTTTGGTGTATTACTTCTTTTATGATGGCATGACTCGTATTCATATGATTCGACCCTAGACAACCAATGCCACAACCTAGACAACCAATGCCACAACTATGGTTGATTCTGCTCAATGATTTCCTCCTTACTAGATTTATCGAGTCTCAGATATATCTACAATAGAGGTGATAATGAGTGGTATCTCCTATAATTACGAAGGCAGATCGTCTGCAGTACTGTAGACTCTGTAGTAGTCGCTCGAGCCGCTCAATCTTGATCGAGCGGTTCACACAAATTTGCACAATATAGACCCACAAAAAGTGTGAATTCGTGCGAACCGCTCGATCAAGATCGAGCAGCTCCAATGATCCACAATTTTACTACAGAGTCTGCAGTACTGTAGACGATCCTCTCGCCTATATCTACACAATCAAAATTGTGTCTATATTGAGAGAAAATACCGATTATGTGAATGTCGACACACATCTTGTCTTAAGAGTACATGGGACAATGACATTTGTTGAAGTCTCAATGAGACAAGTAAACTACATTTCCATCGATACTCCAAGTAGTAAATGTCAGAGATAGGCATGATTATCAGCGTTAAAGTGACATGGAGACCCAACAACAATAATGGAGAGTCCTCTAGTTAGGCCAATGAGCAATCCCGACTTCATACTCGCAAGGCAAGCGTACACAACATGAATATTATAGATATATGTCTAAGGTTTTTGGCTCTTCCTTAGGTGATACAAGTGCTTGTGCAAAATTTCGTACAAGTGTGCATCCATGGTGCCATCAAGGATGGGGTTATGACACAAATAAAAGTTCTCACGATAAGTATTTTTCTATAGTTTTCTTGAAAAAAAAACTCCCAACAATCTCCATGCGGGATGCATGATAAAATAAAAATTAGACTGAACACAATGCAAGTAACTCAGAATCGGACCCTAGGCATAACTTCTAGTGGAAAGAATGTACCTTTTTAGGTTCAATGATGGTTTGATGCCAAATGAGTTTAAAGTTAATTAATTTTGAAAATCAATTACGCCTTCAACACACAATCATCTATCTACACATTCAAAAAAAAATTCAGAAATTATGGAAATTGAAAACAAAGAAAAGAAATATTTTCGAAATAGGGTTCCAAATTTCGTGAAATTTCGACGAAATTTTGGTTTCGACACCCTACCGAAATCGAAATCTCGATATAGATCATTCCTTCACAAATCTAGGCCGATTTTTGGCCGAAATTGATGAAATTTCGAAATTATCTTGTTTTTTCACCATCTCGAAACGAAATAGAAATCAAGGTTTAAAACTTTTGCTCGAAATGACCAATAAAAATCATGCATGAACCTCAACCGCTTAGTGGGGTTGAAACATGCTCATAATGAGTGTCTAATCATGAATAGGTACAAACTCTACTAAGTTATTACAAGAATGAAATGCTAATTGGGAACTCCACTAAGCTATCTCTATCACAATCTTCATTGCCACTCCTTAGCAAAGGGTTCCCAATTGAACACTGGTCTCCAAGTCGGTCAATTTGTTTGAATTCTCAAAAGGCCTCCTAACTGGCTCGAGCATGCTAATAGTGTTAGATACATATACCTACAGAAATGCACATGAAATGATGAATGCAACGTAGAATAAAATAGCAAAATAATAACAAAACAAAACAAGAAATAAAACAAAATAAGAAATAAAACAAAAACTTTGAGGTTCAGACTCAAAAGGATGGAAACAATATACATTATATTATCTAATAATGGAACCTAGTTGAGCCACCACAACAATGGCGTCATTTTAATGACTCAAATTCAGAGTAAAGTAATTTTTTTATTATCTCAAAATTTCAATAAATCAAAAACTACAAAGTAAAGTGGTCTTATTTTATTTTTTACTTTGTGGAGTTCGAAGGCTGATAACAAGGAGGCAATTTCAAAACTAGGCCAAAAACAAGCATTCAAAAACTAATGTGTGATGATTTCAATGAGATATTTTTATGTTATTTAATTTTCATATTTTTGCTATGTTTTTTTGTTTTTAAATATAAAATCAAGGATATTTTGAAAATTAAGGAAACATGGACAACACGTCATGTAGGTCGGATATATATGTACAATAATGCCAAAACACAAAATGAATATATTTGTGACCTTAATATAAGAAAATATTTTTGGATTTTTGTGAATTTTATCTATAGATAAAAGGAATGTGAAAAAAATGTTATTTTAAAACAGCTTTACATAAAATATAGATTTTAGATTAGCTTTAAAATACCAAAAGTGGATGAAAATAAGTGGGAGTATTTTTCAATCCATATGACACAAATTATATGCAAAAATAATTTTTTTATGAATTTTTTATTTTCTTTAATTTTTATATGATTTTTACAAGATTTTAAATTATTTGGATTTTAGGAAAACAATGTGCAATATTTTTGGATATGATATAAAACGAGGTAAATGATATAAAATGTGATTTTTGGGCAAATTACCAAAAACATATTTCATGTACTTTTTAAATTAAAAATGTTACTGTCGTGTTTTCAATTTTAATAATAGTATAACATTACAGAGTAAAATTAATAAGTGTGTTCAATAGCGATATGAATTTTAAGAAAAATGGCAAGTCCACATATTAAAAAATCTCGAATTTAATTCAATGTGTGAAGTCTTACCATAATTCGAATTAAGCACAATTCATTGTAATATCTAAATTTTCAAAAGAATATAAAGGGCATAAAAAATCACAACTATACCAAATTTCATGAATTAATTCGCAAGCACGTTTTATAAAAAAAATCAGTTGATTATTTTTCAAAAAAATGAAAAATACTATTTTTTTGATAGAAATTAGATAATTTACAACAACTTTATAATAAAATAATTTGAAGCAAAGTGATGAGTTATAAGGATTAAAATTTGAAAAACAAAACATGATTTGAATTGAAAGAGAAACAAATTAAAAACACTTACATTTAAGTTAAAAGGGCCTGAATATGATTAATAAACCCAAGTCCTAGTTTGAGAAGTTTGGGAAATAAAAGAGGGTTTTCTCCATCATACTATCTCCTATAAAACTTTACTTATCTTTGAATTAATGTACACTTAATTATCTTGAAAGAAAGACTAAATTCATGGTCAGAGTTCATATGCAAAACTCAAAACTTGAGTTTTGAGACCTTATTGTATATTATACCATTAACTAATCTAGCATTTGTTATTTCATGCATATGTTTCCATCTTTTCAATTTATTTCTTTTTTAATTCTTTTCTTTAGTTTGTATTTTAACTAACTATAACATATTCAAAAACTAAAAAAATCAGAAAGAGAAGAAAATGCTCAAATTCAACATGTATATTGACTTATGTCCATGATATAACCTATTTCTATTTTATTTTCAATTTTTTCTTAGATGCTAAAAATAAAAAATAATTGATTAATATCTAAACTACAAAGTACTGTTTCACAAATATATATTAATAAGATAAAAATAATGGAAAAAATAGAAAACCCATTAAAATAAAGTATTTTATACATAAAAAATACTTCAAAAAAAATCTACTTGTTGTATATAGCTTATTTTGGTGTTAGTTCATGTTGACATGTTTTTAATTTGAGATGGATACGTGGAGGAGTCCAAGCCATTAGATGGGAAGTGAGCATGCAGCCGTGATGAGTGCGGGAATGGGCGGTGGAGATCACATCTGGGATGAGATCCACGGGTACAGAGAAGAACGAAGAAGGACGACTGAGATGGAGGCGGGCAGAGGGAGATCAAAGGGCTGTGGAGAGAGCCGGGTGGCGCAAAGGGAGATGGGTCGCATGGCGACTCCAGAGAGCGCTACATGGCCCGATAAAGTTATTCAAAAAATGGGAAAAGAAGTGTAAAATGCAAAAGAAATAAAAAGAAGAGGATTTAGGAAAAAGTCAAAACATGAAAGTTGTAGATCTCGAGGAGATCTACAAGTTTCATGTTGGATAAATAAGAAAAAGAGGCTAAATAAATAACGTAAAATTTTTGAGAGCATTTTTAATAGATAAAACACTTCATTTTAATTCTTTTGTGATTTTTTTGTCCTTTTACGTTCTTTTAAAGCCCAAAATAAATATATACAATATTTAATCTATTTTTTGGAGTTTTAATAGGAAATAAAACAAGAAAATTAAGGAAAAATAAAAGGGTTAATCTTTGTACAATAATTAGGGTTATTTATAGGAAGAGGGTCAATGTTTAATAAAGCTGAATTACTGATGAATTTTATTGATTTGTTCATGCTCAGAGGATAATTAAGGAGTATAGTGATGTTAAATCAGAGATTTTTCAATCCACCCTTAATGTTTTGATTAATAAATAAAAAATCTTAACTGGTTGTTGTGCAAAAAATTAAACTATCACTTTACATAACTATTTTGTGAAAGATTGACATTGTGATAGAAATAAAACATATATTGCACAACACTGTATTAAAGATGAAGCTTTTCATTCGATGAACATATTCAGAACGATTAATCTATACGAATTGATGACGATGTTAAAGACAAACACAACATTTATATTGTACTGAGTCGGTTTATTGTACTACAGTGTCTAGATTTTCAATTTTACAAAATCTTTAAAATAAAAAGACAATCACATTATACATAAGTATTGCATTTATGCATTGTTGCGCCATTTCATGCCAATGCACACCGTTACAATAACTGTTACATGCATCTAGATTTTGTTATTCCGATAATTGACAAGTTCAGTTCCAAGTGTTTTCACTTGTTGCACATGTAAATACCCATGCAAAGTTTGAATCTTAGTCATTTTAACTTAGTTGTCTCAACGAACCTTTTTTGTTAACTTAACTTGCACTAGTACAATTTTTTGTACGTTGATGCATAATAGTCGTTGAACCTTTTCTATAGTGTGTTACTGTCCTGTTGCACCGGTATATGCCAAGGTGCACCGGTACACCAATGAATAAAGCCGACTCTTCAACCTTTTTTGAGTTGAGTTCTTTTGATTTCTTCTGTCTTTAGCGCTCCTCCACACCCCCAAGCATATAAAAGGATCCTCTACTCAACTCGTTGTCAATATCAATTTGCATGTTTCAAAATATTTATTAGAATAATTTTATTCTCCTTTATTCTTGACTAAGAGGCAATATGTGTAAAAGTCTTTCTTATCAAAAAGAATATAAACCTTTGTTGTGAGTTTTGTACCTCGAGATGACCTCCATGAAAGCCTTACTTCTTATGTAAAAGGTAAATACGGTAAGATGTATACTTCGTAAATGATCCGGACTATACCAAAAGTAGTTAATATAGTGAGAGTTTGTAAGCCTTGGATAGGACATGCTTATACGCACGACATTGCCCAAAGGAAGGCTGCACCTATATAAATTCTTGTATACTGTGACTTACTTGTTGAGCTAATTCATTTAAAGTCGGCCATTTCCCCCACAATCATGTCCAATCCCCTACTATTTCTTGAAAAGCTTTCATTTTCTTCATCTTAACAAGAAGATAAATAAATTGCTTGCTAATCAATTTATACCATCGAAAATACTCTATACATCAATTAGTTGAACCTTCACATATTTTGAGGAATTGGGTGTAAAGCATGGCCTTAAAAGTCGGATTTCGGTTTCATTTCGTTAAGTGACCGAAACGAAATTTCGGCTGAATTTCGGTCGAAATTCGATTGAAATTTCGATCATTTCGGTTGTTTTTTGAACTAGACCCCCCAAATTTCAATCGATATAGGCATTTCGGTCGAATTTCGATCACCCACCGAAACCGAAATTCGGCCGTATTTTGGCGAAATTTAAGGCCATGGTGTAAAGTTTCAAGAAAGTTTTCGAAATTCGGCCGAAATTTCGTTTCTGTCATTTCGGTTGTTTTTTGAACTAAACCCCCCAAATTTCAATCGATATAGACATTTTAGTCGAATTTCGGTCACCCACCGAAACCGAAATTCGACCGAAATTCGGCTGAATTTCGAAGAAATTTAAGGTCATGGTGTAAAGTTTCAAGAAAGTTTACTTGCTAACTTACTCTTTTACTCTTTTATTTAGAAAACGGTAAACAAAGTTTCCTTTTTTTTCCTCCTCCCAATTTTCCCCGCACGACCATCCAAAATCACCCACAAATCCAATGCATCTCTCCATTCCCGTCGAACGTTTTTATATCTTCCAAACTCCAAATAAAAATAAAATTGCTGACGGTCTGATACATCTCCGCACGATTCTCCCATTTCCTTTCATGGTGAAAAATATGGGTTCTTGGGTCCCATGATCACCGTTTCCATCGCAGCAAAGGGCAAGTTGACTTTGAGAATATCCCTGGACGGAGAGATGACGGGACCGGCCCTTTGCAAACCTCAAACGAAGATTCTCTCTCTTTCTCCCTTCGATTTCTATATAAGAGATCGGGAACAGCAGACCCATATTTCGGCATTAATCACCTCCAGCCAGACGTCTTCTCAAAGATAAGAAGTAGGTGAGGGTGACGTCAAGACACCCCCAACAGGTGAGGTCGAGAAAAAGATTGGATTTTGTAACCGACCTTTGTTTCTCGAACCTTCTTGATTCAACATTTGCTCGCAAGTTTTGATCTTGAGACCGACTTGGGCTTCTCTGACGAATCTTGTGTTCACTTTCTGTTACTTTGGTACTGCTAGAGGTAGTGTCATTGGAAGAGAGTTGGAGGAACTGGTAATCAATCCGTCAGCAATAATCTTTCTTGGATTCCAAACCTTCACTTTTCCAATGATTGTGACCTGTAATTTTGTGGGTCTTTCGAGAATTCGTGTTTACTGGTCTTCTAAGTGTCATATGTGATCTTAGTTAGGGTTAGCATGATTTGCGAAGTGGGCAGTCAGAAAATCTGGAAATTTGATGATGCGCCCCCCTTCTGAAGCCATGGGAGCTTCACTTGATGACCCCTCTGATTTGGATTTCATGGATGAGCTTCTCAGTGGAAAGGACTGGTCGGAGATAACTGGATGTTCCTCTTTCTTCAATGTAGATGGTTCATCATCACCATTTAGTTTATTTAAACCAGCCCAATCTCCACTTGTTTCTGTTAATGATGATTTTAATTACATCCCGGCAGAGTTTCTAGAAAAGGAGAATGAACTTGATGCAGAAAGAATAGATTTCCCTTTAGATCCATCCATTCAAGTTCAGGAGGAAGAAGGAATCATTGGCAATACTACTCATCATGAAAATAATTATTTAGCTGAACATGCTGTTCTTACTTCTAACAACGAGACTTCCAATTTTAAAAGTTTACTCATTGATCCACTGGCGGATGGCAAAATTATTCCTTCCATTAAAGAGAGGTTGACCTATGCACTCATGTACATTAAGGACTCACTCAAAGAAGGCGGTGTCCTTGTTCAGATATGGGTACCCATCGAGAAAGGGGGGCAGTATGTGCTTACCACATGTGGTCAGCCTTTTTGGCTCGACCATCATTATCAAAGGCTAGTAAACTATCGTACAGTCTCGACGAGTTACCGGTTTCCGGCTCAGAAGAACTCCACAGAGGCCTTGGGCTTGCCAGGGAGAGTTTTTGTTGGGAAGGTGCCTGAATGGACTCCAGATGTTCGATTCTTCAGAAGTCACGAGTATCCTCGTGTAAATTATGCGCAGCAGTACGGCATTCGTGGTTCTCTGGCAGTTCCTGTTTTTGAGGGGGGAAGCCACTCTTGTTCAGGTGTTCTAGAAATTGTGAGGATAGAGGAGAAGGTCGATTATGACATGGATCTTGAGAACATCTGCACTGCTCTACAGGTCTATTTATTTTGACTCTTCTTTTGAATTTATTTATAATTGTTATTGTGTGGGGATAGTCTCTGTTGTGCGTGATTCTGTGATGATGAAAGTAACTCGGAGGTGAACTTTGGTTTGCTAATCCTTTTAAAACATTCTTCCACTGTTATATGCAGTCAAAACACGATATCTAAGTGAAATGAATAGGATAAACTTGTCACCAGGTTTGATATCTCCCGTAGTTTGTTCGAAAGAACAGTTGTTTATCTTTATGGAATAATATATGATCTTATTTTTTTCTTTATGGAGCCCCATTTTTTTTCCGTTATAATAATTTTATATGCCATTTTGGACCTAATCCTGGGTATACCCAAATTAGAGCTTTTTTTGGACGCAACGAATCCATGTAGCTAACCCCGCGTAAAATGGAAAAGACTTGATTGTTGTCATTTATGTAGTAATCTTTTATATCAAAAAGATTAGTGTTTCAACAAATTTACCAACATAGTACTTTAATGGATACTTTTTAGAACATTGGCTTGATATTCCCACCACCAAAACTATGTCTCCATTCTTGGTAGTTGGAACATAGGAAATTTTTATGCACATCTGATTCCTAGATTCCTTAGAGGAATTGCTCTAAAATCTTTCACTACCCAGAGGGCATCCCTTCAAAATATCGCATGGTTGTTGCTTCTAGTTTCTGCCTGTCATGCTTTCTTGCACCGGATGTGGTTTGTAGAAGTAAGTTATTCCTTCTGAATTTGTCATGAGCTGGGGCGGTTGATCATCCTGCCCTTTGAGGTTAACTTTTGTCTCTTTTATGAATATGAAAACTGATGGCAAACATGCAAAACACATTTTTAACAAGGTTTGGCTAATGTTGACTGCTTTATGTGTGCAAGGGGAATTTATTTTTCATGATGGTGTCATCAGTGCATCACTACTAAACACCATACCATTAACATCAACAACTAGCATCACAATTTCACTCTTCTTATATCCTGATAATATAGAAGGGCCAGTAGCAACTGTGGAAAATTCAATTTCAGTAATCTCATTGCATGAATCTATTGAGCATGCTATAGAGCTTTGTTTAATCCACATATACATTTTCTCAGTTCGCACACATACCTTTGATAGAGGTTCCTTGAATCATCACAGAAGATGTGGAAAGCAAGGGCTTGGTCTCGATAGGAGTCACGGTAGTCGTGCTCAAAGAGATAGATCAACAAATGTTGTAGAGCTCTAATCACGCATATAGAGGGTGGTCAGGGCAACATCCCTTGATTATGAGGGATCCACATGGGGTGGAGAGAAGGCGTACAGATTGTGCTAGAGTAGCAGTCATGCAGAGGTCTTGCGGTATGAGAATGACCTGAAGTGGTTCAATGGCTTGCGATGCAGAGAAGGCCCACACAATGGCCTGGCAGCGGCAAGGGAGCCATGCGAGGGTCTTTGGCGGATAGAAGGACCCGCGTAGGGCTCTGCAACGATGATAGACTCACGCGTGGCCTCTTAACAAAGGTCAGGAGCTTGCAGCAGTGGGGAGGTGCCACGTGTGGGGTCTTGGGCAGTGCTGGTAAGGAATGCAGGACTAAGAAAGAGAGAGAAGGACTGGTGGTGGTGGGTGGAGGGGGGGGGTTGGGTTACGAACTTCAGTCTAGGATCGTCACTCTGACACCATATGAGGAGAAAATAAGAATGCAATGAAACAAACAGATATAATAGTCTCGCTGCCTTCTAACTAGTTAATGTGGCTTTCGTTCCCCGGATTGACCTGGAGCAACTTTATTCATATGCATGGGGTTTCTTATATAACGTAAACCCTAGAGCCCAATAGGTGGCAATTACATATAGGACCATTGAAGGGTTACAAATAGAAATAAAGAACACGGAAATAAACTGTTGAAAATGATAAAAAGAAAGCGATAATCGAGGAACAACTCAAGAATATAAAAATATAAATTGAAATGCTCATGATTTAGGTAAGAAGGGTTTCCACTTGGTGGAGTGGGGCAGGGTGACTTCGACCAAGAGGCAGGGTGGACTGGGAGTGTTGTGCATGGAGGAGATCAATAAAGTGTTTATGGAAAGTGGGTTGTGAGAATATTGGGGAAATCACAGGACTCGGTCTACTACTTTTTCAGGAGGATATATGGTGTTACCATGTCGTTGGAGGCTGTCCCGGGGCGTCTTCCCTCATCTCATTGGAAGGAGATTACTACGATTATTTTGGAGATTGCTATCGAGATGAGACTGGTGTTGGGAGATGGCGCGCGGTTCCGTTTTTGGATGGATGACTGGCCGAGAGATGAGGTGTTGGGGGAGCGATACACACGCCTCATGAGGTTGGCAGAGGACAACGAGGTGCGGGGCAACAGGTCTAGGATCGTGGGGCCTGGTCTTCTATGTTCCTATCTACATTGTTAGATCAGAGGGTTGAGGAGTTCTTATCGCTGCAGGTAAAGCTGTTACAGGGTGCAAGTCCGTCTTCAGATGATGATCATTATACATGGGGTGATCGCCGCGCCGGTTCTCGGTGCGGAAGGCCTATCATTTTCTGGTAGGGGAGGGGGAGGAGATGGATGAAGATGTACATGTGGACTCAGGATTGATATGGCGATGTCGCATGCCAAACATGGTAAGGTTTTCATGTGGCTCTTCAGATTTGGGAGGATCCTTACCAAGGGTCGTCGGGGGTAATTGCTGGGTATGGAGGATGTTACATGTGAAAGATGCGGAGAGGCAAGAGAGGAAGTTGATCATTTATTCTTTCTTGCCCGTTCTCTGCGGAGATATGGAGTTGGGCCAACATCATGTGGCTGTCACGAAGCGATTGCTTCACTTTCTGGCTTTCGGCCGGTATGCGGTTTTGAGCATGAGGATTATTCGTTCTTATTTGCGGTTGTGTGGGCGATATGGTGCGATAGGAACAAGGTCATTTTTGGAGAGGAGTTTTTTCATACCGAGAATGTATTTGGGCATTGTAGGGCTCTCTGTATAGCATGACAAATGTGAAAAGATGTAATACCTTTTTGAAACACACACACACACACACACTGTAGTGGGTCCCATCTTGGGATGTCACCCTTGTTTTCTCTATTTTTTTACGTAGAACCCTACTTTGTGAGGAGCGGGATGATCCCACGGGAGAAGGCCTCAACGGGCTGGATCTTCTATAATTAATCTTGATGAGTACATGGGGTGTGGGGCTTTTTATATAACCCTAAAGACAAATCGGAGTCCCACTTATAGATGATGTGGGACAAAACATGAGTGGGGTAACTGGATGTTGGAGAGATCTAATTACCCATCTATTACATACTCGAACACTCCCCCTCAAGATGGAACTGAGAAAGTCGCAGTTTGCAATAAAAGAAAATATACAACACATCTTCACTCGATACATCTGAGAGAGACGAGGGGAGACCCACTCGAAGTAGTCGTTGTTGGTAGAATTCCTCGCACGAGGCCAGGTCTGCGACGATGAAGTCGTACCTGTAGTAGAGTAGCTACGACGATCAGGTCATGCCTGAAGTTGGCCATTACGAGAAGTCCAACGCGGTGAGAAGTCGCAAATTAGAATGTGCAGAAGTAGTCGATGCTCGGTGAGGATGGTCGATAGAAGTAGTAGTCTCGAGTGTCGATCTTCATGCTATGGATTAGTAGCAGAAGTCTGAGACGATCCCAGGTAGAGAAATCCATGTTGCTGTCGGGGATAGACACCCGAGGATTGGGGATAGGCACCCGATACAGGGTGATCAAGGATGCCACCAATCACTTTTGTTGAGGATCCACGGGTAGATGATGATGGACTTGATTAAAATCTTGTAGATACATCTCAGTAGGAAAATATGCCATGCTCGCACTTCCCCTTTCTCCCATACTTATAGAATAGTATCATAGATGGTCAAGTTGGGAGAGTTGTTGAGATATTTATATCTCATTATCTTTATTTTGTATTTTCTTATTTCTTATGTCTATGTTATGTATTTTTCCCTTAGAGCTTTTCTTCTATATAAGAGAGCTCTAGGGCTACGATGAATCTTAACCTTTTATTTCACGCCTTTCCACATGGTATCAGAGTGACAGTCCTAGACCGAAGCATGTGCTAAAGAAACCTCTCCCCACTAAAACCTAGCCATTCGCGTGCCGCCTCTGCCGGCCTCGGCCCTTCCGCCGTCGTCGACCTCTTCCCGCACCGCCTCCGTCCCCTTCCTGTGCTGCCACCGGCCTCTTCCCGTGTAGCGCACCACTCGAACCGGCGATCCAGGCTGCTACCCATCCGCAGCACCGCCGCCAGGTCTGAGCGGCATCCATGCCGCCATCCAGGCCGCCATCTTCTCTGTTCCCGCGGGCTCTGTAGTATCCTGCGGGCTCCATCGTCCGGTGGTTCTGCGTCTGGGTATCTAGGGTTGGATTTAATCATCTAAAATCACCATAGTTACCCAAAGGAGGCTCTAAAGGATGTTGTGGTATGAGTCTACACCTACAACCATCTCCTCATATGTCTGTGTAGACGCAAGTAGTACAGTTTGCAGACTCCGTCTTGGATATTGTTGTCATCATGCCAGAAAACAAAGCAGATGTTTCATCCCTGGGTGCCTTCAAAGATCCAGCACCCATCGCCAATATGGATAGAACAAACTATGAACCATTATTTTAAAAATGCACCTCGAGGCGTTTTTCAAGGAAAAATGCCTCGAGGCTATAGCCTCATGCAGCCTCAGTGAGGCGTGCACCTCAAGGCTTATGAGGCGCGCCTCGAGGCGCTGCCTCATTTGTGTGCTGATTTTTTTTATTTTCTTCTACAATATTTTTTCTTTTCTTGTTGATTGTGGGCTTTTCATCTTTCTAGACAGGTATTTTCAAGTCCTTAAGCTCACAATTCACTGAAATGCATTTTTTTAATTTATTAAAGTATTAAGCTTATTTTTACTTTGTTATGCATGTTCTTTATAAATCAACATGAATCAAATTTGGGGTCTTGAGTCCTTAAATCTAATGCCTCTACTCTTTAGTATGCCTCTTGTGTTACATTTAGTCCCTTTAGTTAAATTTTATTCAAAAATTTAAATTTTGCGGAGAGTTACCCATTATTGTGCTTGCATATCCATATTTACTTGACTCCTTACAGATTTAGAGTCCAAAAAAGAGAGTTATATAACAACTTGGATGTTTAAACCATGATGTTAGTCTTGAAATGTCATGGAGTTATGTATTTAATCATAACTATTTAATTTCAATAACTTGAAATTGTAATTACAATTAATTATTATGTTTATGAAAAATTTTCTTTCACGAGTGAGGCTTACGCCTCGAGGCAATACTAGGAAAACACCTCGATACGCCTCACACTTTTTAAAACCTTGCTATGAATTATGGGCCATGCGGTTCATGAGCCTTATGCAGTGTAATGGCAAGAAGCACATCCTCACAAAGGAGGAGCCAAGTGACAAGACTGGGGTTAATGCCTCATGGGAGGCAGTTGACGCATATGCGCATGTGTGGCTATCTGGGACTATGTCTATGGAGATAGCCAATGACATACTGAGTCAGCCTACTGCAAAGGCTATGTGGGACATTCTCGCGACATCTTCCTCCCTGGTGAAAAATGAGTCGAAGATATTGCAACTTCAGCACGATATCTTCACGTTGAACCAGAATGGTCATCCTCTCCATACCCTTTACACTTCTCTAAGGGGTATGTTTGAGAAGCTCCATAGTTTCTTTCCCTTGACAACCACACTAGAGCAGCTCAAGGCGTACAGAGACTTAGTGATGACCGGAGTTTTTCTAGCAGCCCTCGATCAAGAGTATGATGCTGCTCGACCACAGATTCTTATTGATGCCACCATACCTCCAATGGAGGAGGTATACCCCAGATTGCTCTCTATATCTTCTGGTATTACTACGCAATGACGGACCTCTTCAGCATGGCCTCAAATTTCAGTGAAATTCGGTCGAATTTCTGTCGAATATCGATATCCAGTCGAAATCGAAATTCGACCGAAATGATCGAAATGACCGAAATATGGGGATCCTCGTACAAAAAATGACCGAAATTTCAGTCGAAATTCCACCGAAATTCCATCGAAATTCTGTTTTGGTCGGTACCGAAATGGTGACCGAAACCGACATTTAAGGCATTGCTCTTCAGCTATGGCTGCCTCTCATGGTAGGGGAAGCCCTATGCAGTACCATGGTCGAGGTATCCATGGTAGGGGAGGGGGTAGTTGACCCAGTTAGCCATGCTCCTACTACCATAAGTCGGGCCACTATGAGGAAACATGCTATTCTAAGCATGGCTTTCCTGCTGCAGCACGGGTTGCAGAGCAAACTCAGTAGGTTGGGAGTCCATCACCTGCATCTGATCAGAGATTTGATGAACTTGTAGCGTGGCTCAGGGAGATTATGCCTGCACCTGGGTCAACTAGTTCTCCTTCAGGATCCTCAAAGGTAGCTGCTTCAGCATCAACGTCCACATCATGTACATATGCTCTTACTAGTTGTTACATGGTAGATTTGTCAGAATGGATTATGGATTCAGGAGCATCCTATCATCTTTGTGGTGATAGAGGGAAGTTCAGCACTTACAGTCCAACTCAGTCAGGGAGATCGGTCGTAATAGCAGATGGGACACACTCTTCCATCACTGGTCAGGGGGAGGTGCGATTAACCCACATAATGCGACTTCAGAATGTTCTTTATGCTCCTAAATTTTCTATGAATTTACTGTCCATTACTCTAATCACCAAGAATTTACATTGTCGTGCCATATTTGATCCTTCTGCTCTTGTGTTTCAGGATATTCTTACAGACAGGGTGATTGGATCTGGCTGTGAGCAAGATCTCTATAGACTGGTACAATCCCCATATGCTGGTGCTTCTTCTCTTCACTCTGGATCCGTTTCTTCCTAAGTATGCATCTTCGATTTGGTCATCTTCCTCTGCAAAAGCTGTGTCACCTTCTTCCTCAGATTTCTCCTCGCTTTACTTTTCAGTGCGAGACCTGCCAGCATGGGAAGCATCATCCGTCTACATTCCAGAGTTGTCGGGTCGAAGTAGTCATAGTCTTTTTGAGTTAATTCATTTTGATATTTGGGGTCCAAGTCGTGTCCTTGACCTTCAGGGGCATAGGTTCTATCTTGTTGTTGTCGATGAGTTTTCAAGATTGTCACGGGTCTTTCTTCTTAAGAACAAGTCTGATGCTGGTCCTGTTATTCAGTCTTTTATTAATGAAATAAGGAATATGTTCTCTGCAAATATCAAGTATATTCGTTCAGATAATGCACTGGAGTTTTGCAATACTCAACTCTCTCAGATTCTTAGAACCTATATTATTGTGCATTAGACATCTTGTGCTTATACGTCTCAACAGAATGGGGTGATTGTACGAAAACATTGCCATCTTTTGGATGTTACCAGGACTCTCTTGATCCAGAGCCGTGCTCCTCATTCGTACTGGGGGGATGCGGTTCTAACTGCTTGCTACTTGGTGAATCGAATGCCCTTTTCGGTCATGGGGGAGAAGATTCCGTTCTCGATTGTGTTTCCTGAGACAGATCTTTTCTCTCTTACGCCTCGTTTTTTTGGGTCAGTTGCGTTCGTTCATCAGATGTCTCCAGGTCTTGATAAGCTCTCTCCTGGAGCTATCAAATATGTGTTTGTTGGGTATTCCAGTACCCAAAAGGGACACCCTTGCTTTGACCCTATTCGACGAAGGTATTATGTTAGTGCTGATGTCACTTTCTTTGAGTTTATTATGTATTTCTTTCTTACAAGTGACAAGCTCATTCCTTCGGAGAATGGAGAAGAGGTATATATGCCTCTACTTCCGATTTCGTGTACTCCTGGTCCCACTACACCACCTCCTCAACCACCACCTCCACCACCATCTACACCACCTCCTCCACTACCTGCCACACCTACCTTTTTTTCGCATGTTTACCAATGCCGATCTCGTGCTCATGTGCCTCCTCTCTCATCCAGCACACCCCAGGTTTGTTCTGAGCATTTGAGTCCGTCTAATGGCACTGATGATTGTGTTGCTTGAGGTGCAAGATGTTTTAGATGATCCCGTCTCAGCTACTAAGGACGTTGAGGACCTTGATGTGCCTATTGCTCTACGGAAGAAGATGCGTGCATGAACTATGCATCCTCTTGCTTCCCGTGTTTCTCTGGCTCGACTCTCAGAGGATTTTCAGAGGTTTATTGTGGATCTATCAGCCGTGGAGATTCCACGATCCTATACAGAGGCATTATAGAGTAGTCAGTGGCGTTTAGTTATGGAGGAGGAGATGGCAACGTTACAGTCTCGTGGTACGTGGAGTGTTGTACATGCTCCTCCTGGTGCATCTGTTGTTGGCAACAAATGGGTGTTTACAGTGATACACCGTGTGGGTGGTATTGTGGACAGATATAAGGCCAGTCTTGTTGCTCGTGGGATCACCCAAACCTATGGGGTTGATTATCAGGATACCTTTTCTCCGGTTGCGCGTCATTTTATGCCGTGGATTCTTATTATTGTTGCTGTGGTACGTGATTGGCCGCTTTTCCAATTAGATGTCAAGAATGCATTTTTGTATGGGGACTTGCAGGAGGAAGTTTATATGCAACAACCACCAGGGTTTGCCGCTGAGAGGGAGTCCACTATGGTGTGCAAACTTCACAAGCCATATATGGCCTTAAGCAGAGTTCGAGGGTGTAATTTCAGACGCTCTCAGTGTTGATTGAACAACAGAGGTTTGCCAAATCTATTGCAGATCATTCTCTTTTTGTTAAAAGAACCCAGAGAGGTACAATTGCTATTCTGGTTTATGTTGATGATATTATTGTTACAAGCAGTGATGATCAGGGCATTCAGGCAGCTAAGGATTTCCTTGGATAAAAGTTTGTGACCAAGGACCTTGGCCAGTTGCGTTACTTTCTTGGCCTAGAATTTGCAAGAAATCAGCATGGGCATGGTAATGACGCAAAGGAAGTATATCACTGACCTCCTATATGAGACATGCATGACATGATGTAGACATGCCACTACTCCAATGGATCCTAATGCTAGGCTCTATAATGATGACTCTGAGGAGGTGGATAAGAGACGTTACAAAGAACTGGTAGGAAAGCTGTTGTCTGTCACTATCACCAGATCGGATATATCATTTGCAGTTGGCAGCGTCAGCCAGTTTATGGAGCAGCCTAGACAGGTTCATATGGATATAGCTAACAGGATCTTGAGGTATCTGAAGTTGTCTCCAGGTGCTGGACTTCTGTTTAGAAGAGACACGTCTCTCACAGTTACTGGATGTGCGGATGCAGATTATGTTGGGTGCCCCAAGGACAGGAAGTCCACTTCAGGCTTCACTGTGTTTGTAGGTAGCTCACTGGTTCATGGAAGAGTAAGAAACAGACAGTTGTGGCTAGATCTAGCGTTGAATCAGAGTATAAGGCCATGACCCAAGGAAGCACGGAAATGATGTGGGTCAAGTCTGTCTTGACTGGCCTAACTATTGAGGTGCCTCTTCCTATACACCTCAAATGTGACAACCAAGCCACTTTGTTCATAGCTAATAATCCAACCTCCCATTAAAGAACAAAGCACATCGAAGTAGATTGCCATTACACTCGTAATCTAATCCAGAAAGACTTATTTCCACCTCTCATGTTGCTTCAGGTGACCAGATTGTAGATATGTTTATCGAAGCTCTTGCGAGGGGTCCTTTTTACTGTTGTTCCAAGCTGAGCATGATATACATATATGCTCCAGCTTGAGGAGGAGTGTTGAGATATTTATATCTCATTATCTTTATTTTGTATTTTCTTATTTCTTATCTATGTTATGTAATTTTCCCTTAGAGCTTTTCTTCTATATGAGAGGGCTCTAGGGCTACAATGAATCTTAACCTTTTATTTCACGCCTTTCCACAAGAGTCAACATAAAACATGCATTCTTCTTCTTCCTCTTCTTCTTCTTCTCTCTCTCTCTTAAGTCATTTTCCTTTTTTTCTCAGCTTGCTTCTCTCTCTCTCTTTTCTTGCACGGCTTCTTTTTTTGTACAGTAGAATTTTTTACTCATGGCTAAAATTGACCCAAAGATCACAACCGTCCCTTTTTCTCTTTCTCATAGAAATAAAAAATTTCAAGCTAGCCCAACTTTGGGCCTAAATTCTCACTACCTCTACTTTTTTTCCGTGCCCAACTTAAGAAATATCTGTACACTTTTTTAGTAGAGCCCAACAGTTGGGCCCAAATGCTGGCCCAAATGCTCCTGCTCCCTGTCACCTTTTTTTTATATAGCCATGGGCCCAATGGCCCAAAGAAGAAGAGGTGTCCTAATAAGGGGTTTTGGCACCTCCTTTCATTCATGAACTAGGGTTCCCTGAAAGGGAGAAACCAACGCCGTCGTGGAAGGAAGCGCACACCGCTTGGATCTGTTGTGCCTGAAGCTTGGAGAAGGAGGTTGGGAGGGTACCGTTGGGGGTGTGACCAGTGTCCAAGTACCTTTGGACTGCATGGTAGCCATTTCATCTTCCATGGCAAAGCACCATCTACTGTCATCTAATGCTTCGATATAGTTACGTGAATGACTACTGCAAACAATCCTACCACAAATTTCATGTAGTTGTCAGAAAGACGCGCTAGAGAATGTGCGCTGAGAGGGGATATTTGACACATATACGTTTAGGCTTGTGTAAGGTGATGGGATGATCCATATCTAATACTGGCTCCCCTTGGCCATCTGTATCCTGTGTAGAAGTACTCTTAGAATGTACAAGATCATGTTGCATAGATAAATTATTAGTGCTATTATCGAAATTCAAGTTTTCATGATATACCTATGTCATGATGGATGATGGTGAAGGCATATGACAGGAGGCGCAGTGGACCTGCGAACACATAATCATGGTAGAAATCCGATGATAGGAGGCATCGGTGAGGGAGGTGGTGGAGGTCGTAGTTGTGGTGGAGGATGGAGATAAATCTCCATATCTGAACTAGATAATGTAAGACGAGTGCATGTAGCATAGAAGAACATCACGTATTCAAAAAACATAACATCCGCATCGACATAGTATTTCCTTCGAGCTGGATCAAAACAACGATACCCTTTTTGGGTATGTGAACAACACACAAACATACACTTGGTGGCCCTAGGAGATAGCTTCACCACTAGGAGCAAGATGATGCACAAACACAATACAACCAAAGACAGAAGGTGGAGAGAGAAAAAGTCCTTGTCAGGAAACACAATGGAATATGGAACTTGCTCACCTAAGACAGTGGAAGGCATATAGTTGGTATGGTAACATGCGGTGAGAACTGTATCACCCCAAAAAGAACGAGGAGCATGACTCTTAATAAGAAGTGTCTTGATGACATCAAGAGTACATCAATGTTTTCGCTGAGCAACCCCATTCTATTGGAAGGTATAAACACAAGAGGTTTGGTGAAGAAACCAAGAGATTTGAGGAACTGAGACAACTATACTGTGCAGAATTCAAAGGCATTGTCAGTGCATACACATTTTACATTGGCAAGGAATAAGTTCTTTATTTCAATAAGAAAAGATTAATTATATTTCCTACTTCAGACTTTTGCTTCATCGAAAGGATCTAGGACAATCTTGAAAAATCATTGGTAGATATGAGATAAAACCTGTGCCTTGGTGATCAGGGACATGACTCAATTCCCAAACATCAAATGAGTAAGTTCAAAATTGGAGGAACTGCTTTGACTCGACTGAGCAAAGAAACTAGCTCTATGATGATTCCTAAGTTGACATGCCTTACTTTGAAAGGACAGCTTGGGAGAGATCTTCATACCTGTGGTCAGTATGGACTGCATAGTTGTCCACTTGCACAACAATGCGCGTAGACGTAAGACAACCATGCTTCTGATAATACGTCTCCTCAGTGGGGCCTAACCGACCACAATAAGTGCATCGAGGATGTGGTCTATTGGTGCTTCGATCACGAACACCAAAGCCTTTGAATAAGATGATCCACCTCTTCCTCGAGACTCATCCATAACGAAGGTGCTATGAGGTGCCATGCTGAAAGAGATATACAAATGATTTAGGCGACTGTATGATTCCTTCATACGAGGAATGGTGGCTTTTGATAAAAGTTGAGATCGAGCATCTTCATATTCAAAGTTGAGGCTAGCAAGAAACACTCCAACCATTGTGGTATTCATGTATAGTTGTTACTGCTCCAGAATAGTAGTGAGAGGGATGTAGCTGCAAAGTTTTTCGAACATCCGTCGCATGCCTGAATAGATTACGTGAAGAGGATGACCATTCTATTTCATATTGAAGATGTCAAATTGGAGCCGGAGAACTTTGGCCTCATTTCTCCCTTGTGAGTATGTGGTGGACATTATAACCCACACTGCCTTAGCAGTGGGTTGAGTGATGATGTCATTGACAATTTCTGCGATGGGTATCCCGAAAATCCAAACACGTGTGCAAGCATCATTCTATTTCCAAGTAGCATTAACACTAATCTTGTTGGTCAGCTCGGGTTCCGTTAAGATACACTCCTTGTTATGGCTTTGCATGATTCTTATACATTCCATAGCCCACAACTTATAGTTAGTCCCATTCATCTTAACCATGGGAAATGGGTCTTTGAACTCCTTAGATGAAGAGGAGATGCCAATCTTTTGTTCAGCCATGACGAAGGAGGAAGTCTCGGGAAAGGTAAGATCGAGCTGGATGTGATGTTGATTACCCGTTCATACACAACCTAGCGCATGATAAGGAAGAGTAATACGTCGCTCGCCCACTGCGAGAAGATGAGAGAGATTGCAGGTCGCAGTAGTGCGGGTAGCCTCTCCGAGCAGCGGAGATGCCCTTGGTGGGTGCGTCGATGTTGTTGTAGAATGGCAGAGGTGCCACTAGTGGTAGGTGGTGGTGTCTCTTTAGGGTTGTGGTGTTGCTGGAGGGTTGTGGGTTCGATGGTGTCGCTCTTGGGTTGTGGTGCCACTAGGGCTCGGCTAAGGACCTCTAGGTGTGGTGGGGAGCAGGGTCCGTGAAGTCGAGAGGTGCAACTACTCACGAGAGAGAGAGATAAAGAGGGAGAGGGAAGATATGGATGACGGATGGGGTAGGGTTCAGAGGGGAACCAGAACTCCAGTCCGTATTTCCGTATTTCGCCACTCTGATACCATGTGAGAAGAAATAAGCGACTTGTTTATTCAGAGTCCTTAGTTGTCCTTTATATAGGAAGGAAACCCTAGGTCTATAAAGAGAGGCCATAGTTCATAAGTAGAAAGAGATACATATAGAAAGGAAGCAAATACAGAAAACAAAGAATATTCCTTCAACAACAAACAATATTTATGGGATCACATCATAACTCTGCTTTGTTGCTTTCGATTGCTTTTTCGACATCCTTCCGAAAGGGAATGTGTTCTATTCTTTTCCTGAGATTACCTCCGAGTTGAGATCGATTTTGGTTGATTGAAACTTTATTTGATTTTGGATTGATGAAAGTCCATTGGGGCGATGTTTTCTCAACGAGGAGGACGTGACATGCTTGTTTTGTGTCCATGATCTTGAAAATACGAACACTTGTTCTTTGCATGTGAGCAGATTAGGAGGATCTGTCGAGCATCTCGATTGAGTGATTGAATTTCTCAAGTATGGTAAATTTCTGGATTTCCCTGGGCGCTGCTCAGTGCTGGCCAGTTTGTGAACAGTTAAAGCCTCTCTTATTTTTGTGGATTCTTTTATTGCTTGTAGTGTAATTGTCTTATATCATGAGAGATTCTATGTAGAGAATGCGGTGAACCATGTCAGGCTCTTTCGAGTTACGGACCTTGTAATCTGGATATGTTTATTTGTCTATATGCATGTGTCTATATAGTGGATGTGCACCATTCTGGGCGCCCATCCTTTTTCATTTTAAAAAATATCGTCCATATCCCTCGATGTTTCAAAGTATCTAAGATGACCCCTAACTTTGCCTATAGCGCCTAAGGCCCTGTTTGGTAAGAGAATAAGCCCCGGAATAAGGGGCCAATTCTCCTCCCGACACGGTTCTCAGTGGTACGATTATTCCCCATTATTCCATCTTATTTCACTCTTATTCCTATCTTTGTCCCACCTTACCTACCTTTATTTCACCTTATTCTCCTTATTCCTATCCTCCAGCCGAACAAAGAATAGACCCTTATTCTCCTTATTCCCCATCCTTATTCCTGCTTATTCCCGAATCGAACGGGCCCTAAGGGAATCATGCTGCTAGACATGCTGCAGGCACCTGGGAAAGGGGACTCTCTATTTATATTGAAATCACGAGGAAATGGCACATGCCTCTGGCTTGCGCAACATATGAATCCATGAAATAAATATCCTAAAACGTGATATCTGAAATATCCTCTAACAACAACAACAAAGCCTTTTCCCACAATTAAGTAGGGTCGGCTACATGGATTCTTCGCCTCCATTCAGATCTATCTTGGGCCAAACCCGGGCTTATATCCACAAAACTAAGATCCCTTCGTAAGTCTCTTTCCAACACTTCTTGGGCCGTCCTCGCCCTCTCTTAACCGGCTCAACATCCCAGCACTCGCATCTCCTAACTGGTGCACCAACTGATCTTCTTTGCAAATGTCCAAACCATCTTAAGTGATTTTCTCGCATCTTATCCTCGATCGGAGCTACGCCGACTTTCTTTTTGATTGCATCATTCCGAATCTGATCTTTACTTGTGTGTACACATCCACCTTAGCATTTTCATTTCTGCTACATTCATTCTCTGCATATGTCTATGGTTCACAGGCCAATATTCAGATCCATAAAGCATAGCAGGTCTCACAGCTGCTTTGTAAAACTTTCCTTTAATCTTTAAAGGAATTTTCTTATCACAGAGAACAACAGAGGCTCCTCTCCACTTTAGCCAGCCTACATTTATTCTATTAGTAACATCTCCATCAATTTCCCCATCATGTTGCAGAATAGATCCCAGATATCTAAAGGAATCTCTCTTGAATCTTATCGTCACCAATCTTCACCTCGATTCCTTCACCATTGCTTCCATCAAAGGTGCACTCCATATATTCCGTCTTAGCCCTACTTATGCGAAATCCTTTAGTCTCCAACTCATGTCTCCAGACCTCAAGCTTCTCATTTACTCCATCTCTAGTCTCGTCAATTAACACAATATCATCAACAAATAACATACAGCAAGGTAACTCATCTTGAATGTGACTGATCAACTCGTCCATAATCAAAGTAAAAAGAAATGGACTCAAAGCAGAACCTTGATGTAAACCAATGTTGATGTCAAAATAACCAATCTTCCCAGACGGGGTCCTTACACACAATAAAGCCCTATCATACATGTCCTTTATGAGGTTAATGTATAGGACAGGTATTTGTCTCTTCTCCAACACTCTCCACAATATCTCTCGTGGGACAGAATCATAAGCCTTCTCCAAATCAATAAAGATCATGTGGAGGTTCTTCCTTTCAGCTCTATAAATCTCCATTGTTCTCCTTAGCAAATGGATGGCTTCAGTCGTTGAGCGACCTGGCATGAATCCGAATTGGTTTTCTTTTACATTGGAAATTTGCCTCAACCTTCTTTCGATCACACGTTCCCAAATTTTCATAGTGTGACACATCAGCTTGATACCTCTATAATTTGAACAATTTTGAATGTCTCCTTTATTCTTATAAAGAGGCACCACGATACTCCTCCTCCAATCTTCAGGTATTTTCTTACTTCGCCAAATAACATTGAATAGATTCGTAAGCCAAGTCAAACCACGCTCACCTAAAACTTTCCATACTTCTACAGGGATGTCATCCGGTCCTACACCTTTTCCAGGTCTCATAACCTTCAAAGCCTCCTCTACTTCCTTTCTTTGTATCCGTCTATAGCATGCACGATTCAAGTAACTTTCACTATAAGCTAGATCACCCAAAGTGATATCTCTATTTCCTTCCCCAATGAAAAGTTTATGGAAGTACTGCTCCCATCTAGTCTTTATATCCTTCTGAGTAACAAGCACATGACCTTCCTCGTCCTTAATGCATCTCACTTGAGAAAGGTCTTTGATTTTTCTTTCTCTTGCTTTGGCCAACCTGAATATATCCTTCTGTCCCTCCTTAGAGTCGAGATTTTTATACAAAACTTCATAAGCTTTTGACATCTGAAATATCCTCTCACTGTTAAAATTGATTCACATATGTAGTCATATTTTCTGCATTTTTTATTTTGTGTGGGCCTGATTGGCATAGAATCCATATGTAATGCTCTGACGTAGGATCCTTTAACTGTCTTGTAAATGTGTATCATGCATACGAAGAAGTATTTTTACAAGCAGTAATTGGCAAGCGTTTTCCAACTGTATTCAAATCCAGAAGAAGACTGGTTTATTTTCTATATTTTCCTTAATCTGAACGATTTCACTCTTCAGGCTGTAGACCTCAAAAGCTCTGACGTTACAAGCATAAATCATGCACAGGTACAATTCTCTTTATGATTTCACAAGGACATGCATGGCTTGCTAAACAATATTAAAATATGTATATCTCGGTTTTAACAAGTCCTTATTGCAGGAGAGAAATGATTCATACCGAACTGTACTTCCAGAAATATCAGAGGTATTAAGGGTGGTATGCCAGAAACATAAACTACCTTTAGCTCAGACGTGGATTCCATGCATTCAGCAAGGTAAACAGGGAACCCGTCACTCTGACGAGAACTACAAGCATTGTGTTTCTACCGTGGATACTGCTTGCTATGTCAATGATGCTTCTGTTTTGGGCTTTCACAAGGCATGCTCTGAGTACCATTTGTTAATAGGACAAGGCCTAGTTGGACATGCATTCACCACAAACCAACCTTGTTTTTCATCAGATATCACAAGTTTGAGCAAAACGAGATACCCACTCTCTCACCATGCTAGGATCTTCAGTTTAAGGGGTGCTGTGGCGATAAGGCTGCGGTGTGTACACACCGGAACATCAGATTTTGTTCTGGAGTTTTTCTTACCTGCCGATTGTATTGACTATGAAATGCAGAGGGTGATGCTTAACTCGTTGTCCACCACCATACAAGAAGTATGCCGAACACTAAGAGTTGTTACTGAAAAGGAATTGGTGGATGACAACACATTCCTTATTCGTAATACGATTTTACAGGAAGGATTGCAGGATAACGAGGTGCTTGGTGAGGGTCAGAGATCAGTTGGTCAAGAAACACCTGTTGCAGAACCTGATCGAAGACATGCATTTGATAGCCTTCAGGTATCTTTGATTACTAGTAAAGTTATCGAAGTTCAGAACAAAGGAAAAGAATTGTTTGTTTCTAATGAGCATTTGAACTTTGAAGAATGTGATATGTCAGACTCCGGTTTTGTGCAATGGAACGACAAGAGGATGTCTGTAGAAGATCTATTGTCTGATTTTACAAATAATCAGGAAAATTTGGCTGATACTATTAACTTCAACGTTGTTGGCTGTGAACCTGGATCCAAGAAGAAAAAGAAGGTACCCAAATGGAGGCGTGGGAAGGCAGAGAAAGTTATCAGCATGCAAGTTCTTCAACAACACTTTGCGGGCAGCCTGAAAGATGCGGCAAAGAGTTTAGGTGGTAAGTCTTCGGTATTTGGTCTATTTTCATGCATCAAGATCTTGAAACTGTACCAAATCTATCTAACAAATAAACTGAAGGGACTGTAGGCTTGTTTTTGTCCATATATATATATATATATATATATAACAATAGACATGTGCAGAGAATGGCTGTAGCAGAAATGAAAATGCTAAGATGGATGTGTGGACATACACGTAAAGATCGGATTCGGAATGATGCAATCAGAAAGAAAGTTGGTGTAGCTCCGATCGATGATAAGATGCGAGAAAACCACTTAAGATGGTTTGGTCATTTGCAAAGAAGGTCAACTGATGCACCGGTTAGGAGATGCGAGTGTTGGGATGTTGAGCCGGCTAAGAGAGGGCGAGGACGGCCCAAGAAGTGTTGGAAAGAGACTATACGAAGGGATCTTAGTTTTTTGGATATAAGTCCGAGATTGACCCAAGATAGATCTGAATGGAGGCGAAGAATCCATGTAGCCGACCCTACTTAATTGTGGGAAAAGGCTTTGTTGTTGTTGTTTATATATATAACACTCTTGATACTTGATAGGTGCTTGGTTTTGGTGGTTAAAAATCTTTTGTAATACATGTTTGTCGTCAGCAGGTCATGTTATAATCATTTCGATGTGGTTTATGTTGGTTGCTAATGTGATGATAATTAGTATAAGATTGGTCCCACACATGTATGAGAACTGGTCCCACAGCTTTAGTTTCCATGAAAATATCCCACGTCCACTGCATGTACAGCATTCCCATATTTGTGCCCCTCATGATGGTCTTCTTTGGTGTATCCTTCTCTTTGTTTTGTGGCTAGGTATTGTGTGGGTGTTCTCCCAACCCGGGTGTGTATTGTCTATCATTCTGACTAGTGTCAGAGAGAAGCTGATGACATGTAAAGGCTCACTTACCAGTCACTACCAATAGGAAGTCCGAAGTAGAAGGGTGGAGTTATATCATGCAATGTGTTCAGTTCAAGTGAAACTTATAAGCTTTTCCTGGATTCATATCCAAGTGGAAGGTTGAGTATTGCACACATGTTGCTTGGTCCATGCTCTTTAATCTCTTCATTAGTTTCCTTTAAGGTTTTTTGAGAGGTAGTTATATCTACGAGACTTGTTTTTCAGGTTAAGTTTTTGTTTTCTTGTGATATAGTTTTGTTATTGCGAGAGTGGCCTCTAAGGGGCATCGACACTTTGATGAGAGTTTTCTCACTTTTGCCGCTCTTCAACCACAACTAGGTCTTCTTGGCACTTCTCCACTGGATGTGCTGCCTTCCCCATGTTCCTTGTTCTAGTTGGGACTTGTGTTATCCACATTCTTTACTGCCTCGCTGTAACTGCTAAAGGTGTGTGTGTGGGGGGGGGGAGGGGGTAATTCCTGCTAATTGAAAAGATTGATCCTGAATGGAGTGTTAAAAGTGTCCATTTTTAACGTGAATAGGATAGTAGTGGTTTAAGTAAGGTGGTTTGTGGAGATTGGAGAAGGAATTCCTCCGAGGTAGATGCAGACGTCTTCGTCATCCCTCGGAGGTACCTCCTACCCGAGGGTTGCTTGGGTTCGATCAATAAGGAAACTTCTAGTAACCATCGGCCTGCACCTTTTCACGCGTGACTACTAATATCTCGTTGGGTTTCTAGTAGTCCCGCAACAATTAGCGTGCATCGCAAGGCATCCTTGAGTCGAACGTCCAAAATCGGTAGCTAGTTGCTACCGCTGGGTGGTTAATACAACAACAACAACAACAAAGCCTTTTCCCACAATTAAGTAGGGTCGGCTACATGGATTCTTCGCCTCCATTCAGATCTATCTTGGGTCAATCATGGGCTTATATCCAAAAAACTAAGATCCCTTTGTATCGTCTCTTTCCAACACTTCTTGGGCTGTCCTCGCCCTCTCTTAGCTGGCTCAACATCCCAACACTCGCATCTCCTAACTGGTGCATCCGTTGATCTTCTTTGCAAATGACCAAACATCTTAAGCGGTTTTCTCACATCTTATCCTCGATCGGAGTTGCACCAACTTTCTTTCTGATTGCATCATTCCGAATCCGATCTTTACATGTGTGTCCACACATCTACCTTAGCATTTTCATTTCTGCTACGGCCATTCTATGCACATGTCTATGGTTCACAGACCAACATTCAGATCCATAGAGCATAGCAGGTCTCACGGCTGCTTTGTAAAACTTTCTTTTAATTTTTAAAGGAATTTTCTTATCACAGAGAACAACAGAGGCTCCTCTCCACTTTAGCCAGCCTGCATTTATTCTATTAGTAATATCTCCATCAATTTCCCCATCCTGTTGCAAAATATATCCCATATATCTAAGAATCTCTCTTCCGAATGTTATTGTCACCAATCTTCTCCGTAATTCCTTCATCATTGCTTCTGTCATAGGTGCACTCCATATATTCCATCTTAGCCCTACTTATACGAAATCCTCTAGTCTCCAATGCATGTCTTCATACCTCAAGCTTCTCATTTACTCCATCTCTAGTCTCGTCAATCAACACAATATCATCAACAAATAACATACACCAAGGTAACTCATCCTGAATGTGACTTGTCAACTCATCCATAATCAAAGTAAAAAGAAATGGACTCAAAGCTGAACCTTGATGTAAACCAATGTTGATGTCAAAATAGTCAGTCTTCCCAGACGGGGTCCTTACACAAGATAAAACCCTATCATACATGTCCTTTATGAGGTTAATGTATAGGACAAGTACTTGTCTCTTCTCCAAAACTCTCCACAATATCTCTCGTGGGACAGAATCATAAGCCTTATCCAAATCAATAAAGATCATATGGAGGTTCTTCCTTTTAGCTATGGGTGGTTAATAGACATCGTAAAATACAAAGCAATCCTTGTACGATGCTATGGCCCAATCCAATGAATATAACAAGAGTCATATGATTGCACACTCTACCTGGCCAAAGGATGTATGCCTAAGATGTGGAGGCTATGGGCACATGGCTGCAGATTGTAGTGATCTGGTCGTGTAGTGTTATGCTTCCAAGAAAATGAGCCATCATCGACATGTGTGTCCTTTGCCAACAACCATGGTCTGGGTGTTTTTGGTGTACATTCTTCGTCTATCTTAGCAGGATAATTTCATGAGAAGTCCGCATTTGGATTGCTACCTCTATGGTTGGTGAGCATCTCAGATTGAGTTCCGTTGGATTCATTATTTTGCAGAGAAGAAACCTGATCATGCTTTGGGATTACACCTGCATGTGTCCTTGCTGTTGTAGAGAAATTACAAAAAAATGGGAGGAATATGGTGGCATCACCTTTAATTTAAAGATGACTCCATAACTAATCAGACGAACATTTGTTAAAGTTTCGGTAATTCCACTCTAGTATCGTGACGAGCATATCATTTGTTGCACTTTGTCAAATTTTATGGTGGCTAATCATGTCTTATCAAAAGGCCTCGTGAAGGGAACCTCGATTCATGTCATAGACTTTACTTGCATAGAGGGACCCCGTTCCTCTTTTATAAAGCTTACAGTTGGTCAAGCAGCTTTTACTAGGAATTAGAGATTTAGGTACCCTATTTGAAGGACCTATATTAACGTAAAAGGGGATATACTCCGAAGTGTGTGTGGAACGAGAAGTACAATTAGACATAGTGTAAAAGTATGCCTCGATATATGGGTAATTGGATCCCTCTAGGGTCTACCACCACATCGACTCATGTTATATTCCCATACCGTCTATTAGCGGAACTTAGTCATATTGATGGGGTTATATAAGAAGCACTACACCCCATGTATTCAATGAGAAAGTTCATTATACGAGCCAGTTCTTCCGTAGTTTCATCTTGCTCCTTATGGAGTAAGGTTCCACGTAAATCCTAATGTTCTTCATTGTTCTTTATCTTTGATTATTACACTTCTGCATTGTCATTTTGTGTATGGTATTAAAGCAAGATCAGTTTATGGAGCTATTATTTTAGATGTTATTTATGTTCTTGTTCAAAATTTGTTCAATTTTTGAAGATCACATCAAGTCCAAAAAAAATAGGGTCTTTGATGAAACCCTAATTTTGTATGACCTCCATATGATTCCAGCAAGTTCTAGTGATTACAGTGAGTTCTTGAAGAAATTCTAGCATTCTTGATGGAACCCCATTCTGGCAGCAACAACATTATTACAGACCCCCAACAAAAAGAAGAAAAGTTTTATTCTGGATGGAACCCTGGAAACACGGTTCAAGATTCCTTAGGTGGCGCCATCGAGGATATGGGTTCTACCCTTTGGCTTCCATCCCTACTCGTTCAAGTCCATCCAACCCCCACCGGCAACCACAAAACCCTAATTCTAGGGCATCCTCCACGCACAATCTCCCAGGGGGCACACCGATCCAGAAGCCACCAGGCGTCGCCAACCATACTAACATAAACCCTCTCGGGATCAGGGGCAACCGCAGTATGAGATGACTCCTTTACATGAACCCCATGTGGTGACCCCAGATCCATTTCCTTCGAGAATTCCACTCTAGTATTGTGACGTGCATATCATTTGTTTTACATTATCAAATTTTATGGTGGGTAATCACGTTTTATCAAAAGGCCTTGTGAAGGGAACCTTGATTCATGTCATAGACTTTACTTGCACGGAGGGATCCCATTCCTCTTTTGTAAAGCTTATAGTTTGTCAAGGAGTTTTCACGTGGGAATTAGAGATTTAGGTACTCTATTTAAAGGACCTATATTAACATAAAGGGGGACACACTCCGAAGTGTGTGGGGAAAGAGAAGTACAATTGGATATAATGTAAAAGTATGCATCCACAAATGAGTAATTGGATCCCTCTAGGGTCTAATTATCACATCCATTCATGTTAGTACCCCATCGTCTATTAGCAAAACTTAGTCATATTGGTAGGGTTATATAAGAAGCCCTACACCCCATGTATTCAATGAAAAAAATCATTATACAAATCATCCCTTGGAGGCAGTTCTCCCGTGGTTTCATCCTGCTCCTTATGGAGTAAGGTTCCACATAAATCCTGGTGTTCTTCATTGTTCTTTATCTTTATATTTAATTATTACACTTCTGCATTGTTGTTTTAAATGGTATTAGAGCGGGTTCAGTTTATGGAGTTATTCTTGTAGATGCTATTTATGTTCTTGTTCAAAGTTTGTTCAAGTTCTGAAGATCACATCAAGTCAAAAAAAATAGTGTCTTTGATGAAACCCTAGTTCTGTATGACCTCCATGCGATTCCGGTAGGTTCTAGTGATTCCAACTATTTCTTGAAGAAATTCTGATGGAACCCCTTATGGCATCATCAACATTATTACATAAAAAGAAGAAAAGCTTATTCTGGATGGAAACCTAGCAACACGTTCAAGATCCTTTAGGTGACAGTAGAAGAATAGGTATCTCCCTTTTCTTATCCTTTACAGCAGTCCCTAGAGCTCTTTATATAGATGGAGACCTAGGGTTAGGTTTACAGTAAGGGACGACTCCTAGATAGTGAGTTGTCCAGAATACCCCTACAATTGGGGCTAACAATACAACTCTCAACACTCCCCTTCAAGCTGGAGCATATATATCAATCATGCTCAGCTTGTTACAACATTTCTCAAATTACGTGCGTGCCAATGTCTTAGTGAACATGTCTGCAGTTTGCTCAGTAGATGGTACACTAGGAGTATGCAATAACCCTCTCTGTATCATGTCTCGAGTGTAGTGGCAGTTAATCTCCACATGCTTGGTGCGTTCGTGGAACATAGGGTTGTTGGCTATATGCATTGTCGCAAGGTTGTCGCATCTGAGTTCCATGGTATTGCTGGGAGTGACATGAAGATCTGTAAGTACGGACCGGATCCATACTAGTTCTGCATCGGCCTGAGCCATGACTCTGTATTCACTCTCAGCACTTGAGCGTGACACTACTGATTGTTTCTTGCTTCTCTATGTGATAAGGTTTCCTGCTAAGTGCAGAAACCTGTAGTAGATTTCCTGTCTATCATGCATCCTCCACAATCAGCGTCTGAATATGCCATAAGGTCTAAGTTGCTGCCTTTGGTGAAGGGTAGGCCTTTCCCAGAAGAAGACTTGATGTACCTTAAAATCATCATGCATGCATCGAAGTGAGCAGTAGTGGGTGCATACATAAACTGGCTTAATTTCCCAACGACTATGGATATATCTGGTCGAGTAATGGTAAGATAGAGCAATTTTCCCACAAGTCGCCTATATCGACCAATGTCTTCACTTTCTCCTGTTTCGTAGATGCGTCCCCTAGGATCCATAGGTATTTTTGGAGGTTTTGATCCTAGCATTCATGTTTCCTGAAGCAGATCGGTTGCATACTTTCGTTGTGACATAACCAATCCTCGCTTGGACCTAGCAATTTCAGTCCCCAGAAAGTATCGTAGTGGCCCTAGGTTTTTGATCATAAATTGTTCTGCTAGTTGCTTCTTGACTTCTAAAATGCCATTGGAGTCATCTCCTATGAGGATGATATCGTCTACATAGACAAGTATTGTCACTGTTACTCTTACATTCTTTCTAGTGAATAACGAGTGATCTGCCGAGGATCTGATGAGCCCCATATTTTCTAGCACTTCAGGCAATTTCTGAAACCAGGCGCGAGGGCTCTGTTTGAGTCCATAAATGGCCTTACGTAAAAGACATACCTTCTGACACTCCCCTTGAGCCTCAAAGCCTGGAGGTTGTTGCATGTATACTATTTCCTGAAGGTCGCCATACAAAAAGGCATTCTTCACATCAAGCTGGTGTAGTGGCCAATCATGTTGTACCACAACTGCCATTAGAATACGTATAGTGGATAGGCGAGCTACTGGAGAGAAAGTGTCAAAGAAGTCAACTCCATATGTCTGGGTGAACCCTTTTGTAGCGGGAAATTGAGCCAGTTGGGTATTTTACTGTAAAAACCCATTTTGATCCTACTATCTTGACATTGCTGGGTGGCTCTACAAGTAACCATGTGTCACGGGAAATTAAGGCATCCATTTCTTCCTTCATTGCTAAGCGCCATTAAGAGTTTTGACGGGCCTCGATATGCGTGCGAGGGATATCTGCAGCAGAGGTTGCATCAGCAAATTTCCTGTAGGAAGAGCTAAGTCCAGAAAAGGACACTGCAACTGATATTGGATGTTTCGTGCTGTATCGAGATGGACATTACCTTGTCCCCTTCCGTAGAGCAATTGGTTGATCTGTATCTATGGAGCCACTAGAAGTACCTGTGATTGTATCAACAGATGTAGCAGGACTGCCAGTCTGCAAAGCCTCAGTTGAGAACATACATGAGGAGATGGTATTGGCTCAGAAGAGGGGTATCCCTGTGAAATAGTACTCATGTGGATATCATCATGTAGAAGGGGGGCCAGAAGTGGAGTGGTGTGTGTGGTCGGTGGAGGGACATGAGATCCGGAACTGGAATAGTATGGAAGAGACTCAAAGAAGGTGACATCAGCACTGATATAGTGCTTTCGAGATTGAGGGTCGTAGCATCTATACCCTTTTTGATTTCTGGCATATCCTAGGAAGACACATTTGACGGATCTTGCCTCAAGCTTGTCCCGTCCAGGACCAAGTATGTGAACAAATGCGACACATCCGAATATCTTGGGAGGGACGTGAAACACAGCTTTTCCTGGTAGAAGAACTTCAATAGGAATTTGCTCATCAGTGGTTGTGGAAGGCATACGGTTTATAAGATAGGTAGCGGTAAGAACAGTGTCTCCCCAATACGTAGAGGGAACATGATAATCAATCAAGAGTGTTCGAGCAATATCTAGGATATGCCTATGCTTACGTTCAGCCACATTGTTCTGTTGAGAAGTGTGAGCGCAAGTAGTTTGGTGTATAATCCCATTTGTAGAAAGGATTGATTGCATGTCATAAGAGAGGAACTCCCTAGCATTATCAAACCTAATGATTTTGATAGTTGTGTCAAACTGAGTTTTTATTTCACTTATAAAGCGAGTGATAATAGAAAGGACCTCGGACTTATGTTTCATCAGGAATGTCCATGACACCTGAGAAAAATCATCTATTATTACCGGATAATATCGATTTCCTAGATGATCAGGATATCGGCTGGGTCCCCAAACATCCAGATGAATAAGTTCAAAAAGACTACCAGAATGAATTGTGCCGGATGACGGAAAAGAACTCCTGTGATGTTTTCCTAGTTGGCAGGCCTCACACTCTAGACTAGTAGTGGGAGGAAGCTGGGGAAGAATACGCCGAAGCTTCTGTAGGGAAGGATGACCCAAGCGTTGGTGCCAGAGAGAAGCAGAGGATGCTGAGAAAGGCATCCTAGAGTACGCTGCAATCTCAGAAGACTGCACAAGATGGTAGACACTCCCTTCTTCACGGCCTGTACCAATCATCCTCCCAGTTAATATGTCCTGAAACACACAAGAAACTGCATCAAATATTGCTCGACAGTTGAGTTCCTTGCACATCTGACTAACATAGAGTAAACGGATGGGGAATTCTGGAACGAATAGAACATCATTGAGCTTGATGTCATGGGTGAGATGAACATCTCATTTTCCCTTAACAAGAGAAAACCTGCCATCAACTACTTGAACAATGCGTCCTGATGGCACTTTGCGCGTCTTATGTATGAGACTATGTTCCCCACATAAGTGAGTTGATGCACCTGTATCAATCAACCATTCTGATTTTGCAAATTTATTTACGGAGTCAGTAATAATACCTGTATGAGCCACATCAGCTATCTCCTGTTTATCGTATGGAGATTCGCTTGGTTGGAGTTTGTGAAGACGTTGCATCGGATCTTTGAAATCCCTTCGAGGAACTTGGACAGATTGATCTTCTCCCTCAGTAGCACTACGAGCAAGAGGCATTGAATACCTTGATTTTGTATAACAAACAGCCTCTGTATGTCCTTACTTGTGACAGTAGGTACACTGAATTGTGTTGCGGCCACGTCCCGCTCCGAAGCGACCACGACCACGTCCTCGGTAGGCGTTGCGACCTCCACGTCCGGATGGGACAGCTAATGCAGTTATTTGTCCCTGTACCTCTATAGTAGAGCTAGCAGTGGGGATGACAAGGCGACTAAGGGTACTATAAGCCTCCTCAATGGTGGGAAGGGTCGCAGCAGTAATCATCTGGTCGCGAGCTGCAGCATAGCCTGAATCAAGTCCCGCAAGAAATACCAAGACCGCCATTTGCTGGCGATGTTCCTTTTGTTTGGGACAGGTGCATCCTGGAACACATGCATTATATCGTTCAAACAGAGATTTTAGGAGAGAGAAGTACTCAGCAAGTGGGCAGCCTGATTGCTTCATATTAAGCATGTCAAAATATGTCTGATACATTCTGCTTGAATTCTTCTCCTGACCATATGTGGCTTGAATGGAAGTCCACATGTCATATGCAGTGTTGTAATATACCAGCTCATCAGCAATCCTGTCGATGATGCTCACAATAATCCAGGAACTCACCATTCCATCATCTTTTGCCCAAGTGATGTATTTTCCTGTCTTTTCAGCAGGTTCTGGCTCCAATAAAATATGCTCCTTGTCGTATCCACGTACGATCATGAGGAACGTTCGTGACCATTTGGGATAATTAGTCTCATCCAGTTTCAGGATCGAGCCGAATGAGGGTAGCAGGTTGTTCCCTCTATCATATCCCTAGGATGTCACTTCAGATTGAGACATCTCGAAATTTAGTAGCCGATCTGCTAAAAAAAATTGGTGGAGAGTGAGCTTGATTACGTCATATTAGTAGATGCTTGATGGTGGAGGGAGGATATTGATATAGTGGTGAGAAGGATGAAAAAGGTTGAAAATAAGATGGATTCTGCAACGATCTGGGCTGGGGAAAATCGATCTGGGCAGATCTGCAGTGAGGGGGTGGGGGGGGGGCAATCGGGCACAATCACAGGAGGGAGTCACGGTGGGAGTGAATCGGCTGGTGGGAGCGAATCGGGGCATGGGGGCGATGGGGCGCGAGGGGGGAGGATGCGGGGCTCGGGGGTCGATGAGGTCGGGGGGTGGAAAGAGAGTGGCTTTGATACCAAGTAGAAGAATAGGTATCTCCCTTTTCTTATCCTTTACAACAGTCCCTAAAGCTCCTTATATAGATGGAGACCTAGGGTTAGGGTTACAGAAAGGGACGACTCCTAGATAGTGAGTTGTCCAGAATACCCCTACAATTAGGGCTAACAATACAACTCTCAACAGTGACGCGTTCGAGGAGATGGGTTCTACCTTCCAGCTTTCATCCCTACTCGTTCAAGGTCATCCCCCCCCCACCCGACAACCGCAAAACACTAATTCTAGGGCATCCTTCGCACACAATCTCCTAGGAGGCATACCGTCCACAAGCCACCAGGCACCGCCAACCATACTAACATAAGCCCTCTCGAGATAAGGGACAACCACTATATGCAACGACTACTTACAGGAACCCCATGTGGTGACCCCAGATACATCTCCTTTGGGAATTCCACTCTAGTATTGTGACATGCAAATCATTTATTGTACATTGTCAAATTTTATGGTGGATAATCACGAATTATCAAGAGGCCTTGTGAAGGGAACCTCGATTCATGTCATAGACTTTACTTGCATGGATGGATCCCATTCCTCTTTTGTAAAGCTTTACAGTTGCTCAAGCCGTTTTCATGTGGGAATTAGAGATCTATTTATCCTATTTGAAGGACCTATATTAACGTAAAGGTGGACACACTCGGAAGTGTGTGTGGAAAGAGAAGTACAATTGGACATAGTGCAAAAGTATGCATCCATAGATGGGTAATTGGATCCCTCTAGGGTCTAAATACCGCATCCACTCATGTTAGTCCCACATCGTTTATTAGCGGAACTTGGTCATATTGGTGGGGTTATATAAGAAGCCCTACACCTCATGTATTCGTGAGAAAGTCCATTATACAAATCATCTCTTTGAGGCAGTTCTCTCGTGGTTTCATCTTGCTCCTTATAGAGCAAGGTTCCACGTAAATCCTGGTGTTCTTCATTGTTCTTTATCTTTATCTTTGATTATTACACTTCTGCATTGTCGTTTTTTAAACGATATTAGAGTGGGTTCAGTTTATAGAGTTATTCTTGTAGATGTTATTTATGTTCTTGTTCAAAGTTTGTTCAAGTTCCGAAGATCACGTCAAGTCCAAAAAAACTGGATCTTTAATGAAACCCTAATTCTGTATGACATCTACGCGATTCCAACAAGGTCTAGTGATTCCAACGAGTTCTTGAAGAAATTCTGGGGTTCGTGATGGAACCCCATTGTCAACTCGATTTTTCAATGGGTTTTATTAAGTGAATGTAGAGATTATACCGTCGTAACCCAAAAACCATGTAACAAATAATTTTATTTTATCTTTTAGCATGGTATAGTTGCCAAGGTCGAACTCAAGGAGGTTACAAATAAACAAGGTGTAATTAATTATTTCTAATTAATATAGGTTTTTAATTTCTTTTTTCTAATTTGTATGTCCTTTTTAATGTTTTTACGATTTTTTTATGGATTTTTTATGAATTTTATATTTTTGATTAATATTCTTTTTTATATTTTCTGATTTTTAAGTTAGTGTTAGATTAGCCTATAACTTGAACAACCTATGTGTAAAGTGGTTAGGCTCTGAGTTACCTAAATAACTCGTAAACATGATTTCTCCATGCATTAGTATCACAATACATCTAAGTTCTTATCTCTACTTCTTGCACTGCATTTGAATGTTGCATTTAAGTGATCTTATTTAACTAAGCATATAATATTCGTAAAGTTACATGATTTCAACATCTTGGAGGATCACAAATCATCTCTAATCTTTCATGAAGTATCTATGGTAATATAAAGGAGCATACCCACCATTTCTCTATATCTCCTCTTGTCTACTTCAACAGTGTCATCATCATGCAGCTTCATGCTTGGATCCATGGGAATACTCGATGGTTTGCATCCAGCCACGCCTGTTTCAGTTAAGAAATCTGTAATGTACTTCCTTTGGGTCATCACTAGACCCTGTGCATTCCTGGCAAATTCCAACCCCAGAAAGTATCTCAGGGTTCCAAGATCCTTCGTGACGAACTGACAACCTAGGAACGCTTTTGCCCTCTCTATTCCCTGAACATCATCTCCTGTAACAATAATATCATCAACATAGACCATGATGACAACCGTACCCGTAGAAGACTTCTGAATAAACAATGAGTGGTCTGCATTCGATCTCTTGAACCCTTGTCGTTCAATCAGATGAGAAAGTTTCTGGAACCACGCTCTTGGGCTCTGTTTAAGGCCATAAATTGCCTTGTGAAGTCTACACACCATATGCTTCTCCCCCTCAGCAGTAAACCCTGGTGGCTGCTGCATGTAGACTTCCTCCTGCAGATCTCCATACAAGAATGCATTCTTGACATCAAGCTGAGATATAGTCCAATCACGTACCACTGCAACTGAAAGGAGTATGCGAAGGGTAGAATGACGAGCCACCGGAGAACATGTATCCATATAATCCACACCGTAGGTTTGTGTGAAACCTCGAGCGACCAACTGAGCCTTGTATCGATCTAGACCGCCATCGGCATGGTATTTAAATGTGAATACCCATTTACAGCTAACGATAGATGCATCAGGAGGAGCAGTAACCAAGCTCCATATGCCACGAGACTGTAAGGCCCGCATCTCGTCTTCCATAGCCATTCGCCAGACATCAATCTTCATAGCTTCCTGATAGGTCCGTGGTATCTCCACGGACGACAAAGCTGTAGCAAATCTCTGAAAGTCGTCTGTGAGGCGATGAAAAGACACCTGAGAAGCAAAGGGATAAGATGCACATGTCCGCTTTTGCTTCCGGATAGCAATAGGATTATCCAAGTCATCGTCCACTGTACTGGATAGTGTAGTCTCCTTCTGCAATGAAGAATGCTGCACATGTACCATATCTGACCGTCAGTAGTAATGTCATCAAAACATACCTGAGGCGTGATGGATGTTGGACGTGTAGCCTGAGAGGGACCTGACCGACGCGCATAGAATTTCGGTAAAGGTGGAATAGGAGGTTGTGGAGTTGGTGGTGGCGGAGGTGGTGGTGTTGAAGTGGGCGTAGTAACTGGTGAAGGAGTAGACTCAGGTGAACCCCAACTAGGAGGTGGAGGGACATAGACATCATCATTGGTAGTGGATGGTACCAGCCTGTCACCTGCAGGAGAGAAATACATAACAGACTCGTAGAACGTGACGTCAGCACTGACAAAGTATTTCTTGTTTATGTGGTCATAACAGCGATATCCCTTCTGAGTCCGAGAGTAACCGACAAAGACACACTTGACCGCTCTAGGAGAGAGTTTGTCAAGTCCTGGAGTGAGAAGATGAACAAAGGCAACAGTACCGCAGACACGAGGAGTAAGTGAGAATAATTCCTTATCAGAAAAAAGGATAGACATAGGAATTTTCTCACCTAGGACAGATGATGGCATACGATTGACCAGGTAACAAGCTGTAAGAACAGCATCCCCCCAGAAAGAGATAGGAGCACAACTCTGAATAAGAAGAGTTCGAGTAATGTCAAGAAGGTGACGATGCTTTCTTTCTGCCACGCCATTCTGCTGAGATGTGTAAGCACAAGTAGTTTGGTGAATAATGCCCTTTAACGAGAGAAAGTGAGAGAGAGACCGTGTGCAGAATTCCAGAGCATTATATGTACGAATATATTTGACAGTAGAGGAAAAACAGTCTGCACTTCATTAATCAAATTTTTAATCACATCTCCTGATTCAGATTTATTCTTTAAAAGAAAGACCCAAGATACACGAGAGAAATCATCCACGACAACTAGATAGAACCTGTGTCCCTGATGATCGAGAACACGACTAGGACCCCAAATATCAATATGAAACAACTCAAACGGGGAGCAACTGCTTCGACTCTGACGACCAGGAAAGCTGGACCTATGATGCTTTCCCAACTGACACGCTTAACAGCGAAAGGAAGAACTGGGAGAGATCTAAGGCAGAAGGTGTCGCATTTTCTAGAGCGGGAGATGACCAAAGCGAAGATGCCAGATGTACAGAGATACTGGTCCAGCGGAATAAGAAGAGACGCCAGCATAAGAATTCCGGACCAGCCGATACAGACCATTCTGCTCAGAGCCACAACCAATCACCCTGCCCGTTAGTATGTCCTGAAAAATAAGAGAAGAGGGGTCAAATATAGCACGACAGTGCAAATCCTTTGTAATCTGACTAATAGACAACAGATTCATGGAGAACTCGGGAGCATGCATAACATTCTGTAGATGCATGGAAGAAGATAGAACGACCTCCCCCTGTCCAATAAGGGGGGGAATGGGTACCATCTGCGATCTGCACGGAACGACCATGGGGAATGTCCCTGTAGGACTCAAGTCTCTCTCGATCTCGGCAGATGTGATGTGTGGCACCAGAATCTATAATCCAATCAGATATATCATGACGAGACGTAAATGCAGTAGCACTACTTGAGGTACTAGCGATAGCCGAGGAACTGGCAAAGGCAGAGACAGCAACATCAGAAGGTCCATAAGAAGAACCACCAGAAGATTGTGGCATAATATCACGTATACGTGCCACAAGCTCCTCAAAACGATTGTCTGCATTGGATGCTATGCTCAGCTACAAGCGCCGATGTTGGGAACCCTATCTAGAGTAGCATGTATCCTCCGAGTGGCGTGTGCGTTGATAATACGAACAAGGGTGACGAAAGCGACCACTCCTACCACCTCCACGTCCACGTCCACGACCAGAAGACTGACCACCTCTCCTACGCGATACTGCCATCGTCGATGGGGGTGGAGTAGATGAGCTGGAAGACACTGATATGCGACTGAGCCTCCGGTAAACATCCTCCATTGGAGGAATAACGACATCGGCCAAAATCTGAGAGCGGGCAGCCTCGTACTCAGGGTCTAGGGCTGCAAGTAGAACGCCCACCATGGTGGCATTCCGAAACGTCTTCTGCTGCTCAGGGATTGCTGTGAGTGGAATGGTACTGTATAACTTCTCAAATATCCCTATCAGGGACGTGTACAAGGAGTGAAGTGGTCTGCCGTTCTGCTTCATTGTGAATATATCATGCTAAAGTTGTAACATCTTGGTCTCATTCTGCACTTGTGAATATGTTGCAGCCAGAATATCCCACATCGCCTTGGCGGTTGGCTGATGGAGGACATCATTGGCAATCTCCATCGACAGTGTGCCTGACAGCCAAACCTTGGCATATGAATCATCAGACTCCCACGAGGCATAAATCCCTGTCTTCTCTGCTGGCTCATCCTCGGTAAGAATGTGCTTCTTACCATTTGACTTCATGAGACACATGAACTGCATCACCCCGAGCTCGTAGTTCGAACGTGCCTATGGAGGGCATATCCACCTTGGATTCTGACATATCGCCGCTGGAGAAGAACTAGGGTTTGTAGACAGAGTGACAAATGTCTACAGAGACTGCATAGGATTTGAGTGCGTATGTAGACGTTACGCACCCAAACCCATAGATCCGGAGAACGAGCGGGCTACGATCAAGCCGACGGGAGGCGCAACGGTAACGGCTAGGGCAGGGGCCGGTAGCCTACTAGGGCACGACCGAAGTGAAGGCGGAGACGAGATCCCGGAGCAGGACTGGGGGCCGGGCTAGGGCACGGCGTTGAGGGGACCCTGGCGGTGGGGGGGGGGGGGCGGGCTAGGGCACGGCGACGGTGGAGGGCCGGGCTAGGGCACGGCGGCGGTGGGGGCCGTGCTAGGGCACGGAGCGAGGAGGGGCTGGCGAGAGGAGGGGGCCGGTGAGAGGAGGGCGGCGGCGGGAGGGAAAGGGGGTGAGGCGGCGGGTGGGATGAGCCTTGGTTTTAGGCTCTGATACCATGTTGGAAGAAATAAGCAACTTGTTATTCAAGGGAACCCTAGCCTCTCTTATATAGAGTGAGGCCTCACGGGTAAAATACATAGTAGTCCAGAGAACAATAAGAAAATATCAAAAGGTACACAATACATAATTATAATAATACTCTCTACAAGCTTCAATTGATCAGATATGCCGTTCCGGAGTTCGGATCTCTGCTGCAAGGGTCTCACTTCATTCCTGGTGTCATTCCGCTCCAATCGAAGGTGCAATCCAAGACCATATCTCATTGTGAAGAGATCTGGACATGCCTACATTCGTCTGTGAATCAGAGGTATGATGATGGCTCGATCTCAGCTCCAGGTGAATGCTCAGGTACTTGCAAGTTTATTTGGTTGGCTCGAAGCTTCTCAAGCCTCGATCGAATGTTATTTCAATAGGAAATGGAGGTGAACATGTGTAGGTCTCTGTCACGATGAAAGAGGGGAGATCGGTCCTCAGATCCGATCTGTTTTGAGCTGAGGGGTTCTGGAAGGGGATGCGAAGAAGCGGAAGTTGTTGGGGATGAATGGGTTTAGAATCGACGAGGATGACCTCCGATCGAGCATATCCGAGGTTAAATATAGGCCTACTACTACAAAGCAAAAATTGAACGGAAATTGCATGAAATCAAGTGTGATAAAAGGCTAGATCTAACTATACATGCGAAGGAGGAGAAACGAAATTGGTCTTCGCATCGACGTCCAGGTGACTGGAAGCTTGATTACAGCGGAGCTTGGCTCGTCGGAGATGTGAATGACATTGATACTTCCTCTCTCACACTTGCTCGAGCTCAGGGAAAGACGAGGCAAAGATTGATCAACTCTACAAGGGAGTCCTGGAATGGGATTTATAGGGCGACGGAGAAGCGAAATTCGATTGAGAATATAAGCGCGAAAAAAATCGGATCAGGATGAAAAGACAACAGATGTGGTTCATTGTTGTAAGGTGGCTAATCGGATGGAAAGCACAGGTTGAGAGAATATCGGATCAGGTCTGGGTAATTGGGAGAAGAAGGCAGGTCGGCGAGTTAGACTCCGGTCTGGAGGAAGAGGGCAAGTTGACTCGGATCAACGGACCTGGTTTGGACCAATCGGGTGAGATCTACCCGAATAAGTCCAAACATTAAACGGAAAAAATAACATAAATAATTAGAGATAAATATAAAATAAATAATAAATGACCTTAAATTAGAAAAATATTAAAATGTGTATAATTTCATAAATAATTTATGGTGATTTTTAATAAATTAAATAATTTAATTTGCAAAGTTAAATTATTTAAATACACGTATTTTCAGGTATAAATTACCTATATACATAACATTAAAAAAATTCTAAGCCTTCTCCCACTATGAGTAGGGTCGGCTACATGGATTCTTGCTCAAATCCATGTTCAAAGATTCGACTATATTTTACGCCGGCTGTCGACTACCTAACGCAACCCCTGCAAGAGGGGGATTTGAACCCTGGCATACTTATTTCTATTTGTTTATTTTCACAAATATACACATTATTTTATCTTTTATTTATTTAAATAATTATTCAAGATTTATAAATACAATTTTATTATATTTTAAGGATTTATTTATTAGTGCAAATAAATAATGATATGTACAATATAATTACATTATATCTATACAGTAAATACACTTATTTATTTTTGATTATTTTTAAATTTTGATATTTTATTTGTATTTATATAAATAATATAAAATATATACAAAACATTAAAAAATACAATATACACAGATATGCAAATAATAAAATAAATACATGCAATATACATCTGTATAGTAACACCCCAAAAAGTCAACTTTCACATCTTAACTCCAAATTTTATGAAACCACTTTCATTTCGAAGATTATTTTATGCTAAACATAACGAAAATGAGTTTGTTTTATTTTGAATTCATATGGAGAAGATATTAAACTTTCAATTATATTTTTACAGCATTTTTGAGTGTTGTACCTTTTATTATATACATGATTTATGTTTGCAAATATTTTTATTATTTAAAGAATAATTTTATGTACAAGTTTCAAGAAGGATATACTTTTATTTGAAGTTGATTTAATGATAAATAAAATAGTACAAGATATGTGCATAATGAATGAAATGAATATATACAATGTGAACTTGATTTTCTTAGATATTTTATAAGTTAAGGACCCTATCTCTCCCTACTTTATTCCTTATTGATCAGGTCAACACTTGACCTCCTCTCAGGGTCAGGATCAGTCTGTATCTATTACATATATACATCTTAATTTCTTTTTCTTTTCTTCTTTATTCATTTATTTTGGGTTAAAATAATGATAATAATACAATATAAACATTGATGTTAGTTTATTAAGATATATATATATATATAGAGAGAGAGAGGGCCCTTCCAATGAGTTGTACCTTTCCTGTATGCATGGGAAAGCCAATCATCTCATCTGTTAGATCTCAATCTAACGGTTCTTTATCCAAAACGGTATTTTAATCAATGTGTTTTTATTTCAAATTTAAATTTCATTTAATCACTTTATTTTACCCTTTTTAGTACGTCTGTTTTGCATTTTTTTGTTGCTATTTTTCGATGAGGTTTTGCCAACAAGGTAGCATTTTCACACTATGCAGAATGGCAAACCTCTTTTTAAAATATGCATTGGCATTGTAAAATTAAATCCTGCTTTGTAAAATAAAATCATAGTTAGTATGACGTTTATTATTGTGGTTGTAATTTAGGTAATGCCTCTGTGAGATTTTAAGCCAAAATAAATGAATAAAGATGGTGAGTTGCCGATTCATCATCCTCCTATACTTTACCTTTGCTAGTCCCTTAGAAAACACTTATTAGAAAAATAGTGACTAAACAAAAAAGGAAAAGGAAAAAGAAAGAATTTAGAACAATTTTGATTCTTAAACTATTCTTCATAAAATCAAAGTATGGAGCTCAGTCCGACCATTGGATTATTACCTTGACGGAACCTTATTGGGAATAGGATTTAAGACTCAACAACCCTTAAGTTCCACAATTCTTTGTTCACTTCACCTCAACAATCAGGTCAGAACAAGTCTTTCATACACAAACTCTTATGACTATGAATCTTACTTGTACAATGAAATTGTAGCTCCCCACATCTGAAAGTGGCAAAGAAACAATCTTCTCCAACAAGATAATCCTAATTTCCCGATCTAGCTACTCTTTCCTCGAGAGAGCGGGGCATTCCCTTCTAACTTAAAGTGCAATTGGCTCCAAGAAGAAGGGGTGGAGAAGAGAATGGATTGTGACTAGTGTAATCACATATCCTTCGGAGCCTGGCCTGCGTAGCCAAGTCTCCATCTTCCTTGCAAACTTTGACTTTGAAACATATACCTTTGCTTGATTCTCTTCATGCCTCTGAATGGCTTCGCTTCACTCGGGGAGACATTCCTGGCGGGTGGCACTAGGGCTTCAGCGGGAGATGTTAGGGGGCTCGAAGGTGGGGTTTTCTTCGGCGGGGAGTCACAGGGGATCGACGGTAGGGTCCTCTCCCAAGGGAGGTCCCCTGGGCTCGGTGACAGGGTTCTTTCCAGCAGGGGTCCCAAAGGGTCGAGGGCGGTTCTTCCTCAGATGGGAGAGGCTGCGGATTTGGGGTTTTCGGCAGTGGCAAGCTTCATGTTCTGGGTCTCCAAGCTCCGGTAGGTGGAGCGGGAGCGTCGCCCCCCCCCCATTCTTGGCGGCCCTATCACGGGTGGAACTGGAGCACCACCCCTCCTTGGAGACCCTATGGTGGATGGTGCTGGGCACCACTGCCTCTGCTTGACGACCCTATGGCAGGAGGTGTCGGGTGCCTCGCATTTGCTGCGAGAGGGGGTCTGGGGCTTGCTGGTTGGTTGTGGCCCCCATCCTAGGTCGGGGGAGTTGGGCCTGGTAGCGTTGGGGGGAGCTGCGGTGAGAGGAACAACGAGGGAAGGTCTAATTGCGGGTTGGCGACGATGGGGAGCTTCAGGAGGTGGGCTAACGTAGTGAGTGGGGCGGCTTCGGGAGATGACTGCCATCTACCGACCATGGAAGCGAGGGAGTGGCTTTCGACGGAGGAGGGAAGAATGCTGAAGGCGGGTGCAGAGGGCTGGCAGATGGTCTTGCCAAGGAGGAGGGCGGCGGCTTCCTTACGACGTGCTAGTGATGAGATCCGATCGCAGCGGGGAATTCTGTCGGTTGAGGCGCTACTTGGAGGTTTCCGGTTGGTGATTTCCATATTGTGTTCGGGCCTCTCCAAGGGGGAGGAGGAGCATGTGAAGGTGGAGTTTGTGGCGAAGGCTCTGCCTCCATAGCTGCTCTTGAAGATTGGTCGTGCGTCCTTCCAGGTGGAGTTGAAGGATTGCGTGCCTGGTGGTCCCTTTGTAGTGGTGGAAGAGCCAAGCAGCGTTGCGAGGGGGTGTGCGCTGAAGAGGATCCAGGAGGTGGAACCCAAGCTTGTTCCCTGTGAATGGGTTCCACATGCAAAGGAGCCTCGCGTGTTGGCGGTATTTGATGCTCGGTAAATGGCTCCAGGGTTCCCGCCTCGAAAGAGGAAGACCTGCTTGGGCGCAAGAGTGATTCGGCGGGAGTTGAAGTGGGTACGGTGGACGTGGAGCCTTCGGTTGGGAGTAGCAGGGGGCAACTGGGGCTGCAGGCGGGACAAGCCCTACTGAACTGCTTGGCTGTGATGCCGTCGTCGAGAATTGCCCAGCTTGATATATGAAGATCCTTTCATGGAATGTCAGGGGTGCGGGGAGGGCGGAGAAGAGAATGACGATCCAGGACCTGTGTGCGGAGGCGCTGGCAGATGTAATGTTATTGCAAGAAACAAAGATCGCTCAAGGTAGCTCAATGGGAGGCTCTTGCTTGAGCGAGTGGAAGGCACTGGACGCTTCGGGGGCCTCAGGAGGTATGGCGGTGGGCTGGAGCGGAGACATCTTTGATCTTGCGGAGGATGTGAGCAGGGGGAGGCACTCTCTCTCGATCCTCTTGCAGCGGAAGATGGACGGGATCCGTCTTTTGGTGACAAATGTGTTTGGACCTTAGACTGGCCCAGCAATGTTTGAACTAACTGATGGCTTGATACCGCTCCAAGAGAAGTACTAGGAGGAGGTCTGGCTTATGAGGGGATTTCAATGTGACACTACACCTGGAGGGTAGGCTTCGTCTGCACGGAGGTGTGGATGCATGTTCGGCAGAGCTGTGTGGTTCATTGCTGAGGCGAGCTTGCAAATTTTTGATGTCGATGGATGCTGCTACACTTGGAGAAACGCTAGATTGTGATCGTGGATTGATCGGTTCTTGGTGTCCCAAGAGGCGACGTGGCTTTTCCCTCTAGCGGACGTGTAGGCTTTACGTCAGGCTCACTCCGACCACAACCCGATCCTGTGGTCCTCTAGGGAGGATGGGAGACCGAGGTCTTTCTTCATATTTGAGCGTTCTTGGTTACTGGAGGAGGGATTCCACGATATGGTGATGGAGTTTTGGTGGAGCACAGGGTTGGAGGGGTTGGCTTCGGCTGTTCTGGCTTAGAAACTCGGTTTATTGCAGAAGCGTTTCATTGAGTTCAAGAGGTGCACCCTGATCAGAGGCAGAGTGTGAGGGCGGCGGCACATGTCATCTCTCGCCTTGATGTGGTGGAGGATACGATGGAGCTGTTGGCTCATGAGGTTGAAGAGAGGTGCGTTTATCTGAACCAGGTGTGTTTGGAAGATAAAAAGAAGGAGGTCGAGATCGAGCCAGAAATGGTTGAGGGAGGGGGGTAACAATACGAGATTTTTCCATTCTGTGGCCAGTGGCTGAAGGCGTCGGAATTTCATTAGGATCATTGAGGTGGTTGCGGTCCTGCGGGAGTTTGAGGATGGCAACCATGGCCTTGAGCGCCTGAACAAGATGCTCATGTTTCTGCTGCCCAAGTGGGAGGGGGCCATTCGTGTGGAGGATTTTAGGCCTGTTGCGTTGTCTAATGCGATCTACCTGCTGGTTGCCAAGGTGCTGGCGAATGGCTTGCAGAGTGTCCTGGGAGGCATCATCCCGCCTGAACAGACGACTTTTGTGCCTGGCAGGCATATGGCGGACTCTTGGGTGCTGATTGGAAGAGGGACAAGTTGTTCGGAAGGTGGATTTCTGTAAGGTCTACGACTGCGTTGATTGGCGCTTCCTTTGGCGATCGCTGCAAAAAAGAGGTTTCCCTGATAGATGGATTGGTTGGGTGAAACGGTGCATAACGACAATGTCGTATTCTGTTCTTATAAATGGCAGACCAGAGGGAGGTTTATTCCAGCCCCAAGGGGGAGCAGGGGTGCTCACTAGCACCGCTTCTCTTTATGATTGTGGCGGATGCACTAGCGGTGATGATGAGGACGGGAACGGCTGGCAGATTCTGTGCGGGGTACATGAGAGGCAACACTTCCATACTCATTCGGCAGTACGTCGACGACACGGTGTTGTTCATTGATGGGGACCCGGAACATGCGAGGTATGACTCATGCATTATGGATATCTTTGGAGAGGTCTCGGGCCTGAAGTTGAACTTGGATAAGTCCAAGGTCATCTCATTTGGTGTCACGCAGGAGGAGGCTCAGGATCTTTATCATGTGTTGCGCTATTCGAAGGGATCCCTTCCAACAACTTACTTGGGGCTCCCTTTGTCTGCTGACCGGTTGCGGCTGGCGGCCTGGAAGGTGGTAATTGACAGGGTGGAAAGTAAGGTGGCCGGTTGGAAGGTAAGAACGCTCTCTAAGGAGGGAAAGCCGGTCCTCCTCAAGCACGCTCTATCCGTTATACATATTTTCTTCTTCTCCACGTGGTTGATGCATGTGGGGGTGTGACAAAGTTTGGAGGGAATGATGAAGCGTTTCTTTTGGTCAGACGGGAAGCAAGAGGGTGGAGGAATGCACTTGCTGGGCTGGGACAAGGTGACGATGACGGGGGTCCGCAGTTTGGAGTTCATAAATAAGGCCTTGCTGGCGAAATGAGCCCTTAGAATATGGGGGAAGTTCGATAATCTGATGTGCAAGGTGATGCGAAGCATCTATGGGGTCAATAGTTCGTGGAGAGCTGAGACGTGCAGATGGCCGTCGTTGCTTTGGAAGGGGATGTCTTCTGTCTTGCCGAAGTTGGGTGTTCTCGTGAGACCGGTGCTGGGCGATGGGCGCAGCTTTGGATTTTGGAAGGATGATTGGTTGGGTAGGAGTCCTCTCAATGAGAAGTACCCGCGTCTCTACGCTATTACGGGGGACAGGAATGCTTTGGTTCATCAGATTTGGTTGGCGGGATCTTGATGCCCTACCTTCGTTGTTGCTTTGTCAGACTAGTGGTACGATGATATTGTCGCTCTTTTGAGGGATCTAACAAATGTTGATGGCCCCAGTGAGGGCATGGACCATTTTGAATGGAAGAAGGGGAGTTTCTCCGTAAAGAAGGCATATCGGTCCTTCAGCAGGACAGGTGGGGCTCTTCAGGAGGAGGCCTCTTGGGACTACAGAATTATCTGGACTAGCAAGGTTTCTATGCGGATTAAAGTCTTCATGTGGTTGGTGAGACAAGGGCGGCTTCTCTCAAAGGCACGCAGGGCAAGGTTGCTGGGTATCAGAGAGATAATTTGCGATAGATGCGGCCTTGGGCAGGAGGATTTCGAGCACCTCTTTTTTGGTTGTTGGATCTCGTTCACGGTGTGGGAGCGGGTGGCTGTGCCTTGGCTTCACTTGGTAGATAGCGCGCCGTACTGGAGTTCAGTTAGAGTGGCTTGTGGGAGTTCTCAAGATGACGTGGCCGGTCCATTTGCCCTGCTTTGGGCCATTTGGTATGCTAGGAATGAGAGAATCTTTCAAGGGCGTCTGTTTATTTGTGAGAGGATGGTGGGGCATTACAGGACACTAGTGTCTTTGTGGCATAGCATGATTCAGAAAACTGGGAATCTCTGTTGTATCATATATGTACTCGGTTCTATCTAGTTGAATAAATTTGCAGCGGGTTTCAATCTTGGGACTACACTCTCATTCTCTTTAAAAAACATATGCCTTGCTTATTGATATTTTTCTTACGGGAATGATTTTTCTATTCATTTACTTTTTTGCCCGTCTAACTTTTTGGGAGACTTTATTTCATACTTATATATACAAATTTGCTGCATTTACATAAGGGTAGATGAGTTGGGTTATGGTGAGAAGGTAGATGAAATCGAGGAGGAACCGAGGGGAAGGAGAGACTCGTGATGAAGTACGAGAGGAGGTGAAGCTCAGGAAGGGATGCGTGGTGGTGTAGGTGTTTGGAGGATATGTAAGAAATGGATGGGTGATGTAAGAATTGTATCATCTGTAAATTTGATCTTCTTTAAAAGAAAAAATGTTATTTATAACATATTTTATTAGACTTAAAGCGGTTTGGTTGGGAGATAACCAAGGGTTATGGTGTGAATGTACAAGTGTACATATTTTGTAGTATAAGCTCAAAGATTATATGGGTTGTCAAGTAAATTGGAAATATAACAAGGCATGGGTCTAAAAATCCATTTATTAACGATATTGGTGCTTTTAAGAAGTGAAACCTTGGCGAAATGGTAAAAGTTTGCACATTGTGACGTAAGAGGTGAAGGGTTCAAGTCGCTAAAATTGTCTCTTGTAAAATTTGATAATGCTGCATACAATAGACCCAAAGTGGCCTGATACTTCCCATGTATCTGACCCAGCATGAGCTAATGCATCGGGCTACTCTTCACTGGTGCTTTTAAGCAGTGTAGGTAATATTGGTATCGGTATTGTGTCGATACAATATATCGATGCCATATCACCGATATCGGACTGATTTTGTGAACAAAATAAACTTACAAGGGAAAAATCGGCCATATCGGCGATATATCAGTCACCTGTCGATACCGATATATCGCCGATATATCGCGATATGGCTTACTATGCTTTAAAGTTGTAGAGATAGCTTCTAGAATTAATAATGGTTTATGTATCTTTTTGCTATTTTCCTCTTTTATGTAGACGTCTCTGTAATTTACCCTTAAGGCCTCTCCCTATATAAGAGAGCCTAGGGTTTTTCTATGAATTATATCGAAGACCCCTTTCTTCTAACATGGTATCAGAGCCGCCTTAGGGCTCTCCTCCCTTCCCCACCCGCCGCCCCTCCCTTCTCCTCCCTTCTAGCCGCTGCCAGCGGCTTCCATCGGCCCCCAGCGCCCAGCCCAGCGGCCCCCAGCCGCCCAACGCCCTTCCCAGAGGCCCCCAGCGCCCTCCCCAGCGGCAGCCAGTCGCCAGCGGCGCCCAACCGCCCTCCCCAGTGGTCCCGCAACCCCTCTCAGCGGCACCCAGCCGCTCTAGCGGCCACCACCAGCCCTAGCGGCATCTGCCTGCCGCCTCCAGCCGCCCCAGCGGCACCCCCATCTGCCGCCGTAGGCCTTCCAGTGGCCTCCAGCAGTCCATAGACATCGTTCCCGAGGCGATTCAAGGGCTGTAAGCTTCCTTGGAGGCGTGCCCTAGACCTCTCTTCCTCCGATTTATGGATTTGAGTGCGTAAAAGTCTACACACGTACTCAAATCCGATGCAGTCGGTGTAGACGATCATCACCGTGTCTATTTACCCCTCGTCTTCTCCGAGCAGCAGTATGTCAGAATCGAAAGTCGATTTGCCCTCCACCGGCGCATTCAAGGGTCCTGCGCCAATAGTGAAGATGGACGGGTCTAACTATGAGCTATGGGCTATGCAGTTCATGAGCCTCATGAAATCAAATGGTAAGAAACACATTCTTACTGAGGATGAGCCTGCGGAGAAGACAGGGATCTATGCCTCATGGGAGGCCGATGACGCTTACGCAAAAGTCTGGTTGTCTGGTACGTTGACGATGGAGATAGCTAACGATGTCCTCCATCAGCCCACTGCTAAGGCAATGTGGGACATTCTTGCTGCTACGTACTCGCAGGTGCGAAATGAGACAAAGATGTCGCAGCTTCAACATGACATCTTTACGATGAAGCAGGCCGGCAGACCTCTCCATTCTCTATACACCTCTCTGAGAGGGATGTTCGAGAAGCTATACAGTACCATTCCTCTGACTGCTACTCCGGAGCAGCATAAGACGTTTCGGAACGCCACCATGGTGGGCGTTCTACTTGCGGCTCTCGATCCTGAGTATGATGCTGCACGGTCACAGATTCTAGCAGATGCCGTAATTCCTCCAGTGGAGGATGTCTACAGAAGGCTCAGTCGCATTCCAGTTTCCTCCAGCTCTTCTACTCCACCCCCATCTGCGATGGCAGCTTCGCGTGGGAGAGGTGGACCGCCTTCAGGGCATGGTCGTGGACGTGGCCGTGGACCTCAAGGTAGAGGAGGTCGCTTTAGTCAGATGTGCTCGTATTGTCACATAACTGGACACTCGGAGGAGACATGCTACTCAAAGCATGGGTTCCCAGCATCGGCACGGGTTGCAGAGCATTCACAGTCTCCATTACCGTCTACTGCAGATCATAGATTTGACGAACTTGTGGCCCGTCTCCGCGATATTATGTCACATTCTTCTGGTGATTCATCGGGTGGCTCTTCAGATATTGCAGCCACAGCCTCTGCGAGTTCATCTGCCGCAGCCAGTTCCTCAGGTAGATCATCAACACTCATACCTTCTCATGATATATCTGACTGGGTTATCGATTCCGGAGCCACACATCATCTTTGTCGAGATAGAGGAAGATTACAGGCCTACAGGGATATTCCTCCCGGTCGCTCAGTACAGATAGCAGATGGATCTCACTCACCCCTTGTTGGCTAGGGGGAGGTTTTCTTATCCTCCACTATGCAGCTGCAGAATGTTTTACATGCCCCTGAGTTCTCACTGAATTTGCTGTCTATTAGTTAGATTACAAAGGATTTGAATTGTCGTACTATATTTGACCCGTCTTCTCTTATTTTTCAGGACATACTCACGGGCAAGGTGATTGGCTGTGGCTCTGAGCAGAACGGTTTATATCGGCTGGTTCGGGAATCCTATGCTGGCGTCTCCTCTCACTCCACTGGACCAGTCTCACCTTACATTTGGCATCTTCGTTTTGGTCACCTTCCGCTCCAGAAAATGCGCCATCTTCTGCCCCAGATCTCTCCAAGTTCGTCGTTTCGCTGTGAAACATGTCAGTTGGGAAAGCATCATAGGTCGAGCTTTCCAGGTCGTCAGAGTCGGAGCAGTAGCTCCCCTTTTGAGTTGTTACATATAGATATATGGGGTCCGAGTCGTGTTCCCGATCACCAGGGACACAGATTCTATCTTGTGGTAGTAGATGATTTTTCTCGTGTCTCTTGGGTATTTCTTTTGAAGAATAAATCTGAAGTAGGAGATGTTATCAAAAAATTTGATTAATGAAGTGCAGAATGTTTTCTCTTCGTCAGTCAAATATGTTCGGACTGATAATGCCCTGGAATTTTGTACACGCTCTCTTTCTCAATTTCTGTCATTGAAGGGTATTATTCATCAAACCACATGCGCATATACATCCCAACAAAATGGTGTGGCAGAAAGAAAGCATCGCCATCTCTTGGATATCACTCGTACCCTGTTGATTCAAAGTTGTGCTCCTATCTCTTTCTGGGGGCATGCTGTCCTTACTGCATGCTATCTGGTCAATAGAATGCCGTCCTCTGTCCTTGGAGAGAAGATACCCATCTCTCTTATTTTTCCAGACAAGGAGCTATTCTCACTACCACCACGTGTCTTTGGCGCTGTGTCATTTGTCCATCGTCTATCTCCTGGACTTGACAAGCTCTCTCCAAGAGCAGTCAAGTGCGTCTTTGTTGGATATTCCAGAACCCAGAAGGGATACCGGTGTTTTGATCCTACAACCAACAGGTACTTTGTTAGTGCGGATGTCACTTTCTTCGAGTCGGTTATGTATTTCTCGCCAGCTGGGGACAGAATGGTACCATCCACCAACACTGATGATATTTATGTTCCACCACCACCTGCTTGTATTTCACCTGAGTCGTCTCCTGTGTCAGTTCCTATGCCAGCACCACCGCCACCACCACCTCCACCTCCACCCATTCCACAGCGAAACATATCACCGTTTCCTAATTACTATACGCGTCGGTCAGGTCCTGCTCAAACAACAGATCAGCCAATCACTACGCCTCAGGTATGTTCAGATGATGTTACTACTGACGGGTCAGGTTCGGTGCATATGCAGGATGATTCATTACAGGTGGACCCAGATGATGATCTTGATGTTCCGATTGCTATTCAGAAACAGAGACGACAGTGTGCATCCTATCCATTTGCTTCACAGGTTTCCTTCCATTGACTCACAGGTGATTTTCAGAAGTTTGCCACAGCATTGTCTTCCGTGGTCATACCACGGACATACCATGAAGCCTTGAAGAGTGAGTGCTGGAAATTAGCTATGGAAGAAGAAATAAGGGCCTTGCAGTCCCGTGGTACATGGTCTTTGGTCCCTGTACCTCTTGATGCATCCGTTGTGAGCTGCAAATGGGTCTACACAGTCAAATATCATGCAGATGGCACGTTGGACAGGTACAAAGCACGTTTGGTCGCCCGTGGATTTACACAAACATATGGCGTGGATTACATGGATACATTCTCTCCAGTGGCGAGACACTCGACTCTCCGTATTCTACTATCTGTTGCAGTGGCTTGTGATTGGAGCATTTCTCAGCTCGACGTCAAGAATGCCTTTCTGTACGGGGATTTACAGGAGGAAGTCTACATGCAGCAACCACCCGGGTTTACTGCTGAGGGGGAGAAGCATATGGTCTGTAGACTTCACAAGGCGATATATGGCCTCAAACAGAGTCCACGAGCATGGTTCCAGAAGCTGTCCAATCTATTTGAGCACCAGGGATTTAAGAGGTCCAATGCTGATCATTCGTTGTTTGTCCAGAAGTTCTCGGCAGGTACGGTTGTCATAATGGTCTATGTGGATGACATTCTTGTTACAGGAGACGACGTTCAGGGCATAGCGAGGGCGAAGGCATTCCTAGGTCGTCAGTTTGTTACAAAGGACCTTGGAACCCTAAGATATTTTCTGGGGTTAGAATTTGCAAGGAATGCACATGGTTTGGTGATGACACAACGGAAGTACATTACAGACTTCCTTGTTGAGACTGGTATGGATGGGTGCAAACCATCAAGCATCCCCATGGACCCCAGCATGAAGTTGTATGATGGTGATACTGATGAAGTAGATAGGAGATATAGAGAGATGGTGGGAAAACTCCTCTACATTACCATAACCCGTCCAGACATTGCATTTGCAGTGAGCCGGGTGAGTCAGTTTATGGAGCAGCCAAGACAGATCCACATGGATGCTATACACATGATACTGAGATATCTGAAGTCTTCTCCATGATTAGGGCTGCTATTCAGAAAGGGCACAGACTTATCCATCTCAGCGTGTGCAGATGCAGATTATGCAGGATGCCCTAAGGATAGAAAATCAACCTCAGGATTTGCAGTTTTTGTTGGAGGCTCTCTGGTTTCTTGGAAAAGCAAGAAACAAACTGTGGTGGCAAGGTCCAGTGCGGAATCCGAATACATGGCAATGGCTCAAGCCAGTACGGAAATGATGTGGGTTCGCTCCGTATTAGAAGATCTACATGTAGCTGTACCTCTACCTATGAAGCTTCAGTGTGACAATCAGGCTGCATTGTTCATTGCCAACAATCCAGCTTTTCATGAGAGGACCAAGCATATTGAGGTTGACTGCTATTATACCAGGGACCTGATCCAGAGAGGATTGATATCCACTGCACATGTTAGCTCAGGAGATCAAACTGCCGATGTTTTCACCAAGCCACTGCTCAGAGGACCCTTTCAGAGATGTTCATCCAAGCTGAGCATGATCGACATCTATGCTCCACCTTGAGGGGGAGTGTAGAGAGAGTTTCTAGAATTAATAATGGTTTATGTATCTTTTTGCTATTTTCCTCTTTTATGTAGACGTCTCTGTAATTTACCCTTAAGGCCTCTCCCTATATAAGAGAGCCTAGGGTTTTTCTATGAATTATATCGAAGACTCCTTTCTTCTAACAAAAGTCAAGGCTAAGTGTTCCATTTAATGCATATGCAACCTGCTTTATTCTTCTGGTTAGTTTTACCAAAATTGATGTTACTTCTCTTTAAATGGCCCTCCTTTTTTTACTTGTCAGTCACTTCGAATTGGCTTCTGTTGCAGTTTGTCCCACTACCCTCAAACGTATCTGCAGAGTGCATGGGATAACCCGTTGGCCTTCAAGGAAGATAAAAAAGGTGGGCAACTCTCTTCAAAAGATACAGAAGGTCATTGACTCTGTCGAGGGTGTTGGAGGATCTTCTCAGATCAATTCTTTATATTCAAAGCTTTCTGCGGTCTCAGGCCCTGGTTTTGTCGTACAAGCTGCTGTGGACAACCATGGTTTGCCTAATGCAGTACCCAACCATGAATTGGAGCCCAGAAATGGTGAAGATTGCTTCACAAATACCCATTCTGCAGAGTCGAGTCATCCATCTTCTTCATTCAGTCCCAGCTGCAATTCGAGCAGAAGTTCTAATGGTTCAAAACAACAATTAATGACAACCGAATTCGCAGTTGAAAATGGTTCTGATGCCATTAAGGATGTGGATATTGTTTCTAAAAGAATGCCCATTTCAATGGAATTGCACCACTTGACTGGTGATTTGCAATGCGCTCAGGCCAAATGTACCACCGACAAGTTTCTTGTACAACAAAGTGACTATGCAGAGAATTTGCTTAGAGTGAAAGCTGTTTTTGGGGAGGACATGGTGAGACTTCGATTGCAGCCTACTTGGGGACTTCAAGATCTCAAGGTGGAAATAGCAAAGAGGTTTGATATAGCGAATGTGAACTTGGTGGTTCTCAAGTACCTAGATGATGATAATGAGTGGGTTCTTTTGACATGTGATGCTGATTTGCATGAATGTATTGATATTCATAAGGATTCCTCCTTGTACACGATCAAGATTTCTGTTCGTTGCCAGGAACCTACTAGAACATGATATATCTGATACTGAAGATGATCATGGAACACTTCCATGATGAGCAGGATATTGAGGTGAACGATACGCGATATCAGTGTTAAGAATGACTGGGATTCTTCATGGTGTCAAAAGCCTGTAGATGTGAGCAAGTTTTTTTTCTTTGGTGTTCTATTCCCTCCAGTTGCTTCTATGGACTTAGATTTCGAACCTTTTGAAGGGCAGTTTGAGCTGGATCAGGAATGACCTCTTTACGTACTTGAAAGGTTCTGTGCAAACAGTTCGTGCTTTTGAGGCAGGAACTTAAAATGACTTCATCGCTTAAGTCAAACACCATATTGGCATGCTGCATTTGCTAAAGGAATTTTGTTTCTGTTGCTTTCATGCAAGATGAAGCTTTGTACATAGTGAACTTACTACTGGGAGCTGAACGCGGTGATGTTGAAAATAAATGGTAAGAAAGGGAGTTACTTTGGTAGGAAATGTCAAAACTTGTACAATTATGCCGATAGGTTCTTATGTAAATAAAATTAATGTAAATAGTAGCTTCAGAGAGTTCTTTAAGAAGGTTGTTCTGTAAGATCGTGGCAATAACACGTTTTCTTGAAAAATATTAACGAAGTTAAACCTAAGCATTCTTTTTCAATGTGAACTAGAGTCCATTGTGAATACATTTTTGTGCTTCACGGCTCCTTTCAGCATTCTTTGTCCTTGCCAAGCCTCTACCCCAAAGATTTGATGTACATCTTTGTCGTAATTTTTTTAGTAGTCTCAATATGCTAGAAATCTAACACCACACTTCCATTTCTGACATGATCGTGTTCTATGAGTACTGACCCACATTAAACTTGTTACATTCTTGTTGATCGGATCAGGAGCGGCTCTGCTTTCAACTGATTCCATATTGTATACAACTCAGACGAGAACATACCTCAACTACCTCAGAAGTGTGCTGGTCTTATGAGTTTCATCATCGTCTTCACTGTGTCATTTCCCACACCAATCTTGCACTCCACATGAAGGTCGGAAGCTCAAATTTTGCTTTTGCTTTGTCCTTCGTTTGAAACACACCCTCTCCACTTAACTACTTAGCACCTTCTATCCTGTTGTTCACTTGACTTCAGTGTAAAGTGGAACAGCTACTCTGAAACTCTAGGCTAAGGCACTTCAGAAAATGGAGTAAATCTGCAATGGAACTGAGACAATAACAGATCGCTGCCATCTTAATTTTGTTGTTTTTTTAAGAAAATCTTAATTTTGTTTGACATTGTTGGTTTGATATGTGCACGCTGAACTGCCTCCCCACATGAAACCCAGAAGGAAGGATGTTGCTATTAGGGCGCTGTGGTTTGCAGTCAAATTCACAAAATTCTATCTTGTAACCAATTTTTTGACTGCAAAGTCATGATTTTTTCAAGATGACAGACATTGCGAGCTTATAATGATAAGAAGATGATAGTTAGATCATGTAATGGCACCGTGTGGGTTACCCTCGTACAGTGTTCAATCAGGAGTTGATGTTCCATTGAATTTTGTTTGTTTTCGGTTCACCTGTCTGTAATCTGATTTTGATGGATATTCTAAGACAGCAATCTGTAGTGTTCTCAGTGTTGATCGTCCAGACTATATGTCAGCTGATAATTACATGCTCCCAACAGTCCTCTTTTAATCTCTATAAGAAAATTCTGGAGATTAGGTATGGATTAAGGTCATGAGTAAAGATCTCTATTCAAGTATTTCTACTAGTTTAAATATTTGGTCACTATCATAGAGATGGTAACCTTGATCCAGATCTAGTGGCAGCAAATATCCGTCTAATTTTTGGGCTTCAGATTGTGACCATTGCCAATCACACTTGTGCCCTTATTTTGTAATAACATTTAGGGTAAATTACAATTTGGGTCCCCATCTATGGGTCCGATCTCAGAATGGGTCCCGATCTTTAAATTGTAACGATTCGGGTCCCAGGACCATTTAAGAATATGGAAATTTTGGGGTTCATGACGAATATGCCCCTTGTTAGGAAGGGAATGGGGGTTGGGTTCCAACTCTTAAACAAGAGCATACTTGTCATTAGCCCATAAAAGTTCATTACATTAATGGCCCTAGGACCCGAATCGTTACAATTTAAAGATCGGGACCCATTCTGGGATCGGATCCATAGATGGAGACCCAAATTGTAATTTACCCTAACATTTATGCCTCTCGAACATCACTATTACCATTGTCGTGGGCCTCTTTCGGCCAGACCGTCAGAATAGAATGAAAAAAATTGGAGGTTTTTGCATACATAACTCTGTCTAATTTCATATTTATGTATTGAGCCTGTTATAATCGTGAATTACATGTAAAGCCCTAAAAACGACTTCCTTTTACATCCATACATCTTTTTTATGTTGGTTCACTGGCTCAACCATTTACATGAGTTAATCTAACCATACCCAATCCTAAGGTTACAAATTTTTTGTTGTGTTTTAGATTTTTAACAAGCCCAAACCCCATCGTCCTTCCTCCTCATTCTTGTTTGCTTGATGTTGAGTTATATGGAAGGAATAAATACGGTAGATAGAGACAAATGAAAGCTATAATCACGATATAACCACTTATTCTGGAATAGCTTATCATGTGATGAAGTATTTTCATCCTAGGATAAATGGATGCTATTGCACATCCAATTATGACCTAAAAAGTCAATGGACAAGCAATGTTTACAATATAACAAGGAATACTAATTGTTGATGATTTGTGGAGGCAAACATTCACACTCACATCCATGCACAAGCACATATGCACATCCACATACACGCACGCACACAAGCATGCCTGCACGCCTACACACATGCCTGCATGTGCACATGCTTACATACGCTTATGTGTTAGGAATAGAGTCATATTAGGATTGGGAATCCTAATGGGATTGGGCCCCTAATCCTAATAATAGTTATTGAGTTGTATTCTATTTATAATCCTATTGGGAATAGGACTATGGGGTTGTATTTGGGCTATATAAAGATGGGGGTGGAGGCATTGTCTCTATACCAACAACATCACAACAACAACAACCATGTAGCGCCTAGAGAAAGGAGGGAGAGAGAGAGAGAGGCTTGTTATATCCCTCGTTGTCGTCAAACCAAGCTCTGATATCACTTGATGGGCACGGAAGCAATACCAACTCTACTCTGATATCAGTTGACAGGAACACGACCCACCAGTATCGTCTCCTCTCGAATACCGGGCCACTTGATATGGAAGCGGATGTAGATACGGATGCGGATGCGCAATCGGCCACCATCGCAGAAGCACATGAAAATAATAATAACTAGATATAACGGTGGTCGATCACCTCTCGCGACCACATGATGAGAAAGATCGCTAAAAGAAGAACGAGTACAACTCTCTCCGTTCCATCTCTCTCTTCCTCTCTTCTCTCTCTCTCTCCCCCCTTTCTCTAGGGGCTACATGGTTGTTGTTGTGGTGTTCTTGGTACAGAGACAATGCCTCCACCCTCCCTCTTTATATTGCTCAAATACAACCTCGTAATCCTATTCCCAATATATGACTATAAATAAAATACAACTCAATAACTATTATTTGGATTAGAAGTCCAATCCCATTAGGATTCTTAGTCCTAATATGACTCTAATCCTAATATTATGCACGTGCCTGCACACGACACACGCATGCATGCACAAGTATATATGTAGCTTGATTAATCAAAGTCCTTAATTGATTAATCATGCTACCTATATACTCGAACTTCGTGGAAAGATCCTTTAGATGACTATGAACAAACCAGTCGACTAATTCGAAACCAATCGACTTGTTAACTTTTGGGCTGACTAATTTTTACTAAACCCATTATTTAACTGCTTCCAATCCCTACTGAAAGTCTTAGAAAACTTTTTAACCTTCTAAACAATATGAAAAAAGGTATTTGGTCCCATATCACAACATCCAAACAAGATATACATTCCTATGCTTCCAACCGAGTTACGAACCACAATTCTCTCAATTGTGTATGCAGTTTTCAAGTGCTCTCTAGTGTTCTCAATCCTTCCCCATCCGATCATGAGAAATATCAAAAATCACAAAACTCAAGTAAGCTTTAGAGTTATTACTAACAAGACATTTATTGTGCAGCTTGTTGTACTTAAGTACCAGACGTGTAGGTTCCTCTCCACATGGAAGAAAACATCTCTTCTTGTTTTTAATATATATATATATATATATATATATATATATATATATATATATATAGGGGACCTTTCAAATGAGGTGGGGGCTTTTCTGAAATTGTAAAAGCCACTGCGAATTTAGTAAAACTCTGTAACAGTTTTGTAAAATATAAACTGCACATTGTAAAAAAATGAATTTTGTAAAATATAGCATCTAAATTCAAATCAATATTTCCATCCATTATAATAAATATTTTCATAATTTTATTTCACTATACATGTTGTGTTAATATTTATTATTAATATGTATGAAACAAGAAATTGTAAAATATATTAGAAAGATGCCTAAATTGAGGGTGGCTCACCATATATATGGTGAGACCCCGCCTCATTTGAAGTTTCTCCTATATATATATATATATATATATAGGGGGCTTATCCAATGGGCCCTGTGCCCATTTGAGATGAGATGAGCCCACTCATATTTTACCAATATTTTTCATCATTTTGAGTTCAATGCTTATTTATTTACTGTTGTGATATCATATTCTTACTATTAGTAACTATTTTCATATAAAGAGAATCTTAGATTCACAAGAAATGGTCATTAGTAAGAATAAATATGAGACTAGTAATGCAAATAATAATACAATCATTTTGTATGACTTTTAAGGTTTTTTTCCCTGAAAATAGTTACTAGTAGTAAGAATATGATATAACACTTGTAAACAAATACCTATTAAGCTCAAAAAAACAGGAAATAAATGGTAAAAAATGAGTGGGCTCATCTCATCTCAAATGGGCACAGGGCTCATTGGATAATTTCCCTATATATATATATATATATGAAATATTTCCAATGAGGTGCACCTTTCCTGGGTGCAAGGAAAGTCCGCCATCTCAGTCATCCGTAATTAATCCAACGGATCCGATTAATTCCTTCTTAATCTTATTTTTTAATGCTAAAAAATCCATTATGGTCATTTTGTCTCATTCCAAAGATAGAATGTGACAGCTTAAATTCTGTTTTTGGATTATTCGTTGGAGAATCATTGCTCTCCTACCAAAACAAGTAACGACGGCGGAATCGCAGGCGGGTGTCGCTGACGGCGGAGGGGGAGCAACGGTGGCCGGAAGGATGCATGGGCGTGGGCTGGACAAGAGGCGGCGCAGCGGGACGGCGCCGCACGACCCGTCTCCCTGTTCCGACCACCAAGGCGGCGGCATGCGTATAACGTGAGAGGATCCATACAGTTTTGTTCTGCAGATGCTTTTTATGTTCGCAGGGAGTCGCAAATTCTTGCACGTTTCACGATAGCCAATCTTTGTAACACGTGTGGACGGTGTTTCTTTTATGAAGTCAACCGCGGGGAATAGTCAACATCAACGGGCAGCAACGAGCCCCACCAGAAAAGGAGCGACGATGGAAGTACTTGTCGTAGACAGTGGCCTTGATCTAATGTTGGACCGTCAATGGGAGAAAAGGAGAACCCGATTTTTTACGATAGATTATTTTTTACATTTTCAAATCATTATTTACAATATAACATCTTTTTTACTAATCACAAATTCTTTTTTACAAACGCATGTTATGTTTTTACATTTATCGTTACTTTTATAAATTCATAACAATTTCAGATCTTTTTTTTTCATAATCCAAAACTTTTCTTACAACATCAGATCATTTTTCACATTCTCACAAAAGTTTTTCACACTTATCTATTTCCTCTTAATAATTGATTATTTACTAATTATATTTTTTTGCAGATCTTCATATAGATTTTACAAAATGTGCACAAACTTTTACAATAGTATTATCGAAATTACAATTACAATAATATAATTATTGCTAACTACGATTTTATTTTACAATACAGGTTACAGTTCTACAATGTCAATGCGAATTTTACAAGGAACGTTGGTATTTTACAAAGAATTTTACAATCAGAATTCATTTTTTACAATCTCAGATACTTTTTTACAATATCAGCTCATTTTTACAATATCAAATCATTTTTTACAAATCTCATATTTTTTTTACAATTTCAGATTGCTTCTTTACAATCTCAGATTATTTTTACAATATCATGTTACTTTTTACATTTATCATTAATATTGCAAATTTCTAACAATTTCAGTTCGCAAACGAGAAGTACCGTACACATTTGTGAAAAACGCACATAATTGTGGGTGTGGATTTACAATCTTCATACAGATTTTACAAAACGTGCATGAACTTTTACAATAATGTTATCAAAATTATAATTATAATAATATAACTATTACAAATTGGATTTTATTTTACAATGCAGGATATAGTCCTACAATATCACCGAGAATTTTACAAAGAGATCTGCTATTCTGCATTGCGCGAAAATGCTACCACGTTGGCGAAACTTCATTAACTAAAAGGCAACAAAAAATACCTAATCAGATGCGCTAAAAATGGAAAAATACAAGGACGAAATAAATTTCAAATTCAAAATTAAATTCAAATTTAAAATGAAAATGTATAGACTAAAATACCCTTTTGGATGAAGAACCACTAGATCGAGATCTATCCGATCTCGTGATGGGCTTTCCATGCACACAAGAAAGGTGCACCTCATTGGAAGGGCCCTATATATATATATATATATATATATATATATATATATATATATATATATATATATATATATATATATATATTAACGGGGCTCCCCCAAGGCTGCCCCCGTGTCATTTTCGACGTTTTTTTTTGAAAAATATCGCCATGTATATCCCTCCTATATGCCATTCGAATTTCGTCAGAAACAGATACTCGTACGGCCTCCATCCAGACAGTCATTTTTTAACGGTCGCAGGATTTTTTAAATCGACACTATCTCAATGGAGGCCGTAGGAGTCTCCGTTTCTGACGAAATTCGAATGGCATATAGAAGGGATATAGGGATGAATATACATGGCGATATTTTTCAATAATAAAAAAAGCCGAAAATGGTGCGGGGGCAGCCCCATTAATCTCATATATATATATATATATATATATATATATATATATATATATATATATATATGGGTAAAACGGGGCTGCCCCCATGGGGGAGTTAACTTGACTCCCCCCACCCCATTTCGCCCTGTTTTTTATTTTTATTTTTTTGAAAATTTCTTCCATGTATTTTCATCAATATATCTCTATATTATGTCATTAAAATTTCATGCGAAACAAAGACTCCTACGTCCTCCATCCAGAAGGGTTGTTTTTAGCACACGTGCGTCTGCCCGCTCAGCCCTCGAGAGCACCTCCTCACCTCCCGCGCCTCTCAGCCCTCGCTGCTCAGCCCTCGCTGCCTCGTCCTGCAGTCCTCGGTGCTGCAGCCACCACCTCGCCGCCCCGCCTCACCTCACGGGTCACGGTGACCATCGGTCCGTCATCGACTCACCGCACTATTTGCACTCTAAGGAAACTATCAACTCAAGCTTTAGGTTGATAATATTATGTGTTATTTAACATTCATTTGGTGTAACTTACATTGGATATTGACATTGATATTAAGTTTTTAATATGGATGACAATTGCGAAAAAATGTTCTTAGAAATCAATTTGAAGATTAGAATTTAACATGATATTTAGAAATCACTTTGATATATTCATTTGGATTTAATGAGGGAGTTGACGACAGACTAATCCACTTGAGCCGTAGCACAATAGAACTGAGGTGAGAATGGCAGCAATGGGCAGCAGCAGCAGCAATATGTACGTAGCTCCATCGCCATTAATCACATGGCAGCGAAGGAGGTGGAGGTGGAGGTGGGATACCGCTGCTTGTGAGAAAGGATGGGTGGGCAAGACTAGTTCGACGCCATGTGAGATCATCTAAATATAGATCTGCTGTCATTGGGCATACGTGTGCTCTATGAGGCAATCATTTTGGTATCAGGAGGAGAAGGGGGAGAGGATTCTTTTTTATGGTATAAGTTATTGTCAACAAATTGCCTTTTGATGATTAAGGGGGAGAGGATTCTTTTTTATGGTATAAGTTATTGTCAACAAATTGCCTTTTGATGATTAAGGTGGAGTATTGGGCTCGACCTGACTCATTAAATATTTTGACTCAGGGAAGTCGTCTTACCTACCTCTGTCCGATCACTATTTTGACTAGCGTGGAGCAGGGCTTGACCCGATCCAACCCGAGAAAGCTCGGTCCAAGCCCGTCAATTTTCCGTGGACCTTCGGCCGGGTCGAGGCCTGCTTTTTTTATCAAATCGAGGACCCGGGCTCGGGTTTTGGTCCAAGCTCGGCCAGCATCCATTTTGATTCCATGAAGTTGCACTTTGATTTCAATTTATTGTTATGATATAATCCATCCATAACACATGAATATTGGATGTATTTTTATGATAAAATATTATTGTTCATGGATGAAGAAAATATTGGATGTATTGTGACTATAAATTTATGACCCTCAATATTTACGTGTGGATTGTTGTACGTAGATTGTTGAAATCAGAAGATATTTTGCAGAATTCTTTTCCATGTGATCGAATCGTGATGGAATTTAATTTAGTAATAACATAGGGCAAAAGTTTGTTAGACTATAAACTATTAAAATGATAGATTACATTTAGTTAATGCCAAATATTAAAATCCGAGACGACATAAACATTAATTAAGTGATTGAATGGAATCACTATGATGGGAGCTAATGTACAGTGTGCAAATTGTCCATTTTCTTGAGCAAATCTAAAGAGGATTTTAATTCATTAATAAAATAGAGATCATGGGTGGAGTTTGTCACGGACAGATGAAATAAAATTGGAGATAAAAGGGAAAATATGCATAGCTAAGCATAATCAAAATGGATGAGGCGGGTCGGATTGGGTCAACCTGGGTCCTGATGGGTTAGGGTAGGGCCTGGTCGAAGTGTGATATTTTTGAAGTATGAGGGTCTGAGCCCGGCCTATTTGTACATTAGATCCAAGGCGGGCTCGAGTTTTTGAAGATCGGGTCAAGGTCGGGTCTGGGCCGACCTGGCTCAATGCTCCACCCTAATTTTGACTTTGCATTAGACATGTAGGCCCCCTAACATGTCTTAAGTAATTGTACCATGCAATGCTTTTGTTCCTTAAAAACTTATTAATTTTTATTTTGTAAGTAATTGGACCATTTTTTATTTATGATATTTGTGACTCTATAATATATATTAATCCATATCTCTTATATATCTTTTTTGAATACTTCATTGTTTTTTTTGTTTCATTTGATGAATTTATTATCTAATAAAATCAAAGACTATGCGAGTCATAAAATTAGGGAATGATAGCTATTGAGAGCTATAAAGTTCTTCAAAAGAATATCATACTAAACAACCGGTCTTCTAATCTTATCTTAGAATCATCAACATGTGATTGTTTAGTTTGAGGGAAGCACAAGAGAGATCATGCTTTTGTTGACTTGAATTGAGACGACCTTCACCCCAATTTTTTTGTTTCAGGAGAGGTAAGGGAAATTGTTTAAGAATGTTAATGAAGTGTCTGGATTTTGCGAGCTGTTATGATTCCAAGAATAGGACAAGAATAACATTTGATAGATGAAAAGTGAAAAAAAAAAGAAAGCATTGCATTCTCTTCCTTATCTTGCATCTACACTATATTGCCCCGGTGGATTTCTCTATTATTTAATAGGGATTTTATCACTTGTGCCCCTCCGAGATATCGTAATATCAATTATGCCCCTATCTTTTTGGTAATATCAGTTGTGCCCCTCACTTCTTGCCGTTTTATCAGTTGTGCCCCTTGGGTTAGTTGCCGTCCATCCACAGTGCAAACGGACGTTAACTTTGAGGACATAAGAGGAATTAATTTTAAAAAAAGGATTTAGTGGTCATTTTTGACACCCTCTTCCTAATCCTATTCTTCTTCCTCCTCTTCCCCCATCCTCTTCCTCCTCCTCCAACCACCTCCTCCTCCCTCTCCGTCCGGAACTCCTCCCCCACCCACGGCCTGCCCTCTTCCTCCACCCCAGCCGCTCATAACGCGTAGGCGTAGGCCGTGCTTCTTCCCGACCGCGCCCAGATCGCCACCTGGCTGGAGGCCTGGTCCTCCACGTCCAGGTCGCCCCGCCCCGCCTCCTCCCCCGCACGCATCGCCCCTGCTCCTCCGCAACATCCTCTCCAAGTGACCATCTCTCTCCATGTCCAGTTGGCCGTAACCCCATCGAACCCTCCTCCATCGCCTTCCACTCCCAACCCCTCTTCTTCTCCACGCCTCAGCTCGGCCCCTCCTCCCGCGTCGAAGCTTCCAGAACCCGCCGCCCCTCCTTCCTCTCCAAGCTCCTCTCCTCCCTCTTCCGCCGCCCCTTCTACAGCCCCAAAAGCCCCCTCCTGCCCCACGAAGGCTTCATCGGTGTATGTCGCCCGGATCGGAGGTTTCTCCTCCTACGGAGACCGAGTGGAGGATCTCCGGGCCGACGCCGACGAGGAGGAGGTACGCCAAAGGGAGGGCGACGACGGCGGTATGCTTCTGGCCTCTGGTAAGGATCGCTCCGCAGCGACGGGGCTACGATGAGACAGGATTCTCCGGCGAACTCAGGAAGGGGACGCCGCCGCCGGCCCGGAAGGGGGCATTTGTGCACAACAGGTCGAGGAGGTTGAACGGCCTCTGGTAGGTCCCTGAATGACGGTTTTGTCCCCGTGGTTTTGCCATTTTTCATGCCACTCTGTATTGTGATTAGTGATTATTAATTTATTACTCCTAAAGGGGTAAATTCATAACTTGTGTTATTTTTATTCTGACCATAATACCCCTCTTAACCACACCATAGTTTGAGTAAACTATGGTTATTTTAATTTTTTGATGGTCAATCTGACGGAAGGGCACAACTGATGACGGAGAAAGAAGTGAGGGGCACAACTGATATTACCAAAAATATAGGGGCATAACTGATATTGGGATACCTCAGAGGGGCACAAGTGATAAAATTATTGGGATTTTATCACTTGTGCCCCTCCGAGATATCGTAATATCAGTTATGCCCCTATCTTTTTGGTAATATCAATTGTGCCCCTCACTTCTTACCGTTTTATCAGTTGTACCCCTTAGGTTAGTTGCCGTCCATCTACAGTGCAAACGGTCGTTAACTTTGAGGACATAAGCGGAATTATTTTTTAAAAAATGGTCCAGTGGTCATTTTGATACCATCTTCCTCCTTCTCTTCTTCTTCCTCCTCTTCCCCCATCCTCTTCCTCCTCCTCCAACCTCCTACTCCTCCCTCTCTGCCCAAGCCTTCCCCAGCTCCTCCCCGAGCTCGCGATCATCCTGGGCCGCCCCTCCCCTCCCCCGCACCGCCCCGTGCTCCCCGCGCCACCCTCCCCAGCGCCGCCCTGCTCCCCCTCCCCGTGCCGCTCGCGTCTCCTGGGCCTCCCCCTCCCCTCCCCCGCGCCACCCTCCCCTCCCCCGTGCTGCCCCATGCTCCCTGCGCCACCCTCCCCTCCCCCGCGTCGCCCCCTCCCCTGCGCCGCCCTGCTCCCCCTCCCCTCCCCGTGCCGCCCGCGTCTCCTGGGCCTCCCCCTCCCCTCCCCCACGCCACCCTCCCCTCCCCCGCGCCGCCTCCTCCCCTCCCTGCACCGCCCTGCTCCCCCTCCCCTCCCCGCGCTGCCCGCGTCTCCTGGGCCTCCCCCTCCCCTCCCCCGCGCCGCCCTGCTCCCCCTCCCCTCCCCGGGCCGCCTGCGTCTCCTGGGCCTCCCCTCCCCTCCCCCATGCCACCCCGCGTCACCCTCGACCCCTCCCTCCAATTAGCCAACCCCAGCCTCCTCTCGGCCAATTCCTTCTTTTGGAAGAAGATGCTGAAGCTATCCGCATGCTTGCGATCCATCAGCAATGCCTTTCCGAATGACAGGTCGAGTGGTTGCACACGTTTGTGCACCCCTTGCATGGGCCGCAGAACTCCAGCGTGTACAGCCGGAGTTGGAGCCAGTTGTGTAGTTGTGGATGTAGTAGAGGTTGTCGGCGGTGATGTTGCGGCCGAGGATGTCACGGAGGGGCTGCATAGTCTGTTGGGGTCTGGAGGGGAGGAAGAGGAGGATGGCGGTGAGGAGGAGGAGGAGCAGGGCGGTGCTTTGTTGGTGCATGCTGGGTGCTCCTTGGTTTTGACCGTAATACCCCTCTTAACCACACCATGGTTTGAATAAACCATGATTATTTTAATTTTTTGACGGTAAATCTGACGGAAGGGTACAACCGATGACAGAGCAAGAAGTGAGGGGCACAACTGATATTACCAAAAAGATAGGGGCATAACTGATATTGCGACATCTCGGAGGGGCACAAGTGAAATTAGTAATTTCTGGAACCTTGAATTACTAATTGGTGGAATACCCGACAATTTAACTTTTTTCGAATGATATTAAGAGAAGAATATTCTAGATAAATTCATAGTCACATAATTCATTAATGAAGAGTTGGAGGATTTTAGTTGCTTGGGGACATTGGTATGTAAATAACCTACCAAGAGGGAGGCCATTTTTTAGCATTGAAAAGATGTTGTACATGCCAAATACTAGATCTAGAAGGAGAAGAGGTTAGCGGCATGAGAAGACAACTGATTAGGGCTAGAAAGTGTCGTCTTTCAAAGCAAAATTTAAGTGAACTTTCCCTAGTTACATTTGATTTTTGATTTTATTGTGAAGTAACTATGGAAAAATAGTATGTGTATCATGTTAAAATAAAAAAATGAATAATAATAATAATAATTTAAATTTAAAATTTATTTATTTCTAGGTATCGAGGTTGTCGTGAGCAGTCGATCACTGCATACTCTAGAACCATCATTAAGGAAACATCATAGAAATTGATGGTCGGCCTATGATGCTATGATTTTTCTAAAACTTTGTTCTCTTGAATATCATTTAAAAAGTTTCAAATTGTATGTTGGATTTCATATGATCCAATATATATGCTTAGGAGCGGATTTGTCGGACGCGACATGTAGACTCATCTTATTACTACTATTGTTCTAATTTAATAGTCCTCAATATTGTCGGCAATCCATGGAGGGTGCACAGTACTACTATGATCTTTGGGTGTGTGAGTCCACCAAAAATCTAATCTCATCCATCCGCAAGGAATTCACTTTGAGAACCGCATAGAGCCACGCAGGGTTATTCTAAAAAGAAAGAATGTGCATGATCATCGTCATTGCTTGCCTACTATGCTAGCTTTCACTCTATAATCTAGCGAGCGACCATAACCCGAGCCTTCCCCTCCATGAGTTTCACTTTGTAAACAGAGCGAGCCACCATAATCTAACCAGAGTTGGGCAAACGACATAGTCTGCAGCTGTGTTTGCTATATTCGTTATTGTATATTTAACTACAGAAGATATGTGTTTGAATGTACACATATATTATCGTAATCTTTGCATCTTTGTTAATTCTTTCTTATCCAAAATAAGTTCCGCAGTTTAGATTTATCACTTTTATGGCGTATATATAATTTTGATCGAGTCCACATTTCTTACCAGCTACTCTCTATTTTTCTAAACCTTGAATAATATTTAAATTTTCCAAGTGTTTTTTCTAGGCAAATTCTTTTCATCTTATCAATCGAGCCATAATTTCCTAATGGATTTTTATTAGTAGTGAAATAATCAAGAGATTTTATACTCACGTCTTTTTGAGTTTTTTTCAATAATAATTATGTTCGTGTTTTTTTTGTAATTACTCTTTGTACCCATGTATTCCTACAAATTTCCATGTATTATCTCTTTCTAGTATAATATAGGAGCACAAGTATGATAAAGAATGGATGCTGATGTGATTTGCAAGAATATATGAGTAGAAATGTAATTTCAAAATTTTTAGAGCATAAGAATAATAAAGACAACTCGGAATGATACATGTATAAAAATGCTATTAATAATATTTAAATGCAAAAATTTTTAGAGCATAAGTATAATAAAGACAACTCGGAATGATACATGTATAAAAATCCTATTAATAGTCTTTTTTTCTACAAATACGCTCTAAAGTAAGGGAAAATAGAAAAGACATAAACACTCTGATATATGCTTTACCATGCAACCGTAGAATCACAAATACCACCAATACACAATTTTTGAAAAAACAAATCACATTATTACTAATGGTTTTTATCACGTGTGACCTTAACTTCTACAATATCGGTTATGCTCCATTTTTATAATATTAGTTTGTGTCCCTTACTTCTTACAAAATTCACAGTTATGTCTTTTTGTAATATCAGTTATACCCCTACCTTACATTAACGTATGGGTGGAATTGTGAATTTTATAAGAAGTTAGAGACACAACTAATATTACAACACAAGAGAAGATTGGTCAAATATGGCACAGAAATGTAAATCTTTTGTAATCTGACTAATAGACAAAATCTTCATCTAAAATGCCGGAGCATGTAAGATATTTTGTATGTGCATTAAGGGGGCTAGGACAATCTCCCCTTGACCAACAATGGGTAGATGAATCCCATTTAGCAATCACCACTGATCTACCAGTAGGGATAGATCTATAAAAAGTAAACTGAGCTCGATCTCCACACATATGTGTAACTTACATTGCAGAAATTAAGGACACACGTGATAAAAACTTATTTTAAAAATATATATTTTTTAACATAACAAGTAAATGTCAAAAATGGTCAAAGAAAATGGCATTTTGGGTGTAGATAAAAGTTAGAAACACAAAACATTTTGCCCTTAGCATTTTATTTTGGGTTTAAGGGGTCACTCCATGAGGAGCTGACTTGGCTACCCCATTCTTATTTTTATTATTTCTTAAGGTGCATTCTGCAAGCTCCGCGCCAATGACAACGTCGACATCAGGCCCGCACCTGAGGTTCGATTGATGCTTATTTTTTAATATCGACTCTTCCTAACTCTATATTTAATAATGATTTATTTAATAATTATTTAATAAAAAATTCCACAAACTATCCCTGCCTACGCTTATACATCTGAATCGAGTAACGAGGATAAATGAATAGTTCCCATTAAGGATAAACAATAGAGAGAAATGGAAGACATGGTAAAGAAGCTACAAAGGGCTGCATCTCAGATCTGGGGGTTCTTCCTTATTCTAAGGACATAGAAAACGTTGCCATCAGGCACTGTCCCTCCATTGGCCGCTCCCCCTCTTCCCTTCGCTTCTACCTCCTATTGGCCAACTTTGTATGCGCATCCTCTCCCCTCGTCGACAGTCAGTCGAACTACTCAATCCTTAAAGATTGACGATGTGCTTACTAACTGATTCGTATCTCCCCCACAACCAACCTACCAACCTCCCGTACTCGGTCACTTATTCCAAACTCCGACCCTTTCGTAATCAGAAACAGTCATTTGCTTCTCTTGCCTGTTACAGGGGGTAGCCAGAAATCATCGCCTGCATGGATCGAGAGCTCGGTCTACAAATGATCAGCATATGATGGTACATTAATTCAATCTAGCGCTGCAGTCTGAAAAGGATGGATAAAAGCATAGGATAGAGAACATGAAGCCCTCGAATGCCAATATGCCAAACACCTATGATTTTCATCAAATCAAAGCAAAAGGATTATGTTGTAGCATGACAACGAGGGGACAAGCCAGGACTAAACTTGGATGCTGAAATTAATGGAATCAAGATTGTCCACATAGTACCAAACTTCAAACCAGTACAAGAAAAAAAATTGAGTGTGTTCTTAATCATTGAAAGACGAAACAAAATTCCATGTTTTGCCGAGTTTATATGTTGTGACCTTATTATGGACAGATCACATGATCGGGATCAATCGCTGAAGAGTTACAAAGACGATTCTTGTCCCGTGTAAATGTTTCCATGACATTGACTCTGATTTATTGCACTAGTGGCTTTGCATGAAAATGAGAGGGCTTAGCCACTATATCGCAAAACAAGAAGCGCCGGTATGTTAATAGACACGGGCTTTAGGAGGGAAGGACTCAACTTCATTATCAAGGGTATTCATATGAACCGGCCTGTACGCTAATCGGACCTTCTCATTCTCCCAGTACCTGTGGACCAAAAAATCAATGGATTTCAGGGTTTAGAGAATCTTTGATAAAAAAATGAAAATAATGATATTAATCAAGGGAGACAAATGCCTAATTAGGCACTTTCTCTCAACTTAAAGAGACTGAGCATTTGCTCACATTGCAAGTTCAAACCTAAAAATTCAATATGTAGATTTGAGTGCATTGCAGCATGTGTACAATGGTAGGGTTAGAAACAGTAAAACAATCCCCAAGCTGTTAGTGAAATAAAAACTGGCCAGAAATTCATGCAACTATGCTTTTGACATCTGAAATACATGTGATATAGTTTACAAAAACTTACCCAAGGGTGTGCTTCATCCAGTTTTCATCGTCCCTTTTCTGCAAGCGAAGGCATATTACTGAAGATGTAGAACAAAGAACCTAATTCTAAGAGCACTGTAGATGTGCCTTCACTTACCGTGAAATCCTCACGAGCATGGGCTCCTCTGCTTTCTTTCCTGGCCTCAGCAGAGTGCATAGTAATACAAGCATTTATCATGAGGTTCTCCAGCTCAATTGTCTCGACCAAATCGGAATTCCTTCAGAAAAAACTACAAAATGAGCCCACAATATTGGACACATACAAAATGGCAATGAATTGAATGACAAGCACACACCAAATCAAGCTGCGGTCCTTAATCTTCACATCTTTGAAACTTTCCCAAACTCTGTCTATCAAGTGGCAACCTACGAGAATAAAATGGCACCTGTTAAGCTACCCAGCCAAGACTTTAAAAATCAGGTCAAAGTAAGCAAAGAAAATATTTTGCTTTTAGCTGTGCCTATGTCCACCTTCTTCCAGTGTTTCTTGGGTGCGGAAAACAGCGGCATTATTTTGCATTGTCCTCTGCATGTCATTACGGATTTTTGATGTTAGAAGGTATCCATTTGCGTTCCTCAGTCTATCTAGCCAAGCAATGGTCTTCTCTCCAGCATCGTTCGCAAGTGGTTTCAGGCTAGCACCTATATGAAGAAAAAGATGTGAATTACAAATCGTTAGAAGATTGCATTATAACATGACAGCTTGGAACCCCCCTAATGATCCGGTGGTAGAAGCAGTGGCTCCCACTAAAAAAGATCAGGATTTGAATCCCCCGAATCCTCCCTTCTAGTACTAAAAAAACATGAGAATAACTTACCTGGCTTTTGGATTTCAGCAATCCGGTTAGCACATGCACGGCCAAAAACAACAATGTCAAGTAGAGAATTGGCACCAAGGCGATTGGCACCGTGAACAGATGCACAGGCAGCCTCGCCAGCAGCCAATAATCCAGGCACAACTGCATCAGGGTTATCACCCTTAATGTCCACCACCTGTGAAGCGCAAGTACCAAATGAGATGTTTTTTTAAGCCCAAAAAAAAGGGGGAGACACTCAACGGTGTTCACCCCAATATATTAAAGGAAAGGAAAGGAAACAAGGATGTTTAATACAAAAATAAACTGTACCAGATGAGATGTTTCCAAAGAAATCACATTAATATTTGTAGATGGTGGGTTATTATTACCTCCCCATGATGGTTGGTCGGGATGCCACCCATGTTATAATGCACTGTAGGTAACACAGGGATAGGTTCCTTTGTAACATCTACACCTGCAAAAATTGCAGCAGTTTCAGAAATACCCGGCAGTCTCTCCTTGAGAACATCTGGTGGCAAATGATTGAGATGGAGGTAGATATGATCCTTCAGTGGTCCTGGAAACACAAAAAAACACATTTCATTAATAAAATAAGAGAAAAGAGGCTCTCCTATACTAGTGGAAAAGCTAAGTCATGGTTCCACTGTGAAAACACTTATTACCATGCCAGCTTTTTTTTATAAGACGTGTTCTCACCTACACCACGACCTTCTCGAATTTCCATTGTCATAGATCTTGAAACAACATCTCTTGATGCCAGATCCTTGGCAGTGGGAGCATAACGCTCCATAAAACGTTCTCCTTCACTGTTCCTGAGAATCCCCCCTTCACCTCGTGATCCTTCAAGTTGCAATAACAAATTAATTAGGGTAAAGAAAAGTACTTGGATCAAAACTCTACATTGTCCTGTCCTCTTGAATGTTGCGTGAAGAATGCAATGATAGGATAAAGAACAAGATCAGAATTCTGGACTTCATGGTCTTTATCAAAGCTCAAAAGGAAAAAACACTCCTAGTAATGGCAAAGCATGCCACCCAATATTCATTCACTGAGTAGGAGATGAGATTAGACAGTATGCATAATCTTTAAACGGGGAGTATGCGTGAATACCTTCAGTAATGAGGCACCCAGCACCATAAATCCCTGTAGGATGGAACTGGACAAACTCGAGATCCTGAAAAGAAGTCACACAAAAAGTACCATGGAGTTGGAATGATAATTGGATTTGTAAGTCGTGTGCAGCAGGTAAGTGCAAGAACCTGCAGGGGCAATCCAGCACGAGCAGCCATAGCATTACCATCGCCAGTACATGTATGAGCTGAAGTTGCAGAGAAGTATGCTCTGCCATAACCCTACATGCATAGAATTTCCAATTTTAGCAAATAATTAAATGTACAAATTCCTAGTATCGATATGCATATGGTTCAGATTTGATAAATTACCCCAGTTGCCAGAATTGTAGAATTAGCTTGGAACCGATGAAGTGTACCATCTTCCATATTGAGAGCAATCACTCCTTGACAGGTCCCTAGGGGAAGAGAAATAGCTAGTTAACATCACGCCAAGCTAATATTGCAAAGAAGGAACTCTTCATGTAGTTATCAGAAACATATGCAGTAGAGTGAAAAGACGGTGGAAATAAACAATGCCAATAGATCCTTCCATTTTTGACAACCTTATACAAAGAAAAGAAAGTAAATCTGTATCTTTTTTACTGAAAAGTTCCTCAATCCACTATGTAAGCCAAATTATCGCCAATAAAAAAAAGGCATCTTCACGATCAATTTCGAATAAACCAATTAAAAACACTTGTTGATCCCTAAAAGTTAGCCCTCAAAATTTATCCCATTCGTGAAACATGCCTTGAAATTGCAAGATAGTGCAAATTTGCAAGTACAAAAGTCAATAATAATAAGATTCCACAGTTCAAAACTAGGAGATGGAAGAATGCAAACAGATTATTAATTTGATTACCGAATTTTATGAGGATAAAGATGAGACCATGAAATTAACAACCGTTTTAGTTTTGATTTCTGCAACGTTCAGTGTAACACGTTCATTTCTACAAGCAACAATGTATATTAACTACTCTGTTCTCCAAGTATTTGCATGGCCTACAAAAGTAGTAACTAAAGATATCATAAAAGAATTAGCTCACCATCCTTATCCATAATAAGGTCCAATGCAAAATATTCCACAAAGAATTGTGTATTATGTTTCATTGCTTGACCATAGAGTGAATGAAGCAATGCATGCCCGGTTCTATCAGCTGCACAAGCGCAACGGTAGGCCTGTCCACCTATGATTTTCATTAGAATTTAGAACAATTAGGTTACATGCTGAAGCAACATAAATACTAACAGTAATGATACGTGTCTCACCTTTCCCAAAGTCCAAACTTTGCCCACCAAAAGCACGCTGATAAATTTTTCCATCTTCGGTTCTAGAAAAGGGCAATCCATAATTTTCAAGCTCGATAACAGCTTTTGGTGCCTCCCTACACATATACTGAATGGCATCCTGATCACCTGAAGGGATTTTTTGTGTGTAAAATAACTATAGCAATAACTCATGACAAAGAGATTAGTTAATTCTTAGTTAAATAAATTACTATCAGCAAAGAAGCTGGTGTCTGCATCTTCCCGGAATTTATAGATAATCTTTTGAAAGTTTAAATCCACGTAAATGAGTAGGAATCCAATGGCAGGCAATCGTTGCTAGAGAAAACATCAGAATGAGTTACACCAGTTCTGCAAGACACGTCAATACATCATGCATAACTTGACTAAGCAAGAAATAGCATGATAGGACATGTATTGCCCACAGCAAGACCCAAAGGTGCCAAAAAAGAAACAGACCATGGACAATGCACAGAGGAAACAACTACATAACAAGCAATCAAACTGCAGTACGCTTCTCCAGTACGATGCCTGGAGAGTGACAATATCGCACAAACTGAGAGTGCTGACTTGTCTAATCTGTCTAACAAAATCATATCTTAGGAGGGATGACCTATGACCATGGTTTTAAAAGGCGGCACCTCGAGGCGCAAAGGCGTACGCCTCAAGGCGAGGCGGGCCTAAAGCGCCCCGAGGCGCACGCCTCAGGTACAGACATGGGGGCGTACGCCTCAGCCTCGCCTGAGGCGCTCGAGGCGTGAGGCGCTCGAGGCGAGGCGGAGGCGTAAGCCTCGAGTCATGAGGCTTTTTTTTACATTTTTTGTTACCCATAACCCTATTTTTTGTTAGCATTATATTTTATTTTTGTATTTTTGTTTCCATGTTAAACCTTGCATATTTCTATATATATAGCTCCATGCAAAGAGAAGAGATGGCTTGAAACAAGCGAAGTTACATGATCTTGTATACATCATATTCAATTTATCATACATCTACACATACTAGTTCTATTATACATTTTTGTTTGAATTGTAATAGAATTTTATATTAGTTGCAAGTTTGAAACTTGATGTGTTGTTTGGTTGTATAAGTTGTGAACTTAGAATAGTTATCACATATATGATATATGAAGTAATGTTGAAAAATAAACACGTGAAGATTGAAGTAAAGTAATTATTACATTTTATTGTGAGTATCTGTATACAAAGACAATTGATATGACAGGAGGGGATGCATATGATAGTTCTCCAACTACGTCCAACAAGACAATTGATTGGGATTCAAGGCATATTAATATTTTTTTATTCGCACTAAAGATTATGATTTCTATTGTACTTTAGTATTAAGTATATACTTTAGTTTAATACCCATATAGAGTCATTGAAGTTGGAATTGGAACTTGATATTCTGTATATTAGTAGCATAGTATTAGTTTTTTTGAACTTCAATGCCTTCATCGCTTATGTATTGTATCTTCTACTAGTTTTAAATTATTCCTGAATGTGTTTTTGGCAAAAAGTAATAGTATTATATACTTTTTAAATGTATTTTGCTTTAATTTTAATTTTTTTCTAAAAAAATTGAGGCTTACGCCTCGACCGCCTCGAGGCTTACGCCTCGCCTCAATTTCAAAGAAAACACCTCAGACCGCCTCGCGCTTTTTTAAACCTTGCCTATGACCAGCCATCCTAACATTCTATTGTTCGGTGGCTGATTTGGATATATTCTCAACCTCTCTGGATGATCTGCATAAGAAAAGAGGTGTCCTCATTCTCCACCGAACAATGTTGGCATGGCCCATTCACCTCCTGAAAGAACCTAGCTCGCCGAGCCCCGGTTACCACACAATCACATCTCATCAACCACAAGAACACCTTGACACGCAGAGGGATCCCCCACCTCCACAAGTGCCTAAACTCTGAAGAAACTATGACAGAGTCAAAGATTGTAATCTCGTACAGCACCTTGCAAGCCTTGTGGATCGAAAAACAATCATCTGCCCAAGTCCGGTGATCCAAGCCATCGGCAGGTATCGACATCTCTGCAAAAACCTCAAACATCGTCAAAAACCCGGCCACCCTCTTGTTTAATAACTCAGAACAAAAAAATCGACATCACCCACTCTCAACCCAAGCCTCTCTAAAAAAATTCAAATGTCCACGGCGAAAGCAAACAAGCGAGGAAATCGATCAATGACTCCATGCCCTGACCAATCATCCAACTAGAACCAAAATCCTCTCCCATCCCCTACAGCTCGCCCGCCTGAACCAATGTGACACCACATGTAGCACGGAAACTCTCAATGGATCACAAACTGACCCCCCTGTCACGCATGGTTCGTCGAGACATCATAGATGCTTCGTAATAGTTGAGCCAACCAAACACTTCTTGGACGATCTGCATAAAAAAATAGGTGTCCTCACTCTCCACCAAACACTTCTGGCATGACCAATTCACCCCCTGAAGAACCTAGCTCGTTGGCCCTGTTAGTAACTTAGTACACGACCACATCTCATCAGCCACAGAGGGATCTTATGAGGGCTTGAGCTCCCCCCCCCCCACCGTGAAAAAAATTATGAGATACTCATTTTGTTAAAAGTGCAATGTTTCTCATTGAGGTTTCTCACAACAAGACCCCATATTTCTTCAATAGCATCACTGTCTTCGGATTCACAACGAGAATACCATGAGCATGGCATAATTGGTAGCTGCCAAAACAACAGAAACGATCAATGGGAACACCGTACAACCACCCCGAAACTCCAAAGGTGTCAAATGCTCATGAACAAGACCCTTCAAATTAGACACCACATCGTACAACTTTCCATGATGAAGCCCATCGCACACCATGATCACGACGTTCCCCATTTGAGAGAGTGCCTCCCTCACCAATGCAAAGCTCCTACAACATGTCGAAAGACCCTTTATAGAGGCACATGAACTGTCAACCCGCAACTATGCACCAACATTCTATAGCACCCTACAGCAACAATCCACGCTCCTCAATAGATAGGCCTCGTAGGCACACCAACCCTTAGTCGATCCTTACCACATCTCAATCGAAGCCAACACATGATCAAGCCAGCACCTCCTCCATTGTCGAGTGCAACCTTGCCCAATGAGTACCTCTTTTTTTCGACAAGCTTACACCTTTCCCCAAACACCCTTTGCAAAACCCCCACTAATTCAATCAAAATCAGAGAGAGAGGAGAGAAGAAAGAAGAAGATCACGATGCACCTTGCGGGATAAGAGGGGGGACATGGTTGAGAAGAGAAACCCTAGAAATTGGGGGAAAGGGGGATAATGGTGGAGGAGTACTTCAAAACCAAAACATTCAATACAATTCATACACTCAAACTTACAATGAACTGCATCGCCTTTATATAGGGTGGGGGTCGAAAACAAAATTCGAAACCTAATAAAAATTCAAATCAAAATAATCCTAACCAACTCTAATTGAATCAATTAATCTACCATAAATATTGAGATTACAATAAATCTCAATATACCTAACATAAAATAAAATAGACGACTAACTTGAGTGACTAGAAATGTAGAACCCTAGTTTTGAAAAAAAAACAAATAAGCAATTGCATCAATTCGATTTGCCCGTCAAATTAAGAATTATTGCATCAATTCTCCACCTCTTAAAAAGTCCATCTCCTAGATCTTTGGTCTGTCTTTTGCAAAATCCAAAGGGAATTATCGATCCAATATTCCCAATTTGAGCATGTTTTCTTCGATTCAACATTATATTTATAATTTCTTTCAACTACAAGGCATGCCCGCAATTTTTCTACCCCTTAAACAAAAATAATTCTTCTTAAGTTCGCACCAAGTTTCACCTTGGAAATAAATATTTCTGAAGGAGGGTCTCCATTGAAGATATCATACATCAATCCCCAACCTTTGATTTGGTGGGATACAAATTGGGAGAGATATTCTTAAGAAAACCACATACTAGGGTTTCCTTCTCCCACGACCGACGACAACAACGACATTGAAAAGGCCTCCAGCGGCGACGACAACATTGAAAGGGCTCCAACAACACAAGATCATGCTCCATCGGACAGAGGGCTGGTCCTGGTTTCAACGCTCTCTGGTGCACAAGATCAAGTGGCATGCACGAATGTGCTTACGAGGAAGGAATCTCCCTTGACAGTGGGGGCAATGGTTGTCGCTCGTGCAATACGCTTGAGGCATGCGTCTGCAACAGCGAAGTACAGGGTGGTGGTTGTGGAAGTTTGAGTGTCGTCGGAGGTGGTAGGGCTCTCGAGTTAGGGTCAGCGATGGTAGCACCACGGTGGGGGTCGTGTTGATGCCGTGAGGGTTGCTGACAGAGGAAGGGCTAGTAGAGGTTTTGTGTTGGCATCTGGGTCGAGACCGAGGTTGGTGGCGTCGTTGGTGGTGGCAACAATGGGGGGGGTGCTCATGGACAACAACCTCGAATGAGAATATATCAGGGACTTCAATGGCCATCATCATAGACGGGGGCTTCATTTTCCTTTCCTTGTGTAGGAGTTGTCGCATCAAAATATTCTTGTATGAATGTCTCCTTCATATAAAAAATTGTTGTTGAGAATTACCTCATCATGATGAGAGAATCCAACCATTGTTTACCATTACACTCGACAAGATCCATTTCTTGAATTTTTTTCCGATGCGCACACGAACCATGGTCGCGATAGCTTAAATAGAACTTCATATACCAATACATGTTAGGATCGTCAAATCATGATAACGAATCGGTTTCCATAATGTGATACCACTTGATGCTGACAAGAAATCGGGAGGAGAGAGGAAATAAGATCGCGACATGTCTCACGGGACGAGAGAGGGAAGGGGTTGAGTGAGAAACCCTAGAATTTGGGAGGAAAGGGGGGTAATGGTGGAGGCACTCTCCAAATCAAAATTCGCAATTCAGAATATAACATAAACATACAATGGCCTACTGCCCCCTTTATTTGGAGCAAGGGTCGAATACAAAAATAGAAATCGAATAAAATTTCAAATCAAAATAATCTTAACAGACACTAATTAACTCACTAACTAATTTAATCTGCCATAAATATTGATATTACAATAAATCTCAATTTATTTAACATGAAGAAAATAAACGATTAATTTAAAATGACTAATTAGAGACGAGAAATTCTAGTTTTGAAAAATCTCCAAATCCACAATTGCTTCAATTCAATTTGACCTGACAAATTTGGAATTATTGCATCAATTTGATTTGACCCATCAAATTGGGAATTATTGCATTGTGTCCCACAACTGAGAGGCACCAGTGAAGCTACTCCACTATGCATCAACGCCTTTTGCACACCTTTCATCGCAACCATTCCCCCTTTTGTGGTCCCCATAGACACCGCCTCCAAATGAGAAGATGGGGATCCCTGCTGAGTGTGTTAAGCAGAGCTTGAGGCCATGATGCTTACATCCTAGCTACCCGCTGCCAGCCTTCTCTGGTGGTCACCAACCAGCCACCGCACCATCATGCTTCGGCAAGCCTAACCTCCCTTCCACATCACCCCGCCTTGCCTCCTCCCAGCAAGTGCTCACCATCGCAACCCCTTGTGCTTGACTGCACAACCCGAGCAAAGGAGACATGCACATGCAACCGAGCCCTTCCCCGATCGATTACCTGCACACCTCGTCCCCGCTCCACAAACCTTCCCTTCCCTCTTGCACGACCCTTCTAATTCACATTTCTCTCCCGCACATTTCTCATGTTGCATCCCATCTTTATCAAAAAGCTTAATAAGCAACCTTCTCTGGTTATTTGCAGTGGATGTCTTCTTGACTTCACACCCACTTTTAAAAAAACTTTCATGGTTGTGACTTGTAAACTAAAGAACCGTGAGTAAGCTTGAGGTATGAGTTGGATTCATTTTGAGTTCTTATTTGGTTAATGATATTTGTTCAATCTTAATCAACATTTCGTTGCTAATAGAAATGAGTGATAGTTATCATAGAAAAGTAAACTCGAAAAAGACAAATGGTATGCATACTGGAATCATTAATTAAAATGCAGGATAAGATGAGAAAAATGACAAAATAAGATTTCATCTCCTGAAAAGGTAAGCAGTGGAATTCACACTTGTACTGAGATAAGCTAATTACAGGGTAAATCCTCATTCCAGGGTCATATCCCTCTGTATCCCTTAACCAAATACCTCTGCACAGAATTGAACTTTTTTTCTCAAACTTCACCACACCTATCTGTGAATCAGTAGAAGGAGCATTATTACCCAATTAAAGCATTGGTTCTTGCAGTTGATTAAATGTGAACCATACTTTCCGGTAAAAGGATGATGCTTACCTAACCAGTCACTGCCTTTCACCGTGTCGTACATGTGCCATCTCCAGTCATCTTCACTCATATTTCCTAATGCCGCATTAATTCCACCCTAAAAACAAAGCTCTATCATTTAGTGAAAAAAATTAATGAAGCAATCAGTCCAATACCAACATAGATACATATTTCAATAATCCTAAAAAGGCAACATGAAATAAGAGATAACTAAAGCTTTGGATTAATAAAACAATAATATAAGTTGCATTTTAGTAATACCATCTTAATATATAGCTTGGCCAAACTATATAGATGAATTAATCAAACTTAACCTACCAAAGAGTAAATAACAATTGTAAGGAAATATTCAAACTGAAACACCTAGGTATATGCACACCAGTCAAATATATTAATCAAATAAAAATTGATATAAAACAACTAGACATATGCCAACGATTACTAAAAAATCTTCAGTGAACCAAAACATTCTCCAGATAGAGTTGTTCACCTAGAAGATCACGACATTACAAGTTAGCCACGAAGACTCACCCTCTCCCTCCTAGACCAGAAGGTTGCACCAACAAAAGATGCCCAGAGGTCCTAATCATTAGCCATGTCCACTTAGTCCACCCCTTCCATACTCCACTTCCTTTGCGCAAAAAGATAAGATAAGATGTGCTACACATCCTTCAATACCTCCACAATAGACACAAGTCATGTGTTGGTGAGGCATGCTCTTGGCACCCTTTATTAACGCTCTAGACCTCCTCGATAACTGCACAAAGATCTTCACTCTCAGGAGCCATAGCATCCCAAATCAACTTACATTCTCTAGTGAGGAACCTGCCATTGTACATCTGACTAGAGAAAGCACCTTATACGTCCTCCTCGTCAAGAAAACCAGGTCACCCTAGATCAAGTGGCCAAGAATGCCAGAAGACTGGCCATCCACCGAGCCAAGCCTCCCACCAAAGTAAATAATCATGAACCCACTCATAACGCCAACCAGCATGTTTCCACGAGTGTTAAAGATGTGAGGTGCTTCAAAGTATTAAGGGGTCCAAAACGCCTGACATTGTGCACTCGCATAAGTGCCCGCCCAAGAAAAGCAAGACATAATGTGTGTATTTATATTAAGGTATATATATCCAAGGTTCGAAAAAACGAAAGGCGGAACGAGGCGTTTTCCCTGGAAGCGAGGCGAGGCGTAGCCTCGAGGCGGTCGAGGCGTAAGCCTCAGTTTGTATAGAAAAATAATTATAAAATATATAATAAATATATTTATTGGTGAAATAATATAATCTGACAAACATATAGTATGTAACAATGTAATATATGATGATATTACGAAGATAAGAGCATGAAAAAAGAATATGTCAATGCCATAAACCTTTCTACTGAATTTCTACCCAATCAGAAGGAAATCATTGGCTGTAACTAATGCTAAAATTTTTATCTAAAGAGGATTGGCTATAGTTGTCATTATAGATATCCAAGTTATTGATATGAATCATATGATTTGAATACTAACTATATGTTCTACTGCACTCAAATGAAGAATGGTCTGATATCCTTCCTGTGCCACCATACCCTACCAGTACGGGGGTCTCGCTGCCAAATTTTTTTCTTATATGAGTATTCAAATTCGTATACAGTTTTTTATATGTTTAAGGATGTAATAGTAAGAGTTCACTGAAATAATTTGGCATGTTAATGGTAAATATGAATGTGAAAGAGGTCAAATTTAAGCATTCATCTTGCATAAATATATACTCAACAACAAGACATTTATAAACATATGAAAATATGAATAGGAATAATTTTTTCCTTTAAAAAAATACTTGAAAAAGCCCTCACGCCTCACCTAGCGCCTCGCCCCGCCTCAGCGCCTCGCCTCGCCTCGACCGCCTCAGGCATCTGAGGCGCACGCCTCAGCCAGGGGGTCTGAGGCGGTCGCCTCAGGGCGTTTTCTCAACGCCCCGTTTCGCCTCGACCGCCTCAGCGCCTCGAGGCGCGTTTTTTTAAACCATGTATATATCACATAAATTACAATCTAATATCAATTCTATATATATGTAGATGTGATGCTTTAGATGCAATGTTTTTAAAATCGAACTGGGGATTAAACCATGAACCTTACCTAAAAAGGTTCGAATCAGGTTGAACCTTAAAATTAAACCAGTTCAACTAGATGTTGGCATCATCCTTCTTTAAAATCGAACTATAATGAACCAATGAAGAAAAAATGGTTGAACCAGCTCATGGGATTGAATAAAAAAACATGTGTAGAAAAATGCATTCAAATATGATTGAAATAGTTATGTAAAATACATACATAATGTACACATCTTCCTCTCTATGCTATTTTTTGCATATGCAATGCCAAATTTCATGAATATATAGATATATAATTTAATTTAAGTAAATATGTCATGGCTTTATAATAGAATTATAATAATCAAAATCCATTCTTTACAAGAAGTTGTGGTGGATTAGTTTTTAAAAAGAATTATGATGGATTAGTTATTTAGTAGTTTGTGCTGGGTAACCAAAGTTCAACCCCCACCAAAATCATATTTCTTTGAATAAAATTCAAATTTGAATTAAAACCCAATTTGGTTGAACATGATTGAACCGAGTTTTAAATAATCAATTGAATTGATGAGATGCCCAAAATCAATATTTGAACTGAACTTCTGAAAATCGTCCATACTATTAGTGGTCCAACTGGCCAGTCCAATCCAATTTCAATAATAATGCTTAGAAGTACATGAGAAAACCATCCAGTCCTGAACAATCCAATCTAAGATCAGTTCTATATCTACATATATATCACTTAAATTATAATCTCTGTTTAGAGGAGAATCTGACTGCTCCGCTTTCCCTCAACAGCTCTCAGAAGGAGCTCTCATGAAATAATAATGCCCAGAAGTACATGAGAAAACCATCCAGGCCTGACCAACACATGATCTTTCTAGCATCTGCCAAACTTCAACTATCAATTCATGCACAGACAAATAGCATACTGAAAATGCAAAAAACACCAATTTTAACAGAACCAACCTTCCCCTTTTCAACATCCACCCAGCCAGTTTATGTTCCAACTTTTTGAGCAAGATCCCCAATCCTTCTGACTAAGCATAACCCCCATCAAAGACAACCTCAACTGCTCAAGTTGTGGATCATGTAATGGAGTTATCAAAGTATGACTACACTCATAAATCTCCTCCTCGGTCAAGCTACACATGCTTGATCACTAGCCCGGAGAACCCACTGAACATCTCCACAATCATTGAGAGTATTGAGACTTATCTAACCTCTCTAACAGAGCCATACATGAAGAAAAAAGTATGGCATGCATCTTGCAACATTGGGGTTGATAAATCATAAATGATGTGTAGTGTACCCTTGGAGGCATCCTCACATAAGTAACCCCTCATTACCAATTTACCACCAAAGCATCAACTTCCATACGAAAGAGAAAAGCTGCAAGAAAACAAACCTGCGTGATAAACCTTTGTAGCTGAAAAAAACTACCCTCATGTGGTTGTTTATCAATATTCCTTCGATACTTTTTCAAGTGGACTAGCTCCTCCAACATACAATTACAGACACCGCTATAATTATGTATCTTACACCAATGATGGTAATGGTGGCGAAATTTAAATATCCATCTAACAACATGACATGAACTGCATATGAACATGGCCTCTTTCAAGAATAACTCGTAAAAATTTAGTCCAACAAGCTCCTCAACTGTAATGACGAGCACCATGATACCCATACAAAATGGATCAATTACTTCATCAAGAGACCACTTAAGTCGAGATATTATCAACAATAGATGTCCTCTTTGGGATGCTTAATGTTATCATTGACAAAGATACCTAGTTTTTCATGGCTTACAAGAGAATCTACACAAACACGGGACATGAGAAAAATACTGCAATTACAGTGAACCAATTCATCAGCATGAACCATTGATTATATCTACGGATCTACCAAGAATTTTGTTTTGGCAATATTTTAGTTCTGATGCCTACTTTCGTATGTGTTTCTACTTTTCATTACATCCCCTTCATATTCAACAATGGAATGATTAAGTGTTCTGTGTTTCTTTATAGAGAATCTTGAATGCAATGAACCTTGACTTGGTTAAAATACACAATCGTATGCTCCACACACGAGGATAGCAATTTTATGTTACTTAAGCATTTAGTAGCTACTAGAAACTCGGCATCTTCAAAACGCATTGATTTGGTGCCACGGTATCGGCAACCGACAGTCAAAACCTCGCAGTCAACTTTTCAAACGCGAACAAACTCTCTTCAATCAATACCTGAGCAGCCACCGTATGCGACCGCGTAGGGAAGAGCTTCGTGATACACGCGGTGTTGAATCCATGCTCTGAGAGCCCGATCGCCGCTCTCAGCCCCGCGCCGCCAGCACCAACCACCACAGCATCGTAACTGTGGTCCACAACCGTGTAACCCCCAACCTGCAACAAAATCACGCGTCAGCAAGCTCGCATCGAGCTCCAATAAGCACGACATCACACTCCATTCCTCGCCAAAAAAATCAGCGGAAAAGGTCGCATCTTTGAACAGTGAATCGATCGGATCTGAACAGAGCGACCGATCTGAGGAGGACTTACGGATCCGGTGGAGAGGAATCTCGGGAGAGATTGCTTCGCGGAGGAGCAGAGGCGGAGGCCGCGGGACACGCACCGCCACATCTCCGGAGATGAAACACTAGAAGGGAGGTTAGGGTTGGCGGAGAAAGGAGGAGAGACCGATAGCCAATGGAGGGAGGTGAGGAGGAGAGCGGCGGGAAGTGGGGAGGCAAAGCCGACGGCGGCCCACGGTTAGGCTTTTGCTGGCGGGGGCGGTTGGGAGAGCCCGAGGCAGAGGAGTGGGGTGTAAGTTGAGGATTATTCTTATTTTTTCCCTTTATTTTAAATTTGAATCAATCTAAGCCGTCAGAAAGATCTCTAGATCTGGAACTAATGCTTTGATGGACAAGTTCAACATCAACAACAGAATACACCTCTATTTGGTAGCCATAAACAATACATACCAAGTGCAAGTTGGTAAGGTGTAAATTTCTGGTAAAATTTGCAAATGTATTGGAAGTTAACTCGACCATTTAATCAAGCAAAATCAATATTAAGAAGAAATTTTTTTTACACTTGTACCCCTTAGGGTGCGTTTGGTTTCTGGGTTATCCATGGGTGGATAACCCGGTTTTGTGTTTGTATGTTTGGTTGGTGGGTTAAAGGGTTGAGATGGTTTGTGTGATGTGATTGTATTGGAATTTGAAAAAGTTGGTAGTTATTATGGTATGATTGTATTGAAATTTGAAAAAGTGGGTGGTGGTTGTGATGTGATTGTATTGAAGTTTGGAATAGTGAGCAGAAGTTGAATATTTTATGATTTTTAGATGATATGATGGTATAATATATATTTTTTAGTTGGAAAGAGAGTGGGCCCCACTAGTGGGTTTGGAATATGGGTTTTGGGGGTAACCCACCCAAAGTGGGGGTAACCCCCCAACCAAACGGACACTTAAAAATTATGCAATTACAGTTACATCATTACCTTTTTCCAACTACACTTGTAAGTTGTACCTCTGTATCTTACCAAATTCACAGTTCTCAACTTATATTATTACAATGATGCCTCTGTTTTACCTTAGCGGAAAGGCATAAATGTGAATTTTGTAACAATATAAGAGCACAAGTATTGATCCAATAGATGTAAAGGTCTAACTGTAATTGCATAATCTCAGAGGGTACAAGCGCAAAAAAACCCACTCCTTCGTTAAGAGGTGAAAGGCTGAGTAATCCAAAGCCAACAAGATAGATATGGGGAGTTCTCTGCTCTCTCAGGTCATCCCTTCTTCTGCTGACGAGCGCTCGTGGATTTGTTAGCAAACCACCACCTCTATCTCTACAAGTGAGCTGCCACCATTGGCCCCTCATTGATGCAGGTGGGTCTTCCGCATGTGAAGTCCCAGCAATAAACAATCCAACTGGCGCACCTAATTGGACATATACATGTTAAACTAGAAGTTGATGTGGGGGACAGCAATGGAGGAGGTGAGATTGGAGGGATGGGGAAGGGGAAGGGGGGAACCAATGAGGGGAGGAGGTAAGATGGAGTGATGGGGAAGGGGAAAGGGAGGGCCAATGAGGGGAGGAGGTAAGATGGGAGGGATGGGGAAGGGGAAAGGGAGGGCCAATGAGGGGAGCGTGCAGTGCACCCATCCCTGTTGTCTCACCTCGTGGAGACGGCAGAGACAGAGACATGTGGCTTTAGGGGTACCCTGGCAAAATGTAAGGGTATAAGTGTATTTACAGAAATACAAAGGGGCGCAAGTGAAAAAAAATCTCTAAATATAATAGATAACATCATCATGAAGTGACCACCTTATCTCATAATTGCTTATTTTTATTTTGAAATAAAATCTTCTTCTGTCGGAATAATATAACCTCATCCTCGTCAATACGCCAACGTTGAGAATCCATACAGATCACGTTGTTATGGCAAAGGTCATCACGGAAGCCACCAACCCAAGCTTAACAGTCGTGTGCCCCCCAGGTTCACCGGTCTCTACCGACCAATGTTCTTTAGTCAGGTTTTAAATTTCGATATCGGTCGACACTATATCGAAACAAAATTTTTACGAAATTTCATCGAAGTTTTGATAAATTTCAATCACATTTCGCTCAAATCGAGCAATATTTGTGAAAGAATGCCTTCATATTGGTATTTCGCTCGACATTTCGATCCTTTATCGAAACCGAAATTTCGGTGAAATTTCGCCAATATTTCACAAAATCATGATTCTTAGTTGCCGTAATATTCCAGTCATTGAATTTAGTTAACAAAATCATTGATGATAAAATCATGCACGTCTGTTGAGACGTGGCAGGACATGAGTAGTTATGAAATCAGCCACGTGCTCAAGGTTCCAACCAGAGTGTTCATGCATAGCCTTTGATTGCATCTGAACTGTCATTCATCGTCTCACATTGTGATCGCCGTCATCATTTTCATCATCGCAATATGTGATGGATCAGGAAGATGGAGTATGATAAAAAAAGGGATAATTACATCCATAACACTGAGTAATTTGACAATAACATTCATAATTTTTTATAATCGTGAATTACATGAGAAACCTCGAATAGTCACTCTGCCTCACACTCATAACCCTCCGTTAATTTAATACGTTAACTCAACCATATAAGTGAGTTAATCTAACCAGTCTACCCCTGAACAGCTAAGATTAATCAAAATAAAAAAAAAAAGAAAACAAATATGGAATGCAGACGGTGTGATAGGGAGGTTGTGCAGATCGGCTATGGCGGGTGGTTCCAGCTGGAGCTCCTTTGACAGGGGGTGCTGCGGTGATCGGGGGGACTCCTTCGGCGGGGTGGCTCGGGTCGAGCAGTGGAGCAGGAGGCTGCAGAGCTCTCGGGGGCCCTCGAGCAGGGAACCTGCGGTGCTCGTGGGTGGGGGGGAGCAAGTCGAAAGGGAGGGGAGGTGCGGGTGGGGTTCGACCGGGGACTGGGAAGGGAGGGGAGGTGCGGGTGGGGTTCGACCGGGGACTGGGAAGGGAGGGGAGGTGCGGGTGGGGTTTGCTTGTAGAGGGGTGGGTACATGCGGAGGAAGCTGCGATCGGGGGGTACCTGTAGAGGAGGTGGCGACCCGGAGGGGGGGGATCGACCTTGTAGAGGAGGTGGCGGCCGGGGGGGTGAGGGGAGGGGGGTGCGGTTCGACATGCGAGGGGGGGAGGGGGGGCGGGCTTGCACAGGATATGGCGACCGGGAAAGGGGGAGGGGGGTGGTTCGAGTCTTCGACCTCCTTGCAAGGGAGGTGGCGACGGGGGAGGGGGTAGAGGTTCGATCGGGGGGGAGGGTCTTGCAGAGGAGAAGGCAACTGGGAGGGGCCGGGGGTGGGTTGTGGCTATGGGAGGAGGGGCAGTTCGACCTTGCAGAGGAGGTGGCGGCGGGGTGAAGCCCGCGATGGGTGGGGTTCAACCGGGGATGCGGGGGGGGGGGGGGGGGGGGGGGGTATTGTAGAGGAGAGGAGATGGCGACCTGGAGAGGGGGGGTTGCAGAGGAGGTCGACGGTGACGGGGGGAGGGGCTCCAGAGCTCGGCGGCAGGGGAGCTAGGGGAGGGTGCAGGCCGAGGCCGGGGAGGAGGGGGGCTCCTTGTCGGCGGTGCTCGGGGGGGGGGGGAGGGAGCTCGGCCTGGGTGCGGACGGAGGAGCTCGGCGGTGGGAGGACCGGCTCGACGGGGTACAGGCGGAGGAGCTCGGCGGCGGGAGGCTTCGTGGGGTAACTCGGGGCAGGGTTCGGGGGTTCATCTTTTGCAAATACAATGAACATTAGGGTCATTTTTGTCTTTTTTTTAATAGAAACCGTCAAATATAACGGCCAACTCAAGCGGAACATAACAAAGGGGTATGTCATTGAAGAGTTAAGCATTACTCAGGGTTTCCCGTGTAATTCGCGATTATGCAGGGTCATGAATGTTATTGTGAAATTACTCAAGGTTATGGGTGTAATTATCCCATAAAAAACTATCTATCTTTGTGTGTGTAAAAATATAGTATTGACGAAGTTTGTAAATGCACCGGTGTAAAAATACCTAAATTTGATTGGTTTGTGAGAATCAAAACGTGGATCCAACCACTAACACAGCTCAGAAACAAGATCAAAAGGTCATATTCGCATCATATGTAGACAGACATAGCAGCTCGTTTGACGTCTGAAACTGTTAAACTATTTAGGTTACAGATGGTTGATTTTGAAGGCAAACTGTCCAAAAAAATCCCAAACCAACCTGAACCAGACACAACTTTGCCTACTGAATTGGATCTGGTCAGCTCTTACGCTATATCAGGTCAGGTTGGAAATTTTTCGAACCGATCAAGTGGATCCGAGCACATGTAGATCGGATACATGAGCACCCCTGAGCATGGCCATCCCGATCTAAGATTAATGCATCCGAATACATTGAGTTCCTTTTTACCTGTAAACACAGCTACTTATGAGAACATATGAACATCCCTTCCATTTCTTCGTCGTGATTTCCACGTCCTTTGCTGTAGTGTTGTAGTGTTGTAATGCACTACAGCCGTTCGATCATGCTGACATCGGGTGCAATGAACAGCTGTATTACAGTTCTTGACAGCACGAGCTGCAATAGCTGTCAAGTCATAAAAACAATTGACCTTCACCCCCCCCAACCCACCAAATTAACATGAACTGCCCCTCATCATCCCTTTTAGATGGTCCTTATCTTTCAGAATTTTATCCGATTCTATCCAATTATCTTCATCAGTAAGTTGCTGATAATTGAGGTTAGATTACACGTCCTTGTTAGCATTCATAGGCCTCTTCTTTTTGCTGCTACTCATTTCTGCTGATCTCCAGACGGTTTTCTTTTCCGGAGATGTCTCTTGCTCACTTTTTCTTTTTCTTTTTCCAGATTGATTCTAGATATGTCGCTGTTGCTACTTGAATAATTGTTATTGTGGCTGCAGCAGCTGCTGTTTTTGCATGTGCCTTTGCTGCTGCTCATGCTTACTCAAAGGGGTCGAGTCCTGACCATGGTTTTAAAAAGCGCCTCCTCGAGGCGTAAAGGTGTACGTCTCGAGGCGAGGCGCACCCTCGGATTCTCTAGGTGGGGCGTGCGCCTTGACTTGGCATGAGGCGCTCGAGGCGAGGCGGAGGCGTAAGCCTCGAGTCACGAGGCTTTTTTTACATTTTTGATTGCACATGACCCTATTATTTCGTTAGCGTTATATTTTTTATGTTTGTATTTTTATTTCCATATTAAACCTTGCATATTTCTATATATAGATCCATGCAAAGAGGAGATCGCTTGAAACAAGCGAAGTTCCATGATCTTGTATACATCATATTCAATTTATCATACATATACATATACTAGTTCTATTACACACATATTTTTGTTTGAATTATAACAAAAAACTTATATTAGTTGCAAGTTTGTAACTTGATGTTGTTGTTTGGTTGTATAAGTTGTGAACTTGGAATAGTTATCACATATATGATATATGAAGAAGCAATGTTGGAAAATAAACATGTGAATTAAAATAATTATCACATATATTAATTTTTTTTTACTTCGCACTAAAGATTATGGTTTCTATTGTACTTTAGTATTAAGTATAGACTTTAGTTTAATACTCATATAGAGTCATTGAAGTTGGAATTGGAACTTGATATTCTGTATATTAGTGGCTTTGTATTAGTTTTTTTGAACTTGAATGCCTTCATCGCTTATGTATTGTATCTTTTACTAGTTTTAAATTATTCTTGAATGTGTTTTTGGCATAATTTAATAATATTATATACTTTTTAAATGTATTTTGCTTTAATTTTACTTTTTTCCAAAAATTGAGGCTTACACCTCGCCTCAATTTCGGAGAAAACGCCTCGGACCGCCTCGCGCTTTTTTAAACCTTGGGCCTGACCTAAATTTCTCCATAGTCCTTCACTGGTCAACGGGTTTTCTTTTATTTGGTTATCAGTATCAGTCCCTGGTCTCTTAACAGAAACACCATCTTTCACAGTTACTTCAGCATGATACTCAGAAATCCCATCATTTTTTATTTTTCCATACACATCGTAAAAGTAAACCTAGAAGCAAGTAGACATGTTATCAGAAGGAAGTTCCATATTGATCACTAAGATATACATTTCATCTGAAGAAGGATCTCCAGATTCTAATCGCATACAACCATGAAGACTATCAACAACACAATATACATACTCCAGACTATAACCTCCCACCACCTTCACTCCCATCTTCAACATTCGCATTCTCATTTGCATCATTCCATTCGATCTATCACCACCATATGCTAACAAATTTGATGCCAAGCTCCATGGTGTGGCGGGCAACATCCAACCCAACCTCGTAATCTCCATGGATCCTACATCCACTCAACAAAGCACCCAGATGCTTGCACCGACTTCGCCCCCTTCAGACATCTACTTGATCAACTCTATTGCACCCCTAATGACTCCTGATCGTGCAAGCATGTCTATAACACATGAATAATGCTCTTGAGTGAGTCTAAGTGAGGTGTCATGGAGCATAGATTTGAACAAAAAGAGAGAGACTCTCTTGCACAAGACCGCCATGGCAACAAGCAGTAAGAACACCAAGCATAGTGACTTCATTTGTCTGCACGTTGCTCTCTACCATTTCACCAAATACCTCAAGAGCTTTTTCCGTGCACAACCATTGTTGCATATGCACCGATCATCGCACTCCAGGACACCACATTTTTCACAGATATACATCGAAAGATCCTTTCGGACGAGTCTGCCTCCACACTTTGCATAAAAATTCAAAATTGCAGTGCCAACTTCCACTTCTGAAGTTAAACCATTCCTAAAAGCCATCCAATGAAAAGCCCTCCATCCAACGACCCCTGATCGAGCTTCACCTCCCGTCATATCACACCTGCAGGCTCATCATCAGTTGTCCATCTCGACGCCTTGTCTAGATCGTCGGATCACATCAGATCTGACAGCCCAGATCCCAACTCGTGCACTCATCTACGTCTCCAAGCTCAGGTCGCCCAAGGCTCCTCCAGAGCCTCCCCACTTTGCCGCGTGTCCGTCGCTCCCAGACCTCGCTCCGCGCCTAGATGTGGGTTGGGACATTTTGCAGAAGGACCCCTCCAGCTTCCAATAATTACATTCAGGAGCGTCTTCTTGGGATATTCGCTCCCAAGCCCCGACGAGTCTTCAAAATTGCAAATCAACCCTCGTGCGCTTGGGAAATTATCCAAGACCCCTTCTGGGCTAACTCAATTACATATAAGCCCCTGGTTTGTGCTAATATGTTTTAAAATTTTATATTCTTTACATTTTAGTCCTCGAACTTCAATATTGAGTTTCTATTACATTTTAATCTATTTTTTGCATATTTACGTAATTCTAAATCATGTTGTATGCTCTATCATTCTAGATGTTTTATAACAAATCAGAGGTATCTTGAATTAAATTATTATTAGTGGAGCTAGTTGATATATGCAGGTCTGATTTGACATATATATGCAATTAAATTTTGGAGAAAACCTTACCTTTTTATGCATAGGGATAATTGAGGAGGCTTCTTCATACTTATTCCCTGATTTACTTTTATTATTTCTGAGGGATTAATATTACAAGGACTTGTAGCCACAACATTAGGAATCTATTTAAATATTTTGTGGATTAATCCTAGTGAACAACTGATTGATTGAACTTTAACTTTAACTCGCAATATTGATTTTTTATCAATTAATCTTTCTTGGATTTAGTTAGATTTGTAAATTATTTGAGAGATTATTGATTAACAATTTGAGGATAAAAATATACAAGCTCACATGTCATTTCTCTATCTCCCTTCTCTACTTTTTTTCATTTTCTTTGTTCATTTTTAACTCCTTCTTCATCTATCATTTTCTAACATAACCATTAGCATTACAATTAATTAAATACCTAGACTAGTTTAAGTCGGACAACTAAAGAACATTGTTTCATGATTTAGACCTTGGTATACTTATCAAGTAAAATTTACCGCATAATCAAACGTGTGGTTTTGACGAATTGATTTATGCCTCCTATACTACATTAATTCAACGATTTTAAGAGAGGAAGAAAGTGGTTCATCGCCGAGTTCATTCCAGTTCGTCGAGGAACTCGAGCCACGATCGGAGTGACCTCTATCTCTCCATCCAGTCAGCGACACACCTCTAGGTATATCCCCTCTTCCTTAGCTTCATCCTCTTCTTCTTTGTTCCTCAACCTCTCTTCTTCCTTAGCTTCATCCTCTTCTTCTTCGTTCCTCAACCTCTCTTATTCATTCATTCATTCTTCTTCTTCTATTCTCCTTTTATTCATCCATAAATTCTCAATCTTCTTCGATCAAACACATCCCACCTCAAATCCATGTCACCTTCATTGTCAACCCCCTTTGTCCCTCCACCTTCTCATCTATCTCTCACACCTCCACCAACTCCGACCAATCAGTGGTCGGAGATCTGCTCCTTTCCCTTGCACGACAAGAGGAGCCCCATCCATTTTCTTCTGCGTATTCTAACGTCAAGATCAAGCTTCCCAGCTTGAGTCGTCTCCTATTTGCAGGCATCCCGCTGAGGATCGAAACCAATAGGCAGCATCGAAGCATCAAGCCCATGACCGAGCATCTGCCCCGACGTCCCCTAGTCGTGTGTCGACCATCGGAGTGAGCCATCTTGGATAAAGAAGGCAACCCGGGGGGGAGGAATCTCATGGGTGTGACCACCATCAAAGAAAAGAAAGGTGGATGTTATAGGTACAGTCGATTATCACCCCCTTCTCAGATCTAATGGTTGAATGAAGGCCCAGACCAAGACCCATGCCTCGTGGCTCGGGTGGACCTGCAGTTGCATCAGCAAGCCATAGGGAGCTTCGGGGGCCCAAGCCTACTTCGACACCCGAGCCAGCCCCTGGTCACGTGTCTCACACGTGACTTGGGAAAACTTACAGAATCAGCTCTGCACTTCCTAGGATTAGCAGAAATGACAACCCATCACATGAGTTCCCTCACGCGTGCGGGGGATTTTTCACCCGTATCCCTCTAGATTCCAGGAACTATGCATATATCCTCGTACAGGTGTAAATTACAGAGGATGCAGCTGAATTTGAGAATTACAGAGAAGCCCCTGAGAAGGTTATTTGTGTGACATTTTTAATACATTTATGCCCCTTAACTTCTTTTATTTATATCTTGAGCATTTGTGGTCCGAATTTGATGTTCTTTATGTCGTTTTGGAGCTTATTTCATTCTCTATCATTATATAACATTGAATCATTATTTTGAGACATCACTGATTTTCAATAATTTGAGGAAGATATTCATGCACTTTTGAGTCTCATATTATTGGAAGTTCATCTTATTGCTCAAAAATTGTAAAAACCAAAGGCTTTTAATTTGGAAATTGAATTGAGGTTATTGATCATATATCCTCTTAAATTAATTGACTATGGATCTTGGGATTAAATTAAGATGCTTATTGGTTGCTCGCTTGCATTCCTTGTCTACATGCAATCATCATCAATTCTTTTTTTAACAATTGCATTATTTATCATTCTCTTTCACATTGCATTACTTTATTTTCATAGTGCATTCATTATTTTCTTAAATAAAATATTTTACAAAAAAAGCGTTTACTTCAATTATTTAATAAAAATCCTAAAAATGCCAAAATCCAAAAAATCATCTTTGAAAACCTAACTCCTAAATTGTTTTGAAAATCAATTCTACAACCTCATGTTACCTTCATGAGTTTGACCTTGGGACTTGCCCAAGTAAAATAAATAAATCGACCACATTGAAATTAATGTTTATTTTTCAGTGTGGTTATTTTTAATAGACTGATTTTTACTTGACTACAACGTAAATTCTCACTAATTAAGAAGGATATGAAGCGGTTCTTTCAATGGTGAGCCAATTCATGCATGCACCAACCAATGTGTACATGAAGGTTATGGAATATATTCTATATTACATAAGAAACCATGAAAAGGACTCATCTTCTCTAAGATGCAAAGCTCTAAATTAAAAGGCTACACAATTTACATATTGGGCATGATTTATTGATGCTAAGATATTAACAACTGCCTAATGCAGATATTTAAGCAATATTCTTGTCATTCACAAGACTAAGAGACAATCTATTTAAGAAAGATTTAGTATTGATGATGAGTATCAGTTGTTTTAATTGGGATTACAGAGATGTGCTCTGAGATCATTCTAAGAAAATTTGAAAAACAATATTGAGTTACATATGAGTTTTGACAACAAGCCCACAATAAATCTACCTAATAATCACGACTTATATGATAGGACAAAACCATGTTGAGATTGGCCATTGTTTCATCATATAGGACTAATTTAAATAATCTTGTAATATCACTTAGAAAAAAAATCAAAGAATATTGATGCCCTCATCAAAATGCTTCCAATGACAAATTTCAAGAAGAATGAGGAGAAGTTGGACATATACAAGATTTTCATACCCAACTTGATGGGAAGTGTTGAGTTGGTATATGGAATAATATGTCATAGTTGGGATGTATTTTTCATTTCTTAATATTAGGATTGTTCCAACTGCCATCTAAGGTCTCCTTTCTAGTGATTTTTTTATTCCATTGAATAAAGTTTTCCATGTAAATCATTGTGTTTTATGGCCTATTACTCTAGTTTGTTAACTATAATACTCATTATGGACAACCTTCATAATATTATGATGCCTCACTGCAATATTGTTTACTATACAAAAGTGCGGAGCTTTGACTAAATATCATGTTTTCTTCTTTGTTTGTTGTTGTGTTCAACCTCTTGCAAAGGTTGCTTTTGCTTACTCTTCAGAAAGAAAGTTGGTATTGCTCCGATCGAGGATAAGATGCGAGAAAACTGCTTAAGGTGGTTTAGTCATTTGCAAAGAAGATTAGCTGATGCACTAGTTAGGAGATACGAGTGTTGGGATGTTGAGCCAGCCAAGAGAGGGCGGGGACGACCCAAGAAGTGTTGGAAAGAGACCATAAAAGGGATCTTTGTTTTGTGGATATAAGCCCGGGATTGACCCAAGATAGATCTGATTGGAGGCGAAGAATCCATGTAGCCGACCCTACTTAATTGTGGGAAAAGGCTTTGTTGTTGTTGTTGTTGTTGAAGTTTCCAAGAAAATGCTTACATTCTTTTTTTATATAATAAAATGTATATATTATTCAAAACTAAAACTTGCACTATATATTCGGATTTGCAAATGCCAAAGTTACATTGCAGTTTAGCATCAACATAATATATAATCAAAACATAATACTATCGTTGCACTATACAAATCCAGGATCATGATGCTGCCTACGAATTACACTCAGACACGCATACTTCTGTGCAATAGCTACATGTAACTCCAAAAGACATGCATATAAGTCTACTTCTTCGTTTTAAACATCCACATGTGGGGACATCCTGCTCTTTGAGAAGTAAAGGGTCGGAGGATGCATCGATTGTGGAGCGTACGGTGTGAATTGAGTTCTGACTGCAACGATGGAGCGCATGATCGATCCTCTCTGAGGGATACTCAGTAGGGTCCTCTTAAAATATTGGTGGTTGATCTACCATTACCAGATGCTTTCCATCACTATTTAATACACCAAATCGTTGTGAATGATGTGGAGCTCTTGAAGTACGACGAGTTGCACTCTATGACAGATCGCACACCTCCAAGAAATAGTGGGGGCGACATATGAATTGACTTTTTTTAAATACTAGAAGGGGGTTGGGAGGATTGGAACCCTAGTCTTTTAATGTGGGAGCTACTGCTTCTACCACTAGACCATTAGGAAGGTTCGACATATGAATTGACTTGCACGTTGTAAATCAGGTTTCTGCAACCTAATAAGAGACCATTATAATTTAAAAAGATCAAGACATTAATTACATTAGATGAATAATAATAATAATTAACAACCAAACATGCACACATGCAACTCATTAGATATGACATAAAATTTTTATTTCATTACTTTCATAAATGGGTAAAATTTATAAATTATAAAAATCATTGCATACCTCATCAACAACAGTACTTACACCCCCCCCCCCCCCACACACACATTCGGTTGGACAACAAATCTGAGATATGTTGTCGAAAACCAAATTACCGCATTATTTCAACCATGTTTATGCAAGACAACGATGTTGAAGCATATCAAAATTGTCGTTGACATCCAGACAGCTCCACCTTTATAACAAATTGGAGGCGGTCTCGCCATAATTTGGTCATCATATAGACTCCATCTCATCTGCTCATTACAATACTGAATATTAATTTGGGTAAATTACATAAAAGGGCCTAGTCTTTTCATGGATTCCCAAATCAGGGACTAGTTTTTTGAATGTAACAAACAGGGGACTCGTCTTTGACATAACGGTGAAGTCCCCAACGTCGTGAATGGGTTGGCCATTTTTTTGCTGAAGTTGGACGAGTATGCCCCCGCGACAATTAGGGATTTCGTTTTGGGGATTTCGTCCTCACACGCACAGAAGGGTGGCTCTCCGGTATCGGTCCCGTGAGATGGTTAGACGAGGCGTCGAGCATCTGGAGCTGCCTGTGTTGTTGCTGATGTCGAGCAGGAGGACGCAAATGGGGAAGCCAAGAACCTTGAGATCCTCCATTAAAGCCTTCCATGAAGCTCTCTCGAGCCTCAAACCATCAACTCCTGTATGCATGCAGCAACCCAAAACAAACTCCTTTAGAGAGCATCTTAATCTCCTCGCGAGCTTCGACTCCATCTACTACACGGCGCCCTCCTCCTCCTCTTCTTCCCCCTCTATCTTACTGCCCATCACCTCCACTGACATGGCCCAAAGCCCTCACCTTAGGCCCATCGGCGCCGAGGTCGAAACATGCACCGCTGCAACCATATGATCTTCTTCCAGCTCCTCCAGCTCCTGCATCTCCGGCATCCCTGAGACGGGGGAACTCGTCCCCACGGGCACGATCAATAGCCAAAGGTTTTTCTTCTCGTCGAGAACGAGCAACTCGATTATGGAGGAGGCCAAGCTCGATGCTGTAGTTGCCCGGAAGATCGGATGCTTAAGCAATTCAAGTTATGGGTTCGATGTCGGAAGCCGAAAGGTGGCATCTTTCTGCGATGAGAGCATATCTTTTGGAGTTGGCTTCACAAGATCCATACAAGGACTTCAGGGTATCCATGGAAGAAATGGTGGAAGCTCATGGGCTGACGGAGTGGTCGGGCTTGCAGGAGCTTCTGCACTGCTACCTGCAGCTGAACGACAAGAAAACCCACAAGATCATACTGCTTGCGTTCGTGGATCTCTTGATGAATCTTGTCTGCCCTCCCGGCAGTTCGTCCTTCTCTTCTACTACTTCATCATCCCCTATTCTTCTGATGCACCCATGCTCATCTCCTCTCCTCAAGTGAGACGAGAGAGGAGACGACGGTGGGGATCGTACCGGTGAGGTTGGTGCCGGAGACGACTAGCTTCTTTACAGAAGGGAGCGAGATGAGGAGGGAGGAGGGGATGGAAACAACGAGCTCTACGGCTTGGATGTCAAGCTCCACCACGTTGACATGGGAGTATACTCGTCCAACTTCAGCAAAAAATGGCCAACCCATTAACGTCGTTGGGGACTTCACCGTTATGTCAAAGACGAGTCCCCTGTTTGTTACATTCAAAAAACTAGTCCCTGATTTGAGAATCCATGAAAAGATCAGGTCCTTTTATGTAATTTATCATATTAATTTTTATATCAAAGATGGTAATCACATTTTCTCTGTATTGGTACATGATGGTCCTTGTTGCGAATCGCGGAAGCTAACACGCACAAACACGATCAAATAAACAAGAACACAAACACACGGATTTACAAGGTTCACCCGTAACTGGGCTACGTCCTTGAGCGGCGGCGATCGGTTTCACTATGTGGAAAAAAGAATGAATACATAGGATACTTGATGTGGCCAAAATCGAGTGCGGTCGTATTGACTCACAAGGCGAGTCAACAGTCGGTGTATTGACCACACCAAATAAAGACTAAATCAACAAATAACCCACAAGCAAATCAAGCAATGAAAAACAGGTGTGGAGTTAAGATTTATTTTTAACTCTACATAAAAGATGTATAGATGCAAGTACGTAGAGAGTTCGAACACAGGGAGCAAACAGGGTAATTCAAAAATTGTGCTCAAGTGAATGTGTGTGTGAAGTGTCTACACTAAGCAAGCAAGCAACTACAATTTTTGTGGGTTTTTAATTTTTTTAAATTTTTTTTTATTTAATTTTTAATTTTGTATTTTGCTTTTTGATTTTCTGATTTTTAGATTTTATATTTTATATTTTTTTATTTTCTTTTTCAATATTGGAAGGTAAATGCACTATAAGACAAGGCAAAGTGAAATATATATAAAAATGCACAAAAATGCTCTAAAATTCAGGAAATAAATGTTTTTGGTATTTTTAAAGTCTTTTACTGTTTTTGTGATTTTTGGGGATTTTTCAAGATGTTTTTGGTATTTTTAAAGTCTGAAATAAGGCAAACAGTGGAAATAAGGGCTGGCTGTGACGAAAATGTAATTTAAAAATAGCAACCAGTAGCAAAAATATTTCACACTATTTTTCTAATAAAGAGAACAAAATTAGGAATAAACAGAAGCTGAGTTTGCTATTTTTGGGTTTTTCTACTATTTTTTATATTTTTTTGAAGTTTTTGAGTGTTTTTCAATTTTTAGTATTTTTCTTTTGAGATTTTTCAATTGTTTTTGGATTTTAATTTTGCAAATGTTTTTGGGATTTTTTTTTTTGAAAAAAGATGTTGGCTAAAAACTAGGTGAAAATATGTACACGGGAGTGCTTCTTTATATATACAAGAAGTGGATTTAAGAATTTACAAGGGTAAGTGATCAATTTTATATACATATACATAGTGGATTTTGGCGTGATGTGTATATTCCTCAAACTTATTTGACACAAAGTTTTTCAAACAATTTTTGAAAACTATAGTCCAAAATAATTTTTACAATCATTTACACACGTTTGAAAATCATTTTGCAATCGGTTTTCAAAACAGTATGTATAGATTTTTCAAATATTTTTGCAACCATTTTTCAAACCATTTGCAAATCATTTTTCAAACATTTTATTTCATACAAAGAAAAGAAATTTTTACAAACCACACATTTTTACAAAGGTTGAAAACATATAGCAAAATATTTTCCAAATAGTTTTCAATAGATTTTTCACAAAGATTTTCAAACTATTTTTCAAACATTTTGCAGAAATGTTTTTACCTGATTTATTAATCAGTATTTACAAAAAGAATTTGAGGAATAACCACATCTTTTTAGTAAGGATTTTTAATGAGTTTTAAAGAATTTTTAGCCATATTTATTAGAAAAGTACGAGTTATGGTTAAAGTATATACACCGTATATACGACCCCCCTATACTTAGCTTGAGCTATGTCCTCATAGATCGGAGAGAAAAGAGAAGACATAACTCGTACTAAGTATAGACAAGGCTAAAGAATAAAGGAATAAATGAATGAATCAATGAATGAGAAGTTGACCGTCCCCCCTATACTTAGGATCAATTAATCCTAAGTATAGCAGACTGTACACAACGCAGGGAGGGTCAAGGGTGGGAATGAACGGATCGTACTCAGATTGTCTCCCCCTATACTTAGGGTAAAATATCCCTAAGTATAGACAAGAAGAGGAGACAATGGAGAGGATCAAAAAGAATAGAGAAACTCCGGGTGCACACCCCCCTATACTTAGGACAAAGTACGTCCTAAGTATAGGAAACTGTCTACAAGGGCGGCACCTGTTTGATAGATAAAGATGAAAGAAAAGGTAAAGAAGAAAATAAGAAAATAAATCAAAGTGATATTAACAGATGGATCTGTACAGTGGAATGTAGAATTGATTACCATGTATGAGATGTAGATGATGAGAGTCAAAGGACACATCTCATACCAGAAGAATGGGGGCAACGTCCATGGTCGGCGGATCATGATCAAGATATAGTTTCAAGCGTTGACCATTGACGCGGAAGGTAGAAGAAGATGACGGTTCGGATATATCAATACTGCCATTGTCATGTACCTTCCTGACCACATATGGACCTTTCCACTTGCTCTGCAACTTTCCTGGGAATAATTTCAGCCTGGAATCAAACAACCAAACTTTCTGATCTGGCTCAAACTGTTTATGGCTGATATGCAAATCGTGCCATGTCTTCACTTTTTCTTTGTACTGTAGGCTGTTGGAAAAGGCTGTGTCTCTTAGTTCCTCCAGGGCTGCCAATTCTGCTCGTCTCTGGTCTCCTACACTCTCAGGATCCAAAAGTAACTCAGTAACTGCCCAAAAAGATTTGTGCTTGATTTCCACTGGCAAATGGCACGGCTTGCCATAGACGAGACGAAAAGGAGATGTTCCCAATGGATTTTTGAAAGATGTCCGATAGGCCCATAGGACCGAGTCCAAAAGTTGTGACCAATCCTTTCGGTCTGGGCGGACAACTTTCTGCAAGATAGTCTTTATCTCCCGATTCGATACTTCAGCAAGACCATTAGTCTGAGGGTGATAAGGAGTGGCAACCCGATGGTCAATACCGAACTCGTCAGCAAGGGCCCTAACTTTATCATTGATGAAATGAGACCCCCCGTCAGAAATCAAAACTCTAGGTACCCCGAACCGTGAAATGATATTTTTCCTCAAGAATTTGCAAACGGTTTTAGCATCTGCGGCTCGGGCGGGGATGGCCTCAACCCATCGACTGACATAATCCACAGCGAGCAAAATATGCTCGAATCCCTGACTCTTAGGAAATGGGCCCATGAAATCAATCCCCCATGCATCAAAAACCTCACAGAAGTGAATGGGTTGCATGGGCATCATGTCTCTCTGTCCGCAGGTTCCCATTTTCTGACAGTCAGTACATCCCTTCACGAACTCATCAGAATCCTTGAAGAGAGTAGGCCACCATAGGCCGGATTGAAGCACCTTTTGTGCTGTCCTTTTTCCAGAATGATGTCCTCCTGCCTCAAGCTTGTGGCAGTATGTGAGGACGCTATGCTGCTCTTCTTGAGGAATGCACCTCCTCCATATACTATCCCCTCCTTCATGATAAAGGATGGGATCCTCCCAATGATAAAACTTGGCCTTAGCTAGGAAGGTCTCAAGTTTCTGCCTGGGCCAACCTTGAGGGACTGTCTTGGCAACAAGATAGTTTACAAAGTCAGCATACCACGGGAGTGAGGTGACAGCCAAGATCGCCTCATCTGGAAACGTCTCTGATATAGGTGCGCTGGGCTCAGATTCCTCAAGATCCTCCAATCTGGAGAGATGATCCGCCACCACATTCTTGACTCCAGGCTTGTCCTTAATTTCAATATCAAATTCCTGGAGTAGAAGGATCCATCTGGTAAGGCGTGCTTTGGCATCCTTCTTGGCCATTAAGTACCGGATGGCGGTATGATCGGTGTACACAGTTACTCTAGATCCGAGAATGTAAGATCGATACTTATCAAGAGCGAAGACTACGGCCAGCATTTCTTTCTCAGTCACAGTGTAATTCCTTTGAGCGGCATCTAAGGTCCGGCTGGCGTAGTGAATGGCAAAGGGTAAACCATCCCTCCTCTGTCCAAGAACAGCCCCAACGGCAAAATCTGAAGCATCCGTCATGATCTCGAATGGAAGAGACCAATCGGGTGGCTGAAGGACAGGAGCTGAAACAACCATATTTTTGAGAGTCTCAAACGATTCAAGACACTTATCATTGACAATAAACTCGGTGTCTTTGGTCAGCAAGTCGGTTAACGGTCGGGCAATTCGACTGAAGTCCTGAATAAACCGTCGGTAGAAACCGACATGCCCCAGAAAAGACCGTAACTGACGCAAATTGGACGGCGGATTGAGTTTTCTGATGATATCCACCTTGGCAGGGTCGACCTCCATGCCTCTGTTGGAGACGATATGCCCAAGGACCGTCCCTTGAGTCATCATGAAATGACTCTTCTCCCAGGATAATACAAGATTGACCTCTATGCAGCGTTTCAGCACACGATCTAGGCAGTCAAGACAAGCATCAAACCCGTCGCCATAGACCGAGAAGTCATCCATGAAGACCTCTAAACAGTTACCCACCATGTCCGAGAAGATGGACAACATGCACCTTTGGAATGTCGCTGGAGCGTTACATAGACCAAAGGGCATCCGTCTGAAAGCATATGTCCCAAACGGACAGGTGAATGTCGTTTTCTCTTGGTCTTCGGGCGCAATGGCCACTTGATTATATCCAGAGTACCCATCAAGAAAACAGTAATGGCTCTTCCCGGCTAACCGCTCGATAATCTGATCAAGGAAGGGCAGCGGGAAGTGATCCTTCTTGGTGGCCTCATTTAATCGTCTGTAGTCCACACAGACCCTCCAAGAAGTTGGTACTCTGGTAGCGACCTCTTCTCCGAACTCGTTGACAACTGTTGTGATACCCGTCTTCTTGGGTACCACATGCAACGGACTTACCCATTTTGAGTCGGAGATGGGATAGATGAAATCAGCACTCCACCACTTTGAGATTTCTTTCATGACAACCTCTCGAAGATTCGGGTTCAGCCGTCGCTGGAATTCGCGCGATGGCTTAGCGTCATCCTCGAGATAGATGTGGTGGGAGCACAGCTTCGGGCTCAGCCCCTTGAGGTCAGCTATATTCCATCCGATTGCCTTGCGGTTTCTTTCAAGAACCTCCATCAGACGAGATTCTTGTTCTCCAGTCAAATCTGCTGAGATAATGACTGGGTGCGTTTCAGGCTCACCTGCAAGGAATCTATACTTCATTGACTGCGGCAGAGGTTTTCTTTCAGGGCAACTGGGAGGTGGCAGATCTGGCTTCTGATATGTCTGGGTGAAGGCTACCAGGTCTACATGAGAGAACTCTCGCTCGGCATGAATTTCTGACGAAAGGCGGCTGACTGAATTATCAATGTATTGTACGGGCTCGCACTCTGTCATGGTTGCTGGTTCAGAATGATTCAGACAAGACAACGGATCATCAAAATAGGCCCAATCAATGTCTGAATACGAGGGATCAGAAATAGAAGAACAGGAATTGAAATCATCGGTACCACTCGTCACGATGCTGTCAGCCTCAGGTGTATCCGTATCCAGGAATGTGCTCTCCCGACTTTCGATTGCCATGAGCTTGAGGTACAATGATTCGGTAGGCAAGGCGAGAGTCGGTGCTACAGGGTCTTTCCAGTTAGATTCATCATCAGTCATCTCGAAATCACGAACCTGGTGGACGTCTAGCTCTTCCTCTATCATTGATGCGGCTTCGCTTGACTGCTCCGAGCAATCTAATTCTCTAGCTCTGGTTTCCTCGATCGTTTCTATTTGTATGGTTTCGCCCTCTACGCGAAAGCATACCTTCCCACAATCATGGTCGGTCACTGCCTTGGCTGTGGCCAAGAATGGGCGCCCGAGTATGATGGGGGCATCGGTTACCGACTCAGGGATCTCCATGTCCAACACAACGAAGTCCACGGGGAATTTCAGGCCCTGAATAGTAACGACCACGTCTTTCAACAACCCCTTCGGCCTCTTTATCGACCTATCAGCAAACTGAAGGACTGTTCTGCTTCGATGAAGAGTGCCGAACTCGAATTGCTTGAGTAAGGCTGCCGGGAGGAGATTGATTGAGGAGCCGCTGTCTAATAGAGTACGATCAAATTGCTGCTCTTGAATCTCGCATCTGACATAGGGAGCTCCTGCATCTGGTCTCTTGGCTGGCAACTTGTTCTGAATGGTGCAGCAAGTGTCATGTGTGAGCATATGGATCTGATCTCTGTGCCTCCGCTTTCTTCTGACAGTGGTTGTTTCTTTCAGATTTTTCTTGAAGAAAGGGATATGCTCAAATGCCTCTCGTAGAGTCAGCTGAATATGAAATCTGTCGATCATCTGGTTGCCGAACTCTACCTCCTGGTTCTTTTTTGGATTTTCTTTTTTATCCCCCTTCGCCCGGCGAAGTGCCTCTGGGAAGGGGATAGTAGGGGCCTCCTCAGATGGAGGACTAGAAATAGGTTCCTGTGCCTGTGAAGAAGGGGAATCCATACCAACATCATCATTCAATACATATGGATCCGTAATTTGAACAGAAACCTTTTCTTTATTCATATTTTTGTTGTTTTTGTTTTGATCACAGTCCAAAGATACAAAAGGTGGTGGCACCACAACTGGAGGTTCAGCAAAAGTAGAAGTGGTGGCCTCAGTACCACCACTGGCACCTGTCTCTGCGGTATCAGCACCGCTTTCATGTTCTGCATCAAAAATGGTGGCATCAGCACCACCGTCTTCATCTGGTATCACGACGGCATCAGCACCGTCGTCTTGGATTCCATCATTGGTGGCATCAGCACCACCGTCTTCTATATTATCACTCGCGGCATCAGCACCGCTTGTCTGCTCGTCTGGCGCTCCTGGTGCTGCATCGGGCTGTCGCTCAGAAGAGACGCCGCCGGCTGGCTTCCTACCGCTCCTAGTAGTAACAAAATCAGCATCATAATAGAAATATGTCATGTCATTCTCATAGTCACTAGGAAGGGTATCCTCTGTAAACTCTACCTGCTCAGGCTTTCTTTTGAAATTATTAGGGTTTGGTTCGATCTGAGCTGGTATGGCGGCTTTGCCTTTGATTATCTCCCTCATTTCCTGCCGGAAGTCATCCATTTCTTGCCTGAAGGAGGCTTGCTGTTCAGAAAGCAAGCGGGCAAGATCATCAAGAGCGGGGTTCTCAAAGGAGTGGTGCTGAGAACCGGATGAGTTTCCCTGCTGGAAACGAGGCTGCTGCTGCTGGTACTGGGGAGGCTGGTTCTGAAAACGCTGAGGCTGCTCGCGCTGCCTCCACTGCTGTCCCTGATAGTTGGGACGAGGACCACTGTGATATTGCTGCGGTTGGGCATACTGGGGCTGCTGGTGTTGCTGTTGAGGCTGGCTGTTCTGGTATCCTTGGGCAGGGTTCTGCTGTTGGGAAGAGGATCCACCGTTGCCCCAACGGAATCCGGGGTGATCCCGACGAATTGCGGGCTGAGGGTACCGGTCGTACCAAATCCCATTGACTTCCATCAATGGTTCCTGCTCAAAGGAGGGTGGAGGTAGAACTGCCAGTGGTTGCTCCGGCTGATAGACCACCATCTGCGTGTCTGAAGATGGCGGTTGCTCTGGATGGTACTGCAGCAAGGGAACCGGCTCCGCCTGGATATGGTTTACCTGACGGTATGAGGCTGAGGCCTGGTTGGAGTTGCTGCTGCGGGATGCAACCTGTGACCTGGGAGGCTGTTGGGAGTGAGATTGGGCCTCCTGAATGCACAACATTTGAGTTTTGAGGTCACTCATGGTTTTGGCAATCTGGTCCATCTGGGCCATGCCTTGATTTTGTTTCTTCTCAAGGATCTCCATGCGGTCCAGCTTTTCACTGATGATGCCCATGTCGGCTGCGGCTGATTCGGCTTGAGCTGCGGCTACCGACGATGTATTGGGACCGGCATCGATGAGTGCGATCCTCTGAAATGATCCCGCTCCTTGCGGGGGCTTCTGCTGTGTATAGACTCGGGCCTGGGTCATCACTGTGGAGTTTTCTGCCATGCCTTCGTAGATGGCCCAGACGTCGTCTTCTCCCTTGGAGAAATAAGACCCACCGCAAGAGGCGTTCACTAGCCCCTGCAGCTCCGGTGTCAGCCCGCAAAAGAAACTCTGAACGAGATTGGGCTTGGAGATATCATGGTGGGGACACCGGTCGATGAGCTCTCTGAATCGATCCCAGGCTTCATGGAATTGTTCGTTTGGGATCATGACGAAGTTGCTTATCATGGCTCGAGCTGCGTTGGTCCGGCCGAGAGGATAGTACTTCTTCAGGAATGCGGCCCGGAGATCTGCCCATGTGTCGACGAAACGCCCAAGATGTTTGAGCCAATAGGCGGCTCTGTCAACCAAAGAGAATGGAAAGGCGATCATCTTGATTGTGTCCTCGGTTATCAACCGATCATGGATGGTGCTGCAAATCATCTCGAATTCTTGGAGGTGGAGGTGCGGCTCTTCGGTCGGCAACCCATGGAACTTGGGTAGCATCTGAATTGTGTTGTGCCGAAGCTCGAAGTCTCCATGGATAGGTGGGAGTCGAATCCATCGGTGAGTGAGGGATGAAGCTGGGTTATGCAATTCCCTCATGATGGTCTGTGGCGGTCTCTCGCCGCCTGGATTGTCTCCTCCTGCATCGGGTCCTCCTCCTCCTCCACCTTCTCCGCCAGCACGGTCTTCTCTCATCTGCGCTATCTCTCGCATGAGATCACCCATGAATGTTCCCTGGTCTCGGATCTGTCTCTGCATGGTTTCCAGGGATGCTAACAACGAATTGTTGATGGCTGCCTGATCCAATACGAATGGCGGGTGCTCATGATCATCTTCATACTCGCCTCTGTCCGACATGACTGGATCTTCTGTAAAAGCAAAAGAGGCCATCTCAGGTGCTGTAGAATGGTCTGAACTCTGTGATGCACTGAAATCTGAAATAATTGGACTGAGAGAGGGAGAATGGGAAGAATGGTCGAGGGGGAACAGGGCGGATGTATACTCAGGCTCGGAGAGCGGACTCTCCGAGGTAGTCCTAGATGAATAAGGAGGAGTGCGGGATAGCGGTGCCGACAGGGTCGGCCTAAGAGATCTCCGTCCCATCATCTTGATTATTGAGAAGAGTAGAGGAAGGGCAAGGGAAGAAGAAGAAGAATTAGAGTAAGATGCAACAAAATTGCGCACAATTGTGCTGTGTTTTTGATCTTGACCTAAACAAATCTAGCAACCAAACGCAAAGCAAGGGTAAGTTCACCAACTCAACACATGAAGCCGTGAAGGTTCGGCTTTTATCTTTTCAGTTTTAACTTGATTCAGATATTTATCTTTGAACGAGTCCTTAGAACGCTACGCCTATAGGAGAGAGAGTACTGCCGGAAAAGTATCCCGTACTTGTCCTCCTCCTGTGTAACCAGTAGCTTGTGCAGTTGAGGTCCTTGTAACCCTTCCTGGATCCCTACTCAGCCAAAGAATAAGAGAGGAAGCCAATAGGCGAAACCAATACTTCGGAACTCGCTCGCAACGGAATCACCCGTGAGCGTGCAAGAACCTACTCGGACGCAGCCGGTGAGACAGACACCCCCGTGAAGGCGTGGCCTATGCTCGATACTTCGGACGAGGTCGATGCTCACACAATAGTGAGTCACCAATGGTGACCAAGCCCTACTCGACTACGTACGATAGAAGCGCCAATACTTCGGTAATCCAGGCGATACACAAGGCAGCCACAAGCTGGGTTTTTGGCTCTAATCCTTACGAAGCGCTCACCTCACTTGGAAGGAGACCTTCCCATGCAACCTGAATACAAGTGAGGGTATTACTCACCCCAAGCAATGAATCCAATTACCTTTTTTATTTTGGTCAAGTTTTCTTTAGCAGTCCCTTTTTTTAATTTTTTTGTGTTATCGCTTCTTTTGAGTAGATTCAAACAAGCGCCTAACGTTTTTGTATTTTCTTTATCCTACTTTGTTCCAAAAACAGAGGGAGAAAAGAGTCGGAAAAGCCGTGCAAGTCGACACAAAGATGGAGATCTCACCTTTGTGCCTAAATGATGCGTGCAAAGTAAGAAGACTTACAGCGAATCCCAGCTCTCTCCATGCGGGATGCAAAGCAGAAATTTATAAACCTAAACTACATGCCGGTATGCACACGGAAATCGTCCTAGATTAGGCAACTGCTAGCGTGAAGAACCACAAGTTAATTATCAACTCCCAATCCGAGTGTCCGGTCTTGGCTCACCCCTCCTCTTCTCGACACACTCGAGTTCAGGAGTAGCGCTTGATGGGGCTCGCTCACGGCGCGTGGATCAAAAGTGGATAACCAACTGTTTAATTAGTCTAAGTCCAAAACGTGACTATAGGAGCATGCAAAGATGATTAAGTGTTTGGACCTATTCTACTCGAGTCAAGCAGGACCTAGATCTAGGAGCTCAATCCACAAAAGAGAATGAAAAATAAACACAAAACCGGAAAATGACAAGCGGTCAAAACACGATAAGAACCGCGGTGAGCCCCCGGGTGAACAAACACCCGGAAATTAGGCCCGAATGTTCAAGTGTCCAAGGTACCTGTATTATTACAAATTAATAGTCTCTCTCTCTCACAAAAATAAATGCAAGCTAGACTACCACTCAATCTCACTCCTCCTGCTCTCTACTGCCGGCTTGGCTAAAGAATAGCCGGCTCCGCGTCCCAAGGTTGCTTCGGGTCACCTAGGCGATCCGCCTTGCTCCGCGGTCCCTCGCAAGAAGACAAGAAAAGAGAATGGTCAGAAAGCTCAATCAAGATATATCAAGAGTGTAAGAGAGGTAAATGCAGCTATGGTAAACAATCAACACACAATCACTAAAGAAATAAACTACTCGCTGTTGCTCCCCGGCAACGGCGCCATTTGATGTGGCCAAAATCGAGTGCGGTCGTATTGACTCACAAGGCGAGTCAACAGTCGGTGTATTGACCACACCAAATAAAGACTAAATCAACAAATAACCCACAAGCAAATCAAGCAATGAAAAACAGGTGTGGAGTTAAGATTTATTTTTAACTCTACATAAAAGATGTATAGATGCAAGTACGTAGAGAGTTCGAACACAGGGAGCAAACAGGGTAATTCAAAAATTGTGCTCAAGTGAATGTGTGTGTGAAGTGTCTACACTAAGCAAGCAAGCAACTACAATTTTTGTGGGTTTTTAATTTTTTTAAATTTTTTTTATTTAATTTTTAATTTTGTATTTTGCTTTTTGATTTTCTGATTTTTAGATTTTATATTTTATATTTTTTTATTTTCTTTTTCAATATTGGAAGGTAAATGCACTATAAGACAAGGCAAAGTGAAATATATATAAAAATGCACAAAAATGCTCTAAAATTCAGGAAATAAATGCTTTTGGTATTTTTAAAGTCTTTTACTATTTTTGTGATTTTTGGGGATTTTTCAAGATGTTTTTGGTATTTTTAAAGTCTGAAATAAGGCAAACAGTGGAAATAAGGGCTGGCTGTGACGAAAATGTAATTTAAAAATAGCAACCAGTAGCAAAAATATTTCACACTATTTTTCTAATAAAGAGAACAAAATTAGGAATAAACAGAAGCTGAGTTTGCTATTTTTGGGTTTTTCTACTATTTTTTATATTTTTTTGAAGTTTTTGAGTGTTTTTCAATTTTTAGTATTTTTCTTTTGAGATTTTTAGTGGTTTTTGGACTGACACTAGAATAGGATAAAATAGACACTAGGTAATTTTTTTGGAATTTTTAGAGGTGTTTTGATATTTTTTTGGTATTTTCTAAGGTAGACAGTAGGAAAAAGGCATGTTTTTGAGTTTTTATAAATAATGAAAAGTGGTAAAATTGAAAACTAAAAATAGGGCGTCAAAATATAGGACAACAGAAGCTTAACCCTATTTTTGGGGAATTTTTGGAGTTAAAATGATATTTTAATTAATTAGAACAAGACTCCAAGCATCAAACAGTGCTGGCAAGGGCATACATGCAAATAGTAGAACATCCAGGGGCTTGTACGCAATTTTTCCACAAAATATTACTCTGAAATTTGCATTTCAAGGATTAAACACCAATATCCAAACCCGCAAGGGTATATGTGCAATTTACCCACAGGACGCGTGACTTGCACGCGCCTGGGAGGGGTATTTTTGCAATATTACAAAGCTCAGGGGGGTTCAATGCAATTTCTCCAAAATATTACAGCTTCACATACATGTTCATGGACCTAAACGAAATAGATAAACAACCGGGGGTATCCTTGCAAAAAGCCCACCCCCTCACGTGTACAGGTCACGTGAGGTGACGTGGCGAAGGACCCAAATGCAAATATGGAAAGTACGGGGGTGTTTATGCAAATATTACAAAACTATTACACTACGGACAAAAGTTTTAGTTCTAAAATACAAATACAAAATGCGCGAGGGTGGGGATGTAAAATACCCTCGGCGCGCGATCGAACGGCGGAGAAGAAGCCACTTAGACACGTGGCACGATCTGGACGGCCGATGACGCTTCGCTGTGGACGTCTGAGATTAGATCTCGGGCGAGATCGACGGTGGCTGAGTGCTGATGATCGGACGGCCCACGTTCTATCTGGAAGGTCTCCTCGATCGGACGGCGGTGGAAGCAGCTGGAAGAACGAGGCGGAGCTCCGACTGGGCGAAGTTTGTCGCGCTCCTCCGGCTAGCTCTGATGGCTGTTGAGCTCCAAAATGGACGAGGAGCCTCCTGCAGGTCTTCTCTAACGATCAGAGGCGTCAGAAAGCCTCGGCGTCGGCCGAGGTGCTCAGGCGAAGGTGGCGGAGCTGGAAGGTCCAGCCACGCTCCGGCGAGCTACAAAATCGCTCCCAGGTACGTTGACTGTGCTTTGACCTGCAAAACAAGGTGAGAGGGTCCAGGGCAAGTTGCCTGGACCCCGCGGTGGCGAAGAAATGGCGCGGAACGAAGGGGTGGAGTTCGGCCGGAGTTGCGCTCCGGCGAGGATGGTGGATCGGGTGCGATATGCGATGGAACTTCGATTTTTTTTGGGGGTTTTTGATCCTTAGACTAAACCTAAGCTAACTAAAGCAAAATAAACAGGGGAGATGGCATCCTCAACGATATAGATCGGAGGGAAGGTTACCTCGACCGCCTGGTTTGGGGGAGGTACTGGAGACGCCTCCGACTTCCTCTGCTCTGGCTGAGTGAATGCTGCTGAAGCTGTCACCTCCAGGAAGACTTAGAGCACGAGCGGAGCGAGGAAGGGTGGACCGAAGGTGTTCAACCGAGGAGAGGAAGAGGGGGGTCTGGTTAAGTAGATGGTGGAGTGCGTGACTTCGAGGGAAGATCACGAGCGAATCGAGTAGATCTGGGGAGATCTGAGGAGTCGGCGATGGAGGTGATTGATCGAGGAAGAGGCTTCGTGAAGGAAGCGGCCGCAGAGGATGAGCGGCGCACCCTCGAAAAAGGCGCGAAGACAGGGGGAAAACGACGCGCGCTACAGGCTGGGAGGAAGAGGACAAGCTGTTGACCCGCCGGTCAACAGTCGCAAGCTCCTGGTTGGTCCACGTGGACCAACCAGGAGAAAGAGAATAAAAAATGTTTTATTAATTATTTAAAAATAGAAATAAGTCGAATTAAATTAAAGTTATAAAATGAAAATTATTTGTTATTTTACGTAGTATTTTATTATGATTTTTATTTATTTTTATGAATTAAATTTTTACAAGTTTGCATTTATACCCTTATAGGTATCTATATCTATGTATTTGAGTATTTTATTTTTATTTGTATATTTTTATTTTTATTATTTTTATTTAGTATTTTATAAAATTGTAGAATACTTTTATGTACATAAATATATTTTTATTTTATTTTTATGATATATTTTGTATATTTAATAAAATATAGAGGTGTTTTATACACGTATGAGTATAGGTAGTATACCTATGTACCTTTTATACAAGTGTTTTTATTTTGTAATTTCTTTGCATTTTTATTCTGATTTTAATGTACATATATACTATAAGTAATATTTACAAAGTTATAAAAATATAAAAATTAATAAATAATGAATAAAGAATAAATTGAATATTTTATTCAGTACAAGTATACAGTGTGGGTTCAAAACTCAACTTTCAGACCGTAGCTCCGCCAAATGCGAAACCACCACCATTGGATAGTTTATTTTACTCTATATACAATCAAAGGTGAGTATGCTGCATTTGGAGTTTTTATTGGTGAGATACGGGTCTGGGAAGTTGGGATTTTGGATTTTTATTCAGACCATATCTGTTTGTCTGTGCATTATTTTTCTGTGAAATCAATTTTGTATTTTTCTTTATAAAAACATCTACAACTTTCATGTACAAAGTTTCTTTATTTGATGTACAAAAAGTGGAACCAAAAATAGGTCCCAAAATGAATAAAGAATGAATAGATTGTATAGGTATTTTATCTGTGTATCTGACCTTATCTCCCCCTACTTTATTCCTTGTTGACCTATTCATCAAGATGCCTAGGTCTCGGGGTTTTTGGGTCATAAAATATTTACAATATTTTATTCTTTTTCTTTTCTTTATTTATTCTATAATTTTGGCCTTAATTACAGTGATTTATACACAATCTGAATGCACATGTATGGATGCTAAGATGATAGTTTTAATGCTATTTACAGGCATTTGCTAGGGTTTTTGGTGCCAAAATGATAGAATAAAGATGATGAAATGTGGCTTCATCAATACTTTAAAACCCTAACCCTAATGAGTTTATATAGCACTCCCATACAGACGGATCCCTAAAAATAGAAGGATCCAAATACCCGAATACAAATAGAACCGCTCCATAAAATTTTTGTCGGGGGTGCTGCCCCCACACCCCTACAGGGGGGGCGCACCTGCTCTCCCCCTAGACCCCCCAGGCTCGTTGACCGGGCAGCGAGACCCCCATCTTGTTGGGGTATGGTACGGCAGGGGGATGCATATGCAGTTCTTCAACCTGGCTCAGATGGTTAGGATTCAAGGCATATCAACAATCTCCACCTTGAATTGAATCCTCTGAGAAGCTTCGCTAAGCTTCGTCGTGCCGCCGCCAGCCCCTCCCTAGGGCTACTCCCAACTGTCGACATTGAGCAAGTCCAAACAATGTTTGAACTTACTCCCAGGAACCTCCTTCGTGAACATATCAGCTGGATTATCTGTTGTACCAACCTTCTTCACATTGATCCTCTTCTCAGAACGAATGAAATGATATCTGACATCTATGTGCTTGGTTCTCTCATGATGAACATGATCCTTGGCTAAGAATATTGCACTAAGACTGTCACAATATACTATAGCCTGATTTTGTTGCAGACCGAGGTCTCCAAGTAAGCCCTTCAGCCAAATGCCTTCCTTTGCAGCCTCTGTCAGTGCCATGTATTCTGCCTCTGTAGTAGACAAAGTAACCGATGGCTGTAAGGTAGCCTTCCAACTGATGACCGAATTCCCTAAAGTGAAGACGTAGCCTGTCATCGATCTCCTCCCATCAATATCTGCTGCATAGTCTGAATCTGAATATCCAGCAACCAAGCACTCCGAATCACTTCTATAAATGAGGCCAATGTCTATTGTTCCTTTCAGATAGCGAAAAATCCGCTTGACTGCCTACCAATGCTCCTTTCCTGGGTTACCCATGAATCACTAACAACGCTCATAGCATGAGCGATATCAGGTCTTGTGCATACCATGGCATACATAAGACTCCCAACTGCGCTGGCATAGGGAACACGTGACATGTATTCCTTATCAACATTTGACTGTGGTGCAAAAAAAACTGAGAAATGAATATTTGAAGCGGATGGAGTACTTAAAGGCTTGGCTGTAGACATCCCAAATCTCAGTAGAACTTTCTCAATGTAGTTCTTCTGAGATAAGAAAAGTTTCCCTTCTGCACGATCTCTAATGATCTCCATCCCTAAAATCTTCTTCGCTGCACCAAGATCCTTCATGTCAAATTCTGAACTAAGGAGCTTCTTCAGATCATCTATGGTACTCCTCTGTTTGGCAGCAATCAGCATATCATCGACGTACAGTAACAGATAGATGAAGGATCCTTCCTCCACCTTGTTGTGGTAAACACAACAGTCGTATGGGCTCCTGTTGAACCCATGATCAGTCATGAAACTATCAAACTTCTTGTACCACTGCCTGGGAGACTGCTTAAGCCCATACAAAGACTTCTTCAATCTACATACATGATCTTCCTTGCCCTGAGATAGGAATCCCTCTTGTTGGCTCATAAGAATGTCTTCTTCGAGTTCACCATGTAAGAAGGTTGTCGTCACATCTAACTGCTCCAGCTCCAAGTCTTGATGTGCTACAAGAGCTAGTAGCACCCTGATGGATGTATGTCTTACAATAGGAGAAATATCTCATTGTAATCCACACCTTCCTTCTGACTGTAACCCTTCGTAACTAGGCGTGCTTTGTATCTGATGCCTTCACTGTCTGAAATTCCTGTCTTTTTCTTGAAGACCCATTTGCATCCAACGATCTTCCTCCCCTTTGGCAATTTGACAAGTTCCCATGTCTGATTCTTGTGAAGAGACTCCATCTCCTCACCCATAGCAGCAATCCACTGCTCAGATTCTGCCCCAGATATTGCCTCCCTGTAAGTGGAGGGTTCTGGTGACTCTGCCTCCTCCGCAACCTGTAGTGCAAATGCAACCACGTCTTCGAATCCGTATCTCTGCAATGGATGTATCTCTCTACGGGGCCGATCAGTAGCAATACTAGGTTGCCTCTCTTCTGGTTGCTCTGCTTCAGGCTGTTCAACAACAGCCTGATCAGGAGTGGTGTGACCAACTGCGTGATCATTACTTGGTGTCAGTTCGAACTCCACCTGTTCGGGCACATCATCACCTGTCCCTGCATCAACAGACTCACTACTCGAGTGAAGCACGGAATTCTCATCAAAAGTAACATCCCTGCTAACAATAATTCTATGCTCAGAAGGGGACCAGATTCTATACCCCTTCACTCCTGCACCATATCCTGTAAACACCCCTTTCTTTGCCCTTGGTTCTAACTTTCCTTCACTAACATGATAATAGGCAGCACAACCAAAGACTCGTAAAATAGAATAATCAACATGATTACCAGACCATACCTCCATGGGTGTTTTGCAATCAATGGCAGACGCGGGACTCCGATTCACCAAGTAACAGGTTGTATTCACAGCTTCAGCCCAGAATGCTCTACCAAGTCCAGCATTAGAGAGCATGCACCTTGCTCTCTCTAGAAGCGTCCTGTTCATTCGTTCAGCAACTCCATTTTGTTGTGGCGTATCTCTAACGGTAAGATGTCTCGCAACACCCTCCTCCTTGCAGAACTCATTGAACTACGATGAACAGAACTTTAATCCGTTATCTGTGCAAAGACGCTTCACCTTCTTAGAAGTCTGATTTTCCACCAAGATCTTCCACTGCCTGAAGGTCTGAAATGCTTCGCTCTTGTGCTTCATAATATACACCCACACCATCCTGGAATAATAATCAATAATAGATAGAAAATACCTGGCGCCTCCCAAAGATGGAACCCGTGAAGGGCCCCAACAATCAAAATGGATGTAGTCAAGTGTCTCCTTCGTCCTGTGGATAGCTTTACTGAATTGCTTTCTGTGTTGTTTCCCGAACACGCAATGCTCACAGAACTCCAGCTTAGATCCCTTGAGATCCCCGATGAGACCCTTCTGATTGAGGATATTCATCCCCATCTGACTCATGTGTCCTAACCGCATATGCCACAATTCAGACTCTGATCTTACGGCTTGGGACACCACTGCAACAAAACCTGTAACTGTAGACCCTTGCAGGATGTATAGGGTCTTCTGCTTGTTGCCCTTGATGACAACCACCCCACCTTTGGCAACCTGCATGACTCCACCTTCAGCACTGTACATATATCCTTTAGAGTCCAAGACTCCAAGGGATATTAGGTCCTTCCTCAAATCAGGGACATGACGTACTTCTGTGACCGTCCTCACGACTCCATCATGCATCTTGATCTTCACAGAGCCGATCCCTACTATCTTGCATGCTGCATCATTCCCCATGACAACGTTCCCACCATCTATCTTTTCGTAGTTTGAGAACCAATCTTCATTGGGAGTCATATGGTAAGAACAGCCTGAATCAAGAATCCATGTGTTGTCTGTGGTCGTCTGATCTGTGACGGTGAGAACCAGGTCATCTTCAGAATCTGCGCCTCCATGAGCCACGGCAGCAACTGTGGCTTTCCCTTTCTTCTTCGGGCAGTCCTTCTTCCAATGTCCAGGTTCCTTGCAGTAATTGCAAATGTCCCTAGCGTTGTGATTCTTCGATTTGGACTTCTGCTTTCCCTTCTTTGCGTAGCCAGAATTGGCATGACTCTTCTCATGGGTCATAATCAAACCTGCAGCGTTAGAGTCCTGCTTCCCAGTAGCCATATGTCGAAGTTCACGCGTATGCAGACTCGCGCGAACTTCCTCTAGGGCTATCGATTCTCTTCCCACAATGAACGATTGAACAAAATTCTCAAATGATAATGGAAGAGAAACTAACAAAATCAAAGCAGCATCCTCATCTTCAATCTTAACATCTACGTTTCTTAAATCCATCAACAATGTATTTAAGCGATCTATATGTTCTTAAAGAGATGTACCTTCCTGCATGCGGAGAGAGAACAAACGTTGCTTCAAAAGCAACTTGTTGGTCAGAGACTTCGTCATGTATAGACTTTCGAGTCTCAAGCACAGACCGACCGCAGAAGTCTCATCAGCAACCTCCGCGATAATCTCGTCCGCCAGACACAGCATAATCGTCAAGTACGCCTTCTCTTCCTGCACCGTCAACTCGGAGGGTTCGAGTGCCACAGCTCCTGGTCCAATGGTGCCCAGATGCCCTGCTGCTTCAGAAGGGCGCGCATCTTGATCTGCCATAGACTGAATCCGTTCTTCCCTGTGAACTTCTCGATCTTCATATTGTGTGACGACATCTTGCTGGATGATCCTGACGGAACCCGAAGCTCTGATACCAGTTTGTTGCGAATCACGGAAGCGAACACGCACAAACACGATCAAACAAGCAAGAACGCAAACACACAGATTTACAAGGTTCACCCGTAACTGGGCTACGTCCTTGGGCGACGACGATCGGTTTCACTATGTGGAGAAAAGAATGAATACAGAGGATACTTTAAAACCCTAACCCTAAGGAGTTTATATAACACTCCCATACAGACGGATCCCTAAAAATAGAAGGATCCAAATACCCGAATACGAATAGAACCGCTCCATAAAAGTTTCGCCGGGGGCGCTGCCCCCACACCCCCGCAGGGGGGGGGGGGCGCACCTGCTCCCCCTAGACCCCCCCCAGGCTCGCTGACCGGGCAGCGAGACCCCCGTCTTGTTGGGGTATGGTACGGTAGGGGGATGCATATGCAGTTTTTCAACCTGGGTCAGATGGTTAGGATTCATGGCATATCAACACTCCTCTTGAGTATCCAACTCATTTCGATAATGATTCACATGAATAGTAGAGACATTCTCTCTGATATATCATCTACCGCCGCTCCACCTTTCAAGAGTAAACAATAATTTAAATTTCATGTATATGACAAGGGAACATGTTAAACTAGTGTATACTACCTGCATGCGTATGGTATTCATCTTAGTAAATCCACATTCAACTGATAACGACGAGGACAACCGATGTGGATATGTGTCTATATGGATACATAAAAGAGATCCATGTGGAATTCTAGTTTAATTCTAAATTAATATGACTACTTAATTACGATTGGATACTTGAAGCAGTGCCATGAATATGTATGCTCATCTAGTTCTCATCATAAAAAATATAAAGATCTTGCAAGAGCAATAAGTAACAACGTGAACCTTATCCCTACTAGAGTTTTAGAGAAGGCTCCCCTATCTGAAAGAGGATTAGAGATCTTGCAACCTTTTTGGCATACTCTGCATCTTTCACGTAGAGAGCATCGATGGTTAACAAAAACTTCAAGAAGTGTTAGAATTAAAGTCATGTTAGGATTGGGAACACTAATTGGATTAGACTCCTAATCTTAATAGTAGTTGAGTTGTATTATATTTATAGTCCTATTAGGAATATGAATATGGGGTTGTATTTGTGCTATATAAAGAGGGGAGTGAAAGCAATGCCTCAACACCACCACCACAAGAACAATGTAATCCCTAGAGAAAGGGGGGAGAGAGAGAGAGAAGAGAGGAAGAGAGCGAGGGAACGGAGAGAGTTGTACCCGTTCTTCTTTTAGTGATCTTTCTTCTTTGGTGGTCGTGAGAGGTGATCGACCACTGTTATATATGGTTGCTTCTTTCTTTCACGTGCTTCTGTGGTTGTGGGTGATTGCGCATTTGCATGTGCACCCGTATCTGAGGGTTCATCCGATATCTGAGCGGAGACGATACCGGTGGATTGTGTCCCGATTGGTATCAGAGCAAAGATGATATCGGCGGATAGTGTCCCATCAAAAAGTACAATAGATCAAGACTTTCACCAAATAAGACATTTTCATCGCTTTGGTTGGAATCAACACCCAAAAAATTCTAGCAGTAGGTTCTCCGATCCAACTCAACACGTTCTTTGTAACTAGTTACTAGCCAACTGTCAACCTTCAATCATGATAGAATGGTCACATCTTTCAATGTGATAGTTGCCTCACCATTTCTGAAGTAGAAGGTATGTGTCTCTGGGATGCCATCTCTCAACCAATGCCTTCATCAGGGATTGACCTAGTTGGGCTTATTTCATATTAGAATTGCATTGAATCTAGCGACTCTAGAACTTGATCCAAAACGATGCTTTGCGCCTTATGCAGTTATGAGTGTCGTACAATGTTATCTTATTTGACAAAACGATATGGTGTATATTCCAATTTAATCATTAGTTGTCATCTTATTGGATAATGAAAGCTGCATTGATCAACATAGTTGTTGAGTATAAGAAGGGATGCATGCAATGGACTCACTACCACATCCATGGATTTGTTTCCAATATACAATTATATATAAACATTCAACATAAGAATTACATAACAATAAATTAGGAGAATTTTGATTCACAAAAGATAAAAGTTTTTGTTTTATTGTTACCATGTTTTTATAGACACTACATCTTGCTTGAACTTTACTCATCCCATCCATACTACCACAAATTCATCTCGATTGGTCGACCGGACTTTATTGCAATATAATGATGCATTATTACCGAAGATTTCAAATCATGCTCGAATATTCGACGGTCGGGAGTCGTTATGAAGACATGTACATGTGTGGACCTGAAGGATTCAACAGTGTAAAAATCGGAGCACATCTTCAGATGCTCTATCTTAATGTTGACATTGGCACACACAACGATAATGTGTGAGCATATTAGATATATTAACTGCATATACCCACAAGTGCACTCATACTATTACTCATTTGTCGTAACTTTGTAGTTTCCCTCAGGAGCCCGCACCTTAAAACCACTTCGCGAAAATTGCTAGGAAATGAGTTATCAAGCAGTTTGAGTATTTCCTTCTATAATCTTTTCGTATAGAAGCACCACATTTCTTGATGTCTTTGCTCCAAGTTGACGTCTTTCGATGAAATCCTTATTCATGCAATAAAAATACATCAAGAACCAGCGTTAAAACTAGTAAACCGTTGACAACCTTCAAGACATTATTAAAACTCTTTAAGAGATTCATCATAGTATTGCCCCCATCGACGACCTTCAGAGAAGGCATAAGCTCAATAGCGTTTGTCGCCATCCTTTCTCTTCATATCCAATCGAATGCATTATTGTGAGCTATACAATTTTGCTACATAATTTTATTATGTTCTAATTTACTAGTGATTGTTCCAGCTCTATAGAATTTCTTCTGAATCCACTTATTTGTATGTCCAGTACATTGCACGTTTGCTCGCGTGGGAAGGATAGAAAACTGGTGGAAATGACCGTATCCGCTGGAAAGTGTCGGGATAATAAGTTCTTCAACCCACAAAATCGATCACTGATGAAGCATATACCATCATTGTTAATCATATCAGACAATGTATGCAGAAATCCTCTAAGTCTCCACTCTTTCTCTTTCTGCTGCAACAAACACAATGGGAAATAAATGACCATTCGTGTCAATAGTTGTAGCGACGATCACGTGACATTTTTATTTTCTGAACAAATTCATACCATTAATACTAAGAACCGAACGACAATAAGCAAAATCGGCAATTGGTGGAGCAAATACCCCAAAAAAGATACATGACAATATCTTATTCTCGGAACAAGGAACAAGCCCTAATTATAATATTTATTAATAACATAAATCTACAGATATCAACGATCCCTCTGCATCTCTTAATATCCTCTCCAAATCCCTCCACTTTCCACACCATACTTTTTTTATAATATATGTTAGCCGTGCATTTATCTGTAATGAGATTCTAGGTAACGTTAGGGGTTCGTTTGGTTGCAGGATTGGGTTGGACTGGGGTTCACAGGGGTACCCCCTCCTCACAGTTTACTATTCACTCAGCCCAACCTAATCCAACCCTGCCCAACCCTGCCCAACCCTGCAACCAAACGAACCCCAGTGTCAAGTTTCATCGTAACATGATCAAAATACAGCAACCAATGAACTTCGATGTATGTGCACGGTTTTCGACGAATAATATTGCATTGGGACAGGTATGGTCTGCATGGTCTGGAGGACCGTCTGATGTAATAGAACGGGTGATGTATTACAACAGACAATCCGCTCCCCTGCATGGTAGCTATGTGCTTACTATCTAGCACGATTTTTACTTTAACATGCACCCTTCATAGACAATCATCATGCAATGCAACCACTTTGAACTGAACATATTTAACCGTACTCCAAGTACTCATCAATGTCGTCATCGACACGGAGGACCTATTGATCCAGAAAACTTTGCATGTTTCAGCACCATTCTTACAAGTATTTTTTTTATTTTAAAATGGTACCTCCTTCGCAAATGAACAAAAAAATCCAATCATCATTTCAAAGATATCATCTTCCATCAGATCTAAAATCATCCTATACTAAATAGGAGGATCATAGATTGGTTCATTATTTATCGAACAGATCAAGGATTCTTGATCATGATCATTAATAACTCCCACCCTCTTACGAATAGCTTCTCGATCTACTTCATCTTGATTTATTTGGTATCCTCCTTCTTCATCTCCTTCATTCTCGTCACCTTCATCTTGATCTCCTTCATTGACAAAATCTACTTCGTCATGCAATTGCATCGAAGATGATCAAATATCACATTATCATGAACTAATTACATGAGTTTATATGAATAGTTGCATCATTCCAACCAATCGACCGATTTGTAATATCAACATCATGAAGTCATTATTTAAAATCACAATAGGATAGAAATTTCTCTCATTTGTCGGCTACTTATAGATTATCTTTAGTTCAAACTCGTTGGTCTATAGATGGTTATGTTGTTTGCCCCCACATAACAAATCATTGTAACTGATAAAACGAGCCAAGCCGCTTATTCTACAATAGCCACCTTCCTAGGCTATTGTAACATCCATACCTCCAAACATAGTGACACATCTAAAACTCGCAAAGTGTAGGTGTGGTTTATAAGTGGTGGGGATTACTACTTGACAACTTGGGCTTAAGCATTTTGGGTGGTTGTCAACGGATCCATTGGGTCCGAACCCAACAAGTTGTTAAGGCCAGTTTTCCTCGATAACGGACCGGGAACCTAAGCCCGGGACGTTACAAATGGTATCAGAGCACATGTTCCCTCTGATAATGGAAAGAGCTACCTGAAGGGACCTAAGCCAAGAGCGTGCAACCGCCACTGTCACTGGGAATAAGTGATGGGTCATGTCGCAACGGGGACGTTGCGAATATAAGCGGGGGAGGTTGTAACACGCATACCCCCCAAACATAGTGCCACATCTAAAACTCATGAAGTGTAGGTGTGGTTTATAAGAGGTGGGGATTACTACTTGACAACTTGGGCTTAAGCATTTTGGGTGGTTGTCAACGGATCCATTGGGTCCGAACCCAACAAGTTGTCAAGGCCAGTTTTCCTCGATAACGGACCAGGGACCTAAGTCCAGGACGTTACAATCTCAGAGTTCTATAGGTCATTATTCCACTCAAAATACATAAATATCAACGATATGAATCATTTTTTAGATATCAACACCAACCACTCAAACTCTTAATAATGATTTGTTATTATCATTTTTTAGAATGTCGAGATTTATTTTGACTTCTTCCAGAACTTTTATCTTAATGTTGGTTTGCTATTATGATTTTTTAAATGTCTTAATTCATTTTGATTTCTTCCACAATTTTTATCAATTCTGAGTGAATTGTGCTTACCTTTATGGTCATAGTAAACTGAGTTCAATTAAGTTGGCCAGGTCATGCAAACATACGAGTGTGAGCACTTCCTTTAAGGTGTCAATTAAGGAACCACTTCGTATGTTCAGTCCTAGACACAAAAAATAATTCATATGATTAAGATTGTTCTAATAACAATTTTCTAAATAGTTCCAGTTCTTGAAATTTGATCCATAATCCTACTAATAATGATCTCAACCGAGTCGGCCAGGTCATGCTAGTGGAAGCATTGTTGTAACGTCCCGGGCTTAGGTCCTCGGTCCGTTATCGAGGAAAACTGGCCCTGACAACTTGTTGGGTACGGGCCCAAATGGACCCGTTGACAACCACCCAAAATGCTTAAGTTCAAGTTGTCAAGTAGTAATCCCCACCACTTATAAACCACACCCACACTTCGTGAGTTTTAGGTATGGCACTATGTTTGGGGTTGGGGTGTTACAACCTCCCCTACTTATATTCGCAACATCCTCGTTGCGACATGGTCCATCACTTCTTCCCAGTGATAGTGGCGGCTGCACGCTCCGGGTAGCCATTTCCTCCAACCTCTTTGTAGGGGCGGCTCCACCTCTCGGGTAGCCCTTTCCACTATCAGAGAGAATTTGGCTTTGATACCATTTGTAACGTCTCGGTCTTAGGTCCCCGATCCGTTATCGAGGAAAACTGGCCCTGACAACTTGTTAGTACGGGCCCAAATGGACCCGTTGACAACCACCCAAAATGCTTAAACCCAAGTTGTCAAGTAGTAATCCCCACCACTTATAAACCACACCCATACTTCGTGAGTTTTAGGTATGGCACTATGTTTGGGGTTGGGGTGTTACAACTAGTTGTAACACCCTAACCCCAAACATAGTACCACATGGAAAACTCACAAAGTGTGGGTGTGGTATATAAGTGGTGGGGATTACTACTTGACAACTTGGGCTTAAGCATTTTAGGTGGTTGTCAACGGGTCCATCTGGGCCCGAACCCAACAAGTTGTCAGTGCCAGTTTTCCTCGATAACGGACCGGGGACCTAAGCCCGGGACGTTACAAATGGTATCATAGCGGGTTCCATCTGATAGTGGAAAGGGCTACCCGAAGGGAACTAAGCCGGGAGCGTGCAGCCGTCACTGTCACTGGGAATAAGTGAATGGGCCATGTCGCAACGAGGACGTTGCGAATATAAGTGGGGGAGGTTGTAACACCCTAACCCCAAACATAGTACCACATGGAAAACTCACAAAGTGTGGGTGTGGTATATAAGTGGTGGGGATTACTACTTGACAACTTGGGCTTAAGTATTTTGGGTGGTTGTCAACGGGTCCATCTGGGCCCGAACCCAACAAGTTGTCATGGCCAGTTTTCCTCGATAACGGACCGGGAACCTAAGCCCGGGACGTTACAATTGTCGATTAATAAAAGACACTATTAAGTAACCACTCAACGTATTTAAACCTAGACACCAACGTAGTTACAATCATAATAATATAAGGGTAAAATGGCGCTGCCCCCTTGATGGGGAGCTAACTTGGCTCCCCCACCCAAATTTCCCTATTTTTTTATTTTTTTGATAATTTCTTCTGTGGATTTTCATCAATATATCCCTATATTATGTTGTTAAAATTTCACGCGAAACAGAGACTCCTACGGCCTCCATGCAGACATGGATCGTTTTTAGCAATTTTGTTACCATTAAAAAATGGTTGTCTGGATAGAGGCCGTAGGAGTTCTTGTTTTGCACAAAATTTTAATAGCATAATATAAGGATATGGTGATGAATATTCACGGAAGAAATTTTCAAAAAAAATAGGGAAAATGGAGTAGGGGGAGCCAAGTTAACTCCCCCTTAGGGGCAGCCACACTAAACCCATAATATAATTATGAACCTTTTAAAATTGGGTTTTTATCAATTGTGCCCATCTGAGATATTGCAATTTCAGTTATACCCCTCCCTTTTTTGGAATATCAGTTATACCCCTACCTTCTTGCAAAATTCACAGTTCTGCCCTTCTGTTAAGGTAAAGTAGGGGCATAACTGATATTACAAAAGGGCAGAATTGTGAATTTTGCAAGAAGGTAGGGGTACAACTGATATTTCAAAAAAGAAAGGGGCATATCTGATATTGCAATATCTCAAAAGGGCATAACTGATAAAAATCCTTTAAAATTCTCAATTTATATATTTAATGAAACGATTAATGCTGACAAATTAATACTTTAAACACGAATTAATACTTTAAACTTACGATTAAAAGTGAAAATCTCTCTAATGTCCACTAATGTCTATCAGAGATGACAATACGAGGGACCTTCCTCAGAAGAACATGTGTTATTCAGAAATAATATATCCACAACTAATAAGAGCGAGTTGATTGATGTATGGCATAATAACATTTCTATTTAAAATATTTCGACGACTATTATGAATCCGCAACTATTATGGTTTTAAATATGAATGTGCAGCTAGTGAATGCACAACTAATATGTTTTTTATATGAATGCACAACTATGATGGTTTTAAGGCAGATGACTATTTAAACAATTTTTAACAACTAAATTAAAATGATTTAACAAGTAACATGTCTACATTGAAGTGGACAATAACATTTAGATAATATGGTTGATTAAATGTTATATTAACATCTCTATGCAGACTATTTCAACATGTAATGCCCTATTAAAGTGTAATCATACCCGTGATTTAAATAATCTATGAAAAATTAGATAAAACTGAAGTAAATGTGAAAACATACCTTGAGGGAGGGAGAGCTTGTGAGATGGAGATGGAACTTAGAGAAGGGAGGGCTTGAGAAGGAGGGTTAAATTTGAATAGAGAAGGGAGGGCTTGAGAAGGAACAGGTGGAGTTGAGAGTGGGGGGGGGGGGGGGGGGGGGGAGGAATAGGGCATGAGTACTTATAAAGGCTGGGCGGGAGGGGATTGACAAATGGTTTGCCATGTCAACTATCCTTCGACAGTCAATGTCGGTTTAGAGAGGTTGTAGATATCCTGTAAAAAAAAAGGGTTTTATCAGTTGTGCCCTTTCGAGATATTGCAATATCAATTATGCCCCTATCTTTTTGGTAATATCAGTTGTGCCCCCAACTTTTTGCAGTTCTATCACTTGTGCCCCTCCGTTACTTTAGCCGTCAGTAATTTGAACTTAACCATGATTTTCTCAAACCATGGTATAGTTAAGAGGGGCATACACGGAAAAAAAAGGCGGCATACCCTTTCACTCTTTCTCCCTCCTCCTCACCCTCCAACCCTTCCTCCTCCTACCACCACCTCCATTTCCTTCTCCTTCGTCATTCACCATTAACATCAGCATGTCGACGACGATGCCACGGATTCTCAATGACGAGACCGACCAGGAGGGGAGGGGATGCTGACGACGATGAGGAGGTTCGGTTGGCTGGGATGGAGATGCGGGGCGAGGTTGGAAGGTGATACTGGTGGCGGTGAGGGGGACCGGAAAAGGAGGTCTTCCGTCATCAGGGCAAGGGGGGCGACCTGATGGGGCAGGAGGACGCACAGGGGGAGGCGTGGGGGAGGGGGGTGGTGGTGGGCGGTGGGGGCAGGGGGAGAAGCTCAGGGTAGGGGGACGCACGGGGGGAGGCGCGGGGGAGGAGGAGGCGACGGGGTAGGGGGAGAAGCTCAGGGCGGGGGGTTGGGGGGGGGGGGGGGGGGGGAGGGGAGGTGGGGTGGGGGGGAGGGGGGTAGGGGGAGAAGCTCAGGGCAAGGGGGCCGACCTGGCGGAGCAGGGGGACACACTGGGGGAGGAGGGGGGGGGGGGGGAGGGGGAGGCGCGCATGTGGCGGGGGTGGCAGGGGCAGGGGGAAGAAGCTCGGGGCTGGGGGGATTCGCAGAGGCGGCTGGGGCGGAGGAGGCAGCGCAAGGGCGGAGGGAGCACCTGAGGCTGGGGATGAGGAAGAGAAGGGGAGGAAGATGAAGAGGATGGGGAAGGAGGAAGAAGAGGATGAAAAATGACCTTTCAGCCTTTATTGTTAATTTAATTCCTGTTATGTCCCAAAGTTAACGTCTGTTTGCGTTGGAAATGAACGGCAACTAACCTGAGGGGCACAAGTGATAGAAAGGCAAGAAGTTTGGGGGCACAACTGATATTACCCAAAAGATAGGAGCATAACTGAAATTGCAATATCTCAGAGGGGCACAACTGATTAAAAACCCTAAAAAAAGGGTTTATAAGTAAAGACCAAAAAGCATTCACAGAAGCATTTTAAATGTGATCGAGACCACACAGACCACACAGAGACAGAATGATTTTTACAAGTTTGCGGTTACATTAAATTCGGAATCATAGTTCAATCGGTGCATTTTCTTTCTTCAAAACCATGCAATACCGCATATGTAAGATATACAAAGGTGTGCAATCATGCAACTAATGAACACTTCTTTATCCGGATTTAAACCAAGTCACGGTTCAAACAACCTCGATTCTCGTTCAGGATGCTCATTCTCCACCCAAAAAATCAATTTCAAATTTCATTATACATACAAATTAATTGATAAACTACAAGAAATCAATACATTTTAAATATTTGCACACTCTACTTCCCAGCCTAATGCATTTTACAGACAATCAAGACAGAAAGCATGCTCTCCCAGAATCTGGACGCCCATACAGATATCGGTCTTCAATCGCCAGTGTAAATGATGCCAAAGATTACCAGAGCAAAATTGGACAGGAAATTGATACGTAGGCATCACCAGTGTATTTGCATTTGTTGGTCATGTTGTGTCAGATATGCAAGTGCCAGACCCTTCATGATAGTAGCAGTCATGCTACTGCGAGTTCCATGTTTGTACTGTCATATCTTGGATGATAGGGAGATCGGTAATGTGGTGGTGTCCGAGGAAGATTACGAGCACCAGGTCGTGGAGGCTTCATCTTTACTGCTTTGGACTCGATCTTCATGGCTTCAATGCGTTCTAGAGTTTCGACAACATCATTCATTGAAGGTCGGTTCCTAAGCTCCAACGCCATACACCGATTAGCTAGCTGACAAGTTTCAAAAGCTGCTTTGGATGAGTACTGTTCATCAAGTTGAGGGTCCATTATATGAGTGAACTTCTTTCGATCAGTAAGGAGTGGCTTGGCCCACGTGACAAGGTTCTGCTTCCCAGATGGACGGTTCATGTCAAGTGCTCGTTGACCGGTGAGAAGCTCAAGCAACACCACACCAAAACCGTATACATCGCTCTTCACATATAGATGACCTGGTTACAAGCAAGGAAAAATTAACCAAAGAATGCAAGTTCTATCCACCACAAAAGAAAAACAGGTGGAAGACCAAAAAAAGAAAGCTAGAGGCTACAAAAAATTCCGCAGAGATGTAGTTCTTGAAGCGTACTTTATATCCTAAAATCGGAGAATGTTCCCTGATTCTTTCATTAATAATAATTGGCCTAGTGGTTCCTTATTTCTTTCATTGATAATAATTGGTATTTTTTCTATCGAGCTCACCCCTCTATGTTGGACGAATTTGACTTCATTATTCTACGAAGAGTTATGTTATATTTTGACAATGTTCATCCTTGGTAGATGTTCACTCAGAAGCTCCATTTATGAAGAAATTTTACATGTCTATAAAGAAAAGGCAGGAGCCTCGAGATAATGACACCCCCCATAAATAAATTCCCAACATATGGATCTGACATTCTTTAAAAGTAATGAGCATGCTATCTTTAGTTCGTGGAAAATAAATGGTGAAGCCTTCTCCCTCTATAAGTAGGGTCGCTACATAGATTCTTCTCCAAATCCATGTTGAAAGATTCAACTATTTTTTTACGCTGATTGTCGACTACCTAAAGCAACCCCTGCAAGGGGGATTTGAACATGGGTCTTTTGGGTGGTAGGCACACTGCATGAACACCAAACCATTTGGTGGAAAATAAGTATTTTTTTTAAAAAAAAGAATATGCAATATGCAAAACATTGGTCTTGTTACATTTAAAAAATTAAGTAGGATATATCACCCACTATAACCCAAGAAAGAAAAAAAATCTAGTTTTTCAATTGTCCAAAAGATAAGTCAATTAAAACCTATGACTTTATCTTGGCAACATGAATTACTCCTATGTGGGTCTTCATATGGATGATGAATGTAGTTAGAGCAGCTTAATGCCAGGAAAAGGTTACCTGTGGTGGCATATTCTGGAGCAACATACCCATATGTGCCCATGACTCGTGTAGAGACATGTGATTCACCAGTTTCTGGTCCCTCCTTTGCTAATCCAAAATCTGCGATTTTTGCATTGTAATCCTGCACCCAACAGACACTCAGATATGGATACAAGTTCGGTTTGAACAAGGAAAACTTTTGGTTTACTTGAAAAACGTACCGAGTCAAGAAGAATGTTAGATGCTTTGAAGTCACGGTAGATAACTTTTCTGTCTGATGTATGCAAGAATGCAAGACCTCGGGCAGCATCTGATGCAATTTTTAGTCTTTGACTCCAGCTCAGTACTTGAGAAACTGCACCTCCTATCAAAACAATTCAGAGATTAAAAACTATAGAAATTAAACACCTTTTGCACGCATCTTATTTCCAGTTCGTAAATTTGTTAAACAAAACAAAATAAAGCAATATTCTTTGATTAGAGCTGTTAATAGATAAATTATCCTTTTTTTGTCAAAATATTTTGCAATGAGCTTGCCACTATGGAGGTGCCTCTTTTTACCATTTTGATGTAAAAAATCATGGGTATAACATGGTTGTACAATACTTCTATGCTTAAACAATAAAGGGAATGCACTGCAGTTTTTAATGTGAAAAACTGCGGTGAACATTGCTCATTCTATAGTTGCCATCCATTAATAGCATGCAGCTTAGAATTAAATGCATATTCCTTTGCTTTTTCAAAGCTGACAGATATTTCAGCTGCAAGGAGGATCTATAATGTTGCCAAGAAAAAAGGCTGCTATTATGCGGTGATAGGGGACTGTTTGTATGAGTGCTAAACAGTTGTCTTGTTTTTTCTTCTTCGAAAAAAGATGCATATCTACTTTTGTCTTTTTTCAACTTCTTTGGTTGTATTTCACATATAAAGTTGCAATATGGAGGAATGCTACTGGATAGACAATACATATCCGAGTATGACCTGTTGATAACTATGATGTGTATTAGAAATGGAACACACATTTAAATGTATCGAACTGTAAAAAATTCTAAATTATACAATACCTAAGGCATAAAATGACAAATAAGCATGCATATATACAAGTTCAATAGAAATATGATGTCATTCTCAAATCATTTTTAACACCAATATATAATTTAACAGTCCCATCTATTTAAAATGGGCATGGTAGGGTATAGGCCATGGATACTTATACATACAAGTACCCTTGTTCACAAAAAATCAAGAGTTTTCTTAACATTCAAGTTGCACTTGATCACGGTTATTCTCATTTAGTAACAAAGTCCAATAAATAAGGGTAACTTTCCACTTTGAAGAAATCTTGGTCCATGGCCAATTTGATTACGAAAAATTAAAGGTTAAACAAATGAATAGTTATATATTATAATTAAATGTATTTATTACCGGCATTTCTAAGGTTTTCTCTAAAATATGTATAGTGCCCCAGACAAAACTTAGCAAGAGATGGTTCTGCACATTGTTGTCACATCCTGAGAGTAAGCACCTTTTCCTTCACAATTTCCAAGATATAAACTTTTTTTTGAGCCACTCCAAGATATAAACTTAGCATTTTGACTTCATGAAAATACAAACTATGTAAAACAAACAGGGTTCTCGTACAGGATCATTGCGGCGCTAGCAAAACTCAAAGTCATGATAATGACAAGTACGTGTCAGAAGACTCAGAACAAAAGTTAGGTTCAAGCATTATCTAATTGGCCAAATCCTCCCAACAAACTAACTTTAAACATTTAGGATACTTTTAATAGATAGATCCCTATCTTATTTGTCAAAGGATTGGTCAGAATTTGTTCACAATCATTTATACTTTATATAATAGCTGAAAAGAGTTTAGAGATAATCGAAAACATTTAGTTGGAAAGAGTTTAGCGATAATTGAAAAAACTTACTCCGGAACAAGTGATTTTCTAAGCTTCCTTTAGTCATGAACTCATATACCAGCAACAATTCCTTTTCCTCCCAGCAATAACCTATTAGCTTCACCAAATTGGGATGCAATAGCCTCCCCAAGAAGTTCACCTCTGACTGCAGGCATATTTTACACATAAATATTTTACTAGCAATTATAACATATAATGCAGCTCTGCAAAATGACAGCAACAAGCAAAAAATATTTTAATCAAGCAAATGGTAACAACACACACAAAACACACAATGGCTGTAATAATAAAGTATATTCTACTTTCATGACCTTTGTAAAGGTTATTTTGATTCTCATCACATTCGTTACACCATCATGACCTCATCTTACATAAAATTTGAAATCTCAACATCAATACAAACATTCTATGAGAGAACACATAAAGGTTATTCTGCTTTCATAACATGTTAGGGACCCTGAAGGACAAGAAGTTTGAATATGTGTATAAACCACCATGTAGGGTTTACTTGAAGTCATTGATGATGTGGAACTATTCCAATGCTAACAAATTAAACCAAGAGGAAGGCTCTAACTTACGAGGGAAAGATCTAAGAGAACATAAAATCCAGACAATGCCAGTAATAAACAAATAAATATAAATTGCTGTGTTCTACAAGTTGAGTCCCATGTAGAATTTACCTGCCATTCCTGCCACCCTTGCATACTCTCTGCATTCAACTTCTTCACAGCAACCACCTTCCCATGTCCCCACCTCGAGGGGCCAAATGTCTTCTCATTTAGCCACCCTTTATAAACCCTCCCAAATCCACCCTGCCCAAGAAAGCTCTCAGGCTTGAAACCCTTGGTGGCACTCTTCAAATCCGCAAAGGTGAAAATCTTGAGATTTGGGAATGATAGGATTCTCCCATTTGGATATGCAAGCTCTTCCGAGTTCTCACTACCAATAGAGGATTGCCCAATGCTGCTCCCCATGCTAGTTGCCGACATAGTCCCTTCTGTTGTACTTGTGCCGGTGCTATACTGGCTTCTGGACAGATTCCTCCTGGCACTGCTCGGCTTTGAGGAGTTGCTTCTCAGTGCTGGGAGCTCTGAGGTAACAAGAATGTAAATATTATTATTATTTGAAAGGTAAATGCTTGTTAGATATCATATAAAATTCACATTCTTCTGTGAAAGAAGAACTAAGGTTCACTCTTACAGAAATTTCACCCAGATGCAACAAAAGTGTAAGCCTATAGAAAACACCATATCACCTTTTAGATGTAAAAATCTAGCATTTTTCCTCAGAAGGGGATAATATTGACTAATGTTCATGTATTTTATTCTGGTCTTAAGGTAAAATGGTGGATTGATTGGTAAGAAAAATTTCCATTCTGATCGGAACTGGTAAAGTACAATCCTTCTCATCTGGAAGCTCACAAAATCCGCTTCCCCTCTCGGAATAGAAACCTTCAAATCCATCTTCAAATCTTAAGATTATAACATATATCTGAAAAAGAGCCCATCCCTAATTTAGTTACTCATCAATTTCCAAACAGATTCTCTACAAAGGGGAAAAAACCCTAAACAGACCACTTATTCTACATCAAAGTTTCGTTTACATATAATTAGAAAAAAGCATGAAATCGAAGATTTGGAGTTCATTGCGCAGGAAAGAAAATATTTTGACGACAACCCACATAAAAAAATGACAGTATCCTTCCTCCCCACTTCCATCGGATCAAATAAACCCCCAATCACCACCACATCCAACCTCTCGAACACCATCCAGAAATAGCAAACAGAACATGCAGATGAGATGGGTCCTTACCTTCAGCACCCTCCGATTCTCGGGGCGACGAAACCCTACTGGAAGGACTGGAAAAGCAAGCCCCCATGTGTCTCTTTCTCTCTCTCTCTCTCACACCCCCCTTCCCTTCTTCTCCAACTCTTGACGTATCAGCAAAGCACAGAAAGATCGCTGGAGTTTGACGGGCACCTTCACACAGATCAAAGGTGATGGGAGACGACTTAAAATGGGTAGACGATGGGGAACAGTGATATTGATGGAGCTCCCCTCCGTTGCCAACAACCAGTGGTCGCTCTTTTGGCCTTTTGGCCGCTTCTTTTCTTTAATCGTTGACCAGGATAGGAAACTGCGACTTTGGAGTCCTGCGGCTATTTTGAAAGGTGCAAAATCCATGTTATTCTTGGTAGGACGACAAGTGAAGAATTCGTCGGTCATCATCTTAAGACAAAGAAGGGACTTTGTATTTGTTTTACCAAGCAAAATGAGGACGGATAAGGTGGAGGATGAGAAAGGAAAAAGGGATCAAGTTAAGGATATTTACACTTATAAGCTTGAGTAATTTCGTAATTACGTCAGACTCTCGATAATCACGAATTATATTGATGAATCTCATATTTATCATATTAAAATTCAATTATTAAACTCCTGGATTAAATAAATCAATAAAATTCACTAACAATTCCTCCCTATTATCTTTTATAAACTGTGTATATTTGCATATATTATAACTGTATTTATTGTATTTAATAAACTCTCTTTTCTTCTGTATTTTCTTTCTTATTAAAAAACCCCTAAAAATTAGGATTAATATTTTATATAATTTTCCTAACCTTTAAAAGAACTAAAAAATATAAAAACATCTCAAAACTCCAAACCGGTGTTTTTAACCCTTTAAAAATACCCTCAAATATACTTTTGTATAAATAACCTCTTTTGGCTTTTTGTCCAACATGAAACTTGTAGATCTCATCGAGATCTACACCTTTCATGTTTTGACTTTTTCCTAATATTGTCTCTAACTACTTCTTTTAGATTTATCTTTATTTTTAGTATTCGAATTTTCAGATTAGGTCGCGTGGCGCTCTCTGGCTGCCCACATGGCTTGCCTCTTCACTTGCCACCCGTCATCCATTTTGGCCGTTGGATCTTGCTCCCCCGCTCCCATCTTGGCCGCCCACTCCCGCTTCACTCCCAGTCGTCTGATCTTCCCCCATATCAGATCCTCGTCACTCATTCCCGCTCTCTCCTAGACCACCCGATCCTCCTCTTATCCAAGGACTGAGCGCCCTCCACGTCATCATCACTCTTCCCACAGTCTGATCAACTCCCTCTTTGCATTTGGGTCGCTCCTTCACGCCTAAACCGCAACCGCCCGATTCTCTTATATCCTACGGTCGCCCACGCTCCACGTCACTCACTCCATCCCCGTTATTAGATGGGATCCTAAGTCCCATCTGAGTCGATCGCTCCCGCCTTTACCCTCGTCGTTAGATCAGATCATATGATCTAATCAAAAGCGTCCGCTCTCACCTCCACCAGAGCTGTTGGATCGAAAGATCCAACAACCCTGGCCTCATCTTCCACCTCGCATAACCCCCTCCCCGACCGTTTCACCTCGCCACCTCGCTACACCCTTCCTTTTTTAGAACCCTCTCCATGTCACCTCCTCCCTCGTTACCACCACCACATCGTAGCCCTACGATCCATGACCTTCGCGTAATCATCACTTCACCCTGCAATCATTCCTCGTCTTCATTTCAGCCGTTTAATCTTCACCCCGTAACCGCCATCGATCTCCTCTATAAAACCCTTCACTGGCCACCATTCACACTTATCCACCATCCACTGGGCTCCGCCCTAGCTTCCTCCGCCCTTCGGTGACAACGGAGGGCGATTTTGTCGAGGCGACGATGGCCGTTGTCGTATCCTGGTATGATCCATGGTATCAGACCATGCTGCGGCCGCCCCGTGCACCGCTGAGCACCGTGCCTCAGGCTGAGCATGTCGTGCGACGATCGGAGGCTTCCAAGGAGCCTCAGCCCAAGCCTTCTCCTCTGCCCATCGATCGTCTCCGATCTTCAGATATCAACTCTTCTCTCGCACCTCATTTTTCTCTGAATTTCTACGCTGCAATCAGCACCCCCACCTCCATCCGATCATCCGACGAGCTCCACCAACCACCCATCATCCTCGCCAGCCCCTCCGATCACCACCCCCGCTTCAATCCCCTTCTTCCATGCTCCGCCGGAGAAGAAGCCTCTGGCCTCTGCCTCCCTCACCAGATCAGACCATCATTTTACCTCACATCACTCACGCATACCATGCAATGCTTTGCCTATCATCTAACCTTCGTAGGACTTCAATGTTCGGATTCTTCCCCACCTCGTCGGTCTTAAGCTTCAACTCCGACGACCTTCCTCCGCCTTGTTACTCCAAACGACGATGAAGCTCCGCCTTGTCTCCAGGATCTCCGCCAGCCCTCTAGCAAGCTTCCTCGACCTTCAGACGATTCCTCGAAGCATGGAGGAGCTAGATGGAGGTCACCGGAGCGTAGCCACCTCTGGCGACCTACGACGGATGAAGAATAGAAGTTACCATCCGATCATCTGGATCAGACTATCCAGATAATGACATGTGGCTTATCCGAGCCTTACGCCTAGCCTCCAGGCTCGGATCCACCGAGCCTCACACCGAGCAAGCACTTCATGCCACATGTGCCCGAGCCTGCGATGTCTCCCGAGCCTAGCTACTTCACGTACTCAGCATGTGAGGTCCTGGGCGAATTGCAGATAAGACCCTAGATGTTTTGGAATTTGCATTTTTGGTCCCTAGGCACATGATTTGCGTACGCTCTTGGGTGTTTTACAAGGATGCCCTTGCAAGTTTCATAAATGATAGATATGCCCCTGCGTACAGTGGAGAATTTACAGAGGGCCCTTTCTGGGTTTTGCTTATTGCAAATATGCCCTTCCAGGGACCTATTTGCAATAGTTATCTTTATTTTTTCTTGCATTTTTATTATATTTATGCCCCTACATTGTTTCTTCCATAACTTGATCATTGTAGGTCCAAATTACATGATTTTAGTGTCATTTTGTTCCTTATTTCATCATCTATCTCCAGATATTTTTATTTTCTCATCTGACACTAATTTAAATGTGATGCATTTTTAAGGATATATAGTGTCCCTTGCTCAAATGCATTGTCATTAAATAGCAATTGTTTTAATTTTTATGCTCAAATTGACTCCAATTTCAAACCTTACTCCGTGCTTATGACTTGTAGGGTATTTTGTAATTAATATTTAGCATGCATATCTTTTGCACTCATTCATATATTATGCATTGCATATCTTACAATTGCATCAAAAAATCAAAATAAAAATAACATGCATCATTTTGGCATCCTCTAAATCTGTATTTTATTGTGTGCATCTGCATGAAGACCTGCAAATGAGAATTTATTCACACATACATTTTAATTGACCAAATTTGATAAACTTATTAAAGGAGCTCGTATCCCTGTGTTCGACCTTGGTAGACTTGCCAAGTATAAATACAAAATTTGTGGTTTTTGCTGAACCGAATCTGCCTCCTATGTTACGATAATTATCAACTATTAAAGAGGCAAGTTTGACGTTCATCAATATCCAGAACTCTCAATAGTGTTTAACTCTTACACCCATAACCCCTTGTTAACTTCTATCAAATTTTCTGTTAATTATGACGGTATCCGTCAAATATTTTACATTTTCTACCGTTTAAATTCTATTATTTACAAATGAGTCCACTCTCCTTCCTCCTCCACCTACTTCGAGCTCGCCCACTCAATCGTTATCGTGATACACGCCGCCTCTGTTGTTGTCGTGATGCAAGAAGAATGCCACAAACTCTGTAAGGTCAACGAAGCCCTCTCCATCCATCATTGCTATTGTTGTTGCTTGCTTGCTGCTACTACTACTAGCCCTTGGGGGAGGGGGATGTGGTCGACGGGGATGGGTAAGCCCTAGGGGGAGGATGTGGTCGGCGGGGGTAGGTGAGCTGGAGGAGGAAGAGGGGGAGGGGGAGGTGCGAGGGAGCTAGAGAAATATGTGGAGAGGAAGGTGCGGGGGAGCTGGAGGAAGGGCAGGGGGAGGTGGATGGCAGGGGTGGGCGAGATGGAGGAGGAAGGGGAGGTACTCGAGGGGGTGGTCCAAGCTGGAGAAGGAAGGGAAGGGTGAGGTGCTTGGCAGGGGAGCTGGAGGAGGAAGTGGACGTGCTCGGTGGGGGTGGGTCGAGCCGAAGGAGAAAGGGGAGGGGGAGATGCGGGGGAGCTGGAGGAGGAAGGGGAAGGTGGAGGAAGATAGGTTTTCTTTTATTTTTTTCTTTTTTTTTTAATTTTGAGCCGTTAGATCGTAGATTGGTTATATTAACTCAATCCTTTTGTTGAGTTAATGAACAAAACTAACGGAGGATTATGGGTGTAAAACGACACGCTTATTCGAGGTCCTGATTGTAATTCGTGATTATCGAGGGTTCCTGGGGTAATTACGAAACTACTTAGGGTTATGGGTGTAAATATCCCATTAAGTTATTGAGGGAGTGATTGCCTTGCTGGGACATGACATTGAAAGTAATACTCCATTAGGGATGTCTGAAAAATCCCACAAAGGGCATATAATGATGAACCATTAGTCGAATCCGCAAATGATTTGTCATTTGCATGTTCCAATGTAAACAACATCCCATCCCTTCAAAGTCCCTCTCCGGCCTCATCTCCCCCGACCCATCTGGCTTCCTATTTTACCTTTTCCTCCACCTTTGCCTCCTCCATACCCTCCACACCTTGGAGATTGGCGATAAAGTATGACTGTATGGGAGAAGGGCATGCTCTCGTATAGGTTCACGTAAGAGGGTGCTGCCTAGAAGGCATGAAGATATCGATTGCGAGGGGAATGGGGTTGCGGGTGCAAACAACACAATGCTTGTGTGGTTTCGTGAACACGATCGGAATCGACCCTAAATATTGGTGAAAACAACACAAATAATCGTTATGAAATTACGTGAAGAGGAAGATACATGATATTACGAGATCAATCACCTCCCACAACCATTGCAAAGGAAAATTCATTAAATAGAAGAACAAGTACTTGTCATTCCCTCACTCGCTTCCTCATGTTCTCTCTCGCTTTCTTTGTTTCCTTCTTTTGTGGCTGAGTGGAGGCAATACCTCCACTCAAATGTGTGTATGCGTGCGTAAATTTTCCGATAAGCACATGGCTCATTGGCTTCAAGGAGCATCATACAGAATACACTCAATCAAGATCGTGTGATTAGAATCATCCCCTTATTTGATGCATATTGGTTGCAAGTTTCCTAATCAAAAGGCTACAACATAAATTAAAGTTTATCCTGTGTGCGAGATTTTTACATTTGTATCCTTTCGAGTTTTCACAGTTACACTTTTACCCCTACATTCATCACTTCCTCTCTCGAACAGATATTAACTTACCAGCACAAGCATAATTGACAAGAAGATAGAAGGATACAAGTGTAATCATATACTATCCTCTTTTTTATATTCTTCTTCATCTTTTACTTCACCGTCTTCTTCCCTTGTGTAGTAGACACAGGAAGGGCCTAGACCCAACATTATGGAGAGCTAGACGCAGCACTAATCTTTTTTCCAAGCAGAGCTATCGCGTTATTAGGGTTCTATACCCGATTCAGGAATTGAGCTACTTTACTAATTAATGCTCTCATGGAGCCTATATATATAAGTCTATAGAAAGTGTGCGGTGAGGTTAAGGGGGGACAATCTTTACTTAACTCGGCCCGACGCTCTCCACTCCCACGCCCCTTGAAACATCCATTCTCCGCCTCACATCACTCCCATCGTTCTCCACTCCTTTCCCTCAAGATTGTCTCAACTTACAACTATACAACGCTCACCTCCCTACCTTCTCTCCTGCCATGCCCATCTCTGATCACGTCTGCCTCCCCATACCCCTTTACGAACCCTAAGCTCATCTCTCCCTCTGAAACTTCTTATGGAATGGTAATTATAAGCTAGATCGGTTAAGCTGCATGTGAATCAACAAACAAACAATACCAAGTATAATATAGTCCGATCACAAAATATCCATGCAGTCACAATGGACACATGTACTTTTATGAGAAAACTCTAATCGGGTAAAAACCATGACTAGAGTATTCACGACTTGAGATTTTAACTGACGTAATCCTCGATCACTTTCCATTATCGTGTTGCGTTGGCAAGGACGATTCCTAACTAGAAGAGGGGCTTTCATACATGTCACCCCATACAGTAATACATGAACAAAACCTTTCCATATGAAATACAGTATTAGGTAAAGAAAACCATCTTACAGATCTTTGTTGCACAAGAACAGTGGCTTGAAGAGCAACTCCTCTCACAGGGAATGGAACTGAACTCAATTGAATGACTTTCTTTAGCACTCAAAAGGGTCCAAAGAATTATGCACAACAATGTCATGGTTCCAAGATCTATAGATGTTGTATTTCGAAGAATTGGATTTGCCATTTAAAAGAGATTGGCGGCGCAGCTTGTTGCCCGTCTCCTATCAATCTCTCTGTAATAGTTTTGTATTCCTCTGAACTGCTTTGAAGGAAAATTATTTTAGCAATTCGAGTGTAGAGGGAATGAATGTAAAGAGCACAGAAGTGTGTGCAGAATAACAGTAACCTGAAGTGGGAATGGATGGACTTGTCTTTCTTTATTGATATGTAAAATTGTTGTTTTAGGGAGTTGTTAAGAATTAATTGGTATGCAAAATTAATTGATTAAAAAGTTTCAGTCATCTAAACGACATGGCTCGGTTGGTCGGTCAAGATGGTTAGCTGGTTGGCGAGTTAGCTTAGGGATGCTTATGATCGATGACCATTGAACAAGATTAGTTGACTGATCAAAACCATCAGCCAGCTGAAAAAATCAATCAACTAGAAATCTGATTAATTGGTTGATTGGCTATGTGAGTTGAATTGAGCAGGAGTTGATGTTGTAGGTTTAAAATGCAACTCTCTCAACAAATTACAAAACACTCAGAAATCTTTTATAACATCAATAGTTTTGTTCACCAAGACTCCATATCAATGTGGCTTCACCAGCTTGATCAAATCATCTTCTTGTCATCTAACCGATCTTCATCGTTATGATCCTTAGCTTCCTTCTTTCTTAAAATACATGCTACAATAACTCTTGACATAAAACTATGCATGTATGTGTGCATGCGCTAACAATCTCTCCTTTTTTATAATGACAACACTACAAAAAAATGATCTATAGTGACAGTTTTTTCAAAATCTGCCACTAAATTAGCCGTTGTTAAATATATAACGACGATATTATTCGTTGCGAAATTAGTTTTCGTACTCAAAATTAGCGACGAATATCATATCTGTCGTTATATCATTCGCAACAGCTAGCGACGTTTAGTTGATATTTTGAAAAATAGCAACGGATAAGCATCGTTATGTGGACTGTTGCGAATGATATAACGACAGATATGATATTCGTCGCTAATTTTGAGTACGAAAACTCATTTCGCAACGAATAATATCGTCGTTATATATTTAACAACGGCTAATTTAGCGATGGATTTTGAAAAACCGTTACTATATCTCAATTTTGTTCGTTGTTGTGCAAAACTATTTTGAAGTAGTTGTCAAAAAGATATTAAGCGTGGTGTATCCCAAAAGCTTTTTGAAAATTTCCTCCCTTTTTAAAAACTTCGAACAATACTTCTGTATATACTCCCCACTTCTTCGGCATAATCAAAAAGTGAGGTTTATATTTTCAAAAATATTTTGAAATATCACAATATATACTAAAATAACTTTTCATTTTTATCTTTCAAGCTACCCCTTTTTTGATTTACAACATCACACCCCTTAATTTCATATTTAAGGTTCTCCTTAAAAGATAAGAATGTAGGATCATAGCCAATGCTATGTATGAATTATAGAATAAAAAATGTTGAGAAGTCGCCTAATATTCCCGTTGCGATGGACTTCTCCAATCATGATATTTATTTGCAGCTGCATCCACTATCTTGGATCAGATGCTCTCTTCTTTGTTGCAGGTTCCATCTATGATGACTTATGTTGTCATTTGACTTCTTATTTCTCTCGATCTTCTAGATCATGGTACATGTAAATAATTTTTCTAATACCCTTGGTGTTTTGGATCATGGTTATTTTGCAAAGAAATCTTAGGTACCTAAACTTGAGTTGCTTTCTTTTTGGTATATCCAGAGCCGGATGTAATAAAAGAAACTATTCTTTTAACAAAGAACTATATTTTTCTTTGAGCTCTTTAATTTCCTTTTCTAAAAGAAAAAACTACTTTTTAGTTCGAAAAAAAACCCTTACTCTGACAATCATTTTCCTTTCACAAAGAAAATTTTTATTTAATAAAACCTCTTTATTTTTCTGTTACCCACCAATTTTTTTTCATGCTTCTTTGCTTCTATGAAGCGATCTTGTGAAACTTGAAAATGCTCATTGTATGACATACCTTCATCCTCATCGTCTGAATCGTTAATGCATATAAATCCAAGGCATGCATTTTCATCAATGTCATCATTGTCATTTGATGCACACCTTAAAATCTCATTGGTAATGTGAAACCCTAAAGTATAAAAAATAAAAAATCCTAAATTATGACATTATACAATATTCAAATAAATAAATAAACATTATATCTTGTAGTATCTTCCAGATATTTCCAATGAGCCCAAAAACATTAAAAACATATATCGTAGGAAAAAGTTACATACAAAATACAATCATTTTACAGCTTTTGAGCTATAAATTCGAGCCTATAAATAGCCAAGTGGTTAGACCACCTAGTCATTCCACCAAATCAGTTCACCGAAGCACCACCTGAGGCTCTCCAGATCTCCACCGCCGTCGCCACCGATGACGTCCGATTGAAAAGATGATTGTGTCATTGCGAAGCGGGCAACGAAGTCCTTCCATTTCTCATGTGCGTTTCACGCGAAGCATTCCGAAAATGTTGTTTCCGAAGGGAATGATCTATATATGAAGATTTGGATCTTCACATCCCACCTTGTTGTTCTTATTTTGTCGCATGTGTGTGGATCAAAATACATTTTGGGTCATATTAGATGCATGCAAACTGAGTTTCCAAACTGTATCGTGTCATCTTTTATGCAATTCTTAGTGATCTGTATATTGCATGTCGATAAAAGTTATGTTCATTATGATGTGGGCAGAGTAAGGATTACATAAACATGCTTGGATGAAAAATCTGAGCACAATATCTAGTTAAAAGGACACGTTGGGGCTATTACAGGAGATCAATGTATCGCATGTAGAGGAAGTTTTAACAATGTGATCTGGACGGAATGAGATCACATGTACATGCTTGGATCAAATATCTTAGTAGTTTCACGTGAGGCATGTTTTGAGTGTATCTAATTATCGTGAAATATAAAATATAAAACTAATGTGTAAAATATAAAAATAAATAACAAATAAATCAAATACATGTATCATATAATTGTAAACTTAAATGTAGGATAAATTAGCTCTTATATCTATATAAGAGTGGTAGAAAAGTTAATTTTCTACAACATGCTTTGTTGAAATTCAATTTGTATACATAGGATTCTCTTTCGAAAAATAACAGTTTGGACCAATGGTTGTGACACGTGTCACCACCTCATCCTCCTACCCAAACCTTTACTATTGCCATGTTTTTCACATCGTACAACCAACTTCGTGGACTTACTGTGTCCTCCATAGGCGAGTGGATGTATGCACACTAGGGATGCAAACGGTTACGGATATATCCGTATTCGATCCATCATTGTATCCTTTTTATACAGATTTTGACATCTGTATTCGTATCTGTTTTAAAATGGATACGAATATGGATATCATTTTGATACCCGCAAACATCCGTATCTGTATATCCGTTTTCGTATATAGTAATAGATTTATTTTTAACCCTATATAATATAATTCTATACTTTCTTTTACCATATTTGTATAACTTTTATGACACAAACACATTTAGTAAATTTATATCACATGTTTTCCATCCAATTCGTGTATATTTAAGTCGATTCTATAGGGTATTTCTCACATTACTCGCATGCGATTAGTATCCGTTTTACATCCGTATCCGTTTTTTGAGGATATGGTAAGATAGTTTTAATATCCGTCAATATCCGTATCTGCATCTATATTTGTACTAAAAAACAGATAAGGATATGGTAACACCTATATCCATATTTGTATCCGTCCGTTTGCATCCCTAATGTACACATATATAAACAAACACTTTAAATTACAAATATATGTACTATCATACAAAAGTGAAATCGACCATATAACTCTACCCATTTGACCATGGTAATTAAACAACGCATTCCTAAAAAATATGCTTAGTGGTCACAAGTAAGAACAATAATATAATCAAATTATTTAAAATATAAATGTTTGCATTGTCATCCAAAATTGAAATCGATCATACAAAAACTCCTCGTTCCACTGACTATGCTAAATGGAACATATTTATACAGAACTTACTTAAATCTATAATAGTAAGAATAGTTATACAAAGAAAATCTGTAAGATACAAAACTGTCCAGAATATTTATACAAAAATGGAATCAATCATCCCCTTGGCTGATTCACCTCAATTACCTTTCCTCAACTTATTGTGATTGATGTTTGTGTTTATTAATTTGTATTTGAATGGAGAATGTATGATTAAAGAAGTCTCTTGCATCAGGGCCGTTTCTGAAGGTTATTTCTGAGTGCAATGGTACAGAGCTTATCAATTTAAGGGCTAATTTTTACATATATTCAGCCTTTAGTTTAGAAAAATTAGCATCTGTCTTAATGGAACCTTATATAATCAAATTTTCAGTAAAACAACTCACCGAAAAATGGGTCCATATGAAATCGAATTTTTCTATGAAACAACTCGCTAGAAAATAGACCCTTGTGGAATCAATTTTTTGGTGAAACAACTCGCTGAAAAATGTGCCCATATCGAATTTTTCGATGAAACAACTCGTCAAAAAATGAGCACTTATAGAATCGAATTTGAAATTTATAAGGGCGCTTTTTTCCTTTTTTTTCTTAGGGCCCACAAAATGTCAGGAACGTCGTATGTACATCTTTTGTAGATTAAGATTTGCTTGTGATTTGGATTATGTCAATTTGTTACCTTAAGATGCACTTGTGTACATAAAGTTCCTCCTTCAACTCCCATACAAAACAAGACATATTCATACAAACTTTCACTCAGATCTGCATAATTAGGCACATCTATACAAATTCTATTGTATAATACAAAAGCGTACATTTGCATACAAAAAGTCCATTCTCCACCTCCCATACAAAAGAAGACAGATTCATACAAATCTTCACTCAGATCTGCAGCGATAGGCACATCAGTACAAAATTTTACTTTGTAATACCTAAGCATGCATTTACATATAAGATGTCCCTCCTCCACCTCCCATACAAAAGAAACATATTCATACATATTTTCACTCCGATCTGCAACAATAAGCATATCTATACAAATTTCTGATTTATAATACAGAAGTGTGCACTTGCATAAAAAAATTATCTTACTACAAAGGAAAGTCTCTTGATACAAAATGTCTTATATCTGCAACAATAGACATATCCATACTAAATGCTTCTCCAACATACAATCACGTGCACTTGCATACAAAAAAGTCCCTTGTCCACCATCCACAAAAAAATCATAGAGAAAGTTTGATATATCGAGAGAGGTTATAATTGGCCAAGAATGTACACTATGATACAACAACTAACGAAGATCTCGAGATATGATAATCCTTTCACCTTTTTTCTCTAAGTCAAACCTATAATTTATTATCAATTTTCTATTCCTTGTGTAGCTCCTATCCTATACGTCACATCAAGATATATCTTAGTTTGAACGTGGACTTTGTATAGAGGGATTTTTACATATTGTCCTTTAGGGTTTTTTTGAATAATCCTTCTCTTCTTAAAATTTCCGCAACAAAATTCGTAATAATGCCCTTCAGCAAAATTGATTTGTGATAACGAATAATTTAAATATTCATTTCTTTGTGATAACGAATAATTTAAATATTCATTACCATGTTAAATTTATAATAAAAAAATATTATTCATTATAAAATTATATTTATTATTATAATTCACTTTATTTGTTCTTAAAGGTTCACGTACAACAAATATCCATTGACCTTTTCATAAAGCTATGTTAATCTTTGCAATTTTGGCAACGATTAGAAGAGAAATCTTAAGAAAGTCATCCGACATCAATTTTTATATGATTCATCGCTAGCAATATAGCAATAACTACATCATTTATTGCAAATTTCAAGAATCAACTACACTTTGCAACAAATAATATTCATTGTTATACAATTAGGATCGAAACACATGGCAATAAATGCTCAAATTATTCGATGCTCTAGACTAGTTTTGTTGTAGTGTACTTGATTGTATCTTTCTTTCATATAATTGGGATGTACTTTATCTCTAATCTTCCTATTTCTCTCTATGTTGGAATGAAAATAAATACAAACATATCCATATGTCTTTGTTTCCGTATTCATAAAAATAGATGATATGGATTTTTCTCATATCTGATGAATACGAATGCAGATACAAACATATAAATTCAATATTCGAAGAATACGAATTTGGTGTCCTTAATTTTGACGAATACGAATGTTCAAATCTTAGAGGTACAAATATAAATATTTATTTTCTTGATGATACGAATACATATATGAATACGAATGTAAATATTCGAATTCAGGAGGATGCCAACATTAATATGATACACACACAAAGAAGTATGGTTGCTTTCTTTTAGTATGTAGTTATTTTTAAAGCTTTCTTTTATTATTTAACTATTTTTTTGTCCACATTCATATTAAAACATTTAATATATTTTATATATATTGGATTTTTATAGTTGTGAACCTAGATTCTTATAACTTTTAAGTAGATTTTGATATATCTAACATTTGTAAATAAACTCATACTCATTGTTCAATTATTCACATCTGAAATGTCCATATCTATATTGCATTCATATTCATATTTTGGGGATATCATTCTCCATTTTACACATTCGTATCCATATTCAGATTTTAAAAAAGATAAAGTTATGATGATAATACATATATTTGTATCTGTATCTAACCATTTTCAACCCTATCTACATGCACTGATTAAAAATTAAGATATATATTAATATACTCATCCAAATTTATTTGATTCTTCAAAATTTTTCTCTCTTAAAATAATCTATAAAAATTAAAAATTCAAGTCTCTCTGACCCATGTAAAAGTCCAAAAAAATAGGAGGCAAATCGAGAATATACTTCATATAATAGTTTTCTAAAGTAGTGCCATTGACCAACAAAGGCTGCTTATTAGAAACAACAAACTAAGTTGACTTAGCTCCAAGTCAATAATTGAATCCTCAAATTATTCAATTTAAGCCGAAGATAGTCGGATTGTTACATAGTCTGCCCAGTGCGTTTAACAGCAAATTGATGGGATGGAAGTTTCTGCAGAAAAGATCCGTTAAGTCCTTTAAAGTGTGCAGCTTGATCAAAGCTTTTGTGGTTATCTCTAAATGTAATGCTTTCCACATAAATCCTTGTGATTTGAGTGTTTCTGCAGAAAAGATCCATTCAAGTCCTTTAATATATAGCTTGATTAAAGCTTTTATCTCTGAATGTAAAGCTTTCCACATAAATCCTGGTGATTCGAGTGTTCTTATACTTCTCCACATGGGATAAAGTAAAATTTCAATTCAGACTGCAACAGCACGAAAGCAGACATAGAAAACTTATATGCTAAATATTTATGTCATCTTTTTTTTTACAAAACATAGTTCCCACAAAATTCCAGAACACAACACATAGTAAGGTCAAACTATAAAATAAAACACCAGCAATAACAGCACTCCATAAACAACAAACCATAGCTAGATGATCGGGAGGAGATTTTTATCCAGATGGTTGCGGTCTCTTTTTGTTCAGAATCCAATGGTCACTTCCGACGCTCGTATTTACGCAGTTTCTTTGTCAACCATCACGGTTAATGGTGAATTCCGACAAGTATCAGGACAGTAAAGGCAACATGGTCCATATCAAATTTCGATGCAAAAGCATGGATTATATACAAGTAGACAGAATGATTCAGAAGCCGGTACAGACGGAGATGGAACCTGTGTAAGTCAACTGTAACATGAAAAAATATCAATCAAACAGACGACAGAAAAAGATTACTAATAGAAAGTTATTCGAAGTGATAGATGAACCTCAGTTAGATTTCACCAGAGTAAAGTTCAGGACAGTATGCTTCAACCCCTTGCTCTCTGCCTGAGATGAGAATGGGCTACATGCAAATATATGCCAAAGAAGAGAGGGAGAAAACCAATTAAAACTCGCTTGCATTGTTGTTAAATGTTATCTTAGCAGAGCCATAGAGCTAGTAATACCATGGGGCGACGGTGAAGACCATGTTGGAGGGCTGGCAATTCCTCCATGTAGTTCTGGAACATAAGGCTGAGAAGCAACGTGCTCGAGGGCAATGACAACATCGTGTATGATGGGACGATAAGTGGGCTGTTCCTGGAGGCACATCGAGGTGATGACTGTCAACTGGTAAAGTGCCCGGATTGGGAATCGACCTTGCAATAAAGGATCGGCGAGCCGGCTAAATTTCCTCCTATCATTGAGGTATGGACGTGACTGAAAAAACAGTCGTCAAACAATATTAGGAGCCACCAAAAGCATTCACTTCATCAAAATAAATCAAAATGGAATTTGTTTGCATGGTTATGAAGTCCCTTAAAGAACAGATTCACTGAATCGAGAATGGATCTAAGATAGGCACGCAAAATCTTATCGGCATCATATTAGTGTCCTAATCTATCAGCATTACATTAGTGCCCTAATCTGTCATCATGTCTATAGTCACAAGTCTGTATTCGTTAGTCGTTACTTAGTACTATTTTAGATAATAGATATGTATACACATTTCTACCACAACAATCAGAAATGATCAACACAAGACGCCAAGTCCAGGTAGAGGTCCTTCTCAGTTTTGTTGTGTGGTGAAAATGTAGACCCAGTGAATTAGTCAGAGTTGTTATGGGATGAATTCGAGTTCCATGTACTTAATATATGCTTTTTTTCAAAGGATCTACTTATTATATTGTTGGGGGCATTCACAATTTTAGTTGTGTATGGTTCTAAAATTTTCCTGTATGTAAAGATATGCATACAAAGATAGTCATCCTTTTCATCAAGGAATCTGTATCAAGATTCTTCGAGTTTTCGAAGCACCCTGAGGGTTTCTTCAAAGCACCTCAGAGCACCAGATCGACCAGTATAGCATCATTGATTTACCAGTGCTGTTACTTGTCCCCTCGACAATACACCAATATGGTTGATCACATCACTCCGGGTGATCAATAACTTGGTCCCTTCTTTTTTACAAGAACATTTCATATTTGATCAGGGTTTCCTAGTTAATCAATAAGGCTTAGTGTAATAAATCAATCTTCCCTGATTGACTGATCAAATGGTATGCTTGTCTGCATCTAATCGAACATTCTGTCTTGTGAGATCGGTCATCTAAAAATACTACAAAAACGTCTTGAAACAAGATAGATATTGAACACAACAAAACAAGGGCTTCCTCTTTCGCGAAGATGCCAGACTAATTTTTTTAAAGGAAAATATGGGCTGCACATCATTGAGATGCACATCCTTCCCTGCATGCCAGATTACATGATTGTGCATATTACCTCTTTCAAACTTACAATGTTAACTATTTTCTTTATGCAGTTACTAGTGGATAGACACTGCCGGACGAGGTCGCATTGGTATCTTTAAGGTACAAAGAATACTCATAAGGAAGATGATCCAGCATGATGACAACGGTATCATCCAAGGATTGCTAGGTCAACCAAGATAACTACTTTGTATACGAGTCATAATAACTCATTATCAGAAAAACCGTGCATCCCATGTGAAGCATTCCTGCTAATATTTTTGGCCAAAAGGAGGCGGGAATTTACCACCTCACCTAGGATATATGAATTGTATCATGGGGAGATAAAAGGAGTGAGCTCCTACGGAGCTCTTAAAATCCAAGTGTGAAGACTTGAATTATTCTGATGATGACTCGTGAACATCGCCTTATATGACGATATCGAAATTACACCAACCCTGAAAAGGGGCATGCCGCCAACATGTTGTAAAAAATCGTAGAAATAGACATAAAAATTGACTTTTTTTTCCAAAAAAAACAAGTTTTTCAATGTTCTTTATTCAACAAATAAGATAGAAATACATACTTATTTGCTAAAATATAGTTATAAATGCAAGTTTTGTATAGTCTCGACATCATAACAACTACACATGTTGACATGCAGTACTACGTTAAGACATGCAATTAGAAGTTTAATCACGAAGAATGCGTAAATAAGTGGAAATAGCAAATAATCATCATGGTTAACACAGTTTTAAGATTGAAACTCAACAACAATCTAAGTAAATCTTAAACACAATTTCAAGATCGAAACTCAAAAACAATCTAAACAAATCTTAAACACAGTTTCAAGATTGAAGACTTCAGTCATCATGTTTTTGCATACCAAACGCTTAGAAAAATAAGAATTAGACTCGGTTTACACATCTTATAAAACTTAGAGTAGAGAATATATAATGTCAAAATCGGTGAGTCAAAGAAGCTCCAAGATCTCCAAAATTCCCAAAACACTCACTAAATGCTCATTAAGAAGGCTATTGGGGCGATATAGGGAAGGAATCACCTGCACTGATCTCATTTCCCCTAAAAAATGATAAAAATAATTGGGATATTTGTTGTTGGTAATATATTGGGGTTATCACCAACATGGCAATATATTGATGCTGTTGACACGAGAAAATGGCATGACCACTCTTTCGATATTGCCGATCTGACGATAGCAATATATCGTTCATATATTATCGTTAAGCTGCAATAATTAATGCTATGCTCATGAGGATTGGGACTTCCGGAATGAGTAGGAGCACCATAGGAATCGAGTGTGAAAAACTTGTATGTTCATTTTTCTCAGAGGTCTTAATCATGGATATGGAAGTTTCGGTGATCAAATACTCAACTCTAGCAAACTTCCCTCTTCAACGAAGTGGTCTATCATGTCCAGGACAAAAAGGATTGAAATATGATGATATGGGCCAAGCCAGACGACTCTCAGATTAGGTCTACAGAACATGGTGCTTTCTTTACACACAGCAATAGTAGGCATGGCAAGTATACCAAGTGGGAACCTAATAAGAAAGATAAATGCAAGGAAAATTCCCTAGTAAGGTAAGTAAAAATACATATTCCTTATTGTTAGAAAATAAACTTACGGAAGCGAATGATAAATCAGAGCATAAACAAGAAACATAAACATGGGAACACCATGATTTTACGTGGAACCCTACTCCAGAAGGAGCGGGATGAAACCACGGGAGAAGCCCCTGAATTGGGTGTTTCTTTTATTGAAGTCCTCAATGAGTACAGGGGGGTGTGGTGCTCCTTATATAGCCCCACGGACAGACCCAATAGTGACCGCTACCCCATGTGGTACTAAACACATGGGTGGGCTCTTTTCTTTTCCAACACTCCCCCTCAAGTTGGTAGTTGGGATAGCTGCAACTTGCAACAATAAAGAAAAATATACACCATTACATCTTCACTTGAAATCACCACAATAAACGTATGTATCCGCAACTGGTAGACAAACCCGCTTGCTGACGGGTATATCAGGTCACCGGAACGTATCTCTGTCGTGCTTGGAAGGTCACCGGACTGTCTCTGTCGTGCCTGCATGGTCACCGGATCTCTGTCTCAGTCGTGCCTGCGGGTCACCGGACTTTGTCTCCGCCGTGCCTTGAAGAAAATAAATCCAGTGCGGAGTCTGATGTCGAGGATAGAGACACCACGACGAAGATCGATGCATAGTGAAGATGGCTTGATATTCTGTGACATCCGGAGTGTTTGGTCTGTCAATCAACGATGTAGGATGCATATGGCTTTTACTCCCCCTTTCTCCAAAACTTGTGAGAATAATGAAAATAATAGACAAGTTGGGAGAAGCTAACATGAATCACATTTTTTATGCGTACGACTTTTTTCTTGTACGCGACTTTTTTTTTCTTTTTTTGTTAGCATATGCGTAGGGCTTTTTCTTGTACGCGCCTCTTTTCTCTTTTTTTAAACTAACAAGCCCTCTTTTTTTTTGTTGGGCCTCCAATAACAAAGTCCTTTTTTTGCAATTCTTTTTTTTTGCAAACATGCGCACGACTTTTTATTTGTACGCGCCTTTTTTAAAAACAGAAAACTCTCTCTTCTTTTTCCTTTTTTTTAAACAAACCACGCCTTGGACTTTCTCTCTCTTGTCAACTCCCTACGCCTCTTCTTCTTTTTTTTTAATCATTCATTTTCATCAATTTTTTTTGTGCACTTCATTTTTTTTTGCACATATCTTTTTTTAATAACAAATTCCTTCTCCCTTTTTTCTCTCGTTGCAGCCCCTTTTTTTTCCGCTGCAATACTTTTTTTTTAAATACCGGCTGTGGAGGAAAATTCGTGTGGGGGGTAACTTGGTAAATATATTCACTGTATGCGGTCGGAATTATTTTTTTTTATTAACTACCGTAGCTAAGCCGCCTCTTGAAGAGGCGGCTTTGGTTAAGTAAGAGCCGCCTCTTGAAGAGGCGGCTTTAGACCAAAGCCGCCTCTTGAAGAGGCGGCTTTGTCGGGGCATAAACCCCAACGGCCCGCCAGTGCCTCCCTCCACGCGAACAGAAGCCTCCGCAGCTGCGACCTCTCTCCCTCCGCCCAAGCCCCCTTGCGACCTCCAAGCGGCCTCGGGCTCCCCCTCCCGCCGCCGTACGCTCTCCGGTCATCTTGCCAACGTCCGTTGGCCCCATTTCCGCTATTCATCTCCTTCTCCACCTCAAGGAAGGTATGATTTGTCTATGGTGTAGGGTTTTGGGTACATGTTTAGGGTTTAAATAATTGTTTGAAATATTTTCTTCATTCTAATACATTGATGTCGACGTAATGGTATGTAGGATGTCTCGAGAAGTTCGTTGTTTCTGTCATTGTGGGTGTACAATATCGAAGTCTAGTAAAGACGTGACCTACGTACGAGGTCGTATGAAAACCATCAAAATCGGTCTCGAAATGTCATTTTTGGGACTGATTGAGCACATTAAGTCCGTATTCAGGTTGGATTTAGCTCAAGGACTTGAGTTACAGGTCTTTCATAAAATGTCCCAAGATGGAGCAAGTTTTTATATTGGATGTGTCGAGTATGATGATGATGTCCGAGAGATTGTCGAATATGCTGAGGAGATGGGTGCTGCATATCGGCCCGTGATATTTACTGTCGCTGTCTCTATACCCGGATCTGGACCTGAAGTTTCTGTACCACAATGTGGATCCATACCTCCAGTTTCTGCTCCCGTGGTAGACATGGATCCATTTAATGATCCGGAACTGGACAGGTTAATGGAACCCTCACCACAGAATACGGATGATGAGATGGAAAATGATGACAATGAAGAGGAGGATCATCATGTTGGAACCCGTATCGTTTCTGATATTCCATTTTTGAACATGAGAGGTGGTGATGGTTATATTCTGAATGGTGAAGATTGCATGAATTGTGATGATGGGATTAGTCTGTCTAACGAGTTGAAAAATGGCATGCTTTTCAAATGCAAAGCCGATTTGGTGTTCGTCGTGAAAGTTTTCCACATTAAACGTCATTACAACTTCACGGTACTGGAATCAGATAAGAAGGTGTGGGATATACACTGCAGCGAACGAGCTAGAGGTTGTTCTTGGAGATTGCGTGGTCATCGTAGACCAATAGATGGACAGTTTGTTGTATCAATGGTTGAGAAGCCGCATATTTGCTTGAATCGTGTTGTTAATCAAGACCATCCTCAGCTGGATTGCAACTTCATGGCTGTCAGATTCTTGAATCAAATTAAGATATCTCCTTCAGTCAAGGTTTCTTATCTTCAAACATCAATTCAAGATGATTTTGGCTTCCATGTGAGTAGAAGAAGGGTTTGGGACGCAAGAAGGAAAGGCATTGAGATGGTATACGACGATTGGAAGAAATCTTACAATAAACTTCCCTATCTTTTTAGGGCCTTTGAGCAGGCTATTCCTGGTTCGGTTACAGATATTGACACAACAACAGTTGACCAAGGGGAGCTATTTGAGAGGGCCTTCTGGGCATTTGGTCCTTGTATTGAGGCTTTCAGGCACTGCAATCCCATTGTTAGTGTGGATGGTACACACATGTATGGAAGGTATAAGCAGAAGATCCTTATTGCTTGCTCAAGCGATGCAGCTAACCATATTTTACCATTGGCTTTTGCTTTTGTCAACGAGGAGGATGGCCCTAGTTGGGCGTGGTTTCTGGAGAGGCTACGTTTGTATGTTTTCCGTGATCGTGCTGGACCAATATGTTTGTTATCTGACCGTGCTCCTGGGTTACGTGCTGCACTCAGATGCCCAGAGGTTCAATTTGTTCCACCATACGTACACTGGCGCTTCTGTCTCCGACATGTGGGTAGTAATTTCAATGACGCCCACAAAAATCAAACTCTAAAGCGTATGGTCATGAGGGCGGGAAAAGTCTATTCCCAAGCAAAATGGCAATCTTACATGGACAAGCTGAAGGAATGCGACGAGAATGTTGCAAAGTGGTTTGACACACATGATTGTCCAAAGGAACGTTGGACAATTGCATTCGATGGTGGCTATAGATTTGGTTACACAACCACAAATTTTTCTAAGAGCTACAATGCAGTTCTTAAGGATGCAAGAAGTCTACCAGTTGCGGCATTGGTGTTGAAGACGTACTACAACTGCATTAGCTACTTCTGTGACCGTCACGACGAGGCGCGTAATTGTATTTTACGGGGAGAGAAATATACCAAATACGCGCATGACATGTTGAAGCGTTGGATCGATAGAACTAATGGCCACCGTTGTTTTCGCATACAAGGAGCACCCTTGTACATGTATGAGGTTGTCACAGGACAACGCATGACACAATTCGGTCTAAAAGGTGGAAAGAAACAAACTGTCTTGGTTAGCGATGCATCGTGTACATGTCAAAAATAGCAAACTCACAGAATCCCTTGTTCTCATGCATGTGCCGTTCTATCTCACTTGAACACAGATGTAGAAGAATATGTTGGGCCATGGTATACTTGGCAAGCTCAGTCGCACATATATGAAGGGTTGTTTTACCCCATTGGTGACAGAGACAAGTGGCCCAGTTTCGACCATCCATTAGTTATTCCAGATGATAGCAGGATAAGGCAAAAGGGACGACCAAAGAGTAAGAGGATTCACAATGAGATGGACATGAGGGAGAATACCGTGCAATCTCAATGCGGCATTTGTGGTGTTGAAGGTCATAATAGGCGAAACGCCACGCATGGTAGGACGCGAAATAAATGTGGCATTTGTGGGGGCTTGGGTCATAACAAAAGAAGATGTCCCAACAGAGCTAGTATGTGAATGATTCCTTTCAATTTTTGTAATGTCATTGTTTAAATTATTTAAATATGAAGTCATTGTTTATTAATTTGTATTGTTGTTTATGAACAGATGGAGCCGGGCCCAGTTAACCGTTCTCTTTTACGCCAGCAGAGAGAGCACCGTTCTACTATTGTTTGGGCAGGGGATGTAAGTACTTTTTTAATAATTTTAAGCTAATATTTCCTTGAATAATTTTCATAATCTAAGTGTTTGTTTTTTCAGGTGACGAGATGCCTACGGTGCCGACGACGGGAGAGTACACTGAGGCATGTCCCCTTGGACGAGCGCATAGTTGAGCACATTTGCGTAGCGGGTTTTTGGGCGTATTGCAGATGGATTTCATATCCTTGGACTGGCACCTGATTACAGCTCTTGTTGAGAGATGGCGTCCCGAGACGCACACATTTCACATGCGGCATGGGGAGATGACAGTTACATTGCAGGATGTGGCGTGCATATTTGGGTTGCAGATTGATGGTCAGGCAGTGATTGGTCCTACTACTTCTCCCAGTTGGGCAGGCTTGTGCGAGCGATTACTTAGGGTTCGGCCAGAACGGCCCAACATTGATGGCGCTCGAGTCCGCATGACTTGGCTACTAGAGCACTTCTCAGTTCTGCCAGAGGACGCCGATGATGATACCATTCTGCGATACACACGGGCGTACATTCTACAGCTTTTTGGTGGTGTGATCTTTCCGGACAAGTCCGGAAACGAGGTCTCCCTGATCTACCTACCCTTTTTGGAGGACCTGGAGAGTTGTGGGAGGTACAGTTGGGGATCAGCTTGTTTGGCGTACTTGTACAGGCAGTTGTGTGTTGCATCGAAGGCTGAGGCAGTAGAGATTGGGGGTCCCTTGATACTGTTGCAGTTGTGGGCTTGGGAGCGATTCCCCCATATCGCTCCGGTAGTTCACCACCGACCTCTTTGGCAAAGGAAGCCCTTGGGGGCAAGGTGGCATGCAGAGTTTGATATCTCAGCGGAATCTACACATGTGGTTCGGCCATATAGGGATGCACTTGACCTACAGCTAGATGAGCAGGTATTCAGTTATCACGTTATTACGTTTTATTTTCAATTATAACGGGTTTTATAATATTTCTAATTTAACGCAGGTCATATGGAGGCCATATACAGAGGACGTGTTGTCCCAGCTGCCATTGTATTGCCGTGGCAATGAGGATTTACATGTGGCTCGTGTCCCCCTGATTCATTTTTGTATTGTTGAGCTACACACACCGGACAGAGTCCTTCGACAGTTTGGGGGCATTCAGGGGGTTCCAAGGGCTAGCGACACTTCATCTCAATTGCATGCAATCGATCTCCGAGGAAAGAGCAATGTGGATTGGACGGAGTTCCATGCAGTCTATATTAGACTATGGAACATCCGTAGAGACTACGTGGTGTCGATGACTCCCATTTCATTGGGAGGACCATATACGACCGCCGAGTACTTGCCATGGTATCGTCGAATTACAAGACGTTTCATTGGACGACATAGATGCACACTCGATTATGCGGTAAGATAGCATTTACTTAATTTACATTTTGTCGTATGATTTAACAGGTTTTAACAACATTTGCTCATATTGCAGGTGTCTCAATTCGAGGAGATTGTTCGACTTTGCGATGATGGTTCACCACATATTAGAGAACTTGCTGCTGAAGCAAGTTCTAGGATACGTGACTCTATACAACGACAGTTCCGAGATGGACCTACAGATGAGCATTCACAGGAAGACGCCGATGCAGAAGCTACATCTCATCCCCGTTCACGTGTTCGAGGACGGGGACGGGGACGTGGTAAACAACAAAGAGGAGAGAGGTCTTCTGGCGAGGGAGATGTCCCAGTAGATACACAACAACCCCCTCAGTCTGGCATAGAATTTGAGACCCCAATTCCTGAGTGTGGGACATCCAGGGAGCCTACAACGCCGCCTGCACCACGGAGGGATCGAGTGGAGGACAATGCAGGACCTTCATATCATTCACCCCTCCCGTTGTCCTTCTTTGGAGTTGAAGGCCCCGAGATGACCAACATCGACGACATAGATTCGCAACAGCCAACTGCATGGATTTGACCCTAGACCACCGGAGACTACCATGGCGGATGAAAGACCTGTCAAATTACAATACAAAAGGAGGAGGGAGCGTAGACCATAGAATGTGATGTTGGCAATTTTTTATAATGTAAACCAAGCATGTAATTTATAGTGTTTGCAACTATTGTCTTGTCGCTTGCGTTATGCACCTTCTATATGATCAAGTTACTTTCTATGAATCTCATTATTGTCTTCACTTCACTATTGTCTATGAATCTTATCTTTTAAAGTTGTCCTAATATCATACTTGGTATTACATACTGTGCATGACGTTCACTTCGCCAACGTATCAATTACTTAAAAAAAAAGGGGGAAGCAGCAGCTCTGCGAGCAGCAGAGCTGCTGCTTCCCTCTTTTTTTAAGGTTCTGGCGCAAAGCCGCCTCTTCAAGAGGCGGCTTTTGTTGAGAGCCGCCTCTTTTGGTCTAAAGCCGCCTCTTCAAGAGGCGGCTCTTACTTAACCAAAGCCGCCTCTTCAAGAGGCGGCTTATCTACGGTAGTTAATAAAAAAAATAATTTTGACCGCATATAGTGAATATGTTTACCAAGTTACCCCCCACACGAATTTTCCTCACCGGCTGTGGCTCACTTGACTCCATAATGACAACAAAACAAATAATTTTTTTTAAAGGTCACGGGACCCTAGGGCTCCCACGATGGGAGACCCCGCTTTCAACCCGCCGCCCCCTTGATGGGGACCATCTAATCTCGCACCACCGCCTGGGATATGATCGCCGCTTGCTGGAAGGGGCACGCGATTGGAGAGGAAAGCTGCCACTGCAGGAGATCTCGCCTGGGCTCGCGCCTGCTTGCGCGAGATGGAGGGTGATGCGCCACCCCTAGCTGGAAGCTGCACGCAAGGCTCACTGCCTGGAGAGGGGGGTGGGGGGGTCGCCTTTGATGACGTCCCTGCAGCTATGCGGCGCCGCATGTGCCGCTACGAGATGCGAGGGAGCCCGATGCCTGGGGGCCCCGTCCCGAGATCGAAATCACGCGCCACGCATGGAGGCCACCTTCTCGCTGGATCTGTCTGCGCGAGACGTGTCGCAGGAACGGAAGGGGTCGTACTGCCTGGTTGCTCGAGAGATGTTGCCCATGTCTTGCGTGCCTGGAAGAGGATCTTGCATGATACCCAGCTTAAAGAAACATGATGAAGCAGTGCTGAAGAATCTGACATCTGTGGTGGTGACGCCAGAGAAGATGCGACCGAAGTAGAGATGCTGGATTGGCACTTGATGATGATATCCCAAAAGTAGGGTTCCAGAAATTAAATCACGAACAAGATAATCTCGATTCTCGAACAATAAATCAAAATAAAATCGACGAGAATCGACCCGCTTGATGGGCGAGGTGGCTTGGAGATGCGGGGATTGATGCATGATGATCGGCGATGGAGGTATATGGTTTCCAGCAGAAACCCGATGGAGCATCTATAGGGATCTGCGTGAAGCGCAGCATGGAGGGCAGCCGCTAAGATGTATCTCGATTCACATGAGCAAGAGGCTGCTGTTTGAAATGGCCTCCTGCCCTAGCGTGAAACTCACGGATCTTCACCACTATGGATGGATCTAGGGTTTCAGAAAACCCCACAGATCTTGAATGAATCTTTCATAACAATAATTTTCAAAACAATCTTCAAGAATCAATTATCGAAAAATAAACATGAAAGCCCGGAGAATCGAACCCGCTCTGATACCATGTTAGAAAATAAACTTGCGGAAGCGAATGATAAATCAGAGCATAAACAAGAAACATAAACATGGGAACACCATGTCTTTACGGGGAACCCTACTCCAGAAGGAGCGGGATGAAACCATGGGAGAAGCCCCTGAATTGGGCGTTTCTTCTATTGAAGTTCTCAATGAGTACAGGGGGGTGTGGGGCTCCTTATATAGCCCCACGGACAGACCCAATAGTGACCGCTCCCCCATGTGGTACTAAACACATGGGTGGGCTCTTTTCTTTTCCAACACTTATTAAGTGTACCTAAAAAACAATTCCCTAGATAATGCAACAAAGCCACTACTTAAAAAATAATATAACATATAACGTATATTCGTTATTGGACCACTAATACTTACTGAGAAACTAGTATTATACTACTATGTATGAATATATTTTTTAATAAAAGGGGGAAATATGTACGAATATGTATGTAGATATGCCTTGATAAATTATGAAGATGTTTGACCTTTTAATTAGAAGTGGCGCTAAAGCCCCTGCTTGAAAACAGTGACCTCGCTGAAAATAATGCTCTTGTTAGGAGAGGATATATGAAATCCCTAAAAAAATAAACCTTTAAAAGCTTCAAAAATAAAAAATACATACCAATCTTCTTTCCTCACATCAATAAATAAAAAGCATCAAAGGCAATATCAACAAGAGAGCAATGATATCTGGTGCTCGATCAAAATCTTGAAAATTGACACTGAAACTTCATCAAATACTGATGATATGATATAGGGCCGATATGTCAATGGATATTTAAGAAAAGATTAATTAATGATAAAATCGATTACAAAAATAATCAATATGAATATCGTAAAATATATACCGATATTTAGAGATATATAAATCGACGCCAAGAAAGCACCAGAGGACGATCCTACTTGAAAATAACGTTACCTTGAAGATAGCCGTCAAGACTTGGATCGTCTATCTGTCTCCACTGAGCTATAATTGTTACTCATCAGAAAGAAGAATTCTTATCAAATGTGTATTTTTCTCACCAGCATGTTTGGTTATCTACCAACTTACTCAAGAGATACATGATCCCAGATATCATAAGATGATGGTTGCTTCCTATTATGGCGTATCGAAATCCAAGTGAGATGTCAACCCCTCAAAAAATTAATTTAATATCATGTGAGCCAATGGCCCCACGTATCAGATATTAACTGATAAGAACAGATACTACACTTGATCTTAGCCAAAAGGCCGAGAAAGGTATAATATCTGATACGTGGGCCATTGGCTCACATGATATTAAATTAATTTTTTGAGGGGTTGACAGTTTTCTTCCGTCTCGCCCTCTAATTGGAAGCGCGGTCCAATAGAGGGATAGGTCTATTCTCCAACTACGCCACTGAGACGGGTGAGAGAGACTCCCTAGAAAAGTCGCTCTAGAAAAACTGCCCGACTAGTACGGGCGGACGAGCTCGTACGTAAAAACTGAAAACCAATAGACCTATCCCTCTATTGGACCGCGCTTCCAATTAGAGGGCGAGACGGAAGAGCCATTTGCAGGCTTCTTCACCGCTTGAGTTTTCTTCGCCAAACAGACTTGGCGATTCTATATCTAGATCATCCATATCTACATCTACAACATCTGGAGCTATATCTGAAACATTGAAGTTAGAATTTGAGAAGTTATGATCAAAAGACCATTCTCTCTACCCAAGAATTTAAATAAATTAATAGATCTCTACAATCTCAACTTTTCCATTTTTCACTCGCCAACTTGATCTCTAAGGAAATTGATATATGCATTCGCACTCATACACTCATGATTACGCAATTGCTATAGTAAATATGACATATGGGAAATGCCGGGTTCTGGGGGAAAACATTAGAAACGCATTACAAACAAACCCTTTTTACTTACGCAAGTAGATGTAGATTTTACTTATACTACCTTTCTACTTGCCTGCTTTTGTACATATTAAATGTCAAGTTATTTTATAAATTCTAAGGAGGTACCAGCAATGGCTGACGCCTCTTCTTTCCTATTGTGTGTGGCAGGCAAACAGCCTGCAGTTCAGTAGCCGCTCAGTAGCTATATGCTCCAGGAGACAGAGTATATACGAGACGGTATGAATCCCTTGTCTCAGTTTTTGGTTCAAAATAATGATGTAAATGCTATCTCTTTTGTATTACACTTTGGGATATATGATGTAATGGAAGATCTTTGTATACGTTGTAAACTGATATGAATATTAATGAAAAGAATTTTGGTGCCATATTGTCTCTTACACTTGTGGTCATGTGTTGAGAATGAATGTCATAATTTGCGCGAAAATTTTTCCTGTATTTGTGCAACTTGTGTGATTAAATGTGAATGATATATTGCGAATTGCGTGTAAACGGGTACCCGGATCCTGAGGGGTTCACATGAGAAGACATGAAATATTATGCTAAAGAGGATTGGGCATCTACAAATGACTACCAACACTATTGGGATCGGATCTGGAGACATTTATTTGCCTTGGGGCTCTAAACTCAATTTATGAGAATGCATGAGGATAGATCCATAGTTCTAACAAGATTCTAAATCCATGCTAAGAAAAGCATGCGACAAGCAATAAATGCTAAGTCGGAGAATGTTGGTTTAATGGAGCATGGGATGATCTCGACCCGTGGTAGTGGGAGTGAGAGCAAAGTTGGGGACCAGACAAAAAGTGCACTTATTGCACCAAGCCATGGCACATAGTCAAAATTTGTTAGGATCTGCACCATGACATGAAGCATTGTTTTTTTTTTTGACACTCAAAAAAGGGGGAGACACTCATAGGTGTTCGCCCCATATTATTAAGAAAAGGGAAAGGAGACACTTACAGTGGGAAAGAAAATAAAAAGGAAAGATAGATGATATCAATAAAGATACCATCTGCCCCCCGAAAGACGCTACACGGATGACCAATCAATACAAAAGCGATTCGCTGCGATACAAATATTTTCCTTATAAAATCTCTGCCCAGCAAAAAGAGTTTTGTTTCTTCCCAGCCAAATACACCAGAGGCGCGCAATGGGAATAAGTCTTTCCTCCCTCGGTCGATTAGCAGCGGTAGATAAGCTCTCCCAGAAAGCCTCAATAGTGGTACGATTCAACCAGTCCATGTCATCCCAAATGGGCCGCACGAGGTCGCAGTGAAGGAAAAGATGGCCGGCCGTCTCCACATCCGAACCGCATAGACCGCACAAGTGTGAGATATTAGGGAAAATCAAGGCACATCGATCACGAGTAAGCAATCTTCCACGTCTAAGAATCCACAGAAAGATACCAACCCTTTCCGGGAGCTTAAGACCCCAAATGAGTTTGCAGTGTCTGAGAAAGGACGCATCCGAAGACACGACATTGGGGAGAATAGAGAAATACCCCTTCCGCGAACTGAAGGTCCCCTCCTTCCAGGCGAAGTGATCACGGCCCCCGGAGGGACCACATGAAGCATTGTTGATGGGAGAAGATTGGGAAAAAGTTGTCCCCAAGTCGTCCCTAATCGAGAAGTTGTTGTCGCAGGCTCAGATCTTATTGTTGAGATAATTGTATCTCATGGTGTCATTAGTGTTTTATGGTTTCTTGATGTACCTCTTATGTAATTAACCCATAGCTTTTCTCCTATATAAGAGCCCTTGGGTCTCATTTAACATATGAATTTCTTTTCTCCCAACATGGTATCGGAGCAATGGTCCTAGACCGGGGTTCCCGTATCCCACCCTAACCCTACATGTCCAACCCCCTCCCCCCCCCTCACGGTGTCATTAGTGTTTTATGCTTTCTTGATGCACCTCTTATGTAATTAACCCATGGCTTTTCTCCTATATAAGAGAGCCCTTGGGTCTCATTTAACATATGAATTTCTTTTCTCCCAACATGGTATCGGAGCAATGGTCCTAGACCGGGGTTCCCGTATCCCACCCTAACCCTACATATCCACCCCCCCTCAGGGCGTCATTAGTGTTTTATGTTTTCTAGATGTACCTCTTATGTAATTAACCCATGGCTTTTCTCCTATATAAGAGAGCCCTTGGGTCTCATTTAACATATGAATTTCTTTTCTCCCAACATCGTATCGGAGCAATGATCCTAGACCGGAGTTCCCATATCCCACCCTAACCCTAACCCTAGACATCCAACCCCCCCCCTCAGCCCGCTGCCACCACCGCCGCTGGGCCCTCACCGCCCGGCCCGCGCCGCCAGGGCTTCCAGCCCTACCGCATCACGCAGCCAGGGCTTTCCAGCCCTCGTCGCGCCGCCGCTGGGCACCTCCAACCACCGCAGCCGCAAGGCACCTCCAGCCCATCCCTCGCCGCTTGCCGCTGCACGTTTCTGTGGCCTAGCTGCTGCTGTATGGCCTATTCCGGGACGTCCAGCGGTCTGATTTGAGTCAGAAAACGTGATTTTTCTCATCTAAATCACGTCTTACGACTCTAAACCTCAAAAGGAAGATATGAGGATGGTTGTATGAGTCTACAGATACAACCACTCCTCCTTATGATTGTGTAGACATTCTCTAATCAGTCTAATCCTCAGTTTGTCCGTGGTTCTACTTATTGGTATAATGTCAGAAACAAAGAGTGACGTCGTTTCTTCTTCTAAGGCCTTCAAAGGACCGGCTCCCATCGTAAAGGTGAATGGGACCAACTACGAGTTGCGGTCCATGCAGTTTCATACTCTTATGCAGTGCCATAATAAGGAGCACATTCTGACGGAATCAGAACCGGCGGACAAGACTGGGATTAATGCATCTTGGAAGCAAGATGATGCATATGCTCGCATATGGCTCTATGAGACACTTACCACGGAGATTGCCAACGATATTGCTAATCAGCCCACAACAAAGGCTATGTGGGGCACACTAGCGGACACATACGGGAAGACAAAGAATGAAAGCAAGATCCTTCAACAGCAGTTCAACATTTTTTCGAAGAAACAGAATGATTGACCGCTCCACACACACTTCTCTCATCAAAGAGGTATGTTTGAGCGACTACATAGCTTCATGCCCATTACCACCAGCACTGAGCAACAACAGCAATATCGGAATGCTACAATGATGGGAGTCTTCCTGTCATCTCTTGGCTCTGAGTACGATGCAGCTCGTACTCAACTTCTGACTGGAGAAACGATACCGCTGATGGAGGAGGTCTACAAACGATTGAACAGGATTACTACCACATCTACTATTACGGTCCAGATGACTCCGTCAGCTATGGCAACTTCTCGTGGCAGAGGAGGGTCTTCCCAGTTTCGTGGCCGCTGACCTCGTGGTCAAGGAAGAGGCCGTCGGCGTGGCCCATGTTCCTATTGCCATCGTCCTGGTGATTCGGAGGAGACATGCTTTCAGAAGCATGGATATCCGGCATCTGCGCGTGTTGCTGAGCAGATTGAGTCTTCATCTGCGCCTACTCCGGATGCACATTTGGATGATATTGTGTCGAGACTTTGAGAGATGATGAGCACCCCTATGACTCTGACTGCAGGTCCCTCAGATGCAGCAGCTATTGCCAGAGCGTCGTCCAGTTCATCAGGTATTCCTTATGCGTCTACTAGTTGTAGCAGTTCCGATGTGACGGATTGGATTATGGATTCTGGAGCGTCACATCATATGTGTGGAGATCGAACGTGGTTTAGCTCTTACAGGTCTATCCCACCTGGGAGATCCGTGGTCATTGCTAATGGGGTTTGACTACCCATTATTGGTCAGGGGGAGATTGTTCTAGCCCCTTCTATGCATTTTCAGAACGTCTTATATGCTCCCGATTTTCATATGAATCTTTTGTCTATTAATCAAATTACAAAAGATTTACATTGTTGTGCCATCTTTGATCCCTCTTCTCTTGTATTTCAGGACATACTAACTGGCAGGATGATTGGTCATGGCCGTGAGCAAAGAGGATTGTATAAGTTTGCTATACCACCATGTGTTGGGGTTGCTTCTATTCCTTCAGGATATGTTTCTCCTTTTATGTGGCATCTTCGCTTTGGCCACCTTCCTCTTCAGAAGATGATTCATGTGCTCCCGTTAATATCTACTCGTACTACATTAGACTGTGAAGCCTGTCAGCTTGGGAAGCACCATCGCTCCCCGTTTCCGAGTCGTTCGAGTCGTCACAGTAGTCGGTCTTTTGAGTTGTTTCATTTAGACATTTGGGGTCCTAGTCGTGTTCCTGATCATCAGGGGCATCATTTTTATATGGTTGTTGTGGATTATTATTCTAGACTATCCTGGGTATTCTTGTTAAAACATAAGTCTGAAGCAGGTGCTATCATTAAATCTTTTCTTATTGAAGTCAACAACATCTTCTCTGCTAATGTGAAATTCATTCGTACGGATAATGCTTTGGAATTTTTCACATTACATTTATCGGAATTTCTCAGGTCTCTTGGTATAGTTCATCAGACTTTTTGCAATTATACTTCACATCAAAATGGAGTGGCAGAACGTAAACATCGTCACCTTCTTGATGTCATGAGGACCTTGTTGATTCAGAGTCGTATCCCTCATTCTTTCTGGGGGGATGCGGTTCTCACCGCCTGCTACTTGGTGAACCGCGTGCCATCCACTATTCTGGGAGAGAAAGTTCCCTTCTTGATTGTGTTTCCCGAAAAGCTAAAAATTGATCCCGTGAGAGCTAAAAACTCTTAATAGAAATAATAAATGGGACTTTTGCAGATCCATGAGCATACTAATATGGTAGGTGCTACCATAAGCTCTTTGGTGAAATTATGTACATTACACCTATCAGGGGGCTGACATATCATATGGAATGAACGTTGAGTCAATTTATGCATCCATCAGCTAATGTGTATCTAAGTGCAGTGTACAAATCATGTGCTATTTAAAGAAAATACGGGAAGAGGATTGTTCTTTGCAAAGGAAAGAAAATGATCATTGAAACCTACACATATGCTGACTAGGACAGGTTCATTATGTTGCCTAGTGGGAAGACCTTTAGTGAATATATGTGTCAACTGATTTTTTGACTATTGAAAGAAGGCAAAGTTATCCAACATCAATTTTTCCATGACAAAGTACCAATTCACTTCGACATGTTTGGTGTGATCATTTTCAACCATAATGTTTGAAAGATTGATTGTTGCCTTATTGTCACGATACAACTTTGTTGAGAAAGCATTAAAACCCATGTCATCGAGCATCTTAACAGTCTTGTGTCCATGGGATCAAATTTTGCAGAAATTCGGCCGAATTTCGATCGAATTTGGTTTCGGTGGGTGACTAAATTTTGGACAAAATGGCCTGTATCGGCCGAAATTTGGGGGTCCTCGTTCAAAAACTGACTGAAATAACCGAGATTTCGGTCGAATTTCGACCGAAATTCATCCGAAATTTCGTTTCGGTCAATCACCGAAACGAAACCGAAATCTTACATTTAAGGCCTTGCACGTGTCATAGCATGAAATTCATATCCATCATTGGATCTTGCACAAGCAATTTGTTTCTCGCTCGGTGTAATGGGATTTCCATCGAGATAAATGGAGTTGCCATGGAGAGAGATGATCATTAATGAATGTGAGCAATTGCGCATAATAGACATCCATGTTCAACTTGAAGGAAAGTTCCAGGTCATGTTTCCTGTATTAGGTAAATGAATCTTGGTTGTGTATCTTTTCACACATACCATATATAAATTGTACACATTTTTGCAATGTGATCGTTCCTATGTTTCGCTCCCTCTTGTAAAAGAGGGTTTCCATGTGCATTGAATGTCTGTGTTAGATTTCATAGTTTTGTTTTTTTTCATGTATATTCTAACACAGCTTTTCAGGGCCATAGTAACACACGCGTTCTAAAAGACAACAATTACAACAAAGCCTTTTCCCACAATTAAGTAGGGTCGGCTACATGGATTTTTTTGCCTCTATTCAAATCTAATTTGGGTCACTCTCGATCTTAAATCCATAAAACTAAGATCCCTTCGGATAGTCTCATTTCAATGCTTCTTGGTCCTCCCTCGTCCTCTCTTAAACATCCCAAATCTCGCATCTTCTAACTAGTGCACCAACCGACCTCTTTTGCAAATGGTCAAACCATCTTGTTAGAAAATATAATGCGGAAGCGTATCGGAGAAATAAAGATAAAGAAATATGAACAACGGATTTTAACGTGGAACCTACTCCCTAAGGAGGAGGATGAAACCACGGGAGAACGCCTCAAAGGGTTGGTTTATGCATTGCACTTTCTCACTGGATATAGGGGTGAGGGGCTTCTTATATAGCCATCACCGAGTCTCCACATCCCACAACTTGTAGATGTGGGACTAAACAACTGGATGTGCCCATCTCCCACATAAGTGACACATACACAATATACTCCAACACTCCCCCTCAAGCTGGAGCATGCAATGCTCAGCTTGGACAAACAAAAAGAAAATCTCAACTCACGCTACAAGACACTACAGACAATATCAACTCAACGCGCAAAACTGTCGGTTGCTATCGAGACGTTTCTCATGTCGTGCAGGTGAGGAAGAACACCGGGCTGGAGTGTGAGTCAAACTGGGTGTGCTCTGAACTGCGTCTGTCAGAGCCACTAAAATTAGATGAGCCCTCCACTTGGAGAACTCTGTCCTACCACATATAGAAGACTGGATCATGTGGACAACTGCTCCATCTCTGAAGGGCTAAACTAGAAAAGCCATGGAAAAACATCATCGTCGGAGACCACGGTCGCTAGAGAATGGAGTCCGAAGAAGTTCCTCGTTGGAGAGCTGGGTCTCTCCCATACTAGCCCAGCGAATGGGATCTTTACTCTGGAGTCCCTATGAAACCACATGAAAACCCTAGCTCACAAGGCATAGGGAATGAGATCTCTACTCTGAAGTCCCTATGGATCACATGAAAAACCTGATCGAAACACAAAAGATGGGGACCACAAACAATGATGGCATATATGTACGCATCAAAAATAGGATTCGGAACCAATCATCGAGTCTGAACATCTAAACTATAGATTCTGGAATCTGGTTGGCCCCTGACTGGAAAATCTGAACTGGAATCATCATGGCCGTAGAACTCTACACAATACTCCTCATTTCTCTCATATGCGTCGGAAAATAGTGACATCGACAAAGTTGGGAGAAGACAAGAGAATGTGAGAAGAAAACAAAACATCACATATGATTTTTTTCCGCAGCTATTTTTTCCTTTCCTTTTTAATAGTTGTCTCTTCTTCCCTTTTTGTAGCCGTTTCAACTTTTTTACGGCTTTTCATTCATTTTAAATAAAATCTTGGCTATTTTCCTTCTCCTTTTTCTGATAGCCAACTCATCATTTGCGTATGATTTTTTTTGTGTGTACGCACCTTTTTACATTTTTTTTGCAAAACCCGGTTGCCTTTTTTTTTAACACGGGCCAATGGGCCAACAACCATTCCCTTTTTTTGAACAAATACACGGCCCAACTTTGGGTTTTGGGACCCTGTTCTATTCATTTTCCTTTCCTTTTTTTCTTTCGCACTGAGCAGATACTTTTTTTCTTTTTTCTAATAGTCCCACACTTATTTAGGGTTCCCAACTGGGAACCCTATCTCTTCGAGAAACCCGACCTGTTGGAGGTCACCGTCGTTGGGAGGAAGCATCGATAGGATGGTGCTTTCAGCTTCTGAGGGAGGCTGCCTAGATCGTCATCGCCGGCTGGATCATCACCGTCGCCTGAAGTTGTCGAAGAAGGCGGTGATGAGCGACAAGGTGTGCCTAAAGGGCTCCTCCTGGAGCTTCGAGAACCATCATTGATGAGGGTTCCCGCCGCCATCGTAGGAGCCAGGAGGTGGAGGTGCTGGTGAGGAGGGGCGACACCGCCTCTGTATTTTGGCTGGAGAGAGCGAAGTAAGGGCGTCGCCTAGGCGTGGCATCGCGCCACCTGCGCGCTTGAGCACGCAATGCGAGGAGGTGGCTATCGCCATCGCCCCTATGGGGCATGCTGCTTTCTCGCACGCTTGAAGGCCTCGCCGCTCGAACGTTCTCACGTGCTGGAGCGACGCGAGAGGAGCCAAGAAGAAGGGCTCTGCTGCTGGAGGTGCGCCGCTTGGGTGCGGGGACTGGATCTTGTCTCGCCTGCGGTCTTGGATGATAGGAACTCGCAACCTTGGCGGGGCAGCGCCGCCTAGAGTGCAGGAGATTGATCTGTGCCGTCGTGAGGTTTCTTCGCGCCGCTTGTGCACCGTTGATGCGAGGAGGTGGCCATCGCCATCGCCCCTATGGGGCATGCTACTTTCTCACACGCTTGAAGGCCTCGCCGCTCGAACGTTCTCATGTGCTGGAGCGACGCGAGAGGAGCCAAGAAGAAGGGCTCTGCTGCTGGAGGTGCGCCGCTTGGGTGCGGGGACTGGATCTTGTGTCGCCTGTGGTCTTGGATGATAGGAACTCGCAACCTTGGCGGGGCGGCGCCGCCTAGAGTGCAGGAGACTGATCTGTGCCGTCGTGAGGTTTCTTCGCGCCGCTTGTGCACCGCTGATGGAGGAGATGCTCCGCCTGAGCATCAAAGATGTGTCTCCTGGAGATGCTTTGCCACCATTGTGACTGGAGGTGCCCCGAAATCCATCTGATTGGCTAGGGTTTCGGATGAAATCCATCTGAATAGCGGCGGTAATCTTCAGAGCAGCGAACAACGTTGAGTAAAAATTAGGATTACAATAGAAACCCTAGAACTTGAACAATCCCTCATATAATAATTTTCAAGAAAAATAACATCAAAATCGAATCTTAAATAAAAATAGAAAATACATCCTCGAGAATCGAACCCACTATGATACCATGTTAGAAAAAATAATGCGGAAGCGTATCAGAGAAATAAAGATAAAGAAATATGAACAGCGGGATTTTAACGTAGAACCCTACTTCTAAGGAACGGGATGAAACCATGGGAGAACGCCTCAAAGGGATGATTATGCATTGCACTTTCTCACCGAATATAGAGGGCGAGGGACTTCTTATATAGCCCTCATTGAGTCTCCGCATCCCACAATTGGTAGATGTGGGACTAAACAACTGGATGTGGTAAATGAATCCTAGAGAGATCCATTTACCCATCTCATAAATAAGTGACGCATACCCAACATACTCCAACATGTCTTAAGCAGTTATCTCTCATCTTATCCTCTATCAGAGCTACGCCAACTTTCCTTCTGATCGCATCATTCCGAATCCGGTCTTTTCATGTACGAAAAATGATAAAATCGAGATATACGAGTATAAAAAACTACAGATTCAGTTCTTAAAAGGTGATAGAATATAGAAAATATATACAAGAAAAAACAAGAAGAAGAAAAAAGAATGAATATATACTGATCTTGGAACTTTTGGCGTCAATACATATGGAGTAATCAACGCAAAATACTACTGATAAAGTATTCAATATGCAATGTTACATAATTTTCAGAAAGGAAGAGGATTCATTGAAAACTCAAAAGTGGTTATTTGTTAACGTCGGTTTATTAAAATTTAAAACAAGTGTTGATTCTAGAATCCTGAAAGGCCAACTATCGTGAGCACCACACCTTCTAACGGCAACATTAATATAGAGTCAAAAAGAATCTTGTAAAGAGGCATGGCATGTTTTTGACATTAACTTGATAGCCAACATCTCATAACCAAGAAGTGTGAGCTATATAGTTCAGAATACCGTCAAGTTTCCTAGCAATTAATCATCACGGACTATATATTTTGATATTGTTTCCATGGAAAGAAATTAAATAACTAACTGAACTCTTTATTAACCATAAATAAGAAATTACTAGAAGAAGAAAATCACTTGATAACATTAAGCAATATATGGTAGCGATGAGAAAACTTACCCACGTTATCAGATTCTGCTCTCCTGGAGCTTTTGTAGAGTCATAGGCTCTTCTCCCAGTAATCAATTCCAGAAGGACTACGCCGAAACTATATATATCAGACTTGATGGTTAGTTTTCCACTCATAGCATAATCAGGAGCACAGTAGCCGTATGTTCCCATGACTCTCGTCGACACATGTGTGTTATCACCAACAGGTCCAACCTTAGCTAGCCCAAAATCAGATAGCTTGGGTCTGAAGTCATCATCAAGTAATATATTAGCTGACTTTAGATCTCTATATATTACAGGAGGATTAGCTACATCATGCAAATATTCAAGCCCTTTTGCAGCACCAACGGCAATCTTAATTCTTGTGTTCCAATCAAGTGGCTCCGCATCGGGGGGAAGGTCTGTTAAGAAAGCATGCCAGCCTATTAAAAGCTTATAAGTGACAATAACAAAGTATTTTTTTTCCAAAAACAATATCAATGATAAGTGAAAGAAGACAGTATTTTTCACTAGAAATTGTTACATAAAACAAAGAAGCTGAAGGAAATGAATAACTCAACGATAGAGCAGATTGTTTATTACAGTAGTGCATAAGATCACAAGACTGGGTCACTAAGTAGAAAGTTGCAGTGCATGATTTTGACTTCCCATAGAATCATACATGGTTTTGGCTCCACATGGGAATGCAGCTAGGTTGATCTTCCAAATGATTACGTTAACAAGTGTTTTCAGTGCACAATCAGGAATGGAACATGATGTGTTTAATGATTGAGCTACTATTTGTATGCTGGAGCTACAGGAGCAACTGAACAATTGGCATAATCAAAGCAATTAATCAAATGACATCAAGTCAAATACATGCTATAGCCAGCACCGTTTGGCTTCAAGTTTTCCATTTTCTCACTGTTAAGATATTTTCTATCTTTTACTTTTTTATGTATTTTCTATTCTTTCCATCTCCATTATGTAGTTTACCCAATGGGTCTCTCCTCTATATAAGAGAACCCTAAGGCCTCATGAGAATGCAATTTATTATTTATCCCTCAACATAGTATCAGAGCGACGGTCCTAGATCGAGTTCTCGAACCCCACCGTGAACTAGCCACCCCCTCCTTCCCTCCCTATCCGTGGGCTGCGCCATGCGTCACCGCCTCCCTCCACACGGCTGTCGTGCTGCAGCCCCTTCTCGTGTAGCACGCCGCCGCCGTTGCACCTGTCTTCGTGGGTCGTGTCGTCGCCTTCTCCGTGCGGTTGTCCTGCCGCCACCTCTCCCTTCGCGCGACACCCGCGCACAGCCGTCAGTGGTTGCCATTCTGATCCCTACCCGACCCACGTGGGCGGTTTTTTCCTCCTCTCCGTAACCAAGATGTAGCCTAAGTAGTCTAATTTTGACCGCAAAACGATATTTCAGACCTATAAATCTCGTTTTCCGGCCCTAACGTGGTTTGAGTTGTAACGAGGATGATTGTATGTGTTGATATGACTTGAATCCTAACCACTTGTTGGGTTGTTGATGTGGCTAATATGTGTCATGTCTTTTGATTGGCTGAGAGCTGTTGGGTCAAGATTGCTGACATGTATAATATGTGTCCTGCCTTCTGATTGGCTGAGAGCTGTTAGGTCAGGATTGCTGACATGTATGATCCGTGTCCTGCCTTTTGATTGGCTGAGAGTTGTTGGGATGGATTGCTGAATATAAATGGTATTCTTCTGTTGTAGTATAAAAGGGGCCTTAGGGCCACCAGATACTGCAACCCTCATTATGATCCTATTTCTCATCTCATATCTTTATCTTCTCAGTATCCTCTATATTATTTTTTTCTCCATATAGTAAAACCCATCGCCGTTGCCCAAGGACATAGCCCATTTACAGGTTGTGGAAAAAAGAATGAAAGAATAGAAAGGCTTGTTTTATTCTAGAGGTCTAGGGTTTCTTATATAGGACAAAACCCTATAGAGCTCAAAGGAGAAGATACACAAATACCTCATAGAATATTCCTGCCACATAGGATATTCTCTTAACATATACTCCTACCATATAGAATATTCTCTTAACATATACTCCTGCTACATAGAATATTCTCTTAACATATACTCCTGCTACATAGAATATTCTCTTAACATGTATGTTCCTAACACTCCCCCTCAAGTTGGAGCACATTTATCAGTCATGTCCAACTTGGAAACAATCCAAGAGAGTCGTTTCTTGGGTAGTGCTTTTGTGAAGATATCTGCAAGCTGAAGGTCGATGTTGATGTGAAGAGTAGTAATCCTTCCAATTCTGACAGCATTATGAACAAAATGGCAGTCAACATCTATATGCTTGGTTCGCTCATGGATTACCGGATTCGTGGCAATATATGTAGCAGATTTGTTGTCACAATATAGTGGAATAGGAGTAGTGACAACAATACCAAGTTCTTGCAAAAAAGCTAATAGCCACGTGATCTCGCAAGTAGCTTGAGCCATCACCATGTACTCTGCATCTGTACTGGATCTAGATACAACAGGCTGCTTCTTGCTTCTCCAAGTAACAAGATTTCCTCTAACCATCATAGCATAACCTGTGGGGGAGCGTCGATCCTCTGGTGAGCTTGCATAATCTGCATCAGCATATGCAATAATATCGGTGTACCCATTTGCCCCATAGAAGAGGCCACTTCCTGGTGATTCCTTCACATATCGTAGAATTTGAAGAACACCCTGTCAGTGGCGGTAACAAGGTTGCTCCATGTGTTGAATAGCTCTGCATAGGAAATATATGGTCTAGTGACAGTAAGGTAAAGAAGTTTGCCAAATCGAGTAACATCTTCGAAGATAGGATCAAAGGATGTGAAGTGTTTCTTAGGATCTGTGGAATACCAGCGGGCTTGCATCCAAGTAATCCGGCTTCCGTATAAATTTACAGACATTATTTTTTCTGTGAAAGATGAAGACCCTCTGTAGTGCGTAGTACTTCTATACCCAAAAATATCGTAGTGGACCAAGATCATTGGTAACAAATATCTTCTGGAAGAAGGTCTTGGTCTCTAGTATCCCTTTATCATCATCACATGTGATGACCATATCATCCACATAAACTGCAAGAGTAATAATACCAAATGTTCATCTCCTGACAAACACATAATAATCAGACGTTGTTCGCTGGAAGCCAAGAGTGCTGATCTCTGCAGTAAGTCTGTTGAACCATGCCCTTGGGCTCTGCTTTAGGCTATATATTGCTTTGTGAAGTCGACATACACACTCCCCCTCGACTTCATAACCCGGAGGCTGCATCATATATACTTCATCATCAAGATCGCCATATAAAAACGCATTTTTCACATCTAACTGAAAGATAGGCCATGCCTTATTAGCTGCCACAGAAAGGATAGTCCTTATTGACCCCATACGCACAATTGGTGAGAATGTCTCAAAGTAATCTACTCCATATGTCTGTATGAAGCCCTTTGCCACAAGACGAGCTTTCAACCTGTCAATCGACCCATCTGGTGATTGTTTAGTCATGAAGACTCATTTACATGCCACAGGTTTAGTCTCTTTGGGACATTGCACTAGATCCCATGTTCCCCTGGAAGCCTTTCGCCATCCTGAATCCTGCAAAGCACTATGGCTGTCTCTTGGAATAGAAATGATCATGAGAGCATCTGCATATCTTTAGTCAGTAGTTGATAAACTAGCAATAGAAGTGAAATGAGACATGGGATGAAGTGTACACTACCTCTTAGTTCTGCATAGAGCAATGGGAAGCTCCTCAGGAACATACGAGACAGCAGTGGAGGGGACACTTGAATTAGGTATATCATCCTGCAATAAAGAAATAGGTAATGGAACATCTGGTGATTGGGATTTTTTTCTCTTATAGACAATGGGTGGAGGTGGGAGATCAAGATGGATATCGGTAACATATTGTGTGAAGAAGCTGGTCTGCTCAAAAAAAGGTTACATCTGCAAATATATAATAGTGACGTCCAATTGGATTATAGCACATGTAACCTTTTTGAGTACGACAATAACCAAGAAAAACACATTTAATAGCACGAGAGAGTTTATCAGTAGTGTGAAAGTTATGAACAAATGCAACACATCCAAAAATTCGTAAGGGTAGAGGAAAAGGTAGCACAGTTGGGTAGAGCAGAGAGAAGGGATGGATGCATTTAGGGATGGAGATGGAACCCTGTAGACAAGATAGACAACAGTTAAAACAACATCCCCCCAATAGGTTTTGGGAACTTTCATATGGGTGAGGAGGGATCGAGCTATATTTAGAAGGTGTCTGAGTTTCCTTTCGTCTACCCCGTTTTATTGCGAAGTGTAAGGACATGATGTTTGGTGGATGGTGCTCTGGGATGCAAAAAAGCTGGTTAGATCATGTTGAGTGAATTCCAAAGCGTTATCTGTGCGAAAATTTCGAACACCGGAGGAAAAGATATTTTTGACATAATGGAAGAAATTCTTAATAATGTTGCTAATCTCTGATCGTTCTTTTAATAGACAGACCCAAGATGATCGACTGTAGTCATCGACAAAACAACAAAGTACTTATGTCCACTCAGGGTACGGACCGAACATGGTCCCCAAATATTACAGTGGAATAAAAAAAAAAGATTTTCGCGATGATGTTCAGAACGAGCAGGGAAGGACGCTCGATAATGTTTCCCGAACTAACATGTCTCGCACTCAAAGGGCTTGAGCGTAGAAAGCTCGGGGAACATTAAAGAGAGAGCTTTTGCGGATGGATGACAGAGGCGAAGATGCCAAAGAAAGGGATCAATGGATATAGATGTAGCGCCAACAAAATCAAAATCAGAGGGGATATCAATATAATATAGATTGTTCTTCTCATGTCCCCAACCAAAAATCTGTCTCGTCAGGATGTCCTGAAAATAACAACAAAACTCATCAAAAATCACACGGCAGTTACGTTCCTGGCATAACTTATGAACAGATAAGAGACTAAGCAAAAAATCAGGAGCACAATGCACATCAGTAAGTCGGAGTTTGGATGAAAACTCCATAGTCCTCACACTAGTGATAGGGGAATGTGCTCCATTGGCAACCCGAATAGTCCTCACAACGAAAGACGGATGTGCAGAGGTGAGAAGACTAACTTCTCCTGTCAGATGAGTAGAGGCACCGGAGTCAATGATCCATGCAGGGCTGGATGTAGAGGCAACATTGGCAAGTGTACCTGAAGTAGTGGCTAGACTTGCAGTAGGAGTAGAGGTACTAGTATTACTGGCAGAATTTTGTAGCAGTTGACGTAGACGAGCAAACTCAGATGCAGTGAAGGATGTCTGACTATCACCAGACGATTGTTCTGACGAGGTATATGTATTATCATATGGCCCTTCGTATGCCGTAGCCTCATAGGCACTGTTGGCATGCTTTCCCACTTCCAGTCTAGAGTCCTTCAAGAGGTTAGTAGGCATGCCAAACTTTTTCCAACAACATTCAGATAGGTGATTCCAACGTCCGTAGTGAGTGCATGCTGGATAGCGAGCAGTGGCAGGATCTCGTCCACGTCCGAAGTTAAGTCCTCGTCCAGCCTCACGGTCACGACCACGGCCAAAGTCACGACCGCGTCCTCCTTGGTAGTTAGGTCGTCCTCTAGCAAAATGTGCAGTAGTCTCCATAGATAGCTGAGGAGAGGGAGAATCAAGTTCATGTAGTCGATCTATATGGTCTCTAGAGTGGGTAGCACAGCAACAATTAGAAATTATTCCTTCACAGTCTTGTATCGCGGATTTAATCCTGACAAGAATCGATACACTTGCCATTATGCACGCTCACCTATCTATTTATCACAACAAGCATGCTGAAAGATAAGAAGCTCCTCAAACAGGCATGTGAGGAGCCTGTAGTACTCGTCCAAGGATGTATCTCCCTGATTTGCGGACCAAATCCGTATGTAGATATCTGAGAGCATGGAGTTAGTTGTCTTTTGAGAGTAGGCGATCTCAAGGCTCTCCCACATATCCTTTGTCGTCTCCTTGTAAAAAAGAGTTGATGCAATATTTGGATCGACAATGTTCATCATCCAAATAATCACTTGGCAGTTGTCTACGTACCAGGTATCGCAGTCTTTATTCGTCTCCTTAGGCGGATCTTTTGTGTGAATATAGTTCTTTTGTTGACCACCAATAAACACTTTGAAGGATCTGGACCACAGTACATAGTTCTCGAAGACTTTTAGCTTTATAAAAGAGCCATGTATCATCACAGAAGAAGTCGGGTACATGGGCTTGGGCTCTGCAGATGCCATGGCGGTCGAGTAGGTCAAGAAAAAGTGATCTAGTTAGTTCGTGCAGTCTTATTCAAGCATCACGTAAACCTAGCAGTGCATCAATTAGATAACCGGCATCAAGTGATGATACCCTAAGTGATTGGCAAAGAAGAAAGAGATAGTTGATGCACAGGGAGCAGCGCAGGGCGTCTGGGATGGCGTTGGCGAGCACCTAGTGTGGACAGGAAACCTGGGCTGGTGTTTAGCAGTGCTGGGGGGTGCCTCAGGCACGAGCGGAGGCGCAGGGCGCCTGGGATGGCGCGGGCGAGTGCCTGGGGCGACGCTGGGCTGCCTGGAGCAGTGAGTAATGGCGCGTTCTGCGCCACAGGAGCTTGGAGTCGTCGCAGGCAGGCGGCGATTGCTTAGGGAGGACTTGGGGCTGGCGGTGGCGGAGGGATTTAGGTCAAAACACCGGTCTAGGACCGTTACTCTGATACAATGTGGAAAAAAGAATGAAAGAATAGAAATCTTGTTTTATTCTAGAGGTCTAGGGGTCCTTATATAAGGCAAAACCCTAGAGAGCTCAAATAAAAAAATACATAAATACCTCATAGAATATTCCTGCCACATAGGATATTCTCTTAACATATACTCCTACATAGAATATTCTCTTAACCTATACTCCTGATACATAGAATATTCTCTTAACATATACTCTTGCTATATAAAATATTCTCTTAACATATATACTCCTAACACGGGTGAACATTGTAAATCCTTGTATTTGTGTCTTACTTGTTTAATCGTGTTTGTGCGTATTTGCTTCCGCAATTAGCAAGAAACTGGTATCAGAGCCAGGTTCCGTCAAGATCATCCAGTAAGATGGCATCTCACAATCTGAAGATCGAAAAGTTCATGGGGAAGAACGGATTCAATTTATGGCAGATCAAGATGCACGCCTTTCCGAAACAGCAAGGCATCTGGGCACCGTTAGATCAGGAGCGGGCGAAGGCACTCGAGGCGTCTGAGTTGATAGTTAAGGAAGAGAAGGCACACTCGAAGATCATGCTATGTATGGCGGACGAGATTATCACGGAGGTTGCCGATGAGGATTCCGCGGTTGGTTTGTGGTTGAGACTTGAAAGTCTATACATGACGAAGTCTCTAACCCACAAGTTGCTCTCGAAGAAACGTCTGTTCTCTCTCCACATGCATGAAGATACATCTCTTAAAGAACATCTAGATCGGTTAAATACATTATTGATAGATTTAAGAAACATAGATGTTAAGGTTCAAGATGAGGATACTGCCTTGATTTTATTGGTTTCTCTTCGATTATTATTTGAGAATTTTGTTCAATCATTCATTGTGGGAAGAGAATCCATAACCTTAGAGGAAGTTCGCGCGAGTCTGCATACTCGTGAACTTCGACATATGGCTATTGGGATTCAAGACTCTAACGCTGCAGGTTTGGTTATGACTCATGAGAAGAGTCATGTCGGTTCTGACTACACAAAGAATGGAAAGCAGAAGTCCAAGTTAAAAAATTACAATGCTAAGGACATCTGCAATTACTGCAAGGAACATGGACATTGGAAGAAAAACTGCTCAAAGAAGGCCATAATTGCTGCAGTGGCTCAAGGTGGCAGAGATTCTGAAGATGATTTCGTTCTCACCGTCATAGATCAGAAGACGATAAATAGTACATGGATTCTTGATTCACGTTGTTCTTACCATATGACTCCTAATGAAGATTGGTTCTGCACCTATGAGAAGATAGATGGTGGAAACGTCATCACGGGGAGTATGCAACGTGCAAGATTGTAGGGATCGGCTCTGTGAAGATCAAGATGCATGGAGTCGTGAGGACTGCGATAGAAGTACGACATGTTCCTGATTTGAAGAAGAACCTGATATCCCTTGGAGTCTTGGACTCTAAAAGATACAGGTACAATGCTGAAGGTGGAGTCATGCAGGTTGTCAAAGCTAGTGTTGTTGTCATCAAGGGCAACAAGCAAAAGATCATATATGTCTTGCAAGGGTCTACAGTTCCTGAAAGTAAGTTCATGCGTTGTTTGGACTTGCTCAATATTGACAGTTGGCAGTAGCCACAAGAAGGGCCTGGCGGCGGCAAGGTTAAGCTCGATAAAGCTTCTCTAAGGAGAAATTTCGAGGTGAATATTGTTTATAATTCATTGATTCCTGTTATCTAAATTTGAAGTGGTGAATTATAGTAGTGGTTAATTCTGTTATATGAGAATTCAACCCCGGTGGAGTCTAGTTGTGGTTAATTCTGCTATTGGAGAATTCAACTCATGGTGGAGTATAGTAGTGGTTAATTCTGCTATATGAGAATTCAACCCTGGTGGAGTCTAGCAGTGGTTAATTCTGCTAGTGAAGAATTCAACTCACGGTGGAGTAATATTAGTGGTTCATTCTGCTATATAGAATTCAATTCAAGGTGGAGAATGTTGATATGACTTGAATCCTAACCACTTGTTGGGTTGCTGATGTGGTCGATCTGTATCCTGACTTCTGATTGGCTGAGAAATTTGTGTCAGGATTGCTGACATGTCTGATCTGTATCATGCCTTCTGATTGGTTGAGAGCTGTTGGGTCAGGATTGCTGACATGTCTGATCCGTGTCCTGCCTTCTGATTGGTTGAGAGTTGTTGGGCTAGATTGCTGAATACAAATGGTATTCTTCTGTTGTAGTATACAAGGAACCTTAGGACCACCAGATACTACAGTCACCATTTTGATCATGTTTCTCATCTCATATATGTATCTTCTCAGTATCATCGGTATTACCTTTTTTCTCCATATAGTAAAACCGATCGCCGCCGCCAAAGGACGTAGCCCATTTACGGGTGAACGTTGTAAATCCTTGTGCTTGCACCTTGCTTGTTTGATCGTGTTTGTGCGTATTTGCTTCCGCGATTCGCAACAGTATGAATCTACACGTCCAACCAATCCCTCATATGATCGTGTAGACTTACTTTTATTGGTCTACTTCCCCAGTCGAGTTCTGTTTTTCGGCCTTCTTTCATCATGTCAGAAAATAAGGGTGATGTTTTCTCTTAGTTCGGTGCCTTCAAGGGCCTGGCTCCCATCGTGAAGATGAATGGAACCAACTATGAGTTATGGTCCATGCAGTTTCTGACCCTTATGCAATGTAACAACAATGAACACATTCTGACAAAGCCATAGCTGATGAACAAGACTGGGGACAATGCTTCGTGAAACAAGATGACGCATATGGGCGTATTTGGCTCTCTGGGACCCTCACCACAGAGATCGCCGATGATATTGTGAACCAGCCCACCGCCAAGGCGATGTGGGATATTCTGACATCCATTTATACCCAAGCAAAGAACGAGGCCAAGATTCTTCAGCTTCGGTTTGACATATACAAGGCAAAGCAGAATGGCCGTCCACTGCACATGTTCTACTCCTTACTTCTTGGGATGTTCGAGAAGACTCACAACTTCATTTCGACTACGACCTCCACAGAGCAGCAGATGGCATCAAGAACTCCACGATGGTTGGAGTTTTCTTGGTTGCACTTGATCCAGAGTATAAGACAACGCGAGCACAGCTCCTTACTGGGGCAACATACCTCCCATGGAGGCGGCTTACAGTTATCTCAACATGCTTCTTATTCTACATGTTGCCACCACACATACTTCCTCAGCGATGGCTGGTTCTCGTTGCAGAGTAGGTTCTACTCAGTTCAGAAGGCATAGTCCCCAGAGAAGAGGTGGTGGCCTACACTTACTGTCATCGTCCAAGACACTCTGAGGATGCATGCTATCAGAAGCATGGATACCCTGCATCTTCTCGCATGGCGGAGCATATTGAGCCTTCAGACACTACAGCTCCTCAGGCAGATCCACGTCTTGATGACATTGTCTCTCGTATACGAGAGATCATGACTTTAGTGATCGGCACTACCACTACAGAATCCACAGATATTGCAGCAACAGCTAGAGCGTCTTCGAGCTCCTCAAGTATCGCATACGCTTTTACTGGTTGCAGCAGTGCAGATATGATAAAGTGGATCATGGACTCTAGTGCTTCTCACCGTCTGTGTGGAGACAAACCCAATTCAAGTCTTTTAAGTCTATACCCCATAGTAGATGGGTCGTCATTGCAAATGGAGTTCACTTACCCTTCACAGGACATGGGGAGGTGCATTTGCCGCCATCCATGTGCCTGCAGAATGTTTTATATGCTCATGATTTTCAGACGAACTTAATTTCTATTAATCAAATTACAAAGAATCTGCATTGTCATGCCATTTTTGACCCCTCTTCTCTTGTGTTTCAGGATATACTCACAGGTAGGGTGATTGGATGTGGTCGTGAGCAGCGGGGGCTCTACAAACTGGTCCAGTCTCCTCATGTCGGTGCTTCTGTTATTCCTACAAGACCAGTCTCACCGTACATGTGGCACCTTCATTTTGGCCACCTTCATCTGCAGAAGTTGTGTCATGTCCTCCCACAAATCTCCACGCGATCTTCCTTCCAATGGAGGCTTGCCAGCTTGGAAAGCATCACCGTTCTTCGTTTCTATCTCGTCAGAATCGGAGCAATTCTTAGTTATTTGACCTCTTTCACTTAGATATTTGGGGACCGAATCGTATCCCTGATCACCAGGGACACTGTTTTTATCTGGTTGTTGTAGATGACTATTCTAGACTTTCTTGGGTTTTCTTTTTGAAGAATAAGTCCGCGGTTGGGCATCACTATGTCATTTATTAATGAGATACAATATTTTTTCAGCTACTGTCAAGTATATGCGTTCTGATAATGCCTTAGAGTTTTGCACTTTACAACTATCTGAGTTTCTCAGGTCTCTTCGCATTGTACACCAGACCTCGTGTTCCTAAACATCTCAGCAGAATGGTGTTGCCGAGCGCAAACATCGTCATTTACTCGATGTGACCAAAACCGTTTTGATTCAGAGTTGTGCTCCTCACTCTTATTGGGGTGATATGGTTTTCACTGCCAGCTACTTAGTGAACTGTTTTGGGAAAAAATGTTCCTTTCTCGATTGTGTTTTCCGAGAAGGATTTATTCCCCCTTACACTCCGTGTGTTTGGATCTATTGCCTTTGTACACAATCTTTTGCATGGTCGTGACAACTCTCCCCAAAGCTGTCAAGTGTGTCTTTGTTGGCTACTCTCGTACCCAAAAAGGGTATCGTTGCTTTTATCCACTTCGGTGGAAATACTTTGTCAGTGTCGGTGTTACATTCTTTGAGTCTGTTATGTATTTCTCTCCTATAGGTGATAGACTGGTCCCCTCTAACTCTGATGAGGAGGTCTACATGCCCCCACCTCCTACAGGCCACAGCTGTACCACCTCCATCACCACCTTCAGTACCTACACCTGCTCATGAGGCTGCCCCTGAACCACCGCCTATCTTTACTCAATTTTTATCATGTGTGTATACTCGCAAGTCTTGCTCTGGACCCCCTGCTCACAGGTCTTCCCCATCATCCAACACGCTTCAGGTATGTAATGAGCATATTATTTCTACAAATGGCACTACTGAGTTGTCTATGCAACAGGATTTATTACAGGATGAATAGGTACAATCTCAAGAGGGAAACTTACAAATTCAAGAGGTGACAGATGATCCCGATGTGCCCATTGATCTACGAAAGCAGAGACGTACTTGTGCTTCATATCCTCTTCTAGCCCAAGTTTCTTTGAGTAGACTTTCAGAGGATTTCAGGAGATGTACAGTAACATCGTCAACTATAAAGATACTACAGACATATCAGGAGGCCATTCAGGACAGTCAGTGGCATCTAGTCATGGAGGACGAGATGGCCACGTTACATTTGTGTGGCACTTGGAGCCTTGTTTCAGCTCCAAGTGATGCATATGTTGTTGGGTGCAAGTATGCGTTCAAGATGAAGCATTGAGCAGATAACATTGTAGATTGCTACAAGACGAGGCTTGTGGCATGCGAGTTAACCTAGACATATGGGATGGACTATCAGGATATATTCTCTCCAGTGGTCAGGCATTCTACTATGTGTATACTTCTATATGTTGCAGTGACACGGATTGGCCCCTCTATCAGCTTGATGTGAAGAATGTTTTTCTCTGTGGTGACCTACTGGAGGAAGTTTACATGCAGCTGCCACCTGAGTTTGCCGCTGAGGGGAAGTGTCAGAAGGTTTGCAGGCTTCACAAGGCGATCTATGGCCTTAAGCAAAGTTCAAGAGCATGGTTCTCGAAGCTCTAGGACTTGATAGAGCAACAGGGGTTTGTGAGATCGACTGCTGATCATTCTATGTTTGTTCAAAAGACTCGGAGATGTACAATTGTCATACTTGTGTATGTTGATGATATCATTATTACAGGAGATGACGAGCGTGGCATCCAGGCTGCTAAGAATTTCCTAGGCCAGCAGTTTGTGACCAAGAACCTTGGTAGCCTACGCTACTTCCTTGGACCGGAGTTTGCCATGAACCAGTGAGGTCTTGTGATGACCCAGAGGAAGTAGGTTACAGATCTTTTCTCTGAGATGGGTATGACATATTGCAGGCTGGCCGGTGGAAAAGAGGATGGGGAGCGGGGGTCGTAGGACGTGCGAAGTTCGTAGGGAGCGCCGGGGGCGTACGTCTGATGGGACTCGAGGGTCAAGTCGGGAGCGACGTGTGGATGACTTCCGCAGGCCTTTTGGTGTTCGGTGGTTTCCAAACCCCCGGAGGGCGTGGAGACCTAAGGCGCGGGGTCCTGTCGGTGTTTTCGGTAGGGAACGAGGTGCTTTCTCGAGATCGCATGCTGTAATGGCTGACGCCGGTGATGGAGGCTGGACCCGGGTTTCCCATGCTAAGCCGGGTAAGAGGTGTTTCCGTTGTGATTCTCGGGGACATTCTGCGTCCGAGTGTTTTGTTCCCCCTCGGTGTTTTCTTTGTGGTAAGCCCGGACATCGGAGGGCTTCCTGCTGGTCTTCTTCGGCTGGCTCGGGGTCGCGGTTTGTTGCTGAGCCGGAGCGTGCTTGTGCTCCTCGCAAGCATGGCGGTCGCGACTCTCGCTCTTTCGCTCAGGTGGTGGCGGCTGGTGAGTGTGCTCCTCCCTTGCATGGGGTGGATGGCGATGCTCAGGTTGAGGGTCCTGAGGCTTCCAAGGCGGGTGCGGAGGAACCTATTGCTGCTCAGAAGGGTGTCGAAGTGGTTGGTGAACCTGCTCTGGTGGATGGCGTGGTGTCTCACAAGGTGGCGGTGCATTCGTGCTCGTTGGTGGGGAGGCTCCTATGGAAGGTTCGGCGGGGGGAAGTGGGTCTGCTTTGGAGAGCCTGGTGTCGGGGAAGGCGGGGGTGGAGGGCTCGTGCGTACGGTCGGGCCCGGTCTCTGCACCCTCCGTCCTGGTTGGGGTGCTTCGGGGACGTGCTGATGAATGGGAGTCTATTCGAGCTGCTACGCTGGACTTCCTGGGCGATGGTTTTGGGGGGGATTTCCTCCCTCTCGATGCGGTGCGGTGCTGTGTTCGGGGTCTTTCCCCGGAACAACGGGAGAGACTCATCCGGTGCCAAGGTGTTGGTGGCGTGCAATGGCGTGGTTTGCGGGTCTCTGACGGTGGTATCTTCTCGACGGAGGTCCGAGCTGCTGTTGTCAGAGGGGTGCCTTTTCTCTCCAGGACGGTTCATGCCCTATCAAAGGCTTTCTCCAGCTGGGGGCAAGTCCTTCAGATCCTTGACGACGGCCTCGCTCCTGGTTCTGACTGGCGATGTTGCCGCGTGCTTGTTGAGGCTCCTTCAGCGTTCTTTGCGGAATTGGCGGGGAAGACCCGCTTTGATCAGATGTCTTTGGGCCGCTGGACTTTTTCTCTGGAGCTCTTTCTTCTTCCTCCGCCGATGAGGCCGTCTCCCCCTTCGCCGGTGGTGGAGCGGCGGGGTCTCTCCGACGCGATTCCGACTGTCCGGGAACAGGTGCATGCGGGAGTCGGTTCTTCTCCTTCGTGCCACGTGGTCCTTTCCGGGTCCCTTCCCGAAGCGGCGCCATGCACGGTCATTTCGTCACGTGGGTCTGACGAGGCTCTTCGTCTCCCGCAATCGCGGGGGACTTCCCAAGAGTTGGTGGCGGTTCAGATCCCGGATTTCCCTTCGTATGCAGATGCTGTTATCATGGACATTGATTCGTCCAACCCTGAGATATCCTTTATGCAGGCCGATTTATTGCAGGTGGTCCCCCCCAGGTCAGGACTTTTATCCCGTACGACCCCATGGTAAATTCTATTTGGGCCCCACTTCAGGTTTCGTCGGAGCAGCTCCTCTCGGATCCGCTTTCGGGTTCGGAACTACTTCTCGATACGGACCATCACTTTAGGCCTTCCGATGTGGTTTGCCCTCGGCCTTTACGTGCCGTGCCCTTCGCCGGTCACCTGGAAGGATCGTTCTCCCCTTCATCTCCGGTGTCTCCACCGCTGCTGGTTTTTTCCGACTATGCTTCACAACCGCTGGTTGGAGGGGACGTTGTGGTTCTCCATCCGGTTGCTATGGGCCACACTTCAATCGTGAGGAATTTGGAACCGCTCTTCTCTGGTTATGGTGCGGCATCGTCCCTGAGTCCTGATGCTTCTATGGCTATCGAACTTTCTCCTTCGTCCCGATATGGCCGAAGTTACTCTCGGAGGCGTCAATTTTTATCCAGTCCCGCTGCGGTTTCTACTTGCCAATCATTGAGGGAGGCGGTTGCGGAGGCGGCTGGACTTGAACGCGTGGCTGACCAGAGCCATACTGGTTTTTGATGGCCCCGCTGCTCTTTGGTGTTTTTTTGGGGATATCCTTTTTTTGGGCATTCTCTTATTTTTTAATGAAGATTGTCTCCTGGAACGTACGTGGATTGGGTGATGCGGATCGTAGACGCATTTTGGGTTCGCGGCTTGTTGACTGGTCTTGTGATATCGCCTTCATTCAGGAAACGAAGCTCCCGGCTATGGACGATGTTTTATGGCGCTCATTTGGGGCTGGTCAGATCAACGATTTCCGGGCGCTGGATGCTGTGGGTGCAAGGGGGGGTGCTTTTTTGGCCTGGCGTTCGGATCGCTTTTCCTTCTCGTCGTGTAGGTTGGGTCGTCACTCTATTTCGGTGCTGTTAATGTGCGTGCGGACTAATATTTATATGGCCTTCTCTTGTGTTTATGCCCCTACCTGTCATGCTGCCCGACGTGAATTATGGGAAGACCTTCGGGAGGATGCTGCTGCTTTTGGGGACGCTCCCTGGTTAATTGGCGGGGACTTCAATGTTACACTGCACGCTACGGATCGCCCACGTGGTCGCGGTGGTCTCGATCCGGGTTCCGCGGATTTTCTGGAATTCATTAACGAATTGGCTCTTGAATCGTTGGTTCCGAACGACATTTCATTCACTTGGCGGAATAACTCCTCGCGGTCGCGGATTGACCGCTTTTTGGAAAATAACTCTATGATGGATTCGTTTCCCTTATGTTCTGTCTCCTCGAAGCCGAGATCTTTCTCGGATCACAATCCTATTTTCTGGTCGAATGGGGTGGAGACCCGTCCACATGGCATTTTCCGCTTTGAGCGCTCTTGGTTATTGGAGACTGGTTTTAGAGATTTGGTTCGTCAACATTGGTCACAACTCTCCCCGTCTGGCAGTGCCGCTCGACGTTTTGCTTTTAAAATCTCATCCCTCAGGAAGCTGCTGGCGTCGTATAAGAAAGATATTCGCTCGGCCCGCATTGCCACTCGCGTGGAGGCTGATGAAATTATTTTGCGGTTCGACCAAATTGAGAATGATCGTGACCTTAATCAGGATGAATTGTTGGCTCGCGCCAACGCTATGGATAAGGTGAGGTGTGAGGATCGGAAGCGTGTGGTTGAATAACGGCAACGTTCTCGGCTGCGTTGGTTAAAGGAGGGAGACGCAAATACTTCGTTCTTTCACAGGGTCGCCTCGGGTCGCCGGCGATCCAACTATATTTCCTCATTATGTATTAATGGTTCTCAGGTGCAGGGGGAGCGTGAGATGGGTTTGGTTGTGTCTGCCTATTTCAAGGACTGGTATGGGTGCAGGGCTCCGCGCCGATGGCGGTGGTCGGGTCGGGGCGCCTCGGTTCTCCCCCAGGCGGATGCTAATCTCCTTACTCGTCAGATTTCTTTGGAGGAATTGAAGGAGGCGGTTTGGGCTCTTAACTCGGACGCTGCCCCTGGCCCGGATGGATTCCCCGTTTTCTTCTATCGGGAATTTTGGGATGTCATCTCCCCGGATGTCTTGGAAGTCGCTCGCGAGTTTTTCTCTGGCAACAATGGGTTTGATAACCTCAACAAGTCTATTATTGCTCTCATTCCCAAATCCTCTTCTGCCACCCGCATTGAGGAGTTTCGGCCTATCTCCATCTCTAATGCCATATACCTGATCATTGCTAAGGTCTTGGCTCGTCGGCTGGCTCCGCTTCTTGACTCCCTCATTTCGCCTTCCCAGGCGGCTTTTATTAGGGGTAGGCAAATTGGTGATTGCTATGCGGTGGCGTCCGAAATTATCCATGCTTGGCACAAAAACGAAGTTAAGGGGATTCTTTGGAAAATTGACTTCTCAAAAGCCTACGACTCTCTGGATTGGCGGTTCCTTTGGTCTGTTCTTAAGAGGAGGGGATTCCCCTCATTATGGATTTCGTGGGTGAGACGTTGCGTGTCGACTGCCTCCCTGTCGGTTATTCTCAATGGCCGCTTGGCGGGGGGTTTCTTCCAGCCTCGTCGGGGGATTCGGCAGGGATGCCCCCTCGCTCCTTTACTTTTCGTCCTGGCCGCTGATGTCTTATCCATCATGACTCGCAACGTGGTCGAGGCTGGTCTGTCCAGTGGCTGTTCCATTGGGCCCTTCTCTATGCCGATTATTCAATTCGCGGATGATACGATCTGCTTCATCGAGGGTGAGGCGTCGAATATTGCGGGGATGGCTACCACTTTGGAGCTCTTTAGTGAGGCGTCGGGCCTTCTTATCAATTTTAATAAATCCTCTATGGTCCCCTTTTCCACTCCCCCGGAGGAGGTTGCTATCTGTTCGCGGATTTTGCGCTGTCCCGTAGGTGGCCTTCCTCTGGATTATCTTGGGCTCCCGCTTACCATTGGCCGTGCTCGCTTACGTGATTGGCAGACGCTGGTGGATCGCATGGTTTCTCGCTTGGCTGGCTGGCGCGCCGCTATCCTTTCTAGGGGTGGCCGTCTGGTTCTTCTCAAATCTGTCCTTTCTTCCATGCCAATCTATTTCTTCTCTGTGAAAGGTATGCCCAAGGGGGTCCGTCGGCGGTTGGACTCTTGTTTGCAGAATTTTCTCTGGGGGAAGAAGGGGGATGTGCGTCGCGGTGTTCCTCTGGTTGCGTGGGATGAGGTGGCTCGGCCGAAGAAGGAGGGGGGGCTGGCGGTGAGGCGGTTCGAGGTCATGAACGAAGCTTTTCTCATGAGATGGGTGACCCGCCTGTGGGGTCCGAAGGATAACCGTATGATAAATTTTTTGAGGTTGGCAGTCGGTGTCGACCGGTTTTCGGGTATGGATTCTCGCCTTCTGGGCTCTCTCTCTCACTTCTCCCGTGATATTGGGAATATTATGATCCGCAACCGTGCTCTTTTCGTCATTAAGATGGGGGATGGTTCGCTCATCCGGTTCTGGGACGATGATTGGACTGGTAGGGGGGCGCTCAAGGATGTTTTTCCTCGCCTCTTCGCGTTGGCAGATGATAAGGACGCGACTATTGCTTCCTACTGGGACGGGGCCGCTTGGGGGCCTAGATTTATCGCCAACCTCTCTGATCAGCGTCAACTGGAATTCATGGCTTTACTGGAGGTTCTTGCGGCCTCGCCCACACCTTCTGTGGGTCGCGATCATCTTTCTTGGAAGGACGGCTCTTTCTCCATTCGCAAGGCTTACCGGGCTCTTCTCCCGCCCTTGGTGGTGGCTGATGATTCTTTGTTTAGGGATTGTCAATTCTTTTGGGGCCTCCGGGTCCCCGAACGAATTGGCATATTCCTATGGCTTTTCCGTCGTGGGCGTCTTTTAACTCGTAGCTGTTGTGCCGCTATCTTCCCTTCGGTTTCGCCGATTTGTGGTCTGTGCAATCTGGAGGTCGAGTCTATTGACCACCTTTTCTTCCGCTGTGGGAAAACACGTGGCATTTGGGCGGATTTGGGCTGGCTGGACATCACGGACTACTCTTCCTTCTGCGCTCGCTTGGTTCAATCTCGGGCAAGGTCTAGGAACGACATTCTCCTTTCTATTGCGCGGTTATGGTGCATCTGGATTGCTAGGAACGAGGCTCTGTTTGCTGGCCAGAGATTTTATTCGGAAAACATTCTTATATCTGCGTCCCGTATGTCCTATGATTGGTTTGCTTTTTAACATGTCCTTGATGTAGTGGGGGTATCGTTTGGTCATACCCTCCGTTTTTTTTTCCTTCTTTCTCCATTCGTCTCTCCGTCTACCCGCTGTAAGTCTTTTCTCAACTTTGTTTTTTTTTAATAAATATGGGACAAGCACCAACGAGTGCGTCTCCCGTTTTTGAGCTTCAAAAAAAATATTGCAGGCTGGCCACTACTTCTATGGATCCGAGCATGAAGATCTATGATGATGACACTGAGGAGGTCGACAAGAGGAGGCACAAGGAGCTTGTTGGGAAGCTTCTTTATTCATGGAGCATCCTAGATATGCATATATGGATGTTGTCCTTATGATTCTGAGGTATCTGAAGGCCTCACCTGGCACCGATCTTCTATTCATCAAAGGTACATCCCTTGTTGTTACAGCTTGTGCAGATGCAGATTATGCAGAGTGTCCCGAAGACAAGAAGTCTACCTCTGGCTTTACAGTGATCATAGGGAGTTCCTTGGTGTCATGGAAGAGCAAGAAGAAGACCGTGGTTGCCAGATCCAGCGTAGAATCAAAATACAAGGCCATGGTACAAGCTAGCATAGAAATGATGTAGCTCAGATCTTGTTCTTACTAGCCTAATTGTTGAGGTACATCTTCCTGTACACCTCCAATGCGACAACCAGGTTGCCCTCTTCATTTCCAACAACCCATTCTTCCATTAGAGGACCAAGCATATCGAGGTAAACTGTCACTACATTCGAGGCATGATACAGAAGGGCCTTATCTCCACTACTCATGTTAGCTCAGGAGATCAGAAAGCAGATGTACTTACCAAGGCCCTAGCAGACGGCCTTATTAGAGATGCCGTTCCAAGCTGAGCATAATTGATATCTATGCTCCAGATTGAGGTGGAGTATTGAGGTATTTTCTATCTTTTATCTCTTTTATGTATTATCAATTCTTTCCATCTACATTATATAATTTACCCAACAGGTATCTCTTCTATATAAGAGAATCCTAGGGACACAAGCCAATAATCAAAATGTAATTTGCGTGAGACTAGATATTCTCAGAAAATGTAATATGGTGGTTTCGAGCAACTGGACAAGTTCTTGTTGTTTCTTCTACCACAAGGAAGTATTGCCTTGTACGGACGACTTGTGGCATATTGCTCCAATGAAAGTAGCTTATCTCATTATGGCTAAGGTGTTGATTAATAGGTCGTGGAATGGCCTTGGCTCTATTATTGATGTGGTGCAGATGACTTTCATCTTCGGCCATCACATGACAGATTGGATTGTGTTGGCATCAGAGATTGTTGTAGAGTGCGTGGAAGGTGTATTTTTCGAAGGCTTATGATTGCATTGATTGAAGAATCATTTGGACATCCCTGCACCATAGGGGCTTCCCAAGTGAGTGGATTGATTGGATGAAAAGATACATGACAACATCCTCGTACGCAGTGTTGGTTAAAGAAAGGCAGGAGGGAGGCTTTTTTCAGCCGTGGTGCGGGATGTGACAAGGGTACCCTTTGGCGCCATTACTTTTTGTTGTGGTTGCAAATGCATTGGCTAGAATGGTGACAAAATATATGGGGTTGGGGCGGGGAAGGGGGTTGGCCGGCTTCGGTATGAGAAAGATTCTATACCTATTCTCCAATATGTAGATGATACTATCCTTTTTGTGGAGGGAGAGGCTACAACTGCTAAAGGGATGGACATCGTTCTTGAGTTGTTTGGATTGTTTTTATCCCGAATATTAATTATGCAAAGTCTACTTTTGTTCCTTTTGGGAAGGACAAGGGGGAGACAGAGATTTGCGAGGCTGCTATGTAAATACAGAGTGGGGCCCTGCCCATCTTGTATCTTGGGCTGCCTTTTGATGGGTGGGAAATTAAAACAGTCTGACTGGTTACCAGTCATCGAGATGATGGAGAAGAAGTTGGCAATCTGGCGCACATCATGTCTTTCGAGAGGTGGCCTCATGGTGTTAGTGAAGGTGGTTCTCTTGCAATCACAATCTTCTTATCTACACGTGTGTTGCCTATTGAGGAGAAGGTGCGGTTAGAGTCATTTATGAGACGTTTCTTCTGGACCTTCTCTAAGGAGTCTAAGGGTTTGTCTCTGGTGGGACGGAATACTTTGTTGCTTGAGGAGGATGCCCTTTTGTCGAAGTGGGGAACCCAAATATGGAGTGGAGGGTCTGATTTGCTTTGCAAGACGTTACCATCGATATATGGTATTTCATTGGATCCATCCTTACGGCCTATTGCTATTCCTAAGCCTTCCGATTTCTTGAATTGGATCTGCTCGGTTTTACCTCTTGTGTCTCCTCTCATGAGACATGTTCTTGGTGGCGGTGATGGTTCCCGTCTCTAGACAGATGATTGGACTGAGCAAGGGTGATTGTGTGCTTGGTTCCCCGCTTTTTGGTGTTGGCAGCTAACGTAGGGTATTTAGTGAGGGATTACTGAGAGGTGGGAGGTTAGCTCTCTTTGTTCAGTGCAGAGCTGTCGGACTAGTGATTTGTAGAGAGTTTTTACACATGTTGGAGGTGCTGCAGTTTGTGTGAGTTTAGTTGATACTGTGGACCATTGGTCTAAGCTGATGGACACAACGATGTGGAATGCCTACAGAGCATTCTAGTTGACGATGGTCTTTGATGTAGCGAGTGCCTCAGATCAGTTCACAAACTTTTGGAGGTGGAAGGTCTCGTTGCGTGTTTGGATTTTTCTCTAGTTGTAGAAAAGGGATCACATGTTAATTGACGAGCGTAAAGCCAGGATTTTTTCTTGATACTGGCAGTATATACCAGCGTTTAGCAATTGAGGAGGATGTTGAGCACCTTTTCTTCGGTTGCTCGGTTGCGAGGGAGATATGGGCATCATTACTTGTTAAGTTGGCATAAACCTCTAACTGGGTTTCTTTTTAGGGTTCTCTCGATGCATTGGGACATGGAAGCAGCCCACAAAGGTTTTGATGACGTCTATTTGGTGGCCCATGCAGCATTATGGCTTACGCAAAATGGTTTTATTTTCTCGAGTGAAAGAATGTACATGGAGATTGTTATAGAGCATGTGAAAACCTAACTAGTCCTCGTAATTATTTTTGATATTGTGAATATATAGAAGTTTACAGGTGGATGTCTCCTCCCACCTCGCACCCTTTTTTCCTTAAAAATCGATGAAGATAAAGATAGATTTCTAAATTTAGTTACGCAATCAGCACAAATGTAGGAAGTAGAGGTGGGCCGAAGAGAGGTGCGAGACACCTATCAAAAATGAAAACAGAGAGCGTGCATGTCACATCTATCTGCTTGTTTTAAAGAGAAGTGAATCAGGGCAGAGTTCTCACCTCTTTCCCCACCGACCCTCTTAGCCTGTTTGAAAATAGTAAGGCAATCATTTGGGGTTGGAGTGCTGACTGACTAAGGATCATGAGGTATATCCCATTATGAAACGCCCAAAGCATTCCTGGCTAGCCAGAAAGTCCACAAAAAAAGAAAAGGGCACATGTCTCTCCATCCTAAACGGCTAAGCTACATCATCGAAGCTCCTCCAAAAAGTTACGGTTAATGAGGTGTCCAGTACCCGCCCAAAACAAGCCTACAGTTCGCCAGATCTCCTGAAACAAACTACATGTGAAGAATAAATGGTGAATCTCTGACTCCCTGTGTCAGAGAGGGTGATTAAAAGCAGTGGTAGAGAAGATGTATGCCCAGAGCACCCTTGTCAACACAGGAGATCTCCTTAACAGCCACAAAAAGATCTTCACCCGCAGCCAAGCTTTCAATCCCCAAATCAAACTGCAAGCACTGGCAAGGCTGATGTCCCCTTGTGGTTGTTGCGTAGTAAGAAACTATATACGCTTTCCTCACAGCAAAGACCTCTTCTCCCCATGCCCGATGATCTTTACGACTGGGGGCCATCCATGTAGTGCAAGTCATTTTCAACCTAAAAAAATCCTGGAACTTCTAATTCAAAAAAGAGGCAAGAAAATCAGGGTCCAATATTGACTTCCACCCCAGAACTAGGCCAACAATAAGCTACATTGGCTTATTTGTCAGTCACCAAATTTTATAATCTCAGGAATCAATTACAAAGGGGCCTTTCCTACATGCAATCATCCTTCCAGAAACTACGGACTCACCATCACCAAGCGTCAAATAGAAACTGAGGATAGCATCAAACAAGACAACAAATACCTTGTCAGAAAGTGGAGAGTGTTATCATAACGTCAACCATGATATCAAAATTCACCATGATGCCATAGATGCCTCCGAGGAAAATGCACATCAAGTCAATATACTTCGACTACATAACTTGATCAACCACTTCATGATCAGAGCTTAGTTTATCCAAGTCTTAAGACCTCCAGCCCACCATCCATAAAAGGCCTCATCATCTAACCCAGTCCACAAGCATAAAGTTGTTGTTGTCCAGACCATAGCTAAACTAGAAGAAACTCCTTATAATACCTTCCAATCTCTGATGCACCCGAACAGGCAGCATGTAGGGCAAAAGATTGAACACTTGGATGACCAACAGATGAGACTTTAGGAGCACCAAACTCCCTCCCTGAGAAGAATACCTCACCTTCCACCTCTGCATCCTGCGCTCCATTTTCTATAGCAACAGACCTCAATTGGTCATTCTCAGCTTGCCATCAGGCAAGGGCAACCCTAAATAGTGCAACAGAAATCCCTAATACAAGTACCCACAGCCATACTAATATCCTTAGAAAGGTCGAAATGCATGAATGCATTTTATCGCGGTAAATATGCAAGCTGTAGAATCCACAAAAGATCCCAACTGAATTAGAAATGTGTCTGGCCTCCAAAAGTGGCCTTTCCATGAAAAGCGCCATCCACATATTACAATACTAGTGCAGACAAACAATGTGCAGGTACTCTCAAAAGCAACCTCCATGTACCATTTGTTCTACAATCACCATAAGTACAACAACCATCAAAATAAAGGGAAGACGTACTGGTTGGCATCATCGTATGGCACGCTTCTACAAGTGTGGATCTGTTAAACCCCGAACCCATATAAATATTGTATGCATCCTATCTTTGCTAGTCGAGTGTGATAAAAGAAAACCCAAGTCTCATGTGTATCAGGTTATCCCCCTTGTGTGAACGAGATATTGCTTAATTACACATTCACTTAATCACAAAATCAGCCAAATGAAAAACAAGATAGGAAGCAATAAACAAGTACCAGAAGAGGTGACAAGACCATACCAAATAGGTGTTTTTCCAAGCTACCCTTGGACATGTATTCATAAACCAGTAACCTTTCATCACCCTCCATACAAAATCCAATCAAGCTAACTAGATTGAAATGTTGTAGCATGATCAACATTAGAACTTCCACCAGAAATTCTTTGCTGCCCTGAAGCCCATTTTGATTTAGCTGTTTGATTGCCACAACCTACAATGAGAAAATCCAGAGATCGGCACCTTAATGCATGTTCAATATAAGCTGCACAGAGAAAATTTTCTAAAACATCTGACAGCTTGACGCTGTTTTTCTACAGAAATGAAATAACTGGTATGTAACAAGAGGTTATGCAGCTGAGACAAATACTTACAATTTCTGAGTGCTCCTTGTTATTAAAAAAACGAATTCCAGTGGATGGACGCTAGGTATTCTTTCTAACTTCTGATGAAAAGACTTCAGTATTTCCACCATTTACATGATATGGTTAAACTAAGTTGCTATTTTTCTATTCCTAATATTGTAAGTAATGCAGAACAGATTAAGATAAAGACATGCTTAAACAAAATATAATTAGAAACCAGAAAGGACTTGCCGGTTTGATTTTAAATTGTGGACAAGCACTGGTTATTTCGTTTGGTCCAGGTCGCATTAAACCTGCCAAGCTAGATAAAAAGGCAGGATGCTTTGATAAGTTGGTCTGACTCAGATTATAACCCGGATAATGTTTCTTAATATCAACCGTAGCTACCAATGGAACCCTAACTAAGCATTCATAGACTGAGCCCTTCATTCCTCTCTCCCTTCATCACACAACTCCAAGTGCCTCCGAAGACAAACCCCCCTCACCTGTCCAGTGACGCCAGTAAGCCATAATGCAGCATAGAAGGTTCTACAACAACAACAACAACAAAGCCTTTTCCCACAATTAAGTAGGGTCGGCTACATAGATTCTTCGCTTCCGTTCAGATCTCAGCATAGAAGTTTCTGATTTTTGAAAAACTAGAATCTTATTCAAGCTCGGATGAATATATTGGCGAGAGAGGAAGGGGAGGGGAGAGAGGAGAGGGTGGATTAGGTAAATGCGGTGGAGGTCTGTCAGTGTAGGAGTCAGGGTGCTCTACTTGTGTTCCTACAGGAGAGAGGTGTAAGGATGCCTCCCGCTTGATGTCCTCGCACAGTGCCACGAGCTTCCACTGTAATTTGGAGGGCTGGCTTTTAAAGAAATCAAGGAGAATTGAGGGTTTTAAATATCGGTTTCGGATATCATATCGATACCATGTCGATACGATATTTCGACGAAATTTCGATGATATTTCGCCCATATCGACCACCATTTGTGACGAAATGGCCGGAAACTGACCTCATATCGCCATTCCACTCGAAATTTCCGTTCCTTGTCGAAACAGAAACTTCGACGAAATTTCGCCGAAATTTTGTGAAATCTGAAACCACAAATTGAGGTGGTTTCCAATAAGCAAGATAATGCATGAGCCTCAATTTTATATGTAGAAAACGACAATGTGGAAGGGTGTCAAAGATAAAGAACAATGAAGAACATAAGGATTTAACGTGAAACCCTACTCCATAAGGAGTGGGATGAAACCACAGAAAAACCTCCTCAAAGAGCTGATGTTTCTATTAATCTTTCTCAATGAGTACAGGTGGTGTGTGGCTTCTTATATAGCCCCACAGATAGATCGGAGCCCCATTAATAGACAATGTGGGACTAACATAGGTGTATAAGGTAATTGGACCTTGGAGGGATCCAATTACCTACCTATGGATGCATACTCTAATACTCCCACTCAACATAGAGCATGCAATGCTCAGCTTGGACAAATAGAAAGAAATCGCATTCACATAATACAAGATACTACGGACAATATCAACTCAATGCATACTCTATGGATGCATGCTCAGGATGTTGCTTCTCATGTTGTACGGTGAGGAGAAACTGAAGGGTTGGAGTGTGATCCGAGTCTCCTCGTCGGAGAATGTGTACTATGTATTGCGTTCGTTAGAGTTGTTGGAACTGAACTGGGTTTCTTCATCAGAGAATGTGTTCTATGCACTGCGCGCAGTCACTGAAACTAGAATGAGTCTTCTCGTCGGAGAACTCTGGCTCACAACTAATCCATCTCTAGGTTCAAACTAGAGAAAGCTATGGAAACATCCTCGTCAGAGTCCACAAATGCTGGAAATGGAGGGTGAAATTGGGTCTCCTCATCGGAGAACTGGATCTCTCCCGCACCGGCTCAGAGAATAGAATCTCTACCCTCGAGTCCCTTTGGATCTCTCTGTATCGAGCATCTGTCATAGCTCTCTGACATACATGGTCCACGAAAACCCTGAGCCCACCATATCAAGAGTATGGGTACCTCTCAAACAAATGATCGCACGCACGTTATTGTAAGTGGTCATTGTTCTTCCCATTAAAAGGCTCAACAAGAAAGATGTGCTCTCCAATGTGACATTCTCCATCTTATATGCACCTCAAGTGGTCTTCTGTCTTCCTCTAATACAAATGATCCAATCATCATCGATTGGATTGGATCACTACCTATCACCATGAGAAGGATGAAATTTGTGTTGATTTGCACGATCTAAAATTTAAAGTTAAATTATCCTCCAGAGCATGCCAAAATCCCAACCTGGATCCATGTATATCTTAAATGAGACTATGGATGCTTTCGATCTTATCAGTTTCACTGCAACCATCAAATTTACATATGCGTGCAGTCGATCTAGAGCTTGATTACTCATATAATTATCATGCCTCCTTGGATAATCTCACTATTAGTTCTTCAAGCAAAATCCTTTATCTATTCATCTACAATCTATATTTGTATTAGTATTGAATTTGAATTAAAAAAATAGAGAACACAAAGACCAAGGTCGTGGTAACCTCATCGGTGAAACTCCCAACATAAGCATACGAATTACATCTACTAAGCTCACAAAGAATAAATAGCTACTCTGGACTGCAACTGCTAAGATGAGAATAAGTCATAAAAGTGTTGGCTACATCATAGGCACAAAGAAGGCTCCCTCTGAAACATACTTGACGTGTTAGTAGTAAGACCTAGAGAACCACATCAAGACCTAGATCATTAACTGTGTTCGCAAGGTTCATGCAATGATCATATGAAAGAAGATGCCAACATCTATAATCTATAACACCCACTATAGCTGGGTTTTCCCAGCTTTCGTCCTTGGTTGGACACTTGGAACTCCCCACGCATGTTTCTTCCCCACGCTTCTCCAATACATGCATACTTCCCAGCACTACCATGTGGCTCGCTGCCCAAGCTTTCTCCCCATTTCTCATGAGCATGTTCTCTCTCTCTCTCTCATTTTCTCCTAGCGGTTTTTATCTCCCTCTCATGTTCTCTCTCCTTTCTCTCTCCCTCTCTCCCCTAAAAGATCCTCCTCACACCGTTCTCATGTTCTCTCTCTCTTCTTTTGCATTTCTATTCTCCATATACATGACATTTATTACTGTTGTGAAAAATGAATGACCTGTTTATTCCATAAGCCCTAGGCTCTCTTATATACGAGAGTAGCCTATGGGTAAATTACATAAAGTAGACAACTGAAAAATAAAATAACAAAGGAGGTACAGGCACTACTCTATATGCGTCAACACTCCCCCTCAAGATGGAGCATAGATATCAATCATGCTCAGCTTGGACGCACACTTCTGGAATGGGCCTCGAAGTAATGCCTTGGTGAATATATCAGCAGTCTGATTCTCTGATGTGACGTGAGATGTAGCAATGAACCCCTTCTGAATCATGTCACGTATGTAGTGACAGTCAACCTTAATATGCTTGGTCCTCTCATGGAAGGCTGGGTTGTTTGCAATGAACAAGGCGGCCTGATTGTCACATTCCAACATCATAGGAAGCGGTATATCAAGACATAGATCTGTAAGTAAAGATTTCACCCACATCATTTCTGTGCTAGCCTGGGCCATAGCCCTGTATTCAGATTCAGCACTGGATCTAGCTACTACTGTCTGTTTCTTGCTCCCCCACGAGACTAGGGCATCTCCAACATAGACTGCAAATCCTGAGGTGGACTTCCTGTCCTTGGGGCATCATGCATAGTCTGCATCAGCACACGCTGTGATAGAGATCTCCTTTCCCTTCTTAAATAGCAAGCCTGCACCTGGAGATGATTTTAGATATCTCAGAATCATGTGTATTGCATCCATATGGGCCTGACGTAGTTGCTCCATGAACTGGCTCATACGACTCACTGCAAATGATATATCAGGTCTAGTGATCGTGACATACAGTAGTTTGCCTACCAGTTCTCTATACCTTCTCCTGTCTACCTCTTCCGTGTCATCATCATAGAGCTTCATGCTGGGATCCATTGGTGTCGTAGCAGGTCGACACCCTAGCATACCTGTCTCACTCAATAGATCTGTAACGTATTTCCTCTAGGACATTACTAATCCATATGGATTTCTAGCAAACTCCAGCCCCAGAAAATATCTAAGGACTCCCAAGTCTTTGGTGACAAATTCGGTTCCCAGTCTTTCTTTCGCCTGCTTTATGCCCTGCTCATCATCTCCTGTAATCAAGATATCATCAACATAAACCATGATTACAATGATACCTCTAGCCGTCTTCTATACAAACAAGGAATGATCAGCATTGGAGCGTTTATATACTTGTTTCTCAAAAAGATCTGAGAGCTTCTGAAACCACGCTCTGGGGCTCTGCTTAAGGCCATAGATGGCCTTATGTAACCTGCATACCTTGTAACACTCCCCTCAACAGCAAAACCAGGTGGTTGTTGCATATAGACTTCCTCCTGCAAATCGCCATATAGGAATGCATCTTCACGTCCAGCTGATGAAGCGGCCAGTCTCTAGCAACTACAACTGACAACAAGATCCGAAGAGTGGAATGACGTGCCACAGGCGAGAATGTGTCAAGGTAATCCACTCCGTATGTCTGTGTAAAGCCACGTGCAACAAGACGCGCCTTGTACCTGTCAATGGAGCTATCTGCATTGTGCTTCACTGTAAACACCCATTTGCAGCTCACCGGGTTCACATCTGGAGGTATAGGAACCAAACTCCAAGTTCCTCTGGACTGAAGTGCCGCCATTTCTTCTTCCATTGCGAGCCGCCATCTACTATCCTGCAGAGCATCATGATGACTCCGTGGAATATCTATAGCTGAAAGTGCCATAACAAACGACCTGAAATCTCCAGATAGCCTCTCAAAAGACACGGATGCTGATAATGGATATTTAGCACAGCTCCTCTTCAACTTCCGTAGAGCAATGGGAACATCCAAATCAGTCGTAGTCTCATCTGGCTCCTGCACCACATCTTGCTCAGAAATGTCATCAGATCCATCAACATTAATATTTTCATTACATACCATAGGCGAGCTAGTGGACGAGTCATGACCATGAGCTGGAGGAGTCCTGCGGGTATAATGGAACGGTAGCGGTGAGATAGGTGGTGGTGGTGGTGGTGGTGGTGGTGATGGCATATGAGGCGGTGGTGGTGGTGACGGCATCTGAGGTGGTGGTATCATGTATATGGCATCAGGAGGTATAGGTGGTAGCTGCTTGTCTCCTGATGCTGAAAAGTACATAACATATTCAAAAAATGTAACATCTGCACTGATCATATACCGCCGACGCAGAGGATCAAAGCACTTGTACCCCTTTTGAGTTCTGGAGTACCCAACAAAGACACACTTGACAGCCCTAGGAGAGAGCTTGTCAGTACCAGGCGACAACTGATGGATAAATGCAACCGACCCAAACACACGAGGAGTAAGGGTGAACAGATCCTTGCCAGGATGAATAAGTGAAAACGGAATCTGTTCATTCAAGACAGACGAAGGCATACGGTTGATTAGGTAACATGCAGTGAGAACTGCATTACCCCAGTAGGAGTAGGGAACATGACTCTGTATAAGGAGAGATCTTGTGACATCAAGAAGGTGACGGTGTTTTCTTTCAGCAATCCCATTCTGTTGAGATGTATGAGCACAAGATGTTTGGTGAATAATCCCTTTTGAGGAGTAGTAATTGGCAAGAATATTGGTGCACAACTCTAAAGCATTATCACTTCTCACAAGTTTCACAGATGTGGAGAAAACATTTTGTATTTCATTCAGAAAATGGATAATGATATTTCCTGCTTCAGATTTATTTTTCATCAGAAACACCCATGACACTCGAGAGAAATCATCCACAAATACTATATAAAATATGTGTCACTGATGATCGGGTACACGACTCGGACCCCAGACATCAATATGAAATAACTCAAACTTGGAGGTACCACTCCGACCTGGACGACTGGGAAAGGACGACCTGTGATGCTTTCCCAACTGACACACCTCACACTGAATAGGTGTGTGAGGGAGACCATAGGGTAAAACTTGACGCAACTTCTGAAGCGGTAAATGACCAAAACGCATATGCCATAATAAGGTTGATACTTGTCCAGAAGAGGAGGATGAGGATCCAGCAAAAGGAGTCTGATTCAGGCGGTAGAGGCCTCCTTGCTCATAGCCACGACCAATCACGTTGCCCGTATGGATGTCCTGAAAAATCAAAGAAGATGGATCAAAAATTGCCCGACAATGTAGATCCTTCATAATCTGACTAATTGACAATAAATTCATTGAAAAAACAGGTGCATGTAGCACATTCTTGAGCTGCATAGAAGATGTCAATCTAATCTCCCCCTGGCCAGTGATGGGGGAATGAGTGCCATTGGCAATCACTATTGTCCAACCTGGAGGGATCTGAGTGTATCCTGAAAGCAGACTCTGGTCGCCACATAGGTAATGTGTAGCGCCCGAGTCCATAATCCATGGTAAAGGATCTGATCTACTACTGTTCAGTGCAAGTATACTACCTGAGGTACTGGTAGAGGCGGAGGCGGAAGCAGCGGCATCAGACTGAGGCTCTGTAGTCAGTGCTGGTCCAGATGGTGGAATAATGCCCCTCAGACAGGCAACTAGATCGTCGAACCGTTGGTCTAAAGTAGCAGCAGATGGAGGCTCCGTCTGCTCAGCAGCTCGTGCGGATGCAGGAAATCCATGCTTCGAATAGCGTGTATCTTCATTGTGTCCAACTCGGTGACAGTAGGTACATGTTGGCCTAGTGCGGCCACCCCTTCCACGAGGTCCACGTCCACGGCCCTGGTGATGAAATCCGCGACCTCTGTTAGCTGCCATAGCTGATGAATTCTGACTCGCGGCTATGGAAGGAACTGTGATCCGACTCAATCTATGAAAAGCTTCCTCCATGGGGGGAATAGTTGAGACAGCCAAAATCTGTGATCGTGCCGCCTCATACTCTGGATCGAGTGCAGCCAGGAACACACCCACCATGGTCGCATTCCTGTACGTCTTCTGTTGTTCTGGCGTGGCAGTAAGAGGCATGAAGCTATAAAGCTTCTCGGACATCCCTCTTAGTGATGTATAGAGAGAAAGTAAAGGGCGACCATTCTGCTTTATTGTGAATATGTCATGCTGAAGTTGCAGAATCTTCGTCTCGTTCTTCGCCTGAGAGTATGTTGCCGCCAGAATATCCCACATATCCTTGGCTGTGGGTTGATGTAGGATGTCATTGGCAATTTCAATAGCCAACGTACCAGATAGCCAAACCTTGGCATATGCATCATCAGCCTCCCAAGAGGCATTGACTCCAGTCTTCTCTGCAGGCTCAGGTTCGGTAAGAATATACTTCTTACCTGTTGACTTCATCATACTCATGAACTGCATTGCCCACAGTTCATAGTTTGTACCGTCCATCTTGACAATAGGCGCTGGACCACGAAAGGCGCCAATAGACGGAATATCTGCCTTGCTTTCTGACATACTGGAGATGGAAGACTGGAGCGATTGACCGGAGATGAGCTTTGTCTACAATAACATAGACGGGATAAGTTGCATGAATAGACCTCAAGCAACTATCCCCATGAAGATGTGCGTGCTAAGCCCTACACGCACGCAGGAATCACGTGCAGGCACAGAGAAAATGCACGCGCAGGGGATGCGTGCACTGGAGATGCGCTACGGGTGCGCACAGGTGATCGTGCGCACTGGTGATGGTGCACAGGTGCTACAGCGCGCGCAAGGATGCGCACAAGGATGCTACAGCGCGTGCAAGGAGGCGCAGGATGCTACAGCGCGTGCAAGTATGCGCGCACAGGCATTGGAGATGTGCGTGCAAGGAGGCGTAAGGCGCAGGCGCAAGGATGCTACAGCGCGTGCACCTGGGGATGCGAGGCGCAAGGCGCAAGGCGCTGCAAGGAGGAGACGAGGCGCGCAGGCGTGCACGGAGAAGTCGCGCACAGGCGCACAACGCGCGTGTGTTGCACGCGGAGGCGCGGTGGTGGTTGGAGAGGCGGCGCCGATTGAGCAAAGCCGAGCTCGGGCGGCGCCGATGGAGCGAGAAGAAGGAGGCCGGCGGGTGTGGTGGGGTTAGGGTTAGGTTTCGAGAACTCCGGTCTAGGACCGTCGCTCTGATACCATGTTGTGAAAAATGAATGGCCTGTTTATTCCATAAGCCCTAGGCTCTCTTATATAGGAGAGTAGCCTATGGGTAAATTACATAAAGTAGACAACTGAAAAATAAAATAACAAAGAGTTACAGGCACTACTCTATATGCGTCAACAATTACATTCTCTAAAAAATTACAAAGTAATAACATATCAATATTTCATCAATTCTTTCAAAAGAATTATCCGATATCCTACGATAATTCGACTTGAAAACACAATTGCAATTATATGAAATAATAGCATTTAATTTAACAATATATAGAGGTTCTGATCATCTCGATTTATGCACCACAAACTGATTTAGATGAAAGGATTAAACAAGCTTTTTGGGAGGATTTGGATAAGATTATACAAGAAAACCCACAAAGAGAGATGATTTGCCTAGGTGGAGATCTTAATGGACATGTGGGAAAGGATGCTTCATGGTATGCTAGTGTTCATGGAGGACATAGCTTCGGGGATAGAAATGGAGAGTGAAAAGTCATTCTGGATTTTGTAACGGCTTATGATCTTTTCATAGCAAACACTCTCTTCAAGAAGAGGAACATTTAATTACTTATAAGAGTGGCTCGATTAGAACACAGATATATTATTTTGTATTGAGGAGAAGAGATCGGTTGTTTTGCAAAGACTGCAAAGTAATCTCAGTAGAGAGTTTGACCATCCAACAGCAAGGCCATAAATGTCGGTTTCGATCACCATTTCGGTGACTGACCGAAACGGAATTTCGGTCGAATTTCAGTGGAAATTCGACCGAAATTTCGGTCATTGTTTATACTAGGGCATCCATATTTCGGTCATTTTCGGTCGAATTTCGATTTAGATTGGATATAGATATTCGACAGAAATTCAACCGAATTTCGCTGAAATTTGAGGCCATCAATGTAAATAGAGGGTTGGTAAAGAAAAGACGAGTTTCCAAGATCACGAGAACTAGATGGTGAAATCTTCAGTTGAAGCAATCAAGCTTCAGGGAGAAGATTTAAAAGACTTATCTTGGGATTGTAACGGAAGTGCAAACGGGATGTGGGAGGCAGTAGCATCTTGTATCCGAAGGGTAGCCAAAAAGATGTTAGGCGAGTCAAAGGGAGGAGCTCCAAGTCAAAAGGAGGCTTGGTGGTGGAGTAGAGAGGTGCTAGAGAAGCTCAAAATTAAAGAGCATGCTTTAAAGCTATGTCAAAGAATAGAACAAATGAAATTGTCTCAAATTACAAAATCATGAAGAAGAAATCAAAGAAGGTTGTAACCGAAGCCAAGTCAAAAGCTTATAAACTTTTCTACAAAAATCTTGACTCTAAGGAAGGCCAAAAGGATATATTCAAGTTGGCTAAAGCAAGAGAACGAAAGACCAAAGATCTTTCTCAAGTAAGATCCATTAAGGATGATGAAGGTCATGTGCTTGCTACTCGGAAGTATTTAGAGACTAGATGAAAGCGGTACTTTCATAAGCTTGGGGAAGAAAATAGAAATATCACTTTGGGAGATCTAGCTAGTAGTGAAAGTCATTTGAATCGTTCAAGCTATAGACGAATAGGAAGGAAGTAGAGAAGCCTTTGAAGGTTACGAGACCAGGGAAAGGTGTAAGACCTGGTAACATTCCTATAGAAGTTCGGAAAGTTTTAGGTGAGCGTTATTTGGCTTGGCTTACAATTTATTCAATGTTATTTGATGAAGCAAGAAATAGCATGAAGATTGGAGGAGATGCATAATGGTGATTCTTTATAAGAACAAAGGAGACATTCAAAATTGTTCAAACTACAAAAGTATCAAGCTGATAAGTCACACTATGAAAATTGGAGAACGTATGATCGAAAGAATGTTAAGGCAAATTTCCAAAAACAAAAAAGAAAACCAATTCGGATACATGCTAGGTCGCTCAACTATTGAAGACATCCATTTGATGAGGACAACAGCGGAGATTTATAGAGCTAAAAGGAAGAACCTCTGTATGAATATCGATTTGAAGAAGGCTTATGATTATGCCCCACAAGAGATATTTTGGAGAGTTTTAGAGAATAAATAAGTACATGTCATATACATTAACCTCATCAAAGATATGTATGATAGGACTTCATCTTGTGTAAGGGTACAGTCTGACAAGAATGACTATTTTGACATCAACATTGGTATGCATCAAGGTTCAGCTTTGAGTCCATTCCTTTTTACTTTAATTATAGGTGAGTTGACAAGTCACATTCAGGATGAGATACCATGGTGTATGCTATTCGCCGATGATATTATGTTGATTGATGAGATTAGAGATGGAGTAAATAAGAAGCTTGAGGTCTGGAGACATACATTGGAGACTAAAGGATTTCGTATGAGTAGGGATAAGACAGAATATATAGAGTGCACTTTTGATGGAAGCAATGACGAAGGAATCGAGGAGAAGATTGGTGACGATAACATTTAGAAGAGAGATTCTTTTAGATAATAGGGATCTATTTTGCAACATACGATGGGGAAATTGATGTAGATGTTACTAATAGAATAAATGCAACTAAAGTGGAGAGGAGCCTCTACTGATCTCTGTGATAAGAAAATTCCTTTAAAAATCAAAGGAAAGTTTTACAAAGCAGTCGTGAGACTTGCTATGCTCTATGAATCTAAATGTTGACATGTGCAGAGAATGGCAGTGGCAGAAATGAAAATACTAAGGTGGATGTGTGGACACACACGTAAAGATCGGATTCGAAATGATACAATCGGAATGAAAGTTTGTATAGCTCCGATCGAGGATAAGATGCGAAAAAATCGCTTAAGGTGGTTTGGCAATTTGCAAAGGAGGTCAGGTGATGCACCCGTGAGGAGATGCGAGTTTTGAGATGTTGAGCCGACTAAGAGAGGGCGAGAAAGGTCCAAGAAGTGTAGGAATGAGACTATACGAAGGTATCTCAGTTTTTTGGATCTAAGCCCGAGAATGACCAAAGATAGATCTGAATGGAGGCAAAGAATCCATGTAGCCGACCCTGCTTAATGTGGAAAAAGGCTTTGTTGTTGTACAGAGGTTCTGAATCAACCACTACTACATGTGAAGTTCCATGGACTATTAGATTTAAGAAAACGGTAACACCAAAATATTTGGTTCAATCGAGTTCTGCATCTGCACAAGTTGTTAGACTAGTATTTATCTTAAAGCAAGTGATTCATATTTATCAACTTACAACTTACTTGAGAGAATACCCCCCCCCCCCCAACCCCACCAAGACAATGTGAGATTGGTGTTGCTAGCTTTTATGGTGTCCTTAATCCAAGTGGAAGGAGTTACACTACTATGTAAAAGAAGCTTGAGAATATATAAATGACCAACAACGACATTAGAATCAGAGTGTGGAAGATCACAACTTCCATATTTTTTTGGAGGATTTATCCCAGAATAGAAAAACACTATAAACCAGTATCTTAAGTTTGACAAGCTTCCCTCTAAGGAAGAAGTGTGTTGCTGTGTAACCACGTTCATGATGAGGACAGGAAGCATGAGATGATGTATGGATTCTATAGACCATGGGGCCGTCTTGACTTGTGGCATTGGGGGAAGCAGCAAGAAAAACATATGGTAGGCAGACAAGAACCGTACCCATTGCTTCAAACATGGGCATACTAAAGACAATTGTTGGGACTTCCACCTCGAAAGGAATAACTAAATGAAGACAAGGATGAGGTTGACTAGTCACTAATACAATTAATGTTCGTTGTTGTAGCATTTGATACTAATGTCAATGGCAAGAGCAGACTAAAGGGATTTCCATATCAAGTTCAAAAGTTCCAAGATATGTTGACAAAGGTCATAAAAGAAAGGATAAAGTCTATGATCCTCCACCCATCACATAAGCTTTCTTCATGTAGTGCAAGAAAGGTTTTTCTGCTATATCAATTTCTAATTTTCTACTAATGAGTGGATTCTTGGTGCCACCGACTATATGATAGGAAATGCTCAGTTCTTTGATGAGTATAAACTTGAGTTTGATTGTTTCCTACCAAGAAGTGAACTATAGAAAGGATAATACTTTACCAGAACCATTATGTTTTATAGGATCTAGACATAGAGATTGGGATTGATACGTTCTCTGGCAGTCAATAAGCTTCCTGCCAAAGCAGCTTCAATTTTATTGCTTGTTCTATCTAGCAGGGGGATAAGGATGGTCTGAAGTAGATCAGGACTAAACACAATCGTTGCTATCGTTTATATTTCTGTAATTCAAGTTGTTACCATTTCTTTTTTGGGTACTGATGTTGATTTTGTTCACTGCAAGATCTGCCATATCACGAAACATATAGAGCTACCTATCTTATCTCAGAAAGAAAGAGTTTTCTTTCTTTGGCGGTTCATTATGATTACAAGGTTTTAAATTTTGATATCGGATATCGTATCGACACCACATCGAAACGAAAAATTCACCGAAATTTCGGACACATTTCGTCCAAATCGAGCAACATTTGTGAAGAAAGGCTTCCATATCGACAGTTCGCTTGAAATTTCAATCCCTCGAAACCGGAATTTAGGCGAATTTTTGCCGATATTTCACGAAATCTGAAATCATGATGATGTCTGGAACTTGCCAGACTTGATTTTATAAGACGGTATAAGTGTTTTGTAACTTTTGTTGATGGGTTGTTTAGATGTGTGTTTGCCTATAATACATACTCAAGAGAAGCTTTGAGATCCTGGCAATTGTCCAGGCTTTCGTTAAAAGGTTCACAACCTATTCTACGTCCATTGAAGTAATTTGCCATGATAATGGCAAGGAATACAATTCAATGTCTTTACAGCATTTCCTATTGGACAATGCGATGCATATAACATCTTGCAGTTGCATGCCCCAACAGAATGGAGTTGCAAGGTGAGGAATCGTTATTTAGCCAACCTCAATGTTCTCTAAAGAATTTACTGCTACTTGAAAAAAAACCTCGAAAAATAAGTGTTCTTCAACAAGGGGAAAAAATTGAACATTGAGTAAATGTTGATGCAGATTACATTGGCGGATGATCATTGCTCTACCTCCAATTACTTTGTTTGCTAGGAAAGTTAAAGAATGTTGAGGTACGTCGTCGTCGACTTTTTTTTAGAGAGAAGAGAGAGAGAGAGAGAGGGTTTACGGTGGTAGGGAAGGGGGTTCCCGCAGTCGAGGTTCCGATCGTTGGGATGGATATCTTCCCCTCCAAGTGGGAGGCCTTTTTTAGGGCGTAAAAGCTCTCGCAACATCCGCCCCCCTCTTTCACGCCCCATGCAGTTAAGGTCTCCGTGAGATCCGACCTCGCCGTAACCGTCGGAGGCGGTTGCTTGAGCATATGGTCACGGAGGTCATTCTTCATCTTCCACTTGACCGCAGTGGTCAAACTTTACACTCCCACTATTCATGTAGAGCATAGAGATATTTGCAGTTAGGTTCATTTTCATGAAAATCTCTTCCTTGACTCGTGCATTTCTAAGTCCCATTAAACCAACATGTTTAATGTAGGCATTGTAGTAAAAATCTCCCGACTGGCCCGATTAGTAGGTTCGACTAGTTTAGTCGGTGGGGTGACCGACCGGGTACAGACTAATTCTGATTAAGGCCAACTAGTCGATCGATTTTTGCTTGGAGATACCATTTATTTTTTATTTTTTAAAGCAAACTTATTCTAATATGCTTAATATTTTATTTAAATTCAATTTCTTCTTTTCTTTCATTATGATAATATAAAAAATGTACCAATCTATTTAGATATATAAGAATATACATACAAAAATGATTTATATATTTGAAATAATTAAAAAAATCAAAAACAATTAAAGTCGGACGAAATCCGATTAGTAGCCCGATTGCCGATTGATCTTTAGTCAATGACCCAACCGACCAAATACCGACTACCGATTTTTGCAACCTTGAATGTAAGTGCTAGCCATTATTCCCTTGGTTAGGTGCTAGCCATTATATCACTTGTAGGTATATAGGTTATCGTTATTTCTTTCTTCGCTATTATATCTTGTATATAGTGATATTGGATTTCGATGTGCTTTCCTTTAGAACTATATCCCTACTGTTAATCAAACTTATTGCAGCTTGATTATCACAATACATTTCAATTGGTCTTTTGACCAATTCCAGGCTTAAGTTTTCCAAAAAAATGTTAATCCAAACCGCATGAGTGGTGACCATCCTACATGCAATGCATTCTGCCTCCTGTGTATGTCCATATACACATTCTTGTTTCTTCCTACCCCAAGAAACGGTTGCTCCACCAAACATGAAAAGATAACCTGATGTAGATTTCCTACCATCTACATTTCCTCTGAAATCTGCATCGGAGTATCCTACTACCACAAGTGATTCAGCTTGATATAACAGTTTCAGATGTATAGTTCCTTTCAGATATCGAAGAATCCTCTTTACAGCTTCTCAATGTGCTGGTCCGAGATTACTTTGATATCTATTAACTAAGCTAACTGGATACACCAAGTCAGGTCGAGTGCACATCATTGCATACATCAAACTTTCCACCGTTTGTGCATATGAAACTTCTAAAGGTTTCTTCCCTTTTCCAGGACATTGACTTTTACTGAGTCTCTTTCCCAGCACAATCGATGCAGGGGATGGAGTGTTATTGTGTATTCCAAATCTCTTTAATACAGTGTACAAATATTTTTTTTACTAAGACTCAATGTCCTTGAATGTTTGTCTCTTGTAATTTGATTCCTAGAACATAGGATGCTTCGTCCATGTCTTTAATCTCAAATTCAATACTCAATTTTTCTTTAATATCATTGAGCATTCCTATGTCATTACATCCAAGTAGAATGCAATCCACATACAATGACATTATAGCAAACTTGCTCCCACTCTTCATGACATATACACAATTATCTAACTTAGTTGCAACAAATCTAAATTGGATAATTTTCTCATTAAACTTGAGATACCATTGCCCTGACGACTGTTTCAAGTCATATAATGACTTTCTTAACTTATAAACCAGTTTCTCCAAACCTTCAACCTTAAAATCATCAGGTTGTCGCATATAAATATCCTCTCTTAATTCTCCATTAAGGAAGGTCGTCTTCACATCCATGTGGAATAATTGCAAATCCATATATGCAATTATAGCTAAGATCATCCGAATCGATGTGAACTTAGCAACCGGAGAGTAGGTTTCCTGCAAGTTATTCCAGCTTGCTGAGTATAACCCTTGACAACTAATCTTACTTTGTATTTATCAACAGCACCATCAACTCAGTACTTTTTTTAATACCTACTTACATCATATAGATTGTCTACCTTCTGGCAAATCACAAAACTCACATACATTATTTTGCTCAATTGAGTCCAACTCATCCCTCATGGCGGGCGTTCATGATTCTGACTTGTTTGATGCTATTGCTTCGTTAAAGGATATGAGATATGTACAATCCGCTACATCCCCGTCTACGATGTAACACGACGCTTCGCATACATAGAAATGATAATCTTCCATCCATGCGGGTTGTGTTCTGGTCTCTTGTTGCTGATTATACTCGTGAGTTATGTGGGTTCACCCACTTCCTCTTAAAGGATCATCATTAACCATAGGTTCATTCTCTATATATGATGATCAATATCCTTTACTAATTCTTGTCTCATCTCTAAGTCGTCTTCATTGTCCTGTACGATAATCAAAGAATCTGATTCCTCTATTTCTTGCTCCTTCTCTTGATGAATTTCAAGGAAAGTTGCACCACGACTTTCGACCAAACCTTTAGTTTCATGGAAGAAACTATATCTTTTAGAATTTTCAATATATTCAACAAATTTGCACTTTAATGTCTTGAAATCTAGCTGTCTCTAACCTGACTCGGTAATAAGACATGTGCAACACATCCCCATTTCCAGAAATGACCAAATCCGAGTTTCCTGCCATTCCAAATTTCATATGGTGTTTTGATTCTACGGACTTGGTGGGAATCCGATTCTGAATGTGGTTAGCTGCCAACACTGCTTCTCCCAAAATTTCTTTGAGAGACCTGAGTGTGCCAACACACACCTAACTGTATTCATCAGTGTTCTATTCTTTCTTTCAGCTACACCATTTTGTTGTGGTGTACAAGACATTGTAGTTTACCTACAAATGCCTACTTGAATGCATTTACTCCTCAAATTCCTTTGAGATGTCTTCACATCTATCAGTCCTAAAGGTCTTAAATGGTTTTCCAAATTTGTTCTCTACTTCTGTCTTGTATCTCTTAAATGTTTCAAAGGCTCCTGTCTTTCTTCCTAAGAGATAGACATAAGAGAACTTAGAATAGTCATCAATGAATGTTATGAAGTATTCCTTATTTATATGTGTACTGACACTCAATGATCCAAATATATCCGAATTGATCAAGCTTAATAATTCCTTTGATCGAATTCATGTCGAGAAGGGCTTTTTCGTCATTTACTAGTCAAACAATGTTCACAGGGTAGTGTCCTTGCACCCATAATCTTAGACAAAAGATCAGATTTTACCACTTGGTCTATTTGCAATTTTATGGATAAACCAATCTCGTGCCATAAATCATAAATCCAATAAGTAACACATAGGGCTTGTTTGGTTGCAGGGTTGGGCAGGGTTGGTCCAACCCTGGTTACTATTCACAAGGGTACTTCCTCCTCACAGATTACTATTCACCCAACCCAACCCAGCCCAACCCCAACCCTGCCCAACCCAGCAACCAAACAGGCCCATAGAGTACTCAGAACCCACATTCATTGATTCACTAGAACTTATTACAAGAAGACAAAACAGGTTATTCTTAGATACAAACTTTCTAATGGCATAAACCTTCTTATTCCTTCATATGGATATATGCTTATTATAAAAATGAACTTCAAAGTCTTTTTTGAGCAAAACTGGAACAGATACGAGGTTCTGACATATTCCTGCAGCATATAGTACATCCTGAAGTACCATTATGTTATCGCCCAAGTCAAGCATGTATGTCCCAACACCTTCAACATCCAAGTAGGTGTTGTTCCCCATGAGATCCGATGTTCGCCTTTCTTCAGCTCCTTGAAGTCTACAGCACATCCTTTGTCTTGGCAATGTGGCAGGTTGCACCAGAGTCAATCCACCACCCATCAGAGTCAGTGATCGTAGAATTGCACTCCACGATAGCTACAAATTCAATTTTCTTCTTGCCTATGTATTCAAGCATTTTAGAATTTCCTGACTTCTTATTGGGGCAATTGACCATGAAATGGTCATATATGTCGTAACCGTAGAATGAACCACTTGGGTATTTCCCACTTTTTCCTTTGAAATTCTCCTTAGAGGGTCTTAGTCTTTTCTTTGTGTACATCACATATGCTTCTTCCTCTTCCTGGACTTCAAAGATCTCGACTTTCGATCTTTGCTTCGAGGGGTCCTGATCAATCGCCAGCTATGCAGGGAGGTCCCGTCACACTCTTGATGTCGTCATTCATCCTTAAGGATGTGGCAACCATATTGAATGACGACGAGAGACATCCTATAATGGTTGATATCAGCATCCTCTACGAAATCGCGCATTCAACGGTCGCTAGATCTTTAGCCAACATGATCATCTTGTTCACGTGCTCGAGGACGCTTTCAGATTCCTTCATTCTACACGAATTGTACTTGTGTAGAAGAAGCTGGACGCTTACTTCCGACTTGGAGTGATATTTCTCCTTAACCACAGTCCAAAGCTCTTAAGTTGATTCATAGGTCTTGAATACCCGAATCAGATTCAAATCCATGTGGGTCAGTATAAAGCTCGTAAACCTATTAACTATTTTCTCCCAATGTCCGTGAGACCCAATTTCCTCCATGGTTGGATTTTCAGATAAGGTAGGATAAGGTTTGTCTATTATTGAGTGTATGCTATCGTGAAACAGGCCAAAGTAGATATTTATACTCCTTCATAATTAGTATCATTAAGGTACTCAATTTTCCCCACCTCAGTGGCAATATTTTTGCTTGTCATTTTTTATCTCAAATAGTTTCGTGCTAGGGTTTGTGAAAGAATAGGTGTGTTGTGGAGGCAGCAAGCGGGGCGAGCAGCAAGCGGGGGTCGGAAGCGAGGGTCAGATAGCTCTGATACAATTTACATAATGTCGATGTACGTCATCGTCGGGTGGTAGGGAAGGGGGTTCCCGGAGTCGAGGTTCCGATAGTGGCGCAACCGCCGCACCCCTCCTTCACGACCCATGCAGTTAGGGTTTATGTGAGACTTGGCCTCGTCGCAACCGCCGAAGACGGTTGCTTGACCACGCAGTCACGGAGACCGTTCTACAAGAACCTCATAATATGGTGAAGTAAGAAAAAATGGTGTTTGTAAGATCAAGTGCTTATCGAGAGCATCTTGCAATGGCTGTTGCTATTGATGAGATGTTGCATATTCAAATTCCAATCTTACAAAAGACCCATGCGGCACGAATACACCAAGCACGTTGAAGCTAACACGTACTTTATTCGAGAATTTGACAGGAGATTGATGTTGGACAACTTGGACTTTCTTTCATAATGATCAAACGTCCAGCATATTAATAAAAGATCCACATAATGCAATATGAGATGCATGTGGGTAAGTCGGGGATAATTGACATATATGTCCAACTCAGAAGGCCGCTGTTGATTTTTGAAACGAGATAAATGGATCTTGAAGTTGGGTCTATATGACTCTTTCTTTATAAAAGATGTTCAGACCCCTCCATTGTTTCAACAACATAGTGATAAAACCTACATGTAAATGAGAGATTGCTACACTATCATTGTGATTCGCTCCCTCTCGTAGAAAGGAATTCCAACAAATAGCATGTGCCTTCTGCTCGCCTTTTTTCTATTAAAAGATACAATAGTGATTACAACAGCAAAGAGACGTAGCCTAAAATGTACCACGGGGTGATTGGGTGCAATAGTGATTACAACTACAAGGAACTGTTATGTAAAAGGAACCACGGGGTGATTGGTATAGTCATTACAACTGCAAATTGGAATTTAAAATGTATCACGGGGTGATTGGGTTCTAGGTTAGGTAGCAAGAAGTCATTTCACCAATTAAAGGTAATAAATCAGCATAACTAATCACGCTAATCAGGAACAAACATCATAAAAAATGAGGGTTTTTAACGAGTACTCATCAATTTGGTGCACATTCTTCACCCTTCACATTAGAGGGAGTTTATGTTTTTGAAATATTATAGAAAATATCAGAGAGTAGCAACCAAGGTATAAGAACTATAGAATCTAAGACGTGATAAAAATAGTGCAAATTACAAGGCTGCTACCTATGTGATTGAGCTAGTCCATCAGTAGCCGCTCCTAATTCTCTACTGGATCTACCAATAGGAAAAAGTGGATCTTGTTAAGTTGAGCAAGATCCACATAATCTACCTCCTTAATTCAACAAATCAACATAATCAGGTCTTTGTTCAAGGGTCTCTTTTGTTGTTCGTAATCATGTATCATGATGTTATATCTAGATCTACGGCCAGTTTAGCTTCCCAGTGTTTTTTTACGGATTAAATAGGTACTACAGCGTCTGAGGGTGTATTGATGGATAACGCATGGGTTAGTGAAGAGATTTGGAGTGTGTCTAATCGATCAGCCTAACGGTCGTGCCACTTGGAAACTTAGTTCAGTAGAGTTTGATTAGATCGCTTAAAGCAATTGATCAAGGTGAATTTGGGGATGGTTTGATCGATCACCTGACGTAGGGTGATCGATCAAGCAGGTTGTAGGGGGTTGTGAGCAAGGGAAGGCTGTGTCGGGTCTCGGGCATAGATAAGAGTCGAGGGAATTCAGAACTATCCCAAGTAAAAATGATGCAATGCCCTCCTGGGGGTGTTTCCGTCAAGCATTAGTCGCCTTGACGTGAAGAAAAAAATCTTGGTTGGTTTTGTTGTTGGGTGTGGATCACTTTCCTCCCTACTCGACCTGGGTAACCAGATCCCCAAAAAGGAGCAAACCTTAGTTTCATAGGGATTGATTAATCATCCATGGTATGGTGATTGATTAGAGATGATCACTACCATTTGAGTGATCAATAAAATGCATTAGGATTGATCAGAGTCGCTCACTAGGAAACCTTATGTTGGACCCTATGCAAGTCTGATCGGTCAGATCATCTCAAGTGTTAATCAAAATGGTTGTGGTGAAAATAGTCAACAGATTTTTTATTAATGGATTACTCGCACCCTAACTAAAAATCCATGTAATCAATCATCTTGGCCAAGGTGATCAATTGCATATACCCAAGTAATCGATCATTCTAGTCCAAATGATCAATCACTTACAGTTTCTGGCCCACACTATGGGCAGATGATCGAGCAAGGGTTAGTTCTAGGCAAGGACTGGAATTGGAAAGGGTCCTTTCTCCTCTCCTCTAGTCTATAAAAGAGGCAGCGGTTTCTATATTGGCTAATTCTATGATTCATGTCGTAGTACACGGTTTGAGAGGGTTAGCATATCGATTTTATATTTATGATACATACATATATATATGATCAAAGTGAAAATAATAATAAATAAATTGGATTACATGACCCATCAAATTGAATCTTTCAATAAGAAAAAAGAAATCCTTCATTACTCTGATACTCATGAATTATGAATCTAGATCTTTAAAAAGGTAAGAATGAGAGGGAAAAGATGGGATAGAAAAAAATTGACCCCTTATCATTCTAGATGATATTCCATATCAGATGATAAATTGGTTATATCATATTCACGGAGCGGCAAATTATTGGATCGAGCTGGATATAAACAGCGTAGACATATCGCCGACAAATTTACAGTCCATCTCCATTAGCCGCACGGGTATCGACCTTGGAAGAATCAATTCTAGGATTATTGAGAATTAATTCATGATCAACTTCCTTACCCCCAGGGGGAAAATATCGCTCTAACTTGGTTCGATCAGGTTGGACCATATGAACCAAAACAACAATACAACAATTCAATTTTTCTAATTTTTTATGAATTGCCGACGTCATCACCAATGCAACCGGTCGGTCCCATTGGTTCGACCATAAAAATCCAAAATCGATACATGCCTAGTTTGATGTTCGACTCAATTTTTAAAACCTTGACTGTAACTTTAAACTCGATCTAGCATATACTCCATCTTCTTTCCATAAGAGCGTGAATATGCATCGTTGTCTAAAAGGCATGCTTCATATTTGCCTCCCCAATACTTTACAGGATCGTCAAATCATGGGGATGATATGGATGACATGCTCTAATGTCAATTGATACAGATGAGATTTAGGGTTGAGATAATAAAATTTGGGAGGGTGAGAGAAAGAAGGTAGAAGTGCACAAGTTGCGTGGGATTTTGGGGAGGAAATGTGAAGATGCGGGGAAGGAGATAGAAAAAAGGGGAGGGTAATGGATAAGTTCGAGAAACCCCTATTTTCATTCCATTTTGAATTGTTCTAAACAATGACTAATGATCCTTGTACATAGGGAGGGTCGGACTTAGAAAGTGGTTTTTATTTGAGTTTTTATCAGTTGTGCCCCTCCGAGATATTCTAATATCAGTTGAGCCCCTCCATTTTTGGTAATATCACTTGTGCCCTCAACTTTTTGTCGTTCTATCACGTGTGCCCATCGGGTTAGTTGTCATCTATCCTCAAAGCAAACGAACGTTAACTTTGAGGACACAAACGAAATAAATTAGAAAAAATGGATTGTGGGGTCTTTGTTGACCTTATTATCCTCTTCCTCCTCCCTCCCCTTTATACCTCCCTCTGCGCAAAAAAAACATCAAATGATGACGCTGAGCGTGACGCCGATCGTGATCCCAAGCATGAGCATCAGCTGGTAGAGGAGCGTCAGATCTTAATCGTCCCCAGGTCGACCACCTCCTCCCTCTCCTCTCCTCCTCGAGCTTCCCCTCCTCCGCCCAAGCAAGAGCATGACGCCGACCATGATTCCAGGCCGACCTCTTCCTCCCTCCTCTCCTCGTCCTCCCCAGGTCGATCTCCCCCTCCCCGAGTTTCCCCACTCCTCTCCTCCACCCCTAGGCCACCCTCTCTTCTCCTCCACCCACAGGCCACCCTCCTTCGTCCCCTCCTCTCCTCCGCCCCCATCTTCCCCCTTCCTTCCCCCCTCCTCTCCTCCTCCCCAGGTCGACCTCTCCCTCCTCCTCTCCTTCTCGAGCTTCCCCCCTCCTGCGCCCCCTCCTCTCCTTCGCCCCGAGCTTTCCCCCTCCTCCACACCGAGCTTCCCCCTCCTTTCCTCTGCCCCCAGGCCACCCTCATCCGCCCCCTCTTCTCCTCCGCCCCCAGGCCACCCTCCTCTACCCCCATCTTCTCCCCCCTATCCTTCACCCCTCCTCTCCTCTGCCCTGAGATTCCCCTCCTTCCCCTCTTCTGACTCCCCCCATGAGCATGCACATGGACAGCGCAGTCGTCGACTTGGCGTCGAAACCCATCACGAGATTCAGCATCGGCATGAAGATGTTGTCACGGCCCACGCCACCAACTGTCCCGAAGGCCGACCTGAGGAAGAAGATGAAGGTTTCCTGTTTTACCCCTCCTAACCAAACCATGGTTTGGAAAAATCTGTGGTGGGCTTTTCCGAGACGCCTCTTCAGGTCCCGCGTCTGACATCCGAATCTTCTGATTTAGCTGGCATGGGGGGTATCGAGAACGATTCGACTTCTTTTCCTATTAGATTCGGTTCGGCCCCGGTATTACGGTTCGGCTGTTCGGACCCGTTGGCGGATCTGTCTCATACTCGGAGCGACTTCTCTTTTCTAAGCGGATCGTGGCCGCGGGCGTCGGTTAGGGGCTATCGGATGCCCCGCCCCGACTCTGTTGTGATTCAAATAGAGCCCCTTCGGTTGGATGTTAATCCCCTTATGGTTACATCGTCTCCGCTACGTGACCCCCCTATCTCCTCTATGGCTTTCTCTCCCCAGGTCTCGGGAGCTCTTCTTACAGGTGCAGGGACGGCCTCCTCCTTCAGACGCTACGGATCCATTTACAGCAAGCGTAACGCCTCCTCCCAAGCGCCCTCTGTTGTTCTTTCTTGCACGACCTTTCGACAGGCTGTAGCTGAGGCCGCGGGCGTTTGCGCCATTAATGCAGGAGCGGACTCTACGGATGACGATGCGCATGGGGTGCCTCCGCAGGGATCGGAGGCCTCCGGATGATGTCTGGGGTTTGCGCGGAGCTGTTCCTTTCTGGGGCCTTTTTCTTTGTTATCTTAATGAAGCTACTGTCATGGAATGTTCGTGGTCTTGGTGACATGGTAAAACGACGGTCTCTGGGCTCCCGGCTCTTGGAATGGGGGTGTGATGTAGCTTGTATTCAAGAAACTAAACTCGCAGCTCTTGATGACTACTCGTGGCGTTCTTTTGGTGCTGGTTCTTTCTCTGATTTCCGAGCGATTAACGCGGTTGGCGCTGCGGGCGGAATGCTGGTCACGTGGCAATCTCGCTCGTTCTCCTTTAGATCTATGCTTGCTGGTCGCCACGTACTCCCGATCGTCTTGGAAAATGTCCGATCGGCTTCTCTCCTCGTTGTCTCCTGTGTTTACGCACCTTCTTGCCACATTCTTCGTCGGGAATTATGGGATGATTTACGTGTTGCGGATAACTCCTTCTCGGGGATCCCGTGGATTATTGGCGGGGACTTCAACGTTACCATCCACTCCTCCGATCGTCCTCGCGGGCGGGGAGGTCGCGATCCGGGCTCGCAAGAATTTTTGGACTTAATTCATGAGTTGGCGCTTATTAACTTGGTGCCGAATGATATCTCGTACACGTGGCGGAACAGCTCTTCACGCTCCAGGATTGACCGATTTCTTGCTAATGGTTTGGCTTTGGACTCTTTCCCTCTTTGTTCTGTTGGCTCGCGTCCCCGTGCTTTCTCGGATCATTCGCCTATCATTTGGGACGATGGTGCTGGCCTTAGTCCTCGGGGGCTCTTTCGATACGAAAAAAGCTGGCTATTGGAACCATCCTTTAAAGATATTGTCACGAACCATTGGAATCATGTCCCGGTCTCGGGCTCGGCGGCGGTTAAACTCTCTCAGAAGCTCTCCTCCCTTCGTCGGATTCTTGCTGAATTCAAGTCTTCCATTAGACATACGCGTAAGGTTGTACGTGTCGAAGCGGAGAATCTTATTTTGCATCTCGACTCCACGGAAAACGAGCGCGACCTCTCTATGGGCGAGCTTCATGATCGCTCTAATGCTATTGCGCAGGTTCAGGACGAGGATATAAAGAGATCTATTGAATGGCGTCAACGCTCTAAGGAAAAATGGATCAAAGAAGGCGATGCCAACACGTCCTTCTTCCATCGGGCGGCTAGTAACCGTAGGCGCATAAATTATATTCGGTCTATCTCCATCAATGATGATGTGTTCTCGGGTGATCGTGAGATGGGTATTGCCATCACTGACCAATTCAGACGTTCTTCTACTGCTCCCCCTTCTCGGCGGTGGCGCTGGCTCGGGGAGGGGGCTCCACGGGTGTCGGACGTGGACTCCTCTCTCCTTACTCGCCCTATCTCCATGGCGGAGACTAAGGCTGTTGTGTGGGGTCTGAATATTGATTCTTCCCCAGGTCCGGACGGTTTTCCCATCGCCTTTTACAGGGATTTCTGGGATGTGGTCTCGGGGGACGTCCTCGCGGTGGTCTCCGAGTTTTGTTCTGGCAACCATGGCTTTGATCGTATCAACAAGGCTAACATCGTGCTTATTCCTGAGAAAACCCCCGCTCTTCGCTTCGACGACTTTCGTCCTATTGCCGTATCCAATGCTATCCATCTCATTGTGGCTAAAACTTTGGCCAACCGGTTATCGCAGATCTTAGATGGCCTCATCTCGCCAGTCCAAGGTGCGTTTATTAAAGGTAGACATATTGCGGATTGTATTCTTGTTGCGTCGGAAATTGTGGCTGATTGGAAGAGGGAGAAAAAGAAGGGAATTCTATGGAAGATCGACTTTGCTAAAGCTTACGACTCGATTGATTAGCGCTTCCTATGGTCTGCTCTGCATCGGCGGGGATTCCCGAATATTTGGATTTCTTGGATGCGCAGATGTATCTCCACGGTCTCTCTTTCTGTGCTTATCAATGGTCGTCCGGTTGGCGGGTCTTTTCAGCCGCGCAGGGGGGTTCGTCAAGGCTGCCCCTTGGCACCTTTGCTCTTCGTTCTTGCCTCGGATGTCTTGTCACGTATGGTGCACGGCGTCATTGATGATGGTCTCACGTCGGGTTTTCGGAAGGGAGGCTTATGCGTACCTATTATCCAGTTAGCGGACGACACAATTTGCTTCATCGAGGGGGGCTCCGACGCGGTGGCTGGGATGGCGCATACCCTCTCTATATTTAGTGAGCTTTCGGGAATGTCGACTAATGTTGCTAAATGCATTATGGTGCCCTTTGGCTTGTCGGCGGCGGAGGAAGTCGAGTGCAGCCGCTTACTCGGCTCTCAGATTGGGGAGCTTCCGCTCCCATACCTTGGTGTCCCTCTCTCGGTTGGCCGGAACCGTTCGAATGACTGGAGGACTATTCTGGAACGAATGGAGTCGCGTTTGGCGGGCTGGAACGCTTCCTTGCTCTCCCGGGGCGGTCGTCTTGTCCTTCTTAAATCTGTTCTCTCTGCTATTCCGATCTACTTCTTTTCGGTTCGAAAAATGCCTGTGGGTGTTCGCGTTCGATTGGAGAAATGCATGCGGAGATTTTTGTGGGGTCGCTCGGACGGCAGTGGCCGAGGGGTTCATTTGATTGCTTGGGATGTGGTGACCTTGCCTAAGAGGTCCGGCGGCCTTGGCGTTCGAAACTTGGCTCACGTCAACGAGGCTCTTCTCCTGAAATGGGTGAGTAAGATCTGGGGCAAGGATGATTCATTTCTCTGCAACGTGCTGCGTGCGATCTTGGGCGAGGATTGGAGTACCTTCATGCGCGGGATTTGCCCTGTTCACTCCTCTCATTTTTGGCGTTGCGTGTTTGATGCATATCAAAGGAACCGTTCTTTGTTCAACCCGGTGCTGGGGTCGGGTTCCGTCTTCAAGTTTTGGCAGGACGACTGGTCGGGGGGTGGTTCCTTTCAGGCTCGCTTCCCGAGGCTATTCGCTCTGGCGGAGAATCGGCTGGCCTTTGTTGCGGACTATTGGATCAACGGCTGCTGGTGCCCATCTTTCTCGGGCGTTCTTTCAGATCAACGCGCCAACGACCTAGCCTCCCTTCTGGAGGCTCTTTCCTCTTCCGTTTCTCCTGGTACTGTGCGGGACCATTGGGCTTGGAAGGACGGGCCCTTCTCCTCTCGCAAGGCCTTCCGTGCTCTGCTTCCTCCTCCTCCTGCCTTGGATGCTTCCTTGGTGCGTGACTGCGCCTTCTTATGGGGGTTGCGCCTGCCCGCGCGGATCACTTTTTTCTTTTGGGTTTTTCGCCACCGGCGGCTGATGACCCGCGACCGTGGCGCCTCTTTTCTTCCCACCCCCAACGTCCGATGCCAGCTCTGCGGGGTGACGGATGAATCGGTCGACCACCTTTTCTTTCAATGTTTGTCGGTGACTCGGATTTGGGACGATGTTGCGTGGGCACGTGCGGCCAATACCGACGACTTCTGCGACATCCTTTGGGTCAACAGAAGGAGGTCCCGTTCTGATCTGCTGGGTCCCATTGCGCGCCTTTGGTCTATCTGGCGGGCTCGCAATGAGACTATCTTCTCGGGGGCGCGTTTTTACAAGGAGAATGTGACGTTTGCGGCCATCAGATTAACCTCAGATTGGTGTAATTAGTTGGGCTACAGCTTCCGTTAGCCGCGTTTTTTTTTATTTTGTATCTTTGGTTTCCCTCTTTCCTCCTTCATCCCCCCTAACCCTGTAAGTATCTCTTTCTATACCATTCGTAGTATATAATACTGGGGCGAACACCAACGAGTGTATCCCCCTTTTTTGAGCCTCAAAAAAAATCATTGTTAAGTTTAACTTATTGACGACTAAAGTAACGGAGGGGCACACGTAATAGAACGGCAAAAAGTCGGAGGCACAACTGATATTCCCAAAAAGGGAGGGGCATAACTGAAATTGGAATGTCTTAGAGGAGCACAACTGATAAAAACCCTTTCTATTTTATGCACCCATAGTTATTTTCTATGTTGGAACTTTTTAGTTGTCAATTATGGACTTATACTTGTCATATTTATTTATATATTTTATTTTCATTGTGGTATGAATGATTGGTATTGCATGGATATTTATGACTATTGTTAGATGGTCCGGTGGTAGTACAGTGTGCCTACCACTCAAAAGACCAGGGTTCAAATCCCTTTGTGTGGAGGTTGTGTTAGGTAGTCGACAGCCAGCGTAGAACATAATCGAATCTTTCAACATGGATTTGAGCAAGAATCTATGTATGTAGAGATATATATATGTTATTCTCGTCTGTACCATTTCGTATTTTGTTTTTCCCGTTGGACTCTTTATGTATTTTACCCATAGAATACTCTCCTATATAAGAGAGCCTAGGGCGTATGGAATAAACAACACTCTTATTTTTCCCAATATGGTATCAGAGTGACGGTCCTAGACCGGAGTTCTCGAACCAAACGCTAACCCTAGCCCCTCCACCTCCAAGCCCTCCATGTCGCCGCCTCGGACTCTGTGCCCTGCTGTCTCGGACTCCGGGCGCCGCCTCCTCGGATTCTAGACGCGCCGTCTTTTCACGCGTGGTGCCAAGGTGCGTCGCCTCTTCACGCGCACCAAGGCGCGTCGTCGTCGCCGGTGCTGGTAGCCCAGGCCATGCGTGTTCCCTAAGCGACCTCCTATGCATGTGTGATTAGCGTGCGCAGTTCCTGTCAGCGTGCGCGTGCAACTCTAGCCCTGTGCATGTGCACGTGTGCATACATCGGAGGCTGCACGCTATCTCTAAAAGCATCTCGGCCCTCTGTGATATCCTAGGACTTGCGAGTAGTCTCATATCCTTACCTAACCCTAGGGTACCTTTGTGAGAGAGGAGACTCTCGCTCGAGTTTCCAAGACTATGGGTTTCGTTGCTTAAGTCTACACATGCAACTAAACCCGTGAAGGTCCGTGTAGACGATCATATTCTCAATCTACTACCCTAGTCTTCGATTACCATCATGTCAGAAAGCAAGGCAGATATTCCATCTACAGGCGCCTTCAGAGGTCCGGCGCCCATTGTAAAGATGGACGGATCGAATTACGAACTGTGGGCTATGCAGTTCATGAGTATGATGAAGTCAACCGGTAAGAAGCACATTCTTACTGAGGAAGAGCCTGCTGAGAAGACTGGGGTCAACGCCTCATGGGAGGCAGATGATGCATACGCCAAAGTCTGGCTATCAGGAACTCTGGCAATTGAGATTGCCAACGATATTCTCCATCAACCCACTGCAAAGGCAATGTGCGACATTCTGGCTGCTACATATTCACAGGCAAAGAATGAGACAAAGATTCTACAACTACAGCATGACATCTTCACAATCAAACAGAATGGTCGGGCCTTACACTCATGATACACGTCTCTACATGGAATGTTCGAGAAGCTCTACAGCTCCATTCCTCTCACAGCCACTCCTGAGCACATACCGGAATGCTACTATGGTTGGTGTATTCCTGGCTGCTCTTGATCAAGAATACGAGGCAGCACATTCTCATATCTTGACGGATTCCACTATTCCTCCGATGGAGGAAGCTTTTCATAGATTGAGTCGTATTACTGTTCCTTCAGCCACTGCAAATCAGACCGCCTCAGCCATGGCAGCGAATCGAGGTCGTGGAGGTCATCAAATCCGTGGTCGTGGACCTCAGGGTAGAGAGGGTCGTGTTCGGCCAACTTGCACCTTTTGTCACCGTTCTCTTTTTCAAAACCTATCAGGGAGGGCGTAACAACGATATACGATAAGAATGAAAAAAAACTCGTGATTGGTGTGGTGGCGCGCAAGCGTTTATTCAATAGAAAAAAAAAGACTCGTCTCATGCCTATATATATAATTCGTAATCCACAGATCATGCCAGAAATCAATGTTGCCCACCCCGACCTTTCCACTTGATGTGAGGAGCCATCCGTTTCCAGGCCTCCCCCAAGCCAACGGGCAGGGACGTGACCTAAATGGGCCTTCTCAAGCTGACCATAAATCAAGGCCGGCTCGAATAATTCATTTCAGATTCCAAGCACCTTGCTTCTTTCGCTCCCCTGGCATACTGAAGAAACGTGCTATTCCAAACATGGATTTCCTGCTTCCGCACGAGTAGCTGAACAGATTGAGCCTCCATCTGCTTCATCTCTAGATCAGCGCTTTGATGACCTTGTAGCCCGTCTGAGGGGCATTATTCCTTCATCTGGCTCAGTTGCATCAGTACATGCTTCAGATAGTCACTCTGATGTTGTTGCTTCTGCATCCATCAGTACCTCAGGTAGCACTTATGCATTTACTAGCAGTAGTGGATCAGATACTTTAGAGTGGATTATGGACTCTGGTGCCACACATCATCTGTGTGGTGATCAAGGCCTACTTACAGCCTACCGACAGGTCCCTCCAGGCCGTACTGTGGTTATAGCCAATGGGACGCATTCTCCTATCACTGATCAGAGGGAGATTAGTGTAGCATCCGGTTTCCAATCAAACCCGAAGTCGTCCGATTTTGGGTCTAATGATCCCAAAAACGTTGTCGGTCAGTACTAAACAACCTAAAACGATCAATTGATCGTGAATCAAAAGTCGTTCGGGTGAAATCAACCGAAAATCGGTCACACCGTAACGCGTGCCGTGAAAAGCCGCGACGCAAATTCGGAAACCGCGAAACGAACCGAGACCGTCATTAGATCCGATTCGACGAAACAAGACCAACGGAATCGACCGTTCGTCAATCGGAGGTCGTTTGATATTATTAAATCACAAAATTTAATCTTAAACAAAAACCGTATCCGAAAATTTCGGGTATACAAAACTCTACCGAAAGTATATCGATATTATACTCATTTTGATCGTCATTTTGAGACGATCGAATAGAGATATTTTGTGTCGAAATCTAAGGCCCGAGGCGTGAATACGGACGATTTTTATATCTTAAATAAGTAAGAGAAATAGGCAAAAATAACAATATTTTTTTACTGACTACACACAGCCAGCTAGGTTTAAAAAATAAAATAAAATAAGATAATTATTTTTTCTTCTACTTTAAACACAGCTATTGTATGCTTCCACGACAGCCATTTGGCTTCCAATTTTTCTCCACTTGGCTAAAGTTGAAGCCCTCTTTTCCCTATATATATTTTCTCTCATTCCCAACAAGACACCCCTTCTCCATTTCATAAATCCCCATTTCCAAAACCTCTCGTAACCTCTCTCTATTCCTCTCTAAAATTCCAGCCGAGGAGTCCAATTTTCCTTCACCTCTTCTACTGTAGGTAACTGTTCCAGCTCCTATTGTTGCCAGTTGACCACTACGATCAGCCACTAGTGGTGTTGCCAAAGGATGCGGTTGCTGCTCCTGGAAGCCCCTGTTTCTTGTCCATTGGTTGCTGCATGCACCCATTGTTGCTGCTCTTCCATCAACAAGGCTGGATCCAAATCTCTACAGTTGGAAGATCTTGTGTTGCAGCTCTCCATGCTGCATGCAACCATTGTTCTTCCAAATTGGAAGACTAATTAGGTACAATCCTAATACCATCTTTTGCTGCCATGCATATGCAACTTTACCCTCTTTTGGTGCCATTTTTGTTGTGTGTATTCTCTTTAATTGTAAACTCAAGCTTACAGATTTTGTCTTTATTATTTTAAAATTTGATGTTTCTATCACTTACAAAATATATAATCTCCAAGAATTACTTCTATTGCACAATCTGTACCATTGTACAGTCTTTCTAAAGACAGTCTCCAGATTTTATTTTAGTTATATTTATTTTCAAGTTGAATTCATTACAACTGCATGTCTGTAAATTACTGTACATCCTTCGGCCATTCCATTTGATGCCATGCATGTACATTCTAGCCTCAAAATTCTGTTCTATGGCACTGTCCAACACCATCTATCTTGGATTTATGATAATAATGGTGTAATATAATTGTATTGCATGATCAATATCAAGTGTTTTCTCTATCACCATCAGCCGTACAATTTACGCTGTCATATCTAATCATAATTATGATCAGGAGAATGGATATCAAGATTTTCTATTCATAATGCAATAACTGTAAACTTCTGTAAAAAAAAAAAGAAGAAGGATTTAAATTAGTAACCGTTAATTCATATGTTGAGATAAAGGTTATTTCATATATAACAATTACTATATTAAGGTTATGTCTACCCATGCTGGTAACTTCATGTTAGTAAAGTATCTTAAATTAAAATGTATTTAAGATTTGTGTTATTTAGATCTGTTTACTCTTTTATTCACGGTTACATGTTTGGGAAATAAATGGCATCTACACAACCTACAAATGATGATTTTAATGATTCTCTCTTACTCCTAGAGGATACATATTTGCTATGTAGGTAGATAAAAATATTGCACTGGAACAATAATTTGTATGTATTTGAATCATCAAGACTGTACTGGAATGATATTGTCTAAATTAATAGATACAATGTACAATTGCAAACCAGAATATGTAATAATAATAACAATTTCACAAATAATATCACTTCATTATTGGAGTTTGTTCACATTTAGGGTTGAAGGTCTGTCATAGACTTGAATTAGAAAGTACCTTTAAAATAAATTGCTATCTTTAGAACTATTGTCTTAATTTTACTATATCTGTGGTATACTTTCATCCACTACTTGCTGTATAAGATTTATAATATATTAGCATCCATATGGAATTATGGAAGTATTCTAGTTTTCGTACTTTCTTTTGCAAAAGAAAAATGGATATAATTACATTCAACCTATGAGAAGGTGAACTTTGAATTAATATTTAGTTAGTAAATAAATATATAGTATCTGGCAACCTAACTTGGGATACTCTAGCACCTGTTGTTGTAAAGTTGTATTAAAGGATATAGTATATGCATATGATTCAATAAAGTCAACTATATGGTGTTTGATTCATGTTTATCAGAAAGTTGGATCATATAATATAAAAAAATAATAATAATAAATATATGGGTAGGGTTATCTTTGCTAAGAAGCTTACAGATAATAATTATTATATATAGAACTTCTATACAAGTAACGTCTTAAATACGACTAAATTGTCAACAATAACATTTGACCATAATGTTAGGTCATCTTAGCGAAATCATCCCTTAGGTATATTATACTATCTAGGAGTCGCCTTCAAAAAGTTAGATGATCAAGATATCTAAATGGGTATGATTTTCTACTGCAAGAATTGGGAAGGGAGGAATTGACAAGCAGTGATAATGATCGTGAATCAGTATCAAATCTTAAATTTGGATGACGGTTGTGGTGACTTTTACACCTAACCGTGCGAGGGGGCGGTGACCCTCAACTGGGCGGAGGAAAGGAAGCCCAGATTGGGCAGCGGCCGCCAAGTGCGCGGGTCTAGGATCCCAGTCTTTTACACGGTTTTTACGCGAGCTCGCAGTGTTTTTACGCCTCGTTGGGATCTCGACTTTAGACCATTCCGCTGACCCTGTTTTAGGATACCCAGGCGGGGGATCCTTGGTTTTCAGTTTTACGTACGAGCTCGGTTGCCCGTTACCGGTCGGGCTGTTTTTTTTTCTAGAGCGACTTCCCGGGAAGTCCCTCTCACCCGTCTCAGTGGCGTAGTTGGGGAGTAGACCTATCCCTCTATTGGACCGTCCTTCCAATTAGAGGGCGAGACGGAAGAGCCATTTGCAGGCTTCTTCACCGCTTGAGTTTTCTTTCGCCAACAGACGGCGATTCTACATCCAGATCATTCGGATCTACATCTATATCTACATTATTGAGAGTACATCGGAGAGAGTTACAGTGAAGGTTTGGAGGAAATCACAATTAAAATTGAGTTGATTAGAAGTGACTTTAATCTGATTCAAAAACCCTATAAGTTAGTGGACGTGTTGGGAACTTAGTTAGGATGCATTACACAACACCGCATGCCTACGGAGGCCCCCCAACCCTAAGGTACTTTTAATACCTTAGAGTCATAGTGTGAGGCTACACACAGACCAAGACCACGGACTATCCACTAACTTAGAAGGAGTAAATAGAATTAAGGATCAAATTCATCATCATCATATCAGTCCATTATCGAAAACCATGACATGATCTCAATGACAAGAAAGTAGCCATCAAGTTCCGCAACATGATCTCCAAGACCCAAAATCATGATCTTAAAACACATGAAATCTTTATATGTTAGGGTCTTTTATCTAAACTTTATATAAATATATATACATGGGATGAACGGGAAAAAGGGGAGAACAAATGAACTTAGTACCAAACATTTGAAAACCTTTTTACTTATGCAAGTAAATGTAAATAGTGCTTATTCCACCTTCTACTTGCTCTCTTTTGCACATTAAATTACTTGTTAATTATTTAAACTACGGGTTTGTATTCACAATTGTGACTCCTTTTCTTCCTTGCACGCATGGCAGGAAAGGAGTCTGTTGTTCAGTAACTATACAGGGTTCCAGGAGATAGAGTTTATACTAGAAGGTATGTGTTTTTGTGTCAAGTTTTTGTCCTGTTATTAATGTAATATGCTTATTTTCTCTTCAGTCAGATTTTTGGGATATACTGTATGTACTGTCAGACTTTGTACATGTAAAATATATGAAAGTTAATGAAATGAGATTTCGGTGACAATTGTTCTATGAACTTGTGGCTATGAATGTTTATGTGAATGTCGAATGTCACTTGCAAATATATTCATTGCGAAAAATTTCCCCATAAATTTATGCTTATAATGCGATGTCAATAAAATGGAATGTTGCGAACTGTGTCGTAAACGGGTACCCGGATCCTGAGGGGTTCACAGTTTGGTATCAGAGCAGTGGTACCTCGATACGCACATTCGCTGTACTAGTATTCCAACCGCATTAAGTTCTCGGATAGAGACAGTCTCCCGACTTGTCGTGAGTCCGAGAAGGGAAATATGACATTCGAATTAAATAACCACAGATGTCACCAATTTCATTAATTTTCATAGTATATCCCAAGAAGAGAAAAAGCATGTACTATAAGTATCTTCAAATGGTACTTTTATGACCAATTATGGTTCTCATGCAGAGCCATGTCATCCCGACTAGACCAGGAGATGACTAACCAACTAGCACACATACTGACTGCTCTTCTCGACCTTTCCATGTTCCATTTGATTCTGGAGCGACACATTCTTTCCTTGCTTCGAGACTACTTGCTTCTTTAGGTAGAGTCACATAGACTCTCTCTTCTCCATATCACATACAAGGGCCAGATGGCCAGTTAATTGTCATATCTCTGATAGTCAGGCACTTGCCCATACTGATTGGCGGTCATAAGATGATCGCAGACTGTCTACTCCTACAACTTGATGAGTTCGACTTGATTTTGGGCATGAATTGGTTATCAGCTCATCATATTCTTGTTGATTGCTTTAGGAAGACGGTTGTCTTCAGGATTCCAAATCTACCCGAGTTTACTTTTGAGGGTATTATACATGACTCCACCATGGAGTACATTTCGGTGTTGCGAGCACAGCGATTTGTTGATCAGGGTTGCGATTTCTACCTTGCAATTGTTCGGGAGGTGTCTGATCAGGAGCCGATGATACAAGACATCCGAGTAGTATCTAAATATCCAGATGTTTTTCCTGATGAGCTACCAGGATTACCTCCTAAAAGAGAGATCGAGTTCGAGATCACATTATTGTCAGATACCCATCCGATCTCTATGCCACCATATCGCATGGCATCAGCCGAGTTGAAGGAGCTGAAGGTGCAGTTGCAGGAATTACTTGATTTGGGATTCGTGAGGCCGAGCACTTCACCTTGGGGTGCTCCGGTTCTATTTGTCAAGAAGAAGGATGGATCCATGAGACTGTGCATCGATTACAGGCAGCTGAACAAGAGAACGGTAAAGAACCGTTATCCCTTGCCACGTATCGATGATTTGTTTGACAAACTCCAGGGATCTTCGGTTTTCTCGAAGATCGATCTTCGCTCAGGCTATCATCAGCTAAGGATTCGTGAGTCAGATATTCCGAAGACAGCTTTCAGGACTCGCTATGGACATTACGAGTTTGTGGTAATGCCGTTTGGGCTCACCAATGCACCTGCGGCTTTCATGGATATGATGAACCATATCTTCCGTCCATACTTGGACAAGTTTGTAGTGGTGTTCATCGATGATGTGCTCATCTATTCACGGAATGAATGGGATCATGCAAATGATCTACGGATTGTTTTGGATACATTGAGGGAGCACAAGCTATATGCCAAGTTGAGCAAGTGCGAGTTCTGGTTATCCCAGGTCTCATTTTTGGGGCACATCATTTCTGGAGCAGGCATTGCAGTTGATCCTGCGAAGATAGATGCAATTATGTCTTGGGAGCAGCCCAAGACTGTCACGCAGATTCGGAGCTTCCTTGGGCTAACAGGTTATTACAGACGCTTTGTCAGCGGATTTTCACGTATTGTTCGCCCTCTGTCACGGTTGACGCAGAAGGGAGTTCCATTTATTTGGGACGATTTATGTGTGCAGGCCTTCCAGACACTGAAGGAGAGATTGATTACAGCGCCTATTCTTGCTCTTCCTTCTGGCACTCAGGACTATGCGATATACACAGATGCATCTGGAGAAGGTCTAGGAGCAGTGTTGATGCAGAGAGGACAGGTGATTGCTTATGCATCACGGCAGTTGAGACCGCACGAGCGGAACTACCCCACACATGACTTGGAGTTGGCGGCAGTTGTCTTCGCCTTGAAGATCTGGCGCCACTATCTATATGGGGTGAACTTCGAGATTTTCACAGACCACAAGAGTCTGAAGTACATCTTTGATCAAAAGGAGCTGAACATAAGACAGCGCAGATGGCTCGAGCTGCTGAAGGATTATGATTGCACGATCTCTTACCATCCCGGTAAGGGAAACGTAGTGGCTGATGCACTTAGCAGGAGAGCACATGCTGATGGTACGGCGAACTGGCTATATACATGGGATACGCTTGCAGCTTTGACCGATTGGCATCCTCAGGAGAGCGCATCCATTTCTACTGTCGTTCCTCCACGATACAGCAGTCTTTGGGATCGTATTGTAGAAGGCCAGAAGACCGATCCTTGGATTCATGATAGATACATGCGCGCCGTCAAGGACGAATTTGACGACCTTGTTGTGATGGAGTCTATTTTATGGAAGGCAGGACGGGTTGTTGTACCCAATGATGAGCAGCTTCGCAGAGACATTCTGGACGAGGCACACAGTTCACGGTTATCTATCCATCCAGGCAGTACGAAGATGTACCGTGATCTGCGTCGACATTTCTGGTGGATGGAATGAAGCGTGATGTGGCGCTACATGTTAGCAGATGCATGACCTGTCAGATGGTCAAGGCTGAGCACAGGAGACCACCAGGATTACTGCAGTCTCTCCCCATTCCCGAGTGGAAGTGGGAGAGCATTTCTATGGATTTTGTCACAGGATTGCCGAAGACGCCAGGAGGTCATGATTCCATTTGGGTCGTTGTTGATAGGTTGACCAAGTCAGCCCATTTTATACCTGTCAACACAACTTACACCCCATCCAGATTGGCCAAGCTCTATATACAGAACATTATCATGCTGCATGGTATACCACGGGAGGTGGTGTCTGACAGGGATTCGAGATTTACATCTCATTATTGGCATCAGTTCATGTCAGCACTACAGACAGAGCTGAAGATGAGTTCTGCATATCATCCACAGACTGACGGTCAGAGTGAGCGCACCATTCAGACACTAGAGGAGTTGCTTCGTGCTTGCACTTTGGAGTGGAAAGGGTCCTGGAAGGACCATTTGCCTTTGGTAGAATTCACGTACAACAACAGCTATCACTCCAGTATTGGTATGGCACCATTCGAAGCCCTATACGGGCGGAGATGCCTCACACCTCTCAGTTGGCGTGAGGTAGGTGATCATGCTCTCTATTCCGTAGATCTCCTGGAGGAGACTGCGAGAGCTGTTGATCTTGTGAGACGGAGGCTTCTGACGGCACAGAGTCGCCAGAAGAGCTATGCTGATCGTCGGAGGAGAGACTTAGAGTTCCAGGTAATCTAATTATTTCTTCTTCATCTATGATATATATATATGTCCAAATTAATCTCATATTAATGACACTCCTATCAATTATAGGTTGGAGACTGGGTATTTTTGCGAGTATCTCCCATAAAGGGAATACAGAGATTTGGTGTTCGTGGCAAGTTGGCGCCGCGATATGTTGGACCGTTCGAGATTCTTGCTCGTGTGGGGAAAGTGGCATACCGAGTAGCCCTTCCTCCACATCTTTCAGCTATTCATGATGTTTTCCACATATCCAATCTGAGGAAGTATGTCCACGACCCTCGACACATCATCAGTTACGAGAATCTTGACGTAGAGCCAGATCTGACTTATGAGGAGAAGCCAGTCCAGATACTTGACCGTGCTGTGAAGAAGCTTCGCAGCAAGGAGATTCCATTGGTCAAGGTGTTGTGGCACCGACACGGCGTCGAAGAAGCGACATGGGAGACCGAAGCCAACATGCGGGCACGATACCCGCAGCTTTTCTGATGTAAGCATCAAAACAAGCTTTTGTAATTAGATACATGATAAATGTATGGCTTGTTTTCTCTTTGAGGTTTTTATGGGTTCAAAACCCTTTGAGGTTTTTATGGGCATATGAAATTTAAACAAGTCACCGAATAGCCTTAACTCGAGTCTCGAGGACGAGACTCCCTTTGAGGTTTTTATATTTGTAGCATCCGGTTTCCAATCAAACCCGAAGTCGTCCGATTTTGGGTCTAATGATCCCAAAAACGTTGTCGGTCAGTACTAAACAACCTAAAACGATCAATTGATCGTGAATCAAAAGTCGTTCGGGCGAAATCAACCGAAAATCGGTCACACCGTAACGCGTGCCGTGAAAAGCCGCGACGCAAATTCGGAAACCGCGAAACGAACCGAGACCGTCATTAGATCCGATTCGACGAAACAAGACCAACGGAATCGACCGTTCGTCAATCGGAGGTCGTTTGATATTATTAAATCACAAAATTTAATCTTAAACAAAAACCGTATCCGAAAATTTCGGGTATACAAAACTCTACCGAAAGTATATCGATATTATACTCATTTTGATCGTCATTTTGAGACGATCGAATAGAGATATTTTGTGTCGAAATCTGAGGCCCGAGGCGCGAATACGGACGATTTTTATATCTTAAATAAGTAAGAGAAATAGGCAAAAATAACAATATTTTTTTACTGACTACACTAGGTTTAAAAAATAAAATAAAATAAGATAATTATTTTTTCTTCTACTTTAAACACAGCCACTGTATGCTTCCACGACAGCCATTTGGCTTCCAATTTTTCTCCACTTGGCTAAAGTTGAAGCCCTCTTTTCCCTATATATATTTTCTCTCATTCCCAACAAGACACCCCTTCTCCATTTCATAAATCCCCATTTCCAAAACCTCTCGTAACCTCTCTCTATTCCTCTCTAAAATTCCAGCCGAGGAGTCCAATTTTCCTTCACCTCTTCTACTGTAGGTAACTGTTCCAGCTCCTATTGCTGCCAGTTGACCACTACGATCAGCCACTAGTGGTGTTGCCAAAGGATGCGGTTGCTGCTCCTGGAAGCCCCTGTTTCTTGTCCATTGGTTGCTGCATGCACCCATTGTTGCTGCTCTTCCATCAACAAGGCTGGATCCAAATCTCTACAGTTGGAAGATCTTGTGTTGCAGCTCTCCATGCTGCATGCAACCATTGTTCTTCCAAATTGGAAGACTAATTAGGTACAATCCTAATACCATCTTTTGCTGCCATGCATATGCAACTTTACCCTCTTTTGGTGCCATTTTTGTTGTGTGTATTCTCTTTAATTGTAAACTCAAGCTTACAGATTTTGTCTTTATTATTTTAAAATTTGATGTTTCTATCACTTACAAAATATATAATCTCCAAGAATTACTTCTATTGCACAATCTGTACCATTGTACAGTCTTTCTAAAGACAGTCTCCAGATTTTATTTTAGTTATATTTATTTTCAAGTTGAATTCATTACAACTGCATGTCTGTAAATTACTGTACATCCTTCGGCCATTCCATTTGATGCCATGCATGTACATTCTAGCCTCAAAATTCTGTTCTATGGCACTGTCCAGCACCATCTATCTTGGATTTATGATAATAATGGTGTAATATAATTGTATTGCATGATCAATATCAAGTGTTTTCTCTATCACCATCAGCCGTACAATTTACGCTGTCATATCTAATCATAATTATGATCAGGAGAATGGATATCAAGATTTTCTATTCATAATGCAATAACTGTAAACTTCTGTAAAAAAAAAAGAAGAAGGATTTAAATTAGTAACCGTTAATTCATATGTTGAGATAAAGGTTATTTCATATATAACAATTACTATATTAAGGTTATGTCTACCCATGCTGGTAACTTCATGTTAGTAAAGTATCTTAAATTAAAATGTATTTAAGATTTGTGTTATTTAGATCTGTTTACTCTTTTATTCACGGTTACATGTTTGGGAAATAAATGGCATCTACACAACCTACAAATGATGATTTTAATGATTCTCTCTTACTCCTAGAGGATACATATTTGCTATGTAGGTAGATAAAAATATTGCACTGGAACAATAATTTGTATGTATTTGAATCATCAAGACTGTACTGGAATGATATTGTCTAAATTAATAGATACAATGTACAATTGCAAACCAGAATATGTAATAATAATAATAACAATTTCACAAATAATATCACTTCATTATTGGAGTTTGTTCACATTTAGGGTTGAAGGTCTGTCATAGACTTGAATTAGAAAGTACCTTTAAAATAAATTGCTATCTTTAGAACTATTGTCTTAATTTTACTATATCTGTGGTATACTTTCATCCACTACTTGCTGTATAAGATTTATAATATATTAGCATCCATATGGAATTATGGAAGTATTCTAGTTTTCGTACTTTCTTTTGCAAAAGAAAAATGGATATAATTACATTCAACCTATGAGAAGGTGAACTTTGAATTAATATTTAGTTAGTAAATAAATATATAGTATCTGGCAACCTAACTTGGGATACTCTAGCACCTGTTGTTGTAAAGTTGTATTAAAGGATATAGTATATGCATATGATTCAATAAAGTCAACTATATGGTGTCTGATTCATGTTTATCAGAAAGTTGGATCATATAATATAAAAAAATAATAATAATAAATATATGGGTAGGGTTATCTTTGCTAAGAAGCTTACAGATAATAATTATTATATATAGAACTTCTATACAAGTAACGTCTTAAATACGACTAAATTGTCAACAATAACATTTGACCATAATGTTAGGTCATCTTAGCGAAATCATCCCTTAGGTATATTATACTATCTAGGAGTCGCCTTCAAAAAGTTAGATGATCAAGATATCTAAATGGGTATGATTTTCTACTGCAAGAATTGGGAAGGGAGGAATTGACAAGCAGTGATAATGATCGTGAATCAGTATCAAATCTTAAATTTGGATGACGGTTGTGGTGACTTTTACACCTAACCGTGCGAGGGGGCGGTGACCCTCAACTGGGCGGAGGAAAGGAAGCCCAGATTGGGCAGCGGCCGCCAAGTGCGCGGGTCTAGGATCCCAGTCTTTTACACGGTTTTTACGCGAGCTCGCAGTGTTTTTACGCCTCGTTGGGATCTCGACTTTAGACCATTCCGCTGACCTTGTTTTAGGATACCCAGGCGGGGGATCCTTGGTTTTCAGTTTTACGTACGAGCTCGGTTGCCCGTTACCGGTCGGGCTGTTTTTTTTTCTAGAGCGACTTCCCGGGAAGTCCCTCTCACCCGTCTCAGTGGCGTAGTTGGGGAGTAGACCTATCCCTCTATTGGACCGTCCTTCCAATTAGAGGGCGAGACGGAAGAGCCATTTGCAGGCTTCTTCACCGCTTGAGTTTTCTTTCGCCAACAGACGGCGATTCTACATCCAGATCATTCGGATCTACATCTATATCTACATTATTGAGAGTACATCGGAGAGAGTTACAGTGAAGGTTTGGAGGAAATCACAATTAAAATTGAGTTGATTAGAAGTGACTTTAATCTGATTCAAAAACCCTATAAGTTAGTGGACGTGTTGGGAACTTAGTTAGGATGCATTACACAACACCGCATGCCTACGGAGGCCCCCCAACCCTAAGGTACTTTTAATACCTTAGAGTCATAGTGTGAGGCTACACACAGACCAAGACCACGGACTATCCACTAACTTAGAAGGAGTAAATAGAATTAAGGATCAAATTCATCATCATCATATCAGTCCATTATCGAAAACCATGACATGATCTCAATGACAAGAAAGTAGCCATCAAGTTCCGCAACATGATCTCCAAGACCCAAAATCATGATCTTAAAACACATGAAATCTTTATATGTTAGGGTCTTTTATCTAAACTTTATATAAATATATATACATGGGATGAACGGGAAAAAGGGGAGAACAAATGAACTTAGTACCAAACATTTGAAAACCTTTTTACTTATGCAAGTAAATGTAAATAGTGCTTATTCCACCTTCTACTTGCTCTCTTTTGCACATTAAATTACTTGTTAATTATTTAAACTACGGGTTTGTATTCACAATTGTGACTCCTTTTCTTCCTTGCACGCATGGCAGGAAAGGAGTCTGTTGTTCAGTAACTATACAGGGTTCCAGGAGATAGAGTTTATACTAGAAGGTATGTGTTTTTGTGTCAAGTTTTTGTCCTGTTATTAATGTAATATGCTTATTTTCTCTTCAGTCAGATTTTTGGGATATAATGTATGTACTGTCAGACTTTGTACATGTAAAATATATGAAAGTTAATGAAATGAGATTTCGGTGACAATTGTTCTATGAACTTGTGGTTATGAATGTTTATGTGAATGTCGAATGTCACTTGCAAATATATTCATTGCGAAAAATTTCCCCATAAATTTATGCTTATAATGCGATGTCAATAAAATGGAATGTTGCGAACTGTGTCGTAAACGGGTACCCGGATCCTGAGGGGTTCACAATTAGCCTGACACCTTCTATGCACCTCAAGAACGTGCTGCATGCACCTGATTTCTCTATGAATTTATTATCCATTAGCCAACTTACAAAGGATTTACATTGTCGAGCAATTTTTTATCCATCTTCTCTCACTTTTTAGGACATCCTTACGGGCAACGTGATTGGGCGTGGATATGAGCAAGGCGGACTATATCGTCTCAGTCGGACCCCTTATGCCGGAGCCTCCTCTCTACCTGCTGGATCTATCTCCCCATTACTGTGGCACTTGCGCTATGGACATCTACCGCTTCAGAAACTGTGTCGTGTGTTACCCCAGGTTTCACCTCACACGTCCATCCAATGTGAGGCTTGTCAGTTGGGAAAGCACCATCGGTCTACCTTTCCCAGTCGTCAATGTCGGAGTAGTATCTCCAAGTTTGAGTTGTTTCATGTCGATATCTGGGGTCCTAGCCGTGTTCCTGTTCATCAGGGACACAGATTTTATATGGTTATTGTGGATGATTTCTCTCATGTGTCTTGAGTCTTTTTGTTAAAGAATAAATCTGAAGCGGGGAATATTATCATAAATTTCATCAATGAAGTTCGTAATGTTTTTTTCTGCATCTGTAAAGATTGTGAGAAGTGATAATGCCTTGGAATTTTGTACTCATACTCTCTCCAATTATTTTTCAACTCAAGGGATTATCCACCAAACATCATGTGTCTATACTTCCCAACAAAATGGGGTTGCAGAAAGGAAACATCGCCATTTACTTGATGTCAACAGGTCGCTTCTCATACAGAGTCATGCCCCTCATTCTTTCTGGGGCGATGTTGTTCTAACGACATGTTATCTCATTAATCGTATGCCGTCGTCTGTCTTAGGTGAGAAGATTCCTTTTCCCTTGTTTTTCCAGGCAAAGAATTGTTCTCCCTCACTCCTCGAGGGTTTGGCTCGGTTGCCTTTGTTCACCAGTTGTCTCCAGGGATTGACAAGCTCTCTCCTAGGGTCGTCAAGTGTGTTTTCGTCGGGTACTCCAGAACTCAAAAGGGGTACAGGTGTTATGATCCATTGCGCAGGAGATATCTCGTGAGTGTTGATGTTACCTTTTTCGAGTCTGTTATGTACTTCTCTTCTACATGTGACCAGTTGGTATCCAATGGCACTACTGAAGCTATATACATGCCACCACCATCACCACCTCCACCACTACCATTACCATCTCCACTACTACCATCCCCTACACCTCCTGTTACCGTTCATGTTTCCCCTTTGCCATTCCACTATACCCGTAGGCCTGCTTCTGCTCATGGTCACCGCTCATCATCTAGCTCGCCCGAGTATGTTCTGAGAATATTATCAATATTGATGGATCTGACGATTTCCCTGAGCAGGATGTGTTACAGAGGCCAAATGAGGAGGCAGGTGATTTGGATCTACCTATTGCACTTCGGAAGCAGAAGCGCAGCTGCGCGTCATATCCAATAGTATCTACTGTGTGTTTTGATCGCTTAACTGGAGATTCAGGAGCTTTGTCATTGCACTATCGGCGGTGGATATTCCACGGAATTACCAAGATGCGTTGAAGGATAGTCGATGGCGTTTAGCCATGGAAGAAGAAATGGTTGCTCTTCAGTCAAGAGGTACATGGAGCCTTGTTACTGCACCTACTGATGTGTCGACAGTGAGCTGCAAGTGGGTCTTTACAGTTAAGCAAAATGTAGATGGCAGCATTGACAGATACAAGACACGCCTGGTTGCTCGTGGCTTTACACAGACATATGGGGTGGATTATCTTGATACATTCTCGCTGGTTGCTCGCCATTCCATCCTACGGATCCTTCTCTCTGTTGCGGTTACTCGTGATTGGCCACTATACCAATTAGATGTCAAGAATGCATTCTTATATGATGACTTGCAGAAGGAAGTCTACATGCAACAGCCACCTGGTTTTGCTGTTGAGGGGAAGTGTTCTAAGGTGTGTAGACTTCGTAAGGTTATCTATGGCCTTAAGCAGAGCCCCAGAGCTTGGTTCCAGAAGCTCTCAGACCTGTTTGAAAAATAAGGTACAGACGTTCCAATGCAGATCATTCCTTGTTCGTACAGAAGACACCCAGAGGTATTATTGCAATTATGGTGTACGTAGATAATATCTTGATTACAGGTGATGATGAACAGGGAATTCAGAGGGCGAAAGAAATGTTGGGTCATGAATTTGTCACCAAGGACCTTGGAGTTCTTAGATATTTTCTGGGACTGGAATTCGCCAGAAATCCTCATGGGCTGGTAATGACCCAGAGGAAATATGTTACTGACCTGTTGCGTGAAACAGGAATGCTTGATTGCCGACCTGCCACTACACCCATGGATCCCAGTATGAAATTATATGATGATGACATTGATGAGGTGGATAGGAGAAGATACAGAGAACTGGTGGGCAAGCTTCTCTATATTACTATTACCAAACCCGATATCTCCTTTGATGTGAGTCGGGTGAGCCATTTCATGTAGCAACCACGTCATGTACATATGGATGCTATACATATGATACCCAGGTACCTTAAGTCATCTCCAGGTGCAGGTCTGCTGTTTAAGAAAGACAAGGAGATTGCCATCTCAGAATGTGCAGATGCAGATTACGCAGGATGTCCTAAGGATAGGAAGTCCACCACTGGATTTGTTGTGTATGTCGGAGACACTCTGGTCTCATGGAGAAGCAAGAAGCAAACGATTGTAGCAAGATCCAGTGCTGAGTCTGAATATAGGGCTATGGCCTAGGTCAGTACAAAATGATGTGGGTGAAGGTTGTGCTTACAGATCTATATATAAAAGCCCCTCTTCCTATGGCTCTGGAATGTGACAATCAAGCTGCTCTATTCATTGCATATAATCCAGCATTTCATGAACGAACCAAGCACATTGAGGTTGATTGTCACTTCATACGAGATATGATTCAGAAGGGGTTTATTTCTACATCCCATGTCAGCTCAGGGGACCAAACCGCAGACATCTTTACCAAGGCATTACTTCGAGGGCCGTTCTAGAAGTGTTCGTCCAAGCTGAGCATGATTGACATCTATGCTCCACCTCAAGGGGGAGTGTAGAGATATATATATGTTATTCTCGTCTATACCGTTTCGTATTTTCTTTTTCCCGTTGGACTCTATATATTTTACCCATAGGCTACTCTCCTATATAAGAGAACCTAGGGCGTATGGAATAAACAACACTCTTATTTTTCCCAACAATGTAGTCAACCCTACTTATAGTGGGAGAAGACTTTGCCCTTTTTTTGTTAGTAACAAACACCCAGGTGCAAGAGATGTGTTTTGATCCACTAGTTATGACCCAATGAGGCAGGCCTTTACAACTATCATGCATAAAAAGATATACTTAAACGAATATCAAGAATGTAACTTTGCTGGTCTAAAAATAGATGCTTGCTAGGAACATTGTCAAGTTCTCAAACTAGGGAGCATAGTATTAGGTTAAAGTCGACACGGTCTAACTTCTTTGCTACAAAATTTACAATATATACTCTAAAGAGTTGCACTTTCCTTGGCAACTATTAAATTTTAAATGTGACGTAAAAAAGTGAAGATCTTCACAGTTGTCACTCATATATGTGCAAGAAAACTTCATTAATGTGGTACACCTCCAAAGAGGCCTAACATTTGTCCCCTAAATAAGTTTCCCGTTCAAAGGTACAGTCCTTATAGGACAGATCCCTGCATTTTTCATATTCTTAGTTGTTTACATGGGGATATTTGATTCATAGAAGAGGCAAGCAAAATATTCGAAGTGAACTTAATAAATGACAACAAATACATCATCTATCATCTAAAGCCAATAACAACTCAAGTGCATAATCGAAATAAAAGCATTAAAAGTTCATTACAGATCTACACATGTCCTGAGGCAAGCACAGTTACATGAACGCCTCTAACTCATACGGTGCACCTTGTGTTAATCAACGCTAGATTTCAAATTTAAAATGGGTAATATCTGGCACAAACAATACAACGCCATTGGATTATAGTGAAGTAGAATTAGGGTTGTCTTCTTCCATTTCCCGGGAAGCTCCAACCTAAAGAAACCAGCTATTTGGATGCTTTCTAGAGCTTATCTCGTGAGCTTCTTTGTTTCCACAAATCTTGCTCAGACGGATCATGGTGTATTTTCTAAGAGTAATATTGACCCTAAGAAAATTATTCTCATTTGAATATAAGAGGAAAAGATGTATTCTAGGCCTTCAAAGCCAAGGTTAGCTTCTTCTTTAAAGAAGAAGCTGTTCACAAGGACAAGATACCCGAGCTCCAGAAAGCCAGCAAAAAGTACCTAATTACACGATCATATTCTAAGATAGGTTATATAGAAATCAGATATTAATAAAAGAAAAATATATCAGGATTTAAGAATCTACCACTAGCACGTGTATTACCAACTATAAATCGCATTGACCAAAAAAGAATCCACAAGTATTTTGACTGGAATCTTTTGCAAAAAGATCCAACTGAAGAATGCAGAAACATTAGAATATACCTGCCCAGATTCCAGCCTGCCTTTGAACACCTTCCCAAACCCTCCTTCCCCAATCAAATTCCCCTCCTTGAAATTCTGGGTTGCAGATGCAAGCTCCTTAAATAAGAAGCTTACAGCTCCACTTTTGTTGCTCACATTCACTGTAGGCGGTACATTCCCCCCCTCATCAGCTGCCACATAGGCATACAGAGCGAATCATGATCACATACAATGAGTAACCAATTTAAAAAAAATCAAAGATAAAATAGAAACAAATGAAACCTACCTAAGGAATTGGCATGCGGATAAGGAGCATCAGATTTACATGTATTATCCCCAATGGACTTGCTCTTTTTGCCCCTCTTTGCGTCCTTCTTGGGAGAGCTTATGCAATAAAAGCAACTCATCCCCTCCTGCCTTCCACTCCTCAAATTCCCAAGAAGCCACTATTCCAAGCTTCCAATTCCCGCAAACACGGGTGTGATTAAGATCCAAAATGCCGACTTTTTGCATTCCCCCCTCAATGCAAGAGTCAGAAACTGCAAAAGAGAGAGAAGGAAACCATGGTTTCTGGGTTCCTCCTCTCTCCCTCCCTTCCTCTTGCTCTTCTACCAACAAAGCCAAACCAACAAAAAACCACTCAAACACGTGAAAAGGAATCCAAGAGGGACGCGAAGAAGGAACGGAAATGGGTCCCAGGAATAGAAAAAAAGATGGCAGTTTTAAAAAGGGGCGAGAGTTTCCCGGAGCTAAAACAAGCAAATGCGAACAAAATGTGAGATCTTTCCAATGGAAAGCAGAAGACCCTCCTCCCAAAACAAAGAGGGGAGCAAAACTTTCGCCCCAAGCTCCTGCCTTTTAGTACTCCAGCACATGGGGAGGGAACCAGAAAGGGAAAGGGGCAAAGGCGGCTCCTTTTTGGCCTCTGATGCTACGGAAAAGCTATAAGCCTAAAACCCAACTCTTGTTTCTCGATCTTAGAGCTGGAAATTCATTGTTGAATCACTACCACCTTCTGCTTGGTTGTGCCTTTACCCTCTGCTGCAGCTGCTGCTGGCTGCTGCTGCTTTAAGGATGAAGTGGCTTCTTTGCTTCCTCTGTCCGTGCTTGCTTAATTACGGTGGAGGGGGGAAAGATGTGTTGTTTGTTCTTGGATGTGTATGCAGGTGCGGGTACATTGTTGTTGCTGCCGACTGCATTGATGAGTGGATGGAGATGAGAGGACGAGAGAGAGAGAGGGAGAGAGAGAGAGAGAGGTTAATGGGTTCTTTGTGGAAAGGCGTTGTGGTTGACAGTGTATGCGCTGCTGTAAAAACCTCCATTGATTAAATATTCAATTTGAAATACTGTTCTAAAAAATAATGATGGGAAAAAACTGTATGACTATCATATTCTTATCGCGGATTTAATTGTAAAGTCCACTAAAGAAATGTAATGCAATCCTCTTGTTTTAATTGCAACCATACAGAGGGGAGCGGTCAATCTCCTGACATGTACCACAACATAGAATGCACATGTTAGGAAGAAAACAGAGGAAGTTGGATGGACTGATGATAATAATTGATGTTTTTCCCTTTTATGTGTAATAATCTATTTTTATTTCTAATCAGAAAAAGATATGGAAACTTACTAAATTAGAAATTAGTACATTCCATATTCATACGATTAAGCAAGTAGATACCAAGAAAAAAATATTTCCATTTAATCCAGGCATTGGATTATTTACCATAGTTCATTCCTTTTCTTCCAGCATTAATTTCCTTCTTTTATCTCCCCTCCCTTCCATGCCCTTCCATCCAGATATTTATATATTATTTACAGTCCCATTCGATAGCTTATCCTCAATCTGTGGAAAATAACAAAGAAAATGATGAGAGGAAAGGAAAGGAGATCAAACCTAAGTAGGGCATAGAGGGTGGATCAGTTTTGGAGACTGACACGTCCACCACTTGATAAGATTATGAAAATTAGGGCACGGATACCACCGACTTGGAAAAGTCGGAGACAGCTGCTACTGCTGTGGCAGAGCTTTGCAGGAGAATAGGACCCCACCTAATTGAAACAAATCTGAGGAGCATTCTCCAATCCTTTGCAGCAGCATATCACTCTTCCTGCTTCCCACACTCGCCTCCATTTGTCATGCGGTTTTGTTTTATGCCATGTCACTTGCCATCTTGATGCCGATTTGGATAACATAAATATCTCAACCATCTCCAAAGCAGATCTTGGCCCCCACGTGAGTGGTTTGTGGATAATCAAGCATATCTTGATTGATGTGCAGAGAAATCCTTAAATCCTTAGTTTCTCCGTTTCCTCCAACTGTTTAATCCATACTTTCTTATATGTTTAGATTGAGATGTGGTTGGAGTTTGCATATAATATAATTGAAAACTAAAGCTGTAAGACACATACTTCAGATATAGTCTCATTTAAAACTCACAAAGTGTGAGAGGGGGTTATAAGTGATGGGGATTACTACTTGACAATTCGGCTTAAGCATTTTGGTTGTTGTCAGCGGATCCATTTGAATCCGAAACCAGGAAGTTGTCAAAGCCAATTTTCCTAGATAACGGATCGGGGACCTGAGCCCGAGATGTTACAAATGGTATCAGAACCAATTTCCCTCTGATAGTGGAAAGGGCTACCCGAGAGGTGGAACCACCCTACAAACAGATAGGAGGAAATGGTTACCCGAAACGTCCAGTCGCTACTGTCACAGGGAATAAGTGATGAAACGTATCGCAACGAAGACGTTGCGAATATTAGTGGGGGAGCACCCATATCCCCAAACCTAGTCTCGCAAAGTGTGAGACGTGGGCTTAAGAATATTGGGTGGTTGTAACGGATCCATTTGACCAGAATCCAACAGGTTGTCATGGTCAGTTTTCCTCGATAACAGATCGGGGACCTAAGCTCAGGACGTTACAAAAGCTCACAAGTACTTTTTTTCTGGCTAGAAATATAAGATGAAAGCCGACCTTGTAACCATAAGAGGTTGTCCAAAGGAGATTGCAAACGAACAGATACTGATGATACTGATAATTGATAATCATCAGCAGGGCCGGATTATCTTAGCAAACTCACCTCTAACTGCATGGGCAAGACAAAGAGCTAGCCAGACCAGCGCTTTCTTGCAGATGTGTGGAATGGCATGCTGATAATTAGTAGGAAAGTGACATTTGAAATAGCAGGGTACGAAGAACGGGACAAAGGAAGTGAATGCTCTATAACATGTTCTGATATTTCAAAAATGGGAAAATGGGGGAGCTAACTTGGCTCCCCATCCCATTTTTTCTATTTTTATTCTTTTAAAAAAAAGATTCCGTGAGTTTTCATCATTATGTCCATATATTATGTCATTCAAATTTCATGCGAAAGAAAGACTTCTATGGCCTTCATCCAGACAGTTATTTTTTAATTGTCACAGTTGAAATCGACCCAGTCTGGATAAAGGCCGTATGAGTCTCTATTTCACTCGAAACTTGAATGACATAATATAGAGATATAGTTATGAAAAAACATAAGCATTTAAAAAAATAAAAATATGGAAAAAAATGAGACAGGAGAGCCAAGTTAGCTCCGACAGCCTCATTTAAACCTTAAAAAAATACATAATATTGCAATATTATGTATTTTTGAAATTACTTTTTAATCATAGAAATGATTGATGAAATAACAAAAAACGATGTGCAAACAATGGACAACATGGAGATAGACGAGGACGTCAGGGGTAAATTGTGAATAATTTTTCAAGTTGATCAGTTATCGTGACGGGCGACGTCTTTCTCTTTTGTCTTGTTCTTATAGCACTTCCCATGTTGGGAATGCTTTGTTCGCCTCTTGTTGGGAGTTCAATCCTATGTATTCTTTTAATGGTGAATGAAAGTCCTTTGAGTGAGTTTACCCATAAAAAATGGATAATTTTTTCTTTAATTATTTACTTTAATTCCATCATAGTTATATAGATACTAACATATAAATATAGACTTGTGTATCACTGCACATGCGCACATACATGGACAGATATTTTGACAGACATCTACAAAAATTTTCATATCCTTAAAAAACGGATACCAATGCGGATGGATGAAGGGATACCAATGCAGATTATATCCACATGACTTAGGAAAGGTCATTCTGTGAGATCAGCACTGCGACCCTTCCCCTATTCAGGTCCTCATCAATCAACCCAAGTCTGGAGAGTTAAACTTCCACTGTAATAAAACTAGAATTCAGATCTCGATTTTCGAATAATTCTGTACACTCTTTTGACTTGAGAGCAACTTCCGTCAACTTTGCTTTGGCATTTCGAAAATCATATACATGTTTTTGCATCCACACCTAAAGGTCATTTTCTGTGTCCTGTAATAAAAGGACATAAACAAACAGTACTGCACATTTTGATTTAATGTGTCTCCCTGCAATACCATAATGTAGTCGATGGCATCGAATAACTAGATAGAGGAAACTGTGCATGTGAAGGTGTGACATGTGACTTTGAGCTTTGAACAATGCAAAGCTCAACACAGAATGACACAAAAAAAGACCATGCAACTTATCAGAGGTAAGCACTAGTAAGATTTATATGTTAGAAACGGTTTTTGCTTTGAGTATGAAAAATAATTTATACTCAAAAGCAGCCTCATGAGGGAAAAAAGGTACCCAAAGAATACATCATGGTATAATCACGGGGAGCAATGATCCAAATATCAATGGCAATGGCATGTTAAAAGGTAACGGGATAAGAATTCCGCCAGCTTTCGTTCAACGATCCCAACCTTCACTGTCTCCGTTCCAATCACAGCCTTCACTGTCCCCATCCAAACAAAACCAGCCTCGACATTCTTAACTACCAGACAGCTGAGAACCGAAGCAATACTCGGATTGTATTGTACAAAGCACCTTCGCATAAGATCAACAGTATAGTCAACTAGAAAATTCGGATTCAAGTTCTCGTACGGCGCCTTAAATGCCACAATGGCTAACTCATATATAACTCGTGCAACTCCTGCATCGAGTAGCATACTGGCTGACGCTTAAAATCAGATGGTCCAACAGTGAAACGTGAAGAAGATAAATACGAACAATGCCCACAAAGAGCATGGATCTCATGAAAGCAAGCACTTGCCTTCAATTCCCTCTTCCTAGCAATGAGCCATGCATATCCCCCAATTCCCAAAGCTTTGACACTGAATATGTTCCTCGAATGTTGGCAGATGGATCTTTATAATTCGCCAAATGTAAAAATGGACCCGTCCCATCCCAACCCTTGGAAATCCCGGTGTATACCTTCTCTACAGGCCAGAGCTTCAGTACAGAAGGCGTTCATCAGATAACCATAATCGGTCCATCAATCGGCGACTATGAAATCGCTTCAAAAGGAGAATGGCATCTACAGCTGCAATGCTAAATCAGATTTCTGTGATTCTACAATCGATCCGCGAGCTTGAGAACCTGCTGTCTGAAATACAGAATTCAGATCTGGGCAAACAGAATCACCTTTGAGGTGGTGTACCTGCGGTCCTTGAAAAGGTTGGCGAACAGAATCTGGCTGGTTGTCAGAATATGGTGTGTTCATGTTGCTGGAATTCTCTTTATCGCAACAGTGGTTCATGGAAACCATGTTGTTGCTGCTGTTTGCAAAGATTTCATGATTCACTTCGATGTTCCTAGACACAGGTAGACTGGCATCACTGCAGGGATAAGTCACACGTGGATCAGTGGATGCTGACTTTTCTGCTGCAGAGTGATTCCCTAATGCTGAATGAAGGAAGCCAGAGCCATGATTTATTATGCCCGAATTGTTGAATCTCCTATCATCAGCGCTGCCCATTGTCGACAGATGCATGAAGCTGCCGCCAAATTGTAACAAGCCTGCATTGCTGGGATTCATTCTCTCCAACTCAGGATTTTTCACTGCAGCATGATTGACGTGACTGTCAGAGAATTTAATCCCTACATTATCCGTGCTCGGGATCATTGCGTCTGATGCAGAATAAACGGGGTTGTTGGCATTGCTTGAACAGCTCAAATTTCCAAACCTTAACCTATCTGCTTCCATGTGGGAAGCTACTGCTGGATGAAGGTCAACATTATTGGCCCTTGAAACCATGTCAAGCAGTTGAGCATGTGTCATTGGCACCTCTGGGCGCAAGTCTCCAGAGAAAGAAGCTCGTATTGGCATATTGCCCCCTCGTGAAATGTCAAGATGTACCCTGTTAAAACCGTTGAGGTTGTGCTGAAGTGGCCCCTGCAAAGTTTGATGCATCGAAACAGCGTCCTTCTGCAGGGCAACCAAATTATGCTGGCCCCCCATGCAGCCCGCTTGTGAATTACTTGACGGCTCAAATGTTTCATCAGGTCGGTGAATTGTGGTTTTGGGCATTGCCTCAGTTGCAGATAGGTCGGGATCAACTGAAGTTGCCGATGGAGCAACAGGATGTGAGGATGATGCAGATATCTGATGCTTATCAAGGTGGGGTGAATCATCCTCACCAATCCAACCCCGCCCGAACTTTGTTCCAGGGGGTAGGGCTCTTTCAATACGTTTAGCAGCAATTTCCCAGCCAATGGGCCCAAGGTTAGCAGCGAAACGGGCAAGGCTTCTTGCATATGCATGCTCCATGAAAACACCAATCTGCAGCCAGAGAGATATTATCAGAACCTCAGGTAAATATGTACGTGAAATCAACTATAAAAAACAGGACATGTCAAATAAAGTTAAGCAAATGAAAAGGAAGAATAAGAAATTGAGGTTTTTCAGCATCTCGATTGATATAACATATAATAACAAAAACATTAATGCTACAAAAAAGAACTTTTAAGAGGTCCATATTTCTTGTCACAGTAAATTGATGCATTCCACTGGTCATGTCTGGAAAGGAAAAGAACAAAAATAAAGAGCTGGCGATAACAGTTGTCTTTTCCTTGGTCTGAAAGGTGGTGATAGCGATTGTTACAAAAAGTGGCAGAAGAAACCAACATGTTCCATGGAGGGGCCGTGGCCCATACCTAAATTTTCTAAGTCAATTTATATATATATATATATATATAACTCTTTTTTTAACTTCATCTCATCCATTACAGCTTATTAAGCTATTTTTTCTGAAATCTAATTAACCTTACCTATTGAATGATTACAGTGCAAATAAAGGTTGCTAAAAAACATATCACACAAATAAATCCAGTTCTTGTTATTTGTAATTTATCCTATAAAATGCAATATATTAGGTCAAAATGATTTCCATATTAGCAATAAATCAGCATACAAAATTCAATCCATAAATTTATATTTTCAAAAAAATGTCAAGTAAAATTAGTTTATTCAAAACTTTTAACTTATATCATATCAATACATCATATATCATAATTGAGAACTGTCCAGAAATATCCTCTTCTATTCAGTAATTTGTTTGAACATAGTGCTGAAATATAATTTTGGTAAAATTGTTTTTCATCCAGTCATCTACGTTATTAAAAAAACTCCATCTTTCATATAGATACGTGAATATCCTAACATGAACTGAAAGATGCACGTTCATATCTTTATATTAGTAATTATGTTGTATTTACTTTATTTCTCGATTTCATATTTTAGATATTTAATCAAAAGAAAAATAAAAATATTATAATGGATTCACTTTCCTCTATTGGAAATATTGCATAACAAATTTGTGGGAAAAAAGTTGGCTTCGTTTTTGTATATCCTATTGTTGCAAATGATTGATTCGCTATTTCTATGTATAGTGAGCATATCAAAACTTATTGCAAAGCATGACTCCTGTAAATTGTTAATTTAAAAAAAAAACAAGTTTCAACACTTGTGCCCCTCTGATATCCTGCAATTAGGCACCTCCGATATCCTGCAATTACAGTTATGCCCGTACCTTTTTTTTGCAATAGCACATGTATCCCTACCTTCTTAAGCCATTAATAGTTATGCTCCTCGGGTTAGTTGTCGTCCATTATCTTTCCGAATGTACGTTAATTTAAGAGTAGATGGATAATTTGAACAAAAAGTGAGTGGCAAAAGTGTGCTTTTTTATTTGTTTTATTCCTTCCTCATATTCTTCCTTCTTCCTTCCTCCATCTACCCTACTCCACCCCATCCCTGATTCTCCCCCATATCCCCAGCCCTATCCATCAAAGCCTCCTCCTCATTGCCCCTAACCCCATCCGCCCTCGCCTCCAGCTTCATCAACCGCCGTAAACCACATCCACGCCGCCCCGATCCGTGCCCAAGTCATCACCTCCTCGTCACCACCAACCCATCCCCATGGACCACTTCCTCCGCCACACTCAATCCTTTCCCCTAACCCCCTCTTTTTCAACGTTCTCAGCCCCATCGGCCACCTTCCAACCCCTCCGCCATTTAACCACCTCCGCCCCCCCACCCCTACTCCTCGCCCCCAACCCCTTCCTCCGTGCCGCACTCAGCCTCGATCCATGCACCCTCTTCCTTGCCACCACCCTAGCACCCTCTTCCTCATTGGTCACATCCCCCTCCTCACTGTTAGCCCTAACCATCCCAACTGCTCGTCGATCTTCGAGCTTTTCCCATTTCCGTTCCCCTATATATGCAGTTGGCCATGGAGCGGAAAGGTGTGCCAGAGAAGAACAGAAGGGACTGCAAGCTTGGGACAGACTTGGGGTAGAATGGATGGAGGCCATGTCGACAACAAGATGAAGAAGAAGATGAAGGGCACAATAGTAATACGATTTTACTGAGGGGCATAGCTGGTAATGACCCAAGAAGGTAGAGGCATAAACATTATCACAACAAGCGTAGAGGCATAATTGTAATTAATGGATTTCAAAGGTGTGCAAGTGTAAAAAACCATTTTCCTTAACCATACCCTGGTTTGTGTAAAACATAATTGGTTCATCTCATTGACGACCAAACTAACAAAAAAGCACAATGTTAACGGTGCAAGAAGGTAGGGACACAAATGATATTGGAAAAAAAAAGGTAACGACATAATTGTAATTGCAGAATCTAATAGGAGCACAAGTCTAAAAAATCATAAAAAGAGGGTGTACACCCAGAATGATGCACATCCAAATATAGATTAGCAAGAATCTTTTATATCTTAATGAAGATTGAAAAATTATAGACAAAGCTAGATAGAAATATTTTTTTACATTTCCTTGAAAGTAATAGTTATGCACATGCATATATGCTCTGATTGTACGGAAAATATTAATCAAGAGGGATCACTCACATGGAGAATTACCATCCAAAATTATATAAAGTATTGAATTAAAGTAAAATAACTTATAGTGGTCCCTCCAGGATAAAATTACTAATTCCACCTCTGGTTACATGAATTTTAGCAAAATTTAGGTCATTTCCTTTTTGGGACCTTGATACCGCAACAAAGGCAGATGCATCGTTGTACATGCATGATTACAGATGGGCACAAGTGTAAAAAAAACATTTTCCTTAACCACATCTTGCTTTGTGCAAACCATAGTTTGATCCATCGCATTAACAACCAAACTGATGGAAGTGTACGGTGTTAACAGTGCAAGAAGATCAGGGCACAAGAGATATTGGAAAAAATACAAGGGCATAACTGTAATTGCAGAATCTCATAGGAGCACAAGTGTAAAAAAATCTTAAAAATGGTGTGCACCCAGAATGATGCCCACCCAAAATATATACTAGCATGAATCTTTTTAATATTAGAAAAATTAAAGACAAGCAGATAGAAATATTTTTGAACATTTCTTTGAATGGAAGAAATAGTTCTGCACATGCATATATGGTTTGATTGTACTGGAAAATATTAATCAAGAGGGATCATTCACGTGGAGAATAACCATCCAACATTACAAAAAGAACGAATAAAAAATATAACAACTTATAGTGGTCCCTCAATGATAAAATTCCTAATTCCACCTCTGTTGAATTTAGCAAAATGCAGAGCGTTTCCTTTTTGGGACCTTGATACCGCAACAAAGGTAGGGTCATAACTGTAATTGCAGGATCACATAGGGGCATAAGTGTAAAAACCCCTATTCCCTTAACCACACCTTGGTTTGTGCATACCAAAGTTTGGTTCATCTCAATAACGACCAAACTAATGGAAGTGTACAGTGTTAATGGTGCAAGAAGGTAGGGGCACAAATGATATTAGAAAAAAGATAAGGGCATAATTGTAATCGCAAAATCTTGGAGGGGCACATGTAAAAAACCTAAAAAATGGTGTGCACCTAGAATGGTGTCCACCCAAAATATATATTTGCATTAATATTTTTAGTCTTAATTAAGATTGAAAAATAAAGACAAAGCTAGATAGAAATATGTTTGAACATTTCTTGGAAAGGAAGAAATAGTTTTAAACATGCATATTAGTTTGATTGTTCTGGAAAATATTAATCAAGAGGGATCACTCACATGGAGAATAACCATCCAAAATTACATAAAGTTCTGAATAAAAAGTAAAATAACTAATAGTGGTCCCTCCAAGATAAAATTCCTAATTCCACCTCTTGTCACATGAATTTTAGCAAAAATGCAGAGTAGTTCCTTTTTGGAATCATCAAGCTTGTAAAAAACAATCGACTAACCCGTTTAATCCACAACGCAGGGTGACCGCTATGACTAAGGCTAATCGGCCCTTAGTTCGCCAACCGACTAAAAGGTGCGTTGGTCGGTGGACAAGGACGATTAGCCGAGTGTTTTTTTCTAAGGCTATTTTTCTACTTTTTTAAAAGCAAACTTACTGAGGGCTCGTTTGGTAACCAGGTTAACCCCGGGTTATCCCGGGGTAACCCGGTTTACCCCCCCTCTTTTCATGGAATGGAATTCTATCACAAATCATAGTGACATCACATCACGTTCTTTATTCCAACCCTCTCCAACCCTCATAACCATCCCAAATAGCTACTATTCCAATCAGGTTACCCCAACCCACACCAACCCAGCAACCAAACAGACCAAGATGCTTAATGTTCGATTGGAATTCAGTTGTATCTTTTATTTCATTATGATAATATAGAAAACATACAAATTTAAGTAAATATATAAGAACATGTGTACATAAAATGATTTATATCTATTTCAAAGAATTAAAAAATACAAAACAGATTAAATTTCAACTAAATCTGTTTAGTCACCCAACTTCCGATTAATCCTTAGTCAGTGACCCGATCGACCGAGCACTGACTACCGATTTTTGCGACCTTGAGAACCATGACACCAAGGTAGACTGTGACATAATAAAAGGAGGGATAATTCGCTGCATGGTGGAAACTTGAATCAGGAATGGGGATCTGAAATTCAAATTTCGTCTAAGATGATCAATAAGAAAACTTGCAAATCTGCTGCTTTCAGAATAACTTGGTGGTATTGCATCTCCATGCATGTAGTGACAGACAGATTATCAAGCATGCAGACTTCTTAATCATGGGTTAAATGTAACCAACGTAAAATAGTAAGCAGAAAAAAGGAAGTCTAATGATGATCTCAAAACTGATCGCTAGTTAGAAATGTCAAGAGAAACAAACAACAGCAAAATAATGATCTTTTAATTAGAGTTACTCACTGGTAGAAGCTGCTTTTTCTCCCCACGAAAAGTTGATAATATTGGGTTTTCGACATCATTCGTTGGCAGCAGAGGCTGTAAATAAGTGTTCCGGCGATTGTCTTCTGAGACTGAGATCTTCTTTCCATATTTCGATGACATGCCCCTCTGCATAATACCTGCATGTCAAGAGAAAATATGGATTTACCTAATTTATGTGATCTTTTAAGATAATGATATCAAGTAATGGTTTCTATTGGAGGAAACACAAAGACCAAACATCCGACAAGCACACCACCTGAAGATTCCTCACTTTTTCCATATCGATGATCAGCCAACTGAAAATGATTCTCGCTACCATAGAACACTTGGGGGGGCTGATTTGAGTTCATGAAACCCAGCATATTAGGTACAGACCCTTTCCTTGAAAGATTGTTTGATGAACCAGGACCATTAGAACCATTTGTGGCATTAGCAGAAGTCCCATCTGTAAACAAATCGAGCTTCCGCTGTTCGCGTGGTTCAGCAGGTGGCCTACCAACAGGTCTCTTAATGGAACTTTTCCCAGGTGGCCGACCTCTTCGAACAACCTTCACTTCAGGTGTAGCTTCCTCATTTCCTTGCCTCAAATCTTCAAAGCTCTTTTTCGCAAGCTCTTCAATAGATCGTGCCTAAAATAGGTAGATTTGCGTAATATAATATTCCTATATGTCTACAAGGATTAACAAAATAAAATATGATGTGATGGAAAAGAAACTGTAGGACGAAGAGCTGCAACCTTACCTGTCTGTAATAAATGGTGTCTGGTGAATTATATCGCATTGCATTAGAAGATATCAAAAAAATGTCTTTCTGCAATAAAGATGTGAACCCAATTAATGGTCTAACAAGAGCTTGCAAACATCCATAAACTTGAATATATTTAATGAATTTGCTCATGCAAAACGCAATTACAAAAAAGGATTAACCTTGATACAAACTTATGAGACAATGGAGTATTCTTCTTTCCCAAAGCATACCACAGTTAAGCAGAAACATCGAGTCTATTAGAAAACAGAACAAAATAGTTCTGATGATTGATATCTCTACAAACACCCAAGTTAATGATTTGATGGGTAGCCTAATATCTGCTGCCTAAATAAGTATCCAACCCACGCCCCCCATGCTGAAACCCAAACACTGCCAACATCAAACCCTCCCCCATCAATTTCCCCATGTTTCCATCCAACACTGCTAGCAAGGGCCAGCAGCATTGGGCCCGAAGTAAAACCGAGCCCCACCACAACCTCTCCATTTAAGGCCAGTAGTAGAAACACCACCCCCCACCATGCCCCCAAAGCAGTCTGTGCACTGCTATCGTCGCAGGCCCAACCCCACCTCCCAACCCCACCGCCACCACAGCGAGATTCCCAGTCAGTGATCTCTGTGCTGCCTTGCTTGCAAGCATAGCCATGCATGTGTACATCTTCTAAGGGTCGCAACTTTCAAGTAAACCATGTCCAAGGTTGCACTCTTCATCTGAAACCAGCCTTCTTATCGTGTGACCACCATGGCTGATGAGACTTCTTAGTAGAGAAACTCGCTTGTCACTACCTAAATCAGGCTGAAAAATGCTAAAAACAATCTACTTTGAACATGTCATAAACTAGTTCTCTAGTAACATGAAGCAATTACTTGCGATGATTCTCCTCTTCAAGGAGAATGCTAAGACATATGGGAGGAGCTTACTTAGAACTACTCCAAGTAGACGACTAAGTCATGAGTAGCAGGCATCTATACACAAATTTGGTCAACATCACAGAGGGCACCACTCTTATCTGGTATTATATTTGTTAGACGAAAGGGAGTCTTTGTTATGATGAATAAGAAAACCCTAGGCTCTCTTATATAGGGAGAAGCCTTAAGGGTAAATTACATGGATGTCCAAATAGAAGAATGAAATAGAAACACAATACGTAAACAAATAATAATAATAGAAACTCTCTCTACACTCCCCCTCAAGGTGGAGCATAGATATCGATCATGCTCAGCTTGGATGAACATCTCTGGAAAGGTCCTCTGAGCAATGGCTTGGTGAATACATCGGTCGTCTGATCTCCTGAGCTAACATGGGCCGTGGATATCAATCCTCTCTGGATCAGATCCCTAGTGTAATGACAGTCAACTTCAATGTGTTTGGTCCTCTCATGAAAAGCTGGATTGTTGGCAATGAACAAAGCTGCCTGATTGTCACACTGAAGCGTCATAGGTAGAGATACAGCTACATGTAGATCTTCTAATACAGAGCGAACCCACATCATTTCCGTGCTGGCTTGGGCCATTGCCCTGTATTCGGACTCGGCACTGGATCTTGCCAACACCGTTTGTTTCTTGCTTTTCCAAGAAACCAGAGAGCCTCCAACAAAGACTGCAAACCCTGAGGTTGATTTTCTATCCTTAGGGCATCCTGCATAATCTGCGTCTGCACACGCTGAGATGGATAAGTCTGCACCCTTTCTGAATAGTAGCCCTAATCCAGGAGTAGACTTCAGATACCTCAGTATCATGTGTATAGCATCCATGTGAACCTGTCTGGGCTGCTCCATAAACTGACTCACCCGGCTAACTGCAAATGCAATGTCTGGACGGGTTATAGTAATGTAGAGGAGTTTTCCCACCATCTCTCTATATCTCCTCTTATCCACTTCGTCAGTATCATCATCATATAACTTCATGCTGGGGTCCATGGGGATGCTTGATGGTTTGCACCCATCCATACCAGTCTCAACCAGGAAGTCAGTAATGTACTTCCGTTGTGTCATCACCAAACCATGCGCATTCCTAGCAAATTCCAACCCTAGAAAATATCTTAGGGTTCCAAGATCCTTTGTAACAAACTGACGACCTAGGAATGTCTTCGCCCTTGCTATGCCCTGAACATTATCCCCTGTAACAAGAATATCATCCACATAGACCATTATGACAACCGTACCTGCCGAGGTCTTCTGGACAAACAACGAATGGTCAGCATTGGACCTCTTGAATCCCTGCTGCTCAATTATGTTGGACAATTTCTGGAACCATGCTCGTGGACTCTGTTTAAGTCCATATATAGCCGTGTGAAGTCTACATACCATATGCGTCTCCCCCTCAGCAGTGAACCCGGGTGGCTGCTGCATGTAGACTTCCTCCTGTAAGTCTCCGTACAAAAATGCATTCTTGACATCCAACTGATAAATGCTCCAGTCACGGACCACTGCAACAGACAGGAGGATACGCAGAGTAGAGTGTCTCGCCACTGGAGAGAATGTATCCATGTAATCAACGCCATATGTCTGTGTAAATCCCCGCGCTACTAGACGTGCTTTGTATCTATCCAATGTGCCATCTGCATGGTATTTGACTGTGAAGACCCATTTGCAACTGACAACTGAGGCATCAGGAGGTGCAGGGACCAAAGACCATGTGCCACGGGACTGCAAGGCCCCCATTTCTTCTTCCATAGCCAGTCTCCAGCATTCACTCTCCAAGGCTTCCTGGTATGTCCGTGGTATGTCCACAGAAGATAAGGCAGTAGCAAACCTCTGGAAATCACCTGTGAGTCGTGGAAGGAAACCTGTGAAGCAAAGGGATAGGATGCACACTGTCGTCTCTGTTTCCGAATAGCAATCGGAACATCCAGATCATCACCTTGGCCCACCTGTAAAGAGTCATCCTGCATGTGTTCTGATCCTGACCCGTCAGTAGAAACATCATCGGAACATACCTGAGGCTCAGTGATTGGCTGATCTGCTGTCTGAGCGGGACCTGACCGACGCGTATAGTGGATAGGAAATGGTGATATAATTTTCCGAGGAATGGGTGGTGGTGGAGGTGGAGGTGGTGGTGGAGGTGGAGGTGGTGGTGGAGGTGGAGGTGGTGGTGCTGGCAAAGGGACTGACACAGGAGACGAGTCAGGAGTAAGACAGTTAGGTGGTGGTGGAACCAAAATATCATCAGCGGTGGTGGATGGTATCATTCTGTCCCCGGCTGGCGAGAAGAACATGACCGACTCGAAGAAGGTGACATCCGCACTAACGAAGTACCTGTTGGAAGTAGGATCATAACACCGGTATCCCTTCTGGGTCCTGGAATACCCAACAAAGACGCACTTGACTGCTCTTGGAGAGAGCTTGTCAAGTCCAGGAGACAGGCGATGAACAAACGCCACAGCACCAAAGACACGAGGTGGCAGTGAGAAGAGCTCTTTATCAGGAAAGATAAGAGAGATGGGTATCTTCTCTCCAAGGACAGAGGAGGGCATTCGATTGACCAGATAGCATGCAGTAAGAACAGCATCCCCCCAGAAGGAAATAGGAGCACAACTTTGAATCAATAAGGTACGAGTGATGTCCAAGAGATGGCGATGCTTTCTTTCCGCCACACCATTTTGTTGGGATGTATATGCACAGGTGGTTTGATGAATAATTCCCTTTGATGATAGAAATTGAGAAAGAGAACGTGTACAAAATTCCAGCGCATTATCCGTCCGAACATATTTGACTGAAGAAGAAAACACATTCTGCACTTCATTAATCAAATTTTTAATAACATCTCCTGCTTCAGACTTATTCTTCAGTAGAAAAACCCAAGAGACACGAGAAAAATCATCTACGACCACAAGATAGAACCTGTGTCCCTGGTGATCGGGAACACGACTCGGACCCCATATATCTATATGTAACAACTCGAAAGGGGAGCTACTGCTCCTACTCTGACGACCTGGAAAGCTCGACCTGTGATGCTTTCCTAACTGACAGGTTTCACAACGAAACGACGAACTTGGCAAGATCTGAGGCAGAAGATGGCGCATTTTCTGGAGTGGAAGGTGACCAAAACGAAGGTGCCAAATGTAAGGTGAGACTGGACCAGCAGAGTGAGCGGAGATGCCAGCATAAGATTCCCGGACCAACCGATATAGACCGTTCTGCTCAGAGCCACAGCCAATCACCTTGCCCGTGAGTATGTCCTGAAAAATGAGAGAAGACGGTCAAATATAGCTCGACAATTCAAATCCTTTGTAATCTGACTAATAGACAACAAATTCAGTGAGAATTCAGGAGCATGTAAGACATTCTGTAGCTGCATAGCGGAGGTTAAGGAAACCTCCCCCTGGCCAACAAGGGGCGAATAGGAACCATCTGCTATCTGCACTGAGCGACCTGGGGGAATAGCCCTGTAGGCCTGTAATCTACCTTTATCTCGACACAGATGATGTGTAGCCCCTGAATCTATAACCCAGTCAGATATATCATGTGAAGGAATGATCGCTGAAGATCTACCTGAGGAACTGGCAGCGGCGGAAGAACTGGCTGAGGCTGTGGCAGCAATATCAGATGAGCCACCAGATGAATCACCAGAAGACTGTGGCATAATATCACGGAGACGGGCCACAAGTTCGTCAAATCTATGATCTGCAGTAGACGGTAATGGAGATTGTGAATGCTCTGCAACCCGTGCCGATGCTGGGAACCCATGCTTTGAGTAGCATGTCTCCTCTGAGTGTCCAGGTCTGTGACAATATGAGCACGTCTGACTAGGTCGACCGCCTCTTCCCTGAGAGCCACGGCCACGTCCACGGCCACGCCAAGAGGATCGTCCACCTCTCCCACGCGAAGCTGCCATCGCAGATGGGGGTGGAGTAGAAGAGCTGGAGGAAACTGGGATACGGCTGAGCCTCCTGTATACATCCTCCACTGGAGGAATGACTGCATCTGCTAAGATATGTGACCGTGCTGCGTCATACTCAGGGTCTAGGGCAGCAAGTAAAACACCCACCATGGTGGCGTTCCGGAATGTCTTCTGCTGCTCTGGAGTAGCAGTCAGAGGGATGGTACTGTAGAGCTTCTCAAACATCCCTCTCAGGGATGTGTATAGAGAGTGGAGCGGTCTGCCGGCCTGCTTCATCGTAAAGATGTCATGCTGAAGCTGCAACATCTTTGTCTCATTTCGCACCTGCGAATATGTAGCAGCAAGAATGTCCCACATCGCCTTAGCAGTGGGCTGATGGAGGACATCATTAGCTATCTCCATCGTCAGCGTACCCGATAACCAAACCTTTGCATAAGCATCATCGGCCTCCCATGAGGCGTAGATCCATGTCTTCTCCGCAGGCTCATCCTCGGTAAGAATGTGTTTCTTACCATTTGATTTCATGAGGCTCATGAATTGCATGGCCCATAACTCATAGTTAGACCCGTCCATCTTCACTATCGGCGCCGGACCTTTGAATGCGCCGGTGGAGGGCAAATCGACTTTCGATTCTGACATACTGCTGCCGGAAGAAGACAAAGGGAGAATAGACGATGTGATGAATGTCTACACCCACTGCATCGGATTTGAGTGCGTGTGTAGACCTTTACGCACTCAAATCCATAAAGCCGAGGAAGAAAGGTCTAGGGTACGCTTCCAAGGAAGCAAAATAGCCCTTGAACGGCCTCGAGAACGACGCCTAAGTGCTGATGAAGTCCACGGAACCCCTACGGCGGCTGATGGAGTTGCCGCTGGGGCTCTAGGTGCGGCAGGGGGTGCCGCTAGATGGCCTGGCTGGCGCTGGGGGGGTCCCGGCGGTGCCGCAGGAGGGCTGGGGAGGCCGCAGGAGCGGCTGGCGGCGCCGCAGGAGCGGTTGGGAGGGCTGGCGGCGCCGCAGCAGCGGCTGGGAGGGGCTGGCGGTGCCGCAGGGGCGGCTGGCGGCGCCGCTCGGGAGGAGAGAAGGTGTGGGCGGCGGGTGGGGGGTTAGGGAAAGAGCCCTAGGGTGGCTCTGATACCATGTTAGACGAAAGGGAGTCTTTGTTATGATGAATAAGAAAACCCTAGGCTCTCTTATATAGGGAGAAGCCTTAAGGGTAAATTACATGGATGTCCAAATAGAAGAATGAAATAGAAACACAATACGTAAACAAATAATAATAATAGAAACTCTCTCTACAATATTCATGGACGTCTTTAAGAGGAGTTGTTGTCCCAAACAGTTCCAAGATTCCGATCATAGTCCTCACTACCAAACAACAAGTGAGCAAATTCTCTTTACTAATGTGGTTCCTCTGTTGCGTGACATCTTCGTCCAACCTCAGCAACTCAATGCTACAATGCCTACGCCTCCACCCCCTACAGACTTCTGCACTTAATGGCATTGGTGGACGAGGCGATACAAGCCGCTCATGTAATTCAAGTCCTGCGACTAAGAGCGTGATTCAAGCCATAAATGTGGAAGGGTATTCTCTCCATGTGCACATTGCCACAATACCAACCTCCCCTTGATAAATATTGGACGGCTTTGGCCAATCTCCTACTATTAATCAAGCCTCAATTGATCATTATGGCTACCTTACTTCTGACATGACCTATGAGACCATTACTGAGCCCATTAAATCTCCCCAGATTGTTCAGTTATCCTAAACCGACTATAAACGATTGTTACAACTTCTTCATACCAACTCCTCCATAACCACTACATATTTTCCTATAGACATTGTCACTATCTCCAATATTTACAACTCATATCGCCTCCACTTCACTGCCTCGGTAGATGATTGACTCCAGTGCCTCTAAGCACTACATACCAATTCCTCCAGAATCACTACGTTCCTACAACTAGCATTGTCACTATTTCCAATAGTACAACACATATCGCCTCCACTTCACCTCCTCAGTAGATCATTGACTCTAGTGCATCTAATCTTTTGACCGGTTATGATAGAACGCTTTGTTGTTACTCGATCTTCTGTGAATGTACGATCATCCATGTTGGCTAATACATCACACTCGTTGATTACATTTGTTGGTAGCATCCAGTTTAGCTCCAACCCTTAGCACTCTGGAATACATTATGTTTTCCTCTAGTTTACTCTCTCTCTCTCTCTCTCTCTCTCTTTGAAACAAGAGGGGAACACGCACAGGTGTCCGCCCAAGGATTTGAACCATGGTCTTTTGGATAGTAGGTACACTGCACTACCATCAGAACATTAAGTGGGTTTGCCTCTAGTTAACTCTTTCTTAGTCGTTTATGTAGAGGGAAAGAATTGATTGCATTAATGAGAGGCCCTTGGGTTCTCTTATATAGGAGAGGAACCTATTGGGCAAATTACATGAAGAAGACAAAATAAATGATAATAAGAAAACGGTAAGAAAGATAGGAAATATCTCAGCACTCCCCCTCAAGTTGGAGCATAGATATCGACCAGGCTTAGCTTGGAACAACATCTATGATAAGGTCCTCTGGCTAAGGCCTTAGTAAAAACACATGTTGTCTGATCTCCAGAGCTGACATGAGCAGTGGCAATAAGACCCTTATGTATCATGTTGCGAGTGTAGTGACAGTCCACCTTTATGTGTTTGATCTTTTCATGAAAAGATGATTTGTTGGTAATGAAAAGAGCAGCATGATTGTCACATTGGAGGTGCATGGGAAGAGGCACCTCTATAATCATGTCAGTAAGAACAGATTTAACTCGCATCATATCCGTGCTAGCATGTGTCATGGCCCTGTATTCTGACTCGGCACTCGATCTAGCAACCACGGTCTGCTTCTTACTCCTCCAAGAAACCAGGGAATTCCCGATGAACAGAGCAAAACCTAAAGTAGACTTCCTATCCTTTGGACACCCAGCACAATTTGCATTTGCACATGTTGTAATTGAAAGACATGTATCTCTGTTGAACAGAAGTCTCGTACCTGATGAAATCTTCATATACCTCAAAATCATATGGACAACATCCATATGTGCATGTCTAGGTTGCTCCATAAACTGACTCACTTTGCTCACGGCAAAGGATATGATGGGCATGGAAATAGTTACATATGGTAGCATGCCAACAAGCTCCTTGTACCTCCTCTTGTCGACCTCAATGTCACCATCATATAGCTTTATGCTTGGGTCAATAGGAGTAGGGGCAGGTCTACAATCTTCCATGCATGTCTCTAAAAGAAGGTCCGTAACATACTTCCTCTAGGACATCACAAGCTAACAAACTCTAGTCCAATGAAGCAACGTAAATTACCAAGGTCACATTAGTCACAAACTGCTAACCTAGGAAGTCCTTGGCACTCTGAATACCCTGCTTGTCATCCCCTGTAACAATAATATAATCAATGTAAACAAGAATGACAATAGTACCTCTCTGGGTCCTGTGCACAAACAAAGAGTGATTTGCAGTTGATCGTACAAACCCTTGCTACTCTATCAAGTCCGAGAGCTTCTGAAATCATGCTCTTGGACTCTGCTTAAGGCCATAGATAGCCTTGTGAAGACTGCAAACCTTCTGACACTCATCCTCAGTAGCAAACTCAAGTGGTTGTTGCATGCAGACATTCTCCTGTAGATCACCATAGAGGAAGGCATTCTTCACATCAAGCTAGCAAAAGGGCCAATCTCATGTCACAGCAATAGAAAGTAGAATGCGCGGAGTAGAATATCTGGCAACTTGATAGAAAGTACCCGATAGTCAACCCCATATGTCTGGGTGAACCCGCGTGCCACAAGTCTCGCCTTATAACAATCAACGTTGTCATCTGCATGGTGTCTCACAGTGAGCACACATTTGCATCCCACAACGGATGCGCCAACTGGAACAGAAACAAGACTCCATGTACCATGTGGCTGTAACGCAGCCATCTCCTCCTCCATGACTAATCTCCACTGACTAACCTGAAGAGCCTCCTGATATGTTCGTGGTATCTCCACGATTGATAGTGCCAAGGTAAACCTCATGAAATCCTCTGACAGACTGCTCAAGGAAACCTGGGCTGCAAGAGGATAAGTAGTACACCTATGTTTCTGCTTGCGCAGAGTAATCGGCACATCAAGATCATCTGCCAAGGGCACCTGCTCATCCTGTATGGAATCCTGTTACAGAGACAACTCAGTAGTGCCATCAGTAGAAACAATGTGCTCATTACGTACTTGAGGCATGCTGGATGACGGGCAAGGCCTATGAGCATGGTGAATCAAGCGAGACCTGCGAGTAAAAGCACTTGACAAAAACTGAGTCACGGTACGAGGTGGAGCCACATGAGTAGGTGTAGAGGCAGGAGCAGGTGTAGGTGGTGGCGGTGGTGCTGATAGTTGAGGCAGTGGTGGTAGAGGAGTAGAGGGAAGTGGTGGTAGGAGGCATGTAGATCGCATCATCAGAGACGGACTGGACTAGTTTGTCCCCTGTAGGAGAAAAATACATGACAGACTCAAAGAAAGTAATGTCAACACTGACAAAGTATTATCGCTTGAGCGGATCAAAGCAACGATACCCCTTCTGGGTATGAGAGTAGCCGACAAAAATGCACTTGACAGCTTTGGGAGAGAGCTGTCACAACCTGGAGAGACATCATGAACAAAAGCAACTGAACCGAACACGCGAGGTATAAGAGAGAAAAGATCCTTCTTGGGAAATGCAATTGAGAAAGGAATCTTCTCTCCCGATACAGACGAAGGCATGTAGTTCACCACATAGCAAGTCGTGAGGACAGCATCTCCCCAGTAGGCATGAGGAGCACAACTCTGTATCAACGATGGTCGGGTCACATCAAGTAAGTGACAGTGTTTGCGCTCGGCAACACCACTCTGCTAGGATGTATAGGTACATGAGGTCTGGTGAACAATGCCAAGAGATCTAAGAAAGTCATAAAGATATAAGGTGCAAAACTCTAAAGCATTATCAGAACAAATATATTTGACATCGACGGCAAAAATTTTCTTTCTCATTAATAAAAGATTTGATCATAGATCCAGCCTTAGACTTATTCTTCAATAAAAAGACCAACGAAAGTCTAGAAAAATCATCAACAGCAACAAGATAAAAACGACATCCCTGGTGATCAGGAACACGACTCGGACCCCATATATCTAAAGGAGCTCAAATAAATGAAAACTGTTTCGACTCTGACGGGATGGAATGGAGGAACGGTGATGCTTCCCAAGCTGGCATGCCTCACACTAGAAGGATCTCGTGGAAATCTGAGGGAGAACATGACATAGCTTCTGTAGAGGGAGGTGGACAAAACGAAGGTGCCACAGATATAGTGAGACTGGTCCAGTAGGTAAAGTAGAAACGCCAACATGAGGAGGTTGAACCAGTTTGTAGAGTCTCCGTTGCTCACGGCCACATCCAATCACCATGCCCGTAAGTATGTCCTGAAACACAAGAGATGAAGGTTCAAAGATGGCATGACAATGCAGATCCTTAGTAATCTGACTAATGGAAAGTAAATTCATCTGAAAGTCAAAGGCATATAAAATATTCTGAAGGGGCATGGACGGCGTCAAATGCACCTCCCATGTCCTATAATAGGTAAATGGTCGCCATTGGCAATGATAACCCATTTACCATGTGGTATGGTCCTGTAGAACTTCAATTGTGTTATGTCTCCACAAAGATGGAGGGAAGCACCAGAGTCCATAATCCACTTTGTCATATCTGCACCATTACTACCAGTGAAAGCATAAGAGACACCTGAGGATATCGAAGAGGCTTTGGTTGTGGTTGGGTATCTGTAGTGGTGATTCCTATAACAGGAGTCATGATCTCTCGAATATGAGAGACGATATAATCCAGGCGAGGATCGACTTGGGGAGCAAGTGTATCTTAAGCTCAATATGTTCTGTCAAGTGACCAGAAATGGGATATCCATGCTTCTGGTAGCATGAATCCTTTGCATGTCCTGGTCGACGGCAAAAGGTGCAAGAGCCACGCGGACGTCCACCGCCTCTGCCACAAGAGGTGTGTCCTCTATACTGGGTCGTCACTCCTCGACCATGAGAAACGGTCATAGCTTAGGAGGGCTAAGGAGTGGTCGTAGGAGGCATGATAATTCAGCTGAGATGGCTATAGGCCTCCTCTATGGGAGGTATGGTAGCTCTAGTGAGAAGCTGAGTACGTGATGTATCATAATATGTATCAAGGTCGGCCATGAAAACTCCAATCATCGTGCAGTTCCTATATGCCTTTTGGTGCTCAAGAGATATCGTAATAGGCGCATAGCTATGAAGCTTCTCAAACATGCCACAGAGTGAACTGTAGACTCTGTAGTACATGTGCAAAGGATGACCATTCTACTTGGCCTTGTAGATGTCAAACTGTAGCTGAAGAATCTCGGCCTCAATCTTCGCTTGAGCATAGGTGGAAGCTAAAGTGCCCCGCATCGCCTTGGTTGTGGGCTGGTTAAGAATATCATTAGCTATCTCTATGGTGGGGGTCCCACATAGCCAAAAGTACGTATACGCGTCATCTTGCTTCCAAGAAGCATTTTCCTCAGTATTATATGTTGGCTCTGGATCTGTCAGGATGTGCTCCTTGTTTTTGCACTGCATGAGGGCGAGAAACTGCATGGACCACAACTCATAGTTGGTCCCATCCATCTTATCGATGGGAGTCACGCCCTTGAAGGCTCTGGATGGTGAAAAAATGCCACCCTTGTTCTCTGACGTGATGGTAAAACGGTCGAATAACGGAACTCAACTAGGGAGTAAACCGATATAAACGAGTCTACACGATCATACGGAGGATTGGTTGTACATATTGACTCATACAATCATCCTCATCAATCTTCATTGCTCGCTAGGGCCGGAAAACGTGATTTATAGGTCTGAAATCATGTTTTCCGGTCAAAATCAGACCGGTTCATGCCGCAGAACGACTTGCAGAGCTACACAGGAGGGCCAACGACGGCCTGGGCGACCGAGGTGACTGTCGGGGAGGCATAGGAAGGTCGGGGCGGCGACTTGGGCTGGCCCAAGCAGCGGTCAGGTGGCTGTCGGATGGGGGGCGGCGGCCCGAAGGGGGGAGGCGTGTAGGGTTAGGGTTTGATGTGATACGAGAACTCCAATCTAGGATCGTCGCTCCGATACCATGTAGAGGGAAAAGAATTGATTGCATTAATGAAAGGTCATTGGGTTCTCTTATATAAGAGAGGAACCTCTTAGTCAAATTACATGAAGAAGACAAAATAAATAGATAATGAGAAAACAATAAGAAAGATAGGAAATATCTCAACAATTTATGCTATAGGATTGATTCTAGAGTTTTTTTTATCAGTTTTTACTACTTCTAAAATATTCTGATAGTCCACTTTGTCCAAGGGGGCAAGCTTGTCCTGTTGAAGCACGTTCTTTCAGCGATCCCACTTTTCTTTTTTGCTACGCGTATCCTCCCTGTTGAAGTGCGGAAAAAGATAGAGGTGCTGATGAAATTTTTTCTTTGGTCTGATGGCAAGCAGCAGCGGGTGGGGCTCCATCTTGTAGGTTGGAAGGAGGCGACGAAGAGGAAGAATGTCAGAGGCCTGGGCATTCGGGATGTTGATTGCATGAACAAGGCGATGTTGGGTAAGTGGGTGGCCCAGATATGGGGCCCCTCTTCCTCGTTGGTGACTAGACTTCTCCGTAAGATCTATGGGGTCCGAGGGGATCTGGAGGCTGGAAGGATGCAGTGGGAGTCTCCCTTGTGGTCCGGTGTTCGGGCTGTTTTCCCCTCTCTCGTCCAATTTTTGGTTCCGAGAGTGGGCGATGGGCGCGTGTTTCGGTTCTGGGAGGACGATTGGTCGGGGGAGGGAAGGTTAAGCTCCAGATTTCCGTGATTGTTCGCTTTGACGGCTGATCGTGGTGGCACTCTTAATTAGGTGGGGGGGACCGGCACTTGGGCGCACCTGTTCGTCAACGATCTTCCGGGCCAAAGATTGGAGGACTTTCTAGAGTTGCAATCTGTCCTGCCGTCACCGTCGGACATTTTCCAGCCTTCCCACGCCGTGATTGGGGATCACTTCGAATGGAGTGGTCTGAAGCTCTCCATCAAAGCAATTTATGATCACCTGAATCGTTCCTCAGAGCCACTTGACTCGGATCTTATTCAATATTTAAGGGTGGTTTGGGCAGCAAAGATCCCTACAAGGGTCAAGATTTTCCTTTGGTGCTTAAAGAGTGACCGCATTTGTGACAAGGTGAGGCGGGAAAAAATCTTCGATGTTCAGGATGTGATTTGCAACAGGTACCATGGCCAGCAGGAGGACGCGGAACACATTTTTTTCAAATGTCAAAGCTTGTCTGAGATTTGGCACGCGTTAGGACTGTCGTGGCTGCGGTGGGAGGACACATCATCTTTTTGGCAGTCGATCAGGAGGGTGGGGCAGGGGTCCACAGCGGATGTCTCAATAGCTTTCGCGAGGCTGTGGGCGATCTGGCAAGGGAGAAATGACAACATTTTTAAAAACCAAGTGTTCTACTCGGAAAATGCTTCTATACATTGTAAAGCCCTCTACAGCTTCCGGGCTTCCCGTTAATGTAACAACACCATTGGTTTTAATCAAATTTTAAGGCGGTAGCTCCCAGCTTGGGAGTTTACCCGTGGTTGTTTTCAAAAAAAAATCCGATACAAGAGATTATTGGTTGAGGCTATGAGAAGAATGGTTTGTATTACTTGGATGCATTGTTTGCTTTATTTTTGTTAATGCTTCGTAAATCCCAACTTTCCTATAGCATCTTTGTCTTGATCACTTTCTACCCTACCTTTTTCTGTTCCCTAAATTGACTCCACTCATGCCTATTTGAGAGTGATATGTGTCAATTCAGAAACCATCGCAAATCCTCTTTCTCTTGGCATCTTGAAAATTATTTATCATCTCTTTGATTAAATGCATTGTAATGTATATGGTCCAGATGTCATGTACATATTGTTTCAAGTCATTGCTACCGGTTTAGTTTTGAGGATGGTCTTAGTAGTTACTTAAACCTACCTAATAAAAGAACGATATGAGATCGATTTTATTATTAGAACTATCCTTCATAAAATATAGGCATTTTTTTTACCTCTAATATGAAAATGTTCGACCTGATAATGCTATGGAGTTAGTGCAGAATGATTTAGATGCTTTCACTGCATCTCATGGCAAGACTCCATGCCCTCCCAGTAAAATAGTATTGCAGTGGAAGTGAGACACCTTCTTGATGTCACATGTAAGCTTGGAAAAGTCAGCCGACTAGGCTGACTAGTCGGCCCGACTGGTCGAGTCGGGAGGGTAGCCAACTCGACTAGGCCTAGTCGGTCATTAGTCGATCAACCCGACTAATTGACGACTTTTACATCAAGCTTTTTTTATATATTTTTTTTGCTTTTTTTAAAAGCAGACATTAGTATTAGTGCAATGGATGTATATCTTTTTACCAATAGTGGGGTTTGTTCCAGGATCCAGTTTTAGGGATGGAGCCCTTTTTTATAGGCAAGAGAATACCAAATTTTTCCTATTAGCAATCAAGATGAGTATTAATAGCAGACCAAAAAAGGGGATCATGTTTAATAAAATTTCTAATGCCCCAAGTTGCTAAGTAGGAAAAATCAATTGGTATAATGTAGTTTGAGCATCTTCAAGTAGAAGAGATGTGTCACGACCTCTTCGTACTCAATTCTGGTAAACGGCAAACCAGAGGGTGGATTCTTTCAGCCTCAATGGGGCGTCTGTCAGGGGTGTCCGCTGGTCCCTATGCTTTTCGTTTTAGTAGCGGACGCGCTAGCAGTCCTTCTCAGAAATGCGGTGGAGGCAGGGTGGTGCAGGGCTTCCGAATGGGGGATATCTCTATCCCTTTGCTACAGTATGCGGACGATACGATCCTATTCCTTGGCGGTAATGAGGACCAGAATAGCAACACAGCCTACCTGATGGACATATTTTGCAGCCTTTCTGTAAAGAGCAAAGGCACGGTTTGCATCTGGTGAATTGGGATGAGGTGATGAAGGGGCGTAGAGAGGGCGGTCTCAGGGTCCGTGATATGGAATGCATGAACAAGGCGTTAATGGCTAAGTGGGTCACTCAGATCTGGGGCTCCTCAACATCGTTGGTGGCCAGGTTGGTGAGGACTATTTATGGTGTCAACTGTCAAGGCTGAGCTGGTGGTAAAAAGGAGACTTGAATCACCTCTATGTGCTGGGATTCCCATGGTAGCCTTGAGACTTCGACCAAAGGTAGGAGATGGTCACTTATTTAGATTCTGGCAGGATGACTGGTCGGATGATGGCACTCATGCTGATAGATTCTCGAGGCTTTTTGCTTTGACGGTGTCGAAGGAGGCTACCCTCTCGCAGGCGGCTGCCTCAGGCATGTGGTCGCATGTCTTCATGTCGGGCCTATCGAAACAACGCTTGGACGAATACATCAAGTTGCAGGCGGTGCTCCCTTCACTGGGGGACCTCATACATGAGATAAATCACTTTGAATGGCAGTGAGGAAAATTCTCGGTTAAAGGGACGTATGAGGAGATGAGGAGACCGACACAGGAGCAAAATATCGAGCTCAACCAGGATATGAAGGTAGTTTGGGCTGCCAAGATCACTTATAGAGTGAAGATCTTCTTGTGGTGCCTAAGACGGGATCGCCTTTGCGATAAAGCTAGGAGGGGAAGGATGCTCGGCCTAAAGGACACGAGGTGCAATAGATGCGAGGGATTGGCCGAAGACTCTAATCACATGTTCTTTGAGTGTCAGTCCTCGGTGCGAGTTTGGAGTGAAGTTGGCATCCCTTGGGTTCAGTATGGTAGTGCAACGGAGTTCTGTAGATCGATTCGGGCAGTGGGCGGCAACTCAATTGATGATTGTTCCAAGCCGTTTGCCGTTCTTTGGGCCATCTAGAATGGACGTAATGACAAGATCTTCAACAATCAGAGTTTTCCCCTGAGAATGCCGTCCCTCATTGTAATGCCCTTTTTAATTTCTGGTCTTCCAGGTAATATAATATAAACTTTCTACAATATAATACATGATGCAGTGACTCCCGACTGGGAGCTCACCCTAGTTTCAATAAAAAAAGTAAAAAAAAAAAGATGATGATAAACAGTAAAGATGGGAATGATTCCACCTCTTAATCTGACACAGCTGAAAATGGTGATGGCAAGAGATAGGGATGCACATTGATGAAATAACATTTATAATATGATACAATGAGAGGTTATTGGATTAATATAGTTTAATTTTATCATATATGTTAAATCACAGATTTAACCTTGTGAAAATCCAATCTCTAATCTCCTTGTGTGTGTGTGATATCCATGACTTTCCTTTAAACTTGGTGTCATTTAATTCTTTCATATGCAACGTCACTTATTAATTCTGAAAAAAATAAGAATAGGATAAAATGTTAAAACTGACTACAATTTTTTATTTTACTTTACAGATTCTGTCCACATCTCCCTAACCAAGTGTTATTTATTCTTTTATTATCATGTAACATCGTATTAGGAATCTAAAGAAATATGAAACTAGGATTAAAATATAAAAAAACTAAAATCCATTACAGTAAATATGCATTCCTTTACACATACATAACATGATAGTATAGAAAATGTACAAATCTATGTTAATATATAAGAATATATGTATAAAATGATTTATATATTTAAAATAATTAAAAAAATCAAAACCGACTAATGACTAAATCTGACTAGTCGTCCGACTGCCGGTTAATCTTTAGTCAGTGACCCCGCTGATCAAGGATCGACTAACGCTTTCTGCAACCTTGGTACATGTACTCTTCCATTGATGCATGCATTGCATATGCAAGACATCTAAGATGCATTTGTACTTATTCACAAAATTTTTATTCTAGTATATGTATCCGATCCGTTCTTTAAAGATATAGTGATATGTTTATCATATCTGTCAGTATTTGTATAGATGTCCAAATCTAAAATATATAAGGATATAATGATAGCTATATCCCTTACCACATCCAATTCATTTGCATACAGGGCACCTTCACCCATGAAAAGCACTTAATATCCATCTCATTATCTCGAAAAAAAAGGAATCAATTCAAGAATTTCATCCAGACTGTAAGGTGCATAGCTTATCCTCGTATTCCCAAAATCAAACCACAAACAATGATCCAATATATGGCAGATGCCAAATTGCCTGCCACCCTAGCAGCACACATGCGAAACAAATATGTACTCAATGTTGCTTCCTACGCAGTATATGAAACACATATAGAGCAAGCACATAAAATGGCATTTCATATCTGTCAGTATTTGTATAGATGTCCAAATCTAAAATATATAAGGATATAATGATAGCTATATCCCTTACCACATCCAATTCATTTGCATACAGGGCACCTTCACCCATGAAAAGCACTTAATATCCATCTCATTATCTCGAAAAAAAAGGAATCAATTCAAGAATTTCATCCAGACTGTAAGGTGCATAGCTTATCCTCGTATTCCCAAAATCAAACCACAAACAATGATCCAATATATGGCAGATGCCAAATTGCCTGCCACCCTAGCAGCACACATGCGAAACAAATATGTACTCAATGTTGCTTCCTACGCAGTATATGAAACACATATAGAGCAAGCACATAAAATGGCATTTCATATGAAACTGGTTTATGATGAAGGAAGGAAGAAGCAAAAAAAACGAAGTGAAACTTTAAAGCAGTAAACACCAAAGTGGTAGAAGATGCAAGTGTAAGCGTAAACAAGACTTCCAAGAAAGATCCAGTTGTCCTTCATATTAATGAAATGAGAAAAAAAAAGAATGTGCAAAAGAAATAGTGCAGCAGATGCCAGATAATCAACATATATGAGATACCTTTTGAAGCTTTTTGTAGTCAGGAATTAACCTACTTAACAAAGACCCTTTCAAACCATGCCCAGGAGAGAAAATAAGGAAAGCTTAAACACCTTTCATAAAAATATAGCAGCTACTGTAACAAGTTTAAATAAATACTGCAGTCTCCGTCACTTTGATAAACGAGGAATGGTTGCATAAGACGAAAGAGAAAGCCTCCCTGTATATTATTTTATATCCATCACTGAATTATCCGTTGCTAGCAGCACCATGAAAACAAAGCACATCAGGAAGAACACTTCAAAAAGACACCTTGAAATACAAGAAGATTAAAATAGATTATTTTGTAGATATTTAAAACAATTTTGGGGCCAAAGAGGGGCAAGGAGAAAAATCCAATTATGCTCGAGCGAAGAGGTTTAGTTTAGAACATTACAATAGAATGAATAAGTTGCAACCCCTCAATGTTCTCCAATAGTAGAAGAAATGCTGGAAACTATCTTCTCATGATGTTCAGAGTCAATCAAAGAAAAGACCTGTTACCATTTTATTGGGACAAACCAAAGAATGGCTACACAAATTGGGCGGTCTGTCCACCTTTCCATTCATAAACTACAAAACCAAGCTCTTACGGGAACCCCACATCTCAACCCCACCGTTCAAAGATCACATTATCGAGGATTACAAATTCTAATCACCACGAACCACATTCTCCTCACGGCACTTTCATGAGGAAAACCACATTTCTTTGAAACTATAATGCCCATGAGATCGGCAATGGAAAGGGCATTACCCCGTGTGCAACTTCTAGCGTCTAAGATAACTATCCGAACAAAGTTCAATTGACAAACAAAAATGCACATGAATTGCACCTCAAAATGCAAAATCGCAGATTCACACATTAATTGTGTGTTCACAACATTAGGAAGAAGACACTACCTCAAACACTTCAAGATGTGCATAAGCTCCATCAGAGAGTTTCTTCCTGACTGTGCTGAAATCCATCGGATGTTCAATGATCTCATGATAGTCAGGCAACTGTACAGAAAGCAAGCCTTTACTACTTTACATATAGCCAAAGAGGTAGACTTGAACAACCAACTATTGGATATCATGGCCAGTGGCCACAAATAAGACGAAACATTTTAAGCTCGTGAAAAAGGACTACAAGTGCAAACCTCTTCCGGATCTACAGGCTCAGAGTACACCCCATACTTATCTTTCCTGGAAGAACACCCAAGAAGTGTCAAAACAAGTAACAGTAAAAGGCAGGGAAAGATCCTAAGAAACAGAGAAACATAAGCTACTCGATAGAGGGGAGAAAAAAGAATCTCACGCACTTTTGGAGCCTGTCAAGGATGAACAATAACATCTTTTTATCTGGCAGGGGTGTCGTGGGCCCAGAATCTGACGGCTCCCCCCCTGTTGCAGAAACTTCAATAATTTATTAAATCAAACAACAGCAGTCTCGGGAAAGAAGCTCATGTGTACTTCCGCTCCATCTCCACTTCTGAAATAAATGCATCATCACCTTGAGCTCCAGCCATCCCTTTCGTGTTTGGAGTTGAATCGGGCATTTCCTTCTGCCACATACCAACAAAGACACTGCTGACTTAGCCAAATTTAAAGATAGAAAGATAACATATTTGTTAAATATATAGTTAAAAAAGCCCAAGAACCTAGAAGAATCCAACATGAGCCTTCGATTACCCCCCAACCAAAACCGGACCTTTTCCCCCACGTTGAGCGAGGTGGCTTATACAATAAAACAAATAAAAGTAAATGGCAAATAAAAAGAATCAACCAACCAACCATATTGCAACGTCTAAAGGCAGAATTACTCCATAATACCAAACAAACGAGAAAAAATAAACATCAATTTGCGAAGTGACGTAAAACTAAAAGCAGCCAAACTTTGTAGAAACATCAAACTGGTAAAAAAATCGGATATTTAAGAGGAGTGAGCTCGTCAGTAGAAACTAAGCAAGAAAATATAAAGAGAGGAGAAATATTCAGGAAAAAATATTTAAAAGGCGTCCCCGTAAATAGGGGGGAAATACCCTCCAAATACCCACCAAACAAAATCCGATTTTTAATAAAGCCAAAGCATCGGCGACTCTCTGACCAAAGTCAAATCCCACAGAACCAAACGGACCCCAACATCTGATAGCCCAAAAACCCCCCCAAAATCCCAGAAAGCGCCTCACCGGGCTGCCATCAGACCCGTCCCCGTCGCTGCGGTCGTCCGATCCGCGATCGCCGGCGCCATTCTCGAGCACGAGCTTGAGCTTCTTCTGGCGGCGCCTGCCGGTGTCTTCGTCGTCAGAGGAGGAGGCGGGGGCGGGGGAGGGTGAGGGGGAGGGGAGGGGGTTCCGGCGGGTGGAGCGGCGGAGGGGCGGGGCGGAATTGGGGGTCTTGTGGCGCACTTCCGGCTGCTGCTGCTGCTGCTGCTGGAGGATTAGGGCACGTTTTTGGAGATCTACGAGGGAGGGGCGTCCCTTCTTCTTCGCCGGACGAGGGGGATCCTCCGGCGGCGGCGCCTTCCTCACCATGCCGGAGCTCGGGGAGGGGATGGCGAGGCGTTTCTCTCTCTATGTGGGCTCGTCTCTATCTCTCTCCTCCCCCGCTCTCTCTCTCTCTTCTCTCTGTGTGTGTTGCGATCCCTTTCTTTCCTTTGTTTTGTTTTCTCTTTCTTTCCGCTTTCAGTTTTTGCGCTCTCCCTCTCTCTCATCGTTTGTTGCGTTTGGTGGGATGTTTGCGGGATTGGTCCCTGGAGATATTGTTATTTGCGAAAAGAAATGCTTGGGGATGGGGGAAGGATCGCGTGAGGTCCAATGTAAATATCTGAAACACTCCGGTGGGCATTTGTGCACCATGTCCCTCGAGTTTCGGGGATTTCGTTGTGTAGGATGCTAGATGAGAGGGATGGGAAGGAACATGGACACAATCTACATGTTATTATAGAGCACATACATGGATTTTCTTTTACCCGATCACACATACAAGGGGTGGGTAGGCTTTGGTCATATCATGCTCATTCTTAGAAATATGTTATATTTCCTCCACGACCTTTTGCACAACGCAATTACTTCATCGACCCCGTAAATTACCCTAAGAACCCCAGAAGCTTCAAAGTTCAAACTGATTAACTGCAGGGTTTATGGGGTAAGAGTTAGCAAGCTTAGGGGTTGAGGGGGAGATTATGTTGTTTCAAAGATCGAGAAGGTAGTTTGCAAAGTTTATAGGGTTTGTTGGGTAAAAGTCTCTTTTTCTAGAGCGAGATTTTGGGCCTCTGTTAGGCACCTATATGTATCAATATTTATGTTTTCCATCTGGTTTCTCAAGTATTCACATTATTGTAGGCAATTGATTGATGACCAATAATTGCTCAGGTGATCAGTCGACTACTAACGATTTATTTTTCCTTTATGCAACTTGTATATTTCCAACAAATTCGTGGAGGTAGTTGGTCAATTTGTCAATTACCAGTGGTTGCTTTGTTTGAGCAAATGATCTATTACCATCAATTACTTTGACGACAAGCCGACTATAAGTGATCGTCATTTACCTTCAAGCAGGTGTCAATTAGTAAAGGTTTCTCAATGCCAATTAATCAACTACCAGCAATTGTTGAGTTTGTCAATTAATTGACTACCAATATGTTCTAGAGGAAACATATGAACTACTAATGATCACCTTTGCCTTTAAGCAACTTGTTAGTAGCTGCTTGACGATAGATGTCAACTACCAACAATTATTAAGTTTGAAACAACTGATATATTAGGTGCTCAAGGTGTGAGTGCATACATGAGTGGGGAAATTGTTGGTACATGAAACTTGTATGCAAATCTTGTAGCTAGGTCAAGAGCAGGAAATCTATAGACCAGGAAGAAGCTCGAGTTCAGGAGTTCGAGCTTAAGTGAAGAAGAAGCTCAAAGGAGTTCAATGCTATGGAACTTCAACTCAACATCAAGGAAGGATCACAAGCTCAAGAAGAAGACAAAGTCTTTTCTTTAATTGAGTCATTCTTTTTGTAGTTGTCTTGGAATGTAGAAGTCCCCAATTCTTACATATTACATTCCAGTACTTTGACTTTGATTTTTAGGTCAAAGAGTTAAGATGATCGATTAACCATTTACACATGACTGATCAGCAATCACTCCTCTTTTATGTTCGATCATTATTTGAATTACATGGTTATAACTTTGATCGATCAATTTTGAATCTTGATCGATCATTGATGAATCTGTGATTCATCACATCAAAAGTCAAAAATAGAGCCTTGTTCCCGAGAAAATAGAGGCATATTTCCTTTTATCTTGCATAAATAACACTCATGCATGCATCCATAATTCATGCATTATAGCAGCTCATCTGCATTTAAATAAGAAGCCAAAAATCCCCTGTAAAAGACATCTTCATCAAAATAACTTCTTCTCTATACTATATATATATATTCATTAATAAAACAGGGAGGAATCACCCCTGTAAAATAGCCCAAGTATCCTGAGAACCCCTGTACATTAAAACACACATAAAGCCCGCATACAAACCCCTACTTAGGTCTACTCACTCTTAGAATATTACATATCAAAAGACCTTCAAAATGAGACTAATTTCATTGAAATTGGAGCTTGTATGAGAAACTTGGGTTTTTGGGTCATGTTGTATACTACATATGTATATTTATGTATCTTTGTATTTATGTACCATATTTGACCTCACCTCCGTCTTTGGTCAACATGAAACTTGTAGATCTCATCAAGATCTACAACTTTCATGTTTTGAGTTTTTCCAAATTCGGCTTCCTCTTCTCTCTACACGCATTTCTTCCTCCAACCATTCACAGCAGGCCACGTGGCGCCCTCTGATTGCGCCACGCGGCCCGCTGCCCTTTGTCTGATCCGCCTTCGCCCCCCACCGTTGGATCGCGCTTCAGAACCAACGGTCCCTCTGTGACCACGTGCGCTCACTCCCTCAGCCGTCCGATTATCTCCCACTTCTCATCACCACCATCCGATAGCGCAGCGCTCTCAGCCTTCCACGTGGCGTCATCTACGCCGCTCGACCGCGCCCCCGATCCTCTCATCACAGCCGCCCATCTTCCAGCGAGTCTCGACCCTCAGATCGACTCCACCCTTTCATCTGGGCCATCCATTAGCGCCTCGCCCACAGTGCGCCACGCGTCACATCTTGAGCCCTTCGATCGCATTCTCAGCCCTTTCATCTGAGCCGTTAGCTCCCCAATAATCTCAGCCGACCGATCGATCGCCAAGGACTGATCAGGACCGCCCGCCCGCGCCTCGCCACACCGCGCCACGTGGCGCTCTCATGACCCCTCATCTGGGCATTCCAGATCTAATCCTAACCGATCGCTAAGCGTTGATCTCCACCGTTGGATCCCAAGATCCAACGGTGGAGACTTCGTCTCCTACCTCGGGTGCCCCCTCTCTCCCACGATCTCTGCCTTGCGAGAGGGGCACCCCCTTCCTATTCTCGGAAGCACTCCCTCCACCCTCGCCGGCCGCTGACCTTCCCACGACACACCCCACTCATCCCTCTCCCTCGCCAGCTCCCTCAAACACCACCATCTCCGCCACACTCGCCCCACGACAGCCACCAACTTCGCCACTCACCCACTCCAGCCGTCACCTTCATCCTATAAATACCCAGCCTCCGGCCACATTCAGCCCCATCCGCCACTCCAGAGAGGAACCTAGAGCTCGGAGCCTTCGATTTGTGACAGGAATTGAGTGAATCCTTGAGCGAAGACGGCCCTTCTTCTCCGGCGAGATCCACGGTGCCACCGCCGTGTCGCAGCCGCCCTCCGCGTAGCTGCTTGAGCTCGGGGCTTTACCGACCTCTTGAGCGACGACCTGGAGCTCAAATCTGAGCCCCAATCCCCAGGTAATCACCTCCATTACTCCTCCGATCTCGTTCTTCTTTTCCCTTCATCTTCTCCGATTTTATTCCCTGTCCACGATCATCTTCACGCCTCGCCTTCACTCCGCCGAGCTCCGCGTCGAAGCTCTCATCCTCGCTGACCCCTCCGCATCGTCAGACGCTTCACTCCACCGTTCATCGATCACTAGCTCCGCCACTTGGCCGGAGCAACGTCCCCCGACCACCTCACTTCTCCGTAGGCCTCGCCAACCAGTACCATTTCTCCACAATCGCACGCACGAGCCTCGGCTATACGTCTAACACTTGCAGGTACTCCTTTGATCATTGGCCGGAGCCTCACCGGAGCTCTCCTCGAGATTCATCGACTCAGAGCTCCAGCCCTCCTCCAGGGATCCAGAGACCACCGGAGCCTTCGCCGCGCACTGACGATTCTTCCGAGCGAGGTGGGGGCTGACGAAGCTCACCACCGGAGCTTGACGACCGAGGCGGAGCTCGGCTGCTTTCACCGGAGCACAGCCCTCTCCTCCGCAGGCGGCGGAGGATCGATAGAGAAGAAGGAGCAGCAACCGTTCGATCCTCTGATCGAACGTCCCTCGCCTCTCCACGTGTCCACTTCGCCGCCCTCATCAGCGACCGTTGGATTGCCCAGGATCTAACGGTGATCAGCCCGCCGCGTCATCAACATTGGGAGAAGACAGGAGCCGTCAGATCATCCCAGATCTGACGTATCTTGATCGAGCCACGCGTCTTCACCGACACCCCTTGGATCCATCTTGATCCAAGGGCCTTCAGGCCGCCACGTCGCCCTATCCGAGCCTCGGCCTCCAAGCCTAGGCTCGGGTAACCCGAAGCTGCACCGAGGCTGGGCCGAACCTCCAGAAGGCCCGAGCCTCCCTCCGAGCCTCCGACGCCCCCCGAACCTAGGCCGCCCCACGTGAGGAGCACGTGCGGCCTGGGTTATTTGCATAGACGCCCTTGGAGCTTTCAGAAATTGCAAAAAGGCCCCTGTGAAGCAGACATCACGTGAGGAGCACGTGGTTCGTGGAGAAATTGCATAGAAGTCCTGCATAGTATCGGTAATTGCATTTTAGTCCCTGTCAGCATATTTACTTATTGAATTTTTAATTTCCAGTATTGCATTTACACCCTTGTGTTTGCACGTGTCCATAGCATGCATTTTTCATCATTTTGAAATTCTAAAAATTGCAAGTTGTTGAGAATTTTGTCCTCTATCTGTTTGTACACGTGTTTGATTTTTGTTGGCTTAATTGAATTATCAATGAATTAATTGGTTCATTTGAGACATATTTTGCCCAGTGATGCCTTTTGATTTTTAATCAATTATCAGTGCCTTCAAAAATCACCAAAAATTCACAGTAGCTTAAGGACATCATTTTTAACACTCCATAAAAATTTCGTATCATTTGCACGCATATCGAGGCCTAAATAAATAGTTTAGTGATTTTCTTAAATTAATTTTAATTAATTCATTTCACAGTGAATTTTAGATCTGTCAATTTTCCTAGGTCACTGATCATTAGACCTTCCTAGGATAATTTTAGTTCTTGGAAAAATTGTGATTTGATATTTATTAAAAATTAAACACTGAAAATCACTCTGTCTGTTTATTTAATTCACAGAAAATTTATTTTGAGTCGAAAAATTCTAAAAAAATTAGTGTAGGTCATTTTCATCATAAATAACCATCTGGCCAATTTTCATTATTTTTGGACTTCGTTTGATACATCAATTAAATTTAAAGTTAAATTGGCTAAGATTTGTCTGCATATGTCTGCATAAGAAATAAAAAGACCAAAAAGATTCGACCCTCGAATATCAACACTTGAAAATTGTTGTAATCCACCTAAGGAGACAGTTGCCTCCCTGAGATCGACCTTGGACTCCACCAAGTAAAAAAAATATCACTGCTTAAAATTGACCAAAATCTGTCTTAAGTGGTTTTTGATCAACCTCTCGTATCCGACTGCAACGAACACTTAAAATTAATTTGGACCATTAATTTGCCCGAATTAACTAAGGGTGCGGGAGCGCACATCAATCATCTCTTGATTCTAATCGATCACTTAAATCTTATATACATTAAATATATATTAAAATTATATAAATATAGGTAAACTACAAAAATATTATATATATATATATATATATTAAATACCTAAATAAATACTAGAATATTGGATTTTTACCTGTTGTACCGCTTTGAGATATTGCAATATCAGTTATGCCCATCTTTTTGTGAATATCAGTTCTACCCCTGGCTTCTTCCACAATGATCGCTAGTACCTTTAATTAGTATGGTTGTTAATTATTTTAACTAAACCATAGTTTATTTAAATTGGGGTGTAGTTAAGAGGGGAGTAATGGGGGGGAAACCCGATCTCCTCCAACCCGTCCTCCTCCACCACCCCTCATACTCAATTGTGATGACAAGCTTGATGGGATGCGTTAAACCTTGACCACTCCTGAGGATCTCTACCACCCTCGTCCCATCGTACAAGGGTGGTGAGTAGTCAAACAGAGTGGTCCTTAGCAAGAACCACAATATAGTCGCCTTCTACCTTCGTTTTTATCACCAAGGAGCTCTCTGCTCCAGTCTATCATCGATCGAGCTTGATCAAACAGGAGGCTTCCCACAGGTTTCATTTAGCACAAGAAGTCCACCTGAGTTACACCATTTGGATTCCCTGGAGCAAAGCAAAAGTGCCATAAGTTTGGATCCCCTCTCCACCAGATCGTAGTGCCTCGTACCTTCACCCATCTATCTATGGTGAGCGGCACCTTGAGGGACTCCATCTAAAGTTTCTGGGCACATCACATGCAACAAAAGGAGACTCCATCCTCCAATCAAGTTTTGGGTTGAATAAAAAAGAAGAAGAAATGGGTCGGAGAAAGTAGGGGTGGGGGAGGAGAGATCCGAAGGAGGTATGGGCGAAGGAGGTATGGGTGGAGAAGGAAGAGGCTGAAGGGGATGAGTCGGGGCAGAGGGGATGTCGAGAGAGGAGGAGTAAGGGGAGGAGGAGGGGCTGGAGGCAGAGGGGATGATAGGGGGGGAGGAGGAGACACCGGAAGGGGAGGACAATCATCGTCAGAGGAGAGGCTGGAATAGGAGGTGGAGGATGGGGCGGAGAAGGGGGAGGAAGGGGAGGAGGAGGGGCTGGGGTGGGAGGAAGACCTTTCAACTCTTTTTTAATCTAATTCCCCCTGTGTTCCCAAAGATACCATTTGTTTGCATTGGGGATGGACGATAACAAACCAGAGGGGTACAAGAGATCATTGTGGAAGAAATCAGAGGCGAAACTAATATTCCCAAAAAGGAGGGACATAACTGATGTTGCAATATCTCATAGGGGTACAACTAATAAAACCTCTTAATATTCATATCTCCTAATAAAAGCATAATTAAGAAATTCCTTTATGTAGTACTTTTGGTTCTCTCATTGGGATATTCAACTTTTATGTCAATCATTTTCATAGATTGGCATGCTTTGTCCATGTTAACTGATTTGTATAAGGGTGTGCACTTTTTCAAAAGCCTTCATCCTTAAATTATTGACAAAATCAAATGCCCTTTTATTCTCATCGACGCCAAATCCACACTATCAAGATCACGTTATTGCTCTCTCCAAGCCACCGTCCAAAGATATTGATGCCAACTCATATTTGGATCATCAAAGCTATGAGTGAAGCATAGTTGGGTGATAAAAAGGTGTGATTGATCGCCTTCATCAAGTGTCCACTGCTTGCAAAGCTTCCAATTAGACAAATTGTTGAGGAAACAATCAAAGCACATCGGATTTTGGTTTGATTTAGGATTTACCATCAAAACAAAGCTAATCTAATCATTTATCTTTATAGTCTTCAATTTCTTTAACTCTTTTGGGTTTAGCTCAATTCCATTGAAAATCCCTATAATATGTCCATTCTTCTCAGACAACCTTCGTATGCCTTTATCGCCTCAAACCTAATTGAACTTGACTTTATTTCAGCAAAGATCAAGTCCATACTTCATCCTTTACATTTTCCACTTAACATGAGGGTTCATCCCCTTTTTTGCTCCTAGAGGGTTTGTGTTCATTAAAGATAAATGTGATCTCTGGTGAACTAAGTTGTTTTATGCTTCAAGTTTGATCTTCGCATATTAGAAGCTTCTTAGACCGATATCCTCCATGTTTAGATTGATTAAAGTGTATTTAGCATTTGTTACTTTTGGAATCGATCAGGAGCTCCATTGTGAATCAACTAGAGAAGAGAACAACGAGAGTGTATGTAGAATCGAGACACTACTAGGAGGGTTGAATAGCAATATCTATTAATTTATGGTAATTAAAAAAATATATGCGAGATTAAAATAAATTTAGAGCAAGCAAACCAGAGAATTAACCATAGTGCTCACTGATGAATCTACATTTCTTCATCTTTATTCATTTCTTTTAGCTTAAAATCTCTTATAAAATACTTGTATATATTGATAAATCCATATTCTTACTAACATGCATCTGTGTGTAAATATTGTACATTTATTACTATTTTAACCTAAAATAAATAAATAAAGAAAGAAAGAAAGAAATGAAAAATAAAGAAAATAAAAAGACTGATATATGTAATAAATACAGACTGACCCGAACACCGAGAGAAGGTCAATATTTGACCTGATTTATCAGGAATAAAGTAAAAGGGGAGATGGGGTCTTTAATCAGAAAAATCAAAAAAAAATTTGTAAATACTTTTCATTTATTTTGTGTATATATTTGTATACAACTTACACTATTTTATTTGTACATAAATTGACCTCAAATTAAATAATTTTCAAAATAAAAGTTATAAATGAAAATATTTTCTAAATAATAAAAATAATTGCAAAAATAAAATCATGTACAGAATAAAAATATCCACATCCGGAAAAAAGCCATAAAGCGATAATTGAAGACCAATTCCAGCTCCTTATGAACTCGAATTGAACCAAACTCATTTCCATCGTATTCTAAATTAAATTATCTTTAAAATGGTAGTGGTTTAATAATTTTTGGACTTACATTTTGAAAGACGATTTTTTGGGGTGGTTTTTGCAATTTTACCATTTCTGTATTGTATACACAGATATATATTTTTTTATACATTATGTATTTGTATATAATTATAAATATTTTTTATAATTATTTAAAATAAAAATAAAAAAATTAAAACATAAAATAAACTAATCTCCTTATTTAACTATGTATATAATGTGCCATATGTATATAGATGTATATAACTGATTTCCTTAAATAACACTCATTAAAAAATAAATAATTAACATTTATTATCTAATTTAATAAAGTGATGAAATTAACTAACTAATTAATTAATTAATTAATTAATTAGATAATGTAAATAACTTTATTCACCATTAGCCTCCTCCCTTCTTTTCCCCTCCATTCAAATTTTGAAAAATCAAATTCAATTTTTCCTCTATTTATTTAACTCTTCCTCCCTCAATCCAACTCGATCAATCTTTTGGTGAGAGGAGCCTATTCTCCGAGAACCATCTTATCGCAGAGAGGTGTCCAGCTTCCGAGTCGTCCGGTGACAGCGAGTCAGTCCTCGTCGAGGCCATCACGGCATTATCCGCTCCCACTCGGTGGGATCCATCTTTTTCTTGTTTTTAATCTAGGTTAATCGTAGTTTTATTTTTATACTTTTAATTTTATGTGTCGTTTTTTTAATTTAGATCGTAGATCTTAATAGTAGATCATTATTCTACCACATCCGATCGATCCCCGATTCTGATTTTCATCTCATTTTCTCAATCTATCCACGTTCTTAATTCATAAAATCAAAAACCCATCGAAAATCTTGACCAACAAAATGGTGATGTTGCCGGGGAGGCACGACGAGGGTAGTTAGGTTTTTCATTTGATCTGTTATTCTTGGTTGCACATTTATTTCATCAAATTCAAAAACCCTAAAAAACCCGTCCAACACTCACAGACATGTATGTTTAATCCCATGTAGATAAAAACCACAACCCAATTCCTCTGACGTGTGATTTTTTATTAGCAGAGATGATCAACTACTTCACTATATACAGATAACTCAACCATTTACAAAGCTTTTTGATCATACACCAATATGCTTCACAACTTTGGATCAACACACCGAAGTCAATGCACGTGGATTAAACTCGTGGCAACATCAAGGTTTGGACAGACTATTATTCTCCTCTAACCTTCTTGGAGTGGGCTAAATCTAACTATCCGAGGAACGTATAATGCTTGGATCTAACATCAAGACTCGCTACAAAATTGTTATTTGGAAAGGAAAGATAATATCCTAATATTTCTTATGTAAAAATTGATCTTGAGGAATATTTTTAATCAGATATATCTAAGAATAGGCAAAAACAATATCTTTGAATAAGAACAAGTGGTTGGAGTATAAAAATCAGAAATATTTCACCAATAGTGTTGTCACATGTAGAAAATAGATCTGTGAATAGTCGTAGAGGAACTTTGAAGATCATAGGCGATAAAGATGGTGTGGAGAGCTTGAGCATATTGAAACAATCAGAATATGTCATAAAACTTGATATCTCTCTTAGATGCTAAAGAACTAGAAGAACACACACACACATAGAGAGAGAGAGAGAGATGGAAGAACAACTTTTAGATTATATGCTTTTTGTTGTGTGTCGTGGTGTGTCTTTTAAAAATAGGCCTATGTTGGTTAACCCCATGGACATTGGTTGTTGGGTACGAGTGGATCGGACAATATGACATGGATCACTGCAAATAATAATATCAAAGAACCATAGCGTTATGTAACACTTTCAATCATAAGATAAACGATCAACCACAAGTGCACAAGTATTTAACGTGGAAATCATCCTGGGTAAAAAAATACGATCAGAGTCTTCCAACTCGGGCTTTCAACCTGACCTACACAGGTATTCCACTAACCTGAGTTGCTCACGTGGACAATCCAATCGTATTACAACCTGAATTGATTTCACGATCAACTCAACCGTATACATGTAAACAAACCTAATAAGCTCAAAATCATAGTAAAATATGCGATGAAGAATATGAGGCAAAAACTAAAATGCTATTACAGAGCGAGGAGCATGCTCGTAAGATCAATCGCAAAATACCAAAGCTATATGCATGAAGTGGGGATCAGAAAAATAACTCGAAGAACTTTCTCTGAGAGTATGGAGTTAAGAATAGAGAGATGAGAGCTTGTTGCTCTTTGTTGTGTATTGTAGAATGAGGTATGGGATCCTATTTATGAGACTAGAATCCTCATGGCCATTGGCTTTGAAAAAGTGACCATTGTTAACAAATCAGGAATGAAGTCCCCTTCAAAAATCTATCTGAAATGGAATATGATCAATTAGGATAAAAATTGTGATCGATCAGAATCAAATGATCGATCACGTGGATTTAGATGATTGATCAGAATCAAAAGGCGATCGATTAGTGATCAAAATTGATCGATCAGAATGTAGCCGTTATAATTCAAAAATTGATCGATTAGGAAACAATAATCGATCATGTGTAATCGATCAGTGTAGAGTGGTTGATCGACCGGTTTGACTCTTTGACATGAAAGTCAAAGTCAAGGGGTTGAAATGCAATATGCATGATTGAGATCTTTTACAATCTAAGACAATTACAAGGTGCATGACTCAATAAACGAAAAGACGTCATCTTCTTCTTGAGCTTGAGTTGAATTTCCTTATATGTGAACTCCTTTGAGTTTCTTAGATTCTACTTCACTTAATCTTGATCTCATCATGCTTGAGCTCATTCTAAGTCCACTAGCTTTCCTATCCTTGACCTAGCTACAAGCTAACTATACAAGTTTTGTTATCATCAAAATATGCATGCTCATGCACTAGCAATCTCCTAATTTATGCATGAACGCACAGTCTATAGTCCTTTATATATGGTATGGTCGAGCCTTTAAAAAGTGGCCATTACAATCAAATCTTGCAAGAAATTACAAAGATATTATTTCGTTAATCGATCACTCTATATCAGTTGATCGATGGGTAAGGATGATCGGTAAGGTCTTCTGATATTAATCAATCAAAGGTTGCCATTATAGAGCAGTAGAATTTGAAATCAGTCAATCAACGCAACAATGTGGTTGATTAGGAAGTGATTGATCGGAAATGGAAGTTAATAAATCATTTATTTTCGATCAGAAGCTAAGGTTGATGGATCAGGTGATGATCGATCAGCAACAAAATGATAACCAACTAAATGTTGTTCTTGAAATGGAAAGTCTTGCTGATACATAAGGTATATTCGATATAGACATATTCATCTCTCCTTTTGTTGGTATATACATTACAAATCTAAGTTTACAACAATGACATAAACAAAAACTCTCGAATCAATGCTTTGATCTTTTGATGCTTTTCTTCATCTTTGAAATAACTTGCAATCCTTCAAGTCAAAGAGATATACTATGCTAGCAACCCGTGTCATTGTTGAAAAAATTCGAGAAATAGCATAAGCTCTACTAGGAATATAAAGAGCTATTACACATATTATGTCCAAGCCCCTCTACCTTTAAATTTATGCATAGATCGATTCATGATTTAAAGAATATGATAATTATATTTTTTGACTCGACATTGATTCATTATTTTTTTTGCAATTTTGTGATATTTTTATATTTATGTTTAGATTTCTATGTATTTTTATTTCAAAAATTATAATGGTCTAGTTTAATTCATACCACATTATTGTTTTAGGATCCATGTGTCAGTTAGCTATTCTTAGTAGAGTTCAAATTCTCTATAATTTTAATTTTTAAGTTTTCAAAATAATATAAGAACATCAAATTAAAAAGGAAAATCATTAAATATTTTTCATTTAATATACTTGTACAATATTTTACAAAATTAGTAACTCTAAATAGCTTTATTATAATGCCATAACATATTTTCCTATATTATAATATTAAATATTAATATTTTTTAAAAACAACTCTTTTATAACCATTATTCTTAAATAAGTTGATAAAATTATATTATTTTATATATTTAAATACATTTTAGAATTTTAAATACCATTAAAATATATACAATCTGAAATAAATTAGAGAGATATAAAAAATATAAAAATATTTTATATTATATATGATATAATCCTTTTTTTAATAAAATGACTAAAATTTTTATCATTCTTTAAAATGCAAAACCTCAAAAACAACTATACTACAATAACTATAATGATAACTTAAAATTCTTTAAAACATATATAGAATTCAGATTTAAATTTATTTAAAACAAGAATAAAAAAATGTCGAAATTTAAAAGATACAAACATACCTTTAAAATATAAAACACAAAGGGTATATAATTCATCATAAAAACTCAAAAAATAAAATTAAAAAAAACAAAATTATTTTAAAAAATAAATAAAATGCATGTAGTAATTAATATACTTAGAACTGTAAGAATAATTGTTTAAAAATCAGACAGATCGAAAGATCGAACCCTTGGACTGGGAACCAACCTTGACCCATACGCTTCAGTCAGCTTCATATAATTAATTTAAAAAAAATAAAGAAAAAACTAGGCCTGAATATGTGGTCGGATCAAGTTGACCCGATTTAAATGATTTATAAAATCTCCAAAAAAGTAAATGTTTAAATAATTAGCTAAAAGGATTTTTATCACTTGTACTCTTCTTAACTTCTGTAATTCAGTTATTTCCCTCTCTTTTTTTAAACATCAGTTGTGCCCTTACATTCCTAGAAATTCTGCAGTTTTGCCCCTTAATTGAGGTAAGTTGAGAACTAACTGATATTACAAAAAAGGCATAAATATGAATTCTGTAAGACTATAGAGGCGCAAGCACAACTGATCTTCCAAAAAGGAAGGGGCATTACTTGTAATACATAAGTTAAGAAGGGCATAAGTGATAAAAAATCAAAATTTTAGCATGCATGCAAATAACTACATGAAGCTATTTTTTGATTAGTTTATTTTAATGTGGTTCAATTGCATGATGTGAGGGTTGTCCGTGAGCATAGTTGAATACGATAGTGCCCTAACCTCCAAATACTATTGAACAGAAAATAGGTTAAAACATAAAACCACTCTACAAAAGTTAGTCATATTTTCTGACATGTGCATTAAAATAACAATAAAGAATTGCAAGCGGGCTGATCACCATGTCATTTCAATATCTCTTAGTTGGCATAATAGATAATCATTATAGGGACAAACAGACAATCATAGGTTCTGCTCAAAATAGATAATTTTACATCTTCTTGAAACATATTGTAAAGTAGTTTTTGACATTGTAAAGTAGTTTCCAAAAGCAACTATATGTAAAGAATTATATGTATTCTTATATGGGCATAGGGAGCATATACTAAGGTGTATGTAAGTTTATATGCACTGGTGCCACAAACGCATTTTTTTAAAAACATCGGCGGATTTAGATCACCATATATCACCTTGGTGTCATTCCAAATTCAATTGAATTTGAGACTTATATCTCATTCATCAAGACCATCAAATTTTAACTGTCTTAAAATCGATGAAATAAACCCCTTCTAGATGTACATGTTAGGAATACTTTTTTGTATGAAATTTGAAACATGCATTCAACTTATCATTCTAAATAAATCCCCAAAATTTAATTTCAAAAAAACTGAACGTTTGTGGCACCAACGCATGTAACCGTACACACACTTTGGTGCATACTCCATGTTCCCTTCATATATAATGCTAGAACATGTGGCTACCTTTTGTAGAGTTCCGCTCAAATTTGACAATTATGTTATTCTATTGAAAGATTTAACATTTTGAACGATTATCTTATTGACGTATACATAAATACTTACATATGTGTATACAATTTTATCAGTTTGAAAAATCGATTTAACCGATCAGAGCAGTAAATTAAGCCCGATCCGATTTATTTCGAGTTATTATGAATGATGATGTCATGTTGAGATCATTGTTAGTCCAACTGATTTGGACCAACAGTTCGACCCAGTTGGATCAAATAGAAAACTGAATGGTTCAACGTCTGGTATGATTTTTAAAACCTTGGTAAGAATGTCATACTTCTTATAGAGATAAGATATGTATCCCAAGGCCTCTTTATATAAGAAGAGACTAGAGTGGGGGTTAAACCATAAGAAGAGAAAAGATAAAATATTACAACACAAAAAGTCCAATACACTTTCCTCAAGATGGAGTGTGTATGTATCATACATGCTCGACCTGCTACACCACAACTCAAACTAAGTACATACAAGAGACTTGGTGAATATGTCCGTAGTCCCGCCCTTAGAAGTCACATCACAAGTGCACAACAACCCTCTCAACCTCCTTTGTATCTGATGAATTAATGACTCATTGCATCAACTTACCCAAATTGAGTAAAAATCGAGCACTTTTCCTTGCATTTCATCGCATAATTGTGCATAATTTGCATTGCATCAATTCACACGCATAAGTCCTTCGTTTGTAAAAAAAAATCTTAGTAAACTTGTAATTATTTACCACACTAACAATTGCTCTCTAACTTTGTAGGTCTGTATATAAAAAAAATAACTCTATATGCGGATTAAATAATAATTAAATATGTATATATCCGTGAGACTCAGAATCATGTCACTCCCATGATTGTTTACATAGATATAAACATCTGCTTTGACGTATCTAGTCCCTCGCGAATTAGGAACATTTATCGGAGGTTGTGGTTGGATCACGTGAGTCTCGGGGAAGGGGAAGCACGTTCGGGGTGTTTGGTAATTTGAGGATTTAGCACCTGCAGTTTTTTACAGGGATTTTTACCCGACAGACTCTATAAACTTTGCAATCACCTCCACGACCTTTGAAACAACCTAATTCCTCCTTCGACCCCATAAACTTGCCGATTCTTACCCTATGAACCCTCTGGGTAATATGTTTTAAACCCATGGGAGTTATTGGGGTTAATTTACATGATCGATGAGGTAATTACGTTGTGGAAAAGATCGTAGAGGCATTTTAAAACGTTTATAAGATTTGTTGGGTAAAAATCCATTTTTTATAGTTACGAGGGAAGGAGGTGGTGTGGTTGCAGCCTGGTGGGAATGGCTCACGTGAGGCTCGGGGACGGGGGATTCTGGAGAAAATTTGGAAGGGCGTTAACTTTGGGAACACAAGGAAAATTAAAATAAAACGTAATTAATTTTAAATACAAAAAAAATAAGTTTAGGAGTGGCACTGCTGAGCATGCTTTGTTTCTCTGAGTACCCCCCACAAAGTTTATAACTACTCTAACTTGTGACAAAAATTAAATAAAAGACAACTGATCAAAATGTTTAAAAAAAACCTTGCACGAGTTTTACTGTCTGTTATCTATCTTTTTTTTGTTGTGTCCGTTTATCTATCTTCTGTATTAAACAAAATAATGACGATACATATCAAGCAACAAAAACCCAAATATGCAACCCAAGAAAAACATAAACCTCTAAAAAGTCAATAAATGCAAGTTAACAAATCCATACATCAATTAGCACATGAATGGCGGAATTTGAGGTTCTTTTACTCAATATGACATAGGTGTCGGCGTGAATTAGTGAATTATAGAAAAAGTTCAACCATTAGAAGATTGCATGAATTTAAACACAAGGACAAGCGATTAGAAAACATAACTAAAGATGGGTAAGGACGCACAACTGAATCCAATCATGCTAGAGATAAATACATATTCTGATCATCTTGCTTAGTGTCAGCTACAACAAATGTCAGGAAAAACAATATTTTAGAAAATTCAACATTTAAGATAAAAACTGACCGTTTATCGCAAATCTATTACAAGATAGGCTCGAAGAGCAGATCCCATTACTTGCCAAAATCATAGAAAAGCACACGTCGCACGCAGGTGCATTAGTCCCAGCAAACCAGAAAGAATGTCCCCAACGTACCATACTGTCAAAATCACCGCTTGGACCTGGAAGCGACCCTTTTGGCTTCCTCAGGAGTTGACGGGAAGAGCTCCACATACCTTGTGCCTATAACCATCCTGTCCTTAGACATCGCCTTCTTAGCTGTGTCAGCCGAATCAAAAGTTGCAAATGCTTCTCCAGTAGCTTTTCCATCCGCCCTAATCACAATGTGGACGTTATCCTCCTTCAGCTCATAATCGCCAAAGAAATCGGCTATCTCCTTCTTGGTGACGGAATAGGGAAGTCCACGGAGCTTGAGGATCTCGGTATATTCCATCTGTTCCACATCTTCCTGTGACTTCTTTGGCCTAGATGGCGGTGGACTTTGCTGATACTCATTGCTGCCACCGGAGTTCACTTCATTTGCGACTGCATTGTAGTAATCCTGCTTTGTGCAAATGAACACCTCGACATACCTGTGACCCATATTCTGCCTATTCCTCCGAAGGGCAGCCTCTGCTTGCATTGATGAAGAAAGAACAACGAAGGCATCACCAGTGAAGAGCCCATTCTTGTTCACGAGGAGGGTGTCCACTACGTCGAGACCAGCAAAGAATTTGTAGATGTCGAGAACAGTGCAGCTAAATGGTAAGCCTCTTAGACGAACAACAGGGAATGAGAACGTGCCGGTGCCACCATTGTAGCTGCTGCTTCCATAAGACTGGCGATAACTGCTCCCACCGTAGGCCTGATGGTAACTTCCGCCAGAGTTGTAGCCCATGCCACTGTTGTAGCTACTCCTTCCATCATAGGAGCTGCCTCCATTGAAGGCGCCTCCATAGGATTGACGGTAGCCACTGTTCACTGCGAAGTAGGGATTTGATTCCATCATTCTAGGCCTCTTTGAGCCAATCTCGTAATCATCCGAAATACCCTCGCCTCCCAGCATAGCCCTTCATTCAAAAACCCCAAAAAAGGAGAAAAATACCCCCCAATATTCAATTCCCATTTTCATAAACAAATCCCAACAAAAAAGGAACAGGTTTCAACCCAAGTGAAAAAAAAGAAAGATAGAAAAGATGTTCCCACATATATTTCATCATACTAGCGAATGGGTAAACATGAACTGGCAAGGGAAAACAGGGGACTAGTTTAAAAAAGGGAATTTAAAAGCATTGGACATGTAAATCTAAAACTGGATATGTGACATGTAAATCTAAAACAGAACCCAAAAGTGTACTGATTGGAACCAGAAGCAGAACAGAAAAACAGAATAAGTTGTTCTTTGAAATATTCAGTTTCAGATAACACGTCAGATTAGGCAAGCTAAGAAAACCTAAATGTCTTTATGCGGATGGGATCCATAACATGGGAATGAATGTGCAAAAAAAAGCATGAAAAATGGCAAAACTATTCATTTGAAATAAAATGAGACTTATTGGCCTAAACAGGCCCAAGAAGAAGGGATACACTTTTAGTTTATCCATCCGCTTACACGGACATAATCCAAAACTAAAAAATGATGTTACTTATATACTCTTAACATACTGCCTCCTTTCTAGCATCCTAAACTAGAATGTGATAGATTCCTGATCAGTTTATATTTCAAATTCCTCTACTAAGACACCATGCTCTGCTTAAGTCTCCACCCCACTGGCCAGCAAAACCTATTACACTTTAAATCTTCTTCTTCCTCTGGCAATTGAAACATGTTGAAATGGAGCTCCACATCGTACAAAACCTCCTCTTGTGCAGCTCTAACTACTGTCACCTCCCTCCGGTAAATAGAAACGTGTTGCAACAAAGCTCCAGCTTCATGATCAAAAACCATGTTAATGGCCACTGTCCACCTCTGTAACACATATTTGTCCCCCTATCACACCTCTGAAAACCAGTAGGAGCCACATCTCAATGTGCCCTTAACATGATAATGAGTCATCATCACGCATAGCCTCCATCCTACACCCATCTCCAGAAACCTGCCATACTCCAGCATCTCTATGCCTCTACAAGTGGCGATCCAACAATAATCCACTGCACACCGCCCCCAAAATATATTCAGCATTTCATCCAGCACCTTTCTCTACCATGGGCACACTAAATACATCCACCTCTTCCCCACTAATGAGATCTGGCTTCATTACCTCCATCTCAACCACTCTACCCAAACATGCCACACACTTCCTACCATCAGGAAGTTTGAACAAAAAGATTTGTGCAAATGTTGAGAAGATGAAAAGGGCGAAAAAGATATAATGAAAACCAAATGTGCTCCATAACCACAACGTACAGCTGAGACAATCATATTTAAGGTTTTTATCAGTTGTGCCACCGACTTCTTATTGTTTTATCACGTGTGCCCCTCGAGTTAGTTGCTGTCTATCCCCTATGCAAACAGAGGGACAGAAGGGAAATTAAATTTTAAAAAAAGGATTGAATGATCTTTCACCAACTCCTCCCCCTCCTACTTAGGTTATGCCCCCAACTTCTTACCGTTCTATCAATTGTGTTGAATGGTCTTTCACCAACTCCTCCTCCCCATCCTCCTCTGCCCCCAGCATCCACCTCCTCCTCCCCCTCCTCTCTTCTGCCTCAATCTCCTCCTCTCCTCTGCAACGCAAATAGAGGGACAAAGGAGAATTAAATTTAAGAAGGATTGAATGGTCTTTCGCCACCTCTCCTCCCCAACCTCCTCTGCCCTCAGCCTCCACCTCCTCCTCCACCCCTACCGCATCCTCCCCCCCTCCTTCTCTCCTCTGCCACGACCCCATCCTCCTCCACCCCAAGCCTCCTTCCCCTCCTCTTTAAATACTCGACCTTCCCCTAATCACCACCTCGCCCTCTCCCCCAGCATCATGTGCTTTCCTCTTCCTTCCCCTCCTCCCCATCCTCCTATGCCCCCCAACCTCCACCCCCTCCTCAGCCCCTAGTCGCATAACCATCGTCGCTACAGCAATCCCTTCAAGTGCATGCCCGTCGACAAGCCCCCTTGGCCGTCAATGACCTCAAGAAGGCCATCCCCACCCACTGCTTCAAGCACTCCATCCCCTGCTCCTACAACGTTGTCGACCTCGCCATCAATGACCTTCCCCTAATCACCACCTCGCCCTCTCCCCCAGCATCATGTGCTTTCCTCTTCCTTCCCCTCCTCCCCATCCTCCTATGCCCCCCAACCTCCACCCCCTCCTCAGCCCCTAGTCGCATCCTCCTCCTCGATCTCATCCTCCTCTTCCCCCATCCTCTCCTCAACCTCGGCCTCCTCCTCGACCTCATCTTCCTCCACCTCCTCTTTAAATACCCAACCTTCCCCTAATTACATCCTCGCTCTCTCCCCCTGCAACATGTGCTCTCCTCTTCACCACCATGGGCACCGATTGCGGAGGAGCAGCAAGCACAGCGTGAGAGGGCCAAAAACCATCGTCGCTACAGCAATCCCTTCAAGTGCATGCCCGTCGACAAGCCCCCTTGGCCGTCAATGACCTCAAGAAGGCCATCCCCACCCACTGCTTCAAGCACTCCATCCCCTGCTCCTACAACGTTGTCGACCTCGCCATCATCTCCCTCCTCTATGCCGCCCTCACCTACATCCCCCTCCTCCCCCACCCCTTCCGCCTCCTCGCACGGTCCCTCTACGGGGCCGTCCAAGGTTGCATCATGACTGACATCTGGGTCCTCGACTCCTCTCCTACGAGTGCAGCCACCACACCTTCTCTGAATATTCCCTCTACGCATGCCTCGTCCTCCACTCCACCCTCCTTGTCCCCCATGAATCTCCTCCTGCTCCTCCGCCCCCTCCTCCAACTTCACCTCCACCACCCCCTGCCCTCGATCATGGGCAAAAGAAGCAGTCGAATACGTGAAGCACCGCCTCCCTCGTGGATGTTCCGTGCATCGACAAGGGGGATGAAGGAGGAGGATGGAGGTTGTGTGCATCGAAGGAGGACGAGCCAGAGGAGGATGGGTGGGGGAGTGTTTGGACAGTTATGTCCCTCTAAACCTAATCATGGTTTGAAAAAACATGGTTAAGTTCAACTTATTGATGGCTAAAGTAACAAAAGAGCATAAGTGATAGAACAGTAAGAAGTCAGGGGCACAACTGATATTCCAAAAAATAAATGGGCATTAATGATATTGCAATATCTCATACCCATATATTTATAATGTGAAAAAATATAAGAATCAAGAGCTATGGCATAGATAAACTATTACTCGTGCTAAGAGGGGCTTGCAAGATCAGAGATCATGTGGTTAATGATTTTTAAGAGTGCTTCCAAACATAAGGTATTTCAAATATAGTATGGTACATCTAAGAGTGAATTTTTCTAAGAGATTCCACATTTAATATATGTCAAAACCACTCAAGATAATAAATTTATATAATGTGCATAAATCTTAAATCTGACCACGATGGAAGTGTCACAAAGATGGATTCACAAACTTTATTTTCAAAGTCTTTTTATCATGCAACACTAGGTCCCCACAACTGACCAGTTGTCCAAGTTCAGACAAAATGCAGCCTAGCTTCGTCGAAGGTAGAAGCATCAACCAAATGCATCGATTAAAGCATGGATGCATACCACCCCCAATCACAGTATGTGCATTACTATCATGCAATTTGCAAAAAAGTCTGTGGCCAGTATTTAATCAGTTGAGTCACTAACTTAGGAGGTAGTAGGACGACTTAGGAGTACATTAGTCAGTTTGTTATTTTTAAATTAATTTAAGTATACAAATCATTTTATATACATATATTATTATCTTTATGTATATTTGAACATTTTATACTACCATAAAAAAATAAAAGACACAACTGAATTCATATCAAAATCAAAGCATCTTAACTAAGTGTGTTTTTATTAAAAAAAGAAATAAAGACAGCCCAAAATAATGGGCGGACTAGACAAACTAATTGATTGACTAATCAGGATACTTGAGCAATTTTTGCAACTATGATCATGTGTTCAACACGAGTGCATGCACAGGACCGATCCATGACCCTAAGCAACACATCATGCAGTGCTTCCGTTTGTGAGAGATCTCAAAGAATAACTATAACGTGCAAGATGATACAAGTGTTTAACCAACAAGTATAGAGTAATATCCAAACAACGCAACATTAAAACATGATGCTGACACTCTTTTCATGGACACAAGCATATAGATAAAACACAATGCATTTTTGTAACTAATACAAATGGGCGTACAAGGATGATGAAATTTGCATTAGACTCAGGGATCAACTGATGTTTGGATGCTTTAATATTACCAATTCCATCCTTTCACGCACAAAATAGACACATAAAGGCCACAACCTTTGAAGGTACATGCCTATATGCCTGAAAAGTAAGCCGACGATACAAAGTTTACAATAAAATCTCTCCTATTTGCCAACAAGATTTATGGTCGAAACCATCATATTTTTCTGTGTTATAACTAATGGAAATGCTCATTTTATAATTTTTATTTGCCTTGCACCAAGTGTTGTCAAACAAAACCTTCACATGTACCACCTACATGGTACAATGGTGTGCCACCATCGCACAGGTGACATAGCTAGTCACCCCAATGCTGAAGTCATGCGATGCATCACTCTTATCTGTGAAGAGGAAATCGTTTCTCGCGTAATAACATGTAAATTGATCACACTATGTAACAATCACATCAAGACCTCTAAAGCTGGTGTATGGCCTCCAAATGCTTGCACTATGCATTGCCCTCAATTTATTCCATGCACATATCCACATTAACATGAGCATCTCTCAACAGCTGAATTTAGAGGCATGACAAGACTTTCTCGTCTGACATAACAAATGTCATCATTATCGACCTCCTTCAATTAGCATTGTGTTTCCCTTGAATTCAAATAATTGCATTTAACATACGGATAATGCAAACATGCATCTCTATTGTAAAAAACCACTGCTAATATTTCAGTCATCCAAGACAAGTCTATAAGCAATGAGTCCTCTCATCTTGCCTTAGAAAATCCTGAGGAACGACAACTATGCTCTTTTCTACAGATTCTCATCCAGAATCTAGTAGGGTTCCCTTGCCGGTGTTTTCCCATGTAGCATGATGGTGTCTAATGTTTCTAGGCCCTAAAAAGTGGGAGCTTCTTCCTACATTTTTTTTGAGATGAACTTCTTCCTACATTTCCTCGATCTTCACTAGTAACCACTGGTATCTTCACAGGTAATATTGTTGGCATATTAAAATCGTAAAGTTCTATACCACCATCATATATGATTCCTGCAAGGCATCATTTCCATTGTTCTTGTGGGTCAAAATTGTGAAATTATTTTCATCAGTATTTCTCGTAAAATGCTAGCTTTTATACCGAAAGAGACATCAATGATTGCACACAGTCGTGCATGGCCTTCTACAACTGTAGAGGTGTAAATCAATTTCATCAACAAGGCATGATAGTCTACATTTCTCAGCCATTGTTCAGTTTCCATCACCGCATGTGCACACCCATCAAGTGAGTACACGATTTACCATAAGTGTGCATGCAACAATGCAAATGTTTACCAATATAATGATGCTTCGAGGAAGAGCACATAGACGACCGCTAATATCGACTCTTAGCTTAACAATATGCAGCACTGAGCAACATAGAGTTCACGAGTGTATCCACGATGTGTATAGCAATGCACAAATGCATCCACCAAAAACAATTAAAAAATCTTCGGGTATGCAAAATTAGCAAATACAGAAGGCATACTACTCTTTTTTAGAAACATGCATACATTTATGACACAAGACGGATCCATGTTAATTCCTAATTATTAAGTATATAGGGACACTCTCGCTGGAAGAGGATAATATTGATAGAGGATAACAATGATTCTTAGATGAACCGAGGTTTGAATTCCTTACTCTCCCATTCCACTCCTATTTGTGCAAAAATGGTGACCCAAAGGCACTCTCAACATCAAAGAAGCAGATGACATAAGCCCATAATGAAACGCCACTCATTCTAACCAGTACAAGTTACAGTTGCTTCTCACATTTTTGAAAGCACATTTCCACCAATAGGAATGCTCTACTAATCTACCTTGGACAATATAGTGTTTATCCAAGTAATTTTCACATGTTACCACCACCATGGCACGATGGTGTGTCACATTGCTTTGGTTGGGTGGTGCCTGGTCGCTTGGAAGCTTGTGCACCATGAGACACCATTGTGCAGAGAGGGTAAAACAACCACATGTATGGCTCCTATCATACATTGCACAGGGAAGCATGTGACTTGATTAAAAAACAATGAGCAAATCAATTTATCCAATAGACTGATACTTGTAAGTATATGCTGGAAACCACACTCACATCCAGTATTATGTGCAAGTTGTTCCATCGCATGTATTATGCCCTTTATCCCAATGATTACTATATGCAAACGTATGCCTTAGCAGAATTGAGAAAGCATAATCCATATACATGAATCCATTTTACTAGGCGGTGTTCCCATGACATCGAAAAACATGATCAGATATAACACCACCACATTACATTACACTTTGATATCAACATATATCATGATGGTGGCATGGCATTGTCAACAAAATCAAAATGTTGAGAACACTGTTATCATGTTGGAGGCAAGTACATCATGTGATGGTACAATATTCCACAATTTCAATCCATTAAAATTGTTCAAAATCTACCTTGTCACTAAATGTGCATGCTGGTGCAATTCTCATGTGGTATGTTGGCAGTGCCCCCACCTCAGTTACCAACAGTGTCTTATCTGAAATCAATCAACAAGTTCCTGATTTTTCCTATTACTCTTGATCCTCTCATTCTCTTAGTTCTCAACCTCTCCCATAAGATGCTCACACTAGCTTCATGGCACATTACCTTAGCCAGTATTATGATGGATGCCAATTTAGAGGCAGTATCTAGGACTCTGGGCTCTGCCAATGTATAAATTCAAGATCTCAATTAACCAATTCTAATATCCTTTAGAGAAACATAATACTTTAAATCATGAAGCCAAAAACCTAATCCATTCCAAAGATGTTTTTCCTCATTATACCCCCATCGCACACGTGCTCCAAAGTATCAACATGGTGTTGACAATGACATATACTTATAGAAATCTCAGTTAAATATTACTGATATTACTATATCACATGCTTGGATGCTCTCCACATAAAAAATCATCAAAATTGTTATTATTGCCTATTTATTCCACCACCAAACCCATCCTCTTTTCATAATGTCAATTGTGCATTTAGTATCAATAAGCATTATCTGATATTTTATTCAAACACAACACATTTCCAATCCCGGAAATACTTTACAAACATAAGCCTTCAAACCACAAAAGTTCTACGCATAAAAGCAGGAGGTCTCTTCTAAATATGCTCAGCATTGAGATCTCCCAGTTAGACAAAAACATTCAAACCGTTGTACAAGACATGTTATAAAACGTAAATCGGTAATTAGTTCAGACGATATGCTTGTATATTTTTACAAGTAGCTACGATCAATAAAGAATTTGAAAAGTTTTAGATTTTCCAAAACCTCCTATAATCCAGCCCATCTTGAAAGCTACCTAACTACCCGGCATTAGAAAATATATATTTCTAACCGCTGACCCAAATAATTCATGTTATGAGCCAATTTCCAAACTTTAAGGTGATATAAATGATCGAAAGCACACATCGCATGTCCCTAAATAGCTAACAATAACATGGTAGACCTAAATCAAGACAAAAAGGAAATGAGGGAGAGACAATAACGCAAAGAGAGTGCATCAGCTAGAATGATTTTGTCACCACATACTTACCTGAATATTTTCAGAGATCAAGTGTAAGCCATCACGTGCACAATCTTTGCAGAAAAATCAAAAATGGAAAAACTAAAAACAAGAACAAGAATAAAACAAGGTCTAAGATGACCATTAATATATTCTGACAAAAAAACACAGAAACCTAAAAGAACAAGGAAACGAGAACAGGAAAATAAGGAACGAAGCGAAAGCAAACAGGACTCAGACAGCATGACGCAGCGTAGAGGTGTGGCAGTATTAGGGTTAGTGTTTACCCTCTCATCCCGTACATGGCGGCGTCTTGTTGGGCACGATCCAGCAGAAGAATGGAGGAGGATTTGCGACCTGCGAAGAAACCCTAGAAAACCCCGATGTTACGTTTAATCGATGAGCGACGAATTTAGAAGGCGGGGTCCTCAGGATGCAACTTACCAATAATACCCTCCGTTTATTTCCCAAATTGCATGCGGCTGCCTTTGGTAAGCGAGTTAAAGTGGAGGAAAATTCGCGTATGTCCCTGGTCGGAAGTCTTTTTTGCCCTATACAGTGGGGAATTTTTTTTGTTAAGTACCGTATGGAAGCCGCATGTTGACTAGGCGGCTTTTGTTGGCAAAAGCCGCCTTCTCAAGACGCGGCTTCCATACAGAAGTCGCATCCTTAAAAGACAGCTTCTATGGCAGTAGCCAGAAAACAGCAAGCCACAGTCTGTGACTTGCAGTTTTGCTAGCTTTATATGCAACATGTGGAGAAAAATTTGCGTATGCCCTTGGTCGGAAATCTTCCGTGTCATTCAACATCAACATAAACGAAGATTTGAATTCCATGCCTTTAAAAGAAGTCATAACTGGAACATTCAACATAAATGCTTAACAGTTAATGAAGTTTAAAAGTTGCATTGTTGACATAAACATAAAACAATAACTATTCTACAGTTAACTCATATAACATCACATGTGTCGCCTCCTTCGTGTGTAATGACGATGTAATGGTGCTTGTTGAGGAAGTGATGAAGTGGGCTCAACTGAGAACGAAGACAATAGATTAGCACGATCAATGTGCTCAATTTGTGAGATTTCTTCGTCAACCATTACATCATAGTCCAATGGAGGTAATGGGGAATGGCGATGCGATGGTCCAGCCTCGCTATGTGGCCTATCTCTCATCGGTGCAGGTGGAGTGTGTTGTATTCCTTCGGTCTCATGTTCAACAGCTGGAGTTTGATATTCCACCCCCGAAGCTTGTAGGTCCTCAACATGGGGATGTGTTCGTCCTCCTCGAGTTTTACGTACACGTCCATGTCGTCTACCACGTCCTTGTTACTGTGAAGATGTGCCATCTATCGTTAGTCCCTCCCCATCATCTTCATCTTCATGTACTTCATCCCTGAATTATCGCTGGATAGAGTCATCGAGAAGGCGACGAGTGTCTGTCACCAATTGGATCACATCCTCGATAGGTCCCACAAGGTGAACAGTCTCATCTAGTCGTGTCGCCTGCAAAAAGAAAAATATACTCAATATCTTCACTATAGAAAAATTTTATCAACGGAAATGACGCTAACATACCACCAAATCGAGCACGCATCCATGTCTCCCTATAAATCATCGTGTGATGCGATTCTACCACGCCATATAATCCGCAGATACGTCTTGACCTCCATGGCCAATTGGTGTCATTGCCAACACGTAGTCACGTCGATTGTTCCACATCTGCACATAGTTTGCATGAAATTGCACCCAATGGACGGATGTCTTCCCTCGAAGATCAATGCTGTGAAGATGTGTAGATGTGTCACACTGGACTGGGATCTCTTGGACCGAACCAAATTGAGGTAGGATTCTATCTGGCACGTACAACTCCACGATACAGAAATGAATGAGTGTATAGATCCTGCCCTTCTAGGCAATATGCAGGGAGAGGGCTCATGATCTCAGTGGTATATGGTTTCCATATAACCTGTTACGTAAAGGTTACATAAGTAGTGTCATGGAAAAAATTAAATAAGATAGAAAGTGCTAGTTAATTTGATACCTGATCAGGAGTCTGGAGATCAAATGCATCCCTGTAAGGTCGTACAACATGGGTAGGCTCTGATGTGACGTCAAACTCTGCTCTCCAGCGACAACCTAGTGGAGTACCGCGCCACAACGGACGTCTATGTACCACCGGCGCGATGTGAGGAAATCGTTCCCATGCCCATAGCTGCAGGAGGATGAGCGAGCCACCAATCTCTATTGCGTCTGTCCTCGAAGCCACACACATGTGTCTGTAAAGGTAGGCTAAACAAGCAGATCCCCAACTATAATCTCCACACGCTGATATATCCTCCAAAAGTGGTAAGTAAATCAAGGACACCTCGTTCCCTGACTTGTCAGGAAAATTAATCCCTCCAATCAACTGCAAAATGTAAGCATGTGCATGTCTGATGATCATATCTGCATCTGCACCTGCAGGGAGCTCAGAAAAGTGGTCCCGAAGCCATGTCATCCGTAGGCGAGCACCATCAATATCCGGTCTATGTGGTCGAATGCCCAACAATCTCCGCCCAGCTCAGCGCAGTAGTCTGTCCAATCACGGCAAGCCCATCTATCTTCAAACCCAACAAGACAGCAACATCTTGGAGAGTAATCGTCATCTCCCCATGACGCGTATGGAAAGTATGCGTCTCTGGTCTCCATCTCTCTACCAATGCAGTCAGCAAATGCCAATCCAACGAAATAAACTCTAGCTGCAATACCCAAAAAAGCTCGATGTGTATATGTGCTCCACCAATCTCTCATCCAACTGTGTGACGAATCCGAAAATGTCGCTTTTAAGAAGTTGTTTTTATCGTCGAGTGTGAAAATAATTAAAGTCGTGCGTTGTAGGCGGCAATCGGAAACGGTTAAGAAAATACCACAAATAAGTTATTCAATTTTTAATCTCGTGGTTTTATTTTTATTTTACTTGGGCAAGTCCCAAGGTCGATCACAAGGAGGCAAAGGAACAACCTAGAGAGATGTCTATCAAAGTTCGTGTTCGGTTTTCGAGGCGGTCTTTTTTTAAGAATTTTCAATGCAATAGAGGGTGCATTATGCGAATTCGGCCTATTTTAGGGACTAAAATGTGAATTACGTTCAAACTATGTCCGAAAAATACGAAACTTGGTCGAGATGTAAAATATGATGAAATGAGTGCACTGTTATTTTTTTTTTTGGAATTTTTGGATGCAATATGAATTTTTTATGGATTTTTAAATGCAAACAGAATGATTTTTAATATTTAATTATAATAAATATTAAACCTACTTATTTTCAAGAAATAAAATTATCTAAGATCTATCACTATGTGATAAATCTCAGAAAATCCTAAACCTCAAAATGTGGGGTTTAATACCTATTAAAAATTAAATACCAAAAGATGCAAGATGATTTTTATAGAGCAAACTATGCATGCAAATTCAATTCTTTTTGGGCATGATGTTAAGAACAATTAACTCTACAATATGTGATTTTTCGAGGATTTTTAGAGCAATGATTAATTAGCTATGAATTTCCAAGCAAGAAATTGACAAAATATGTAAATTTCCACACAACAATTATTTATTAATTAACCATCAATCAGAAAATACCCACAACATGTCAAAGTGTAGAGAGTCAATTAACAAACATCATGCTATTTTTAGACCAATAAAATAATGTAAAGAAGATGTTCAAAACTGAGGGGGAACACAGGGGTACAGATGCAATATAAATAAATAAATGAAAATGCAGAGGGGGACTTGTTTGTAATTACCTAAACCCCAGAGGGTATTTCTGTAAAATTTCCATAGGTCACGTGCAGCTGAAGTTCCCTCCGAGCGCACGTGCCTCGCACGTGCGCCGAGGGCCTCGGGCTTCGAGACCGGCGGCGAGGCGTGGTGGTCCTGGCGGAGGCGGTCTTCACGACAGAGAAGGGGCCGCTTGGCCGCGGCGGTTGGGCGCGGCTGAGAACGGTGATGTACGGTGGTTGTCGAAGGCGGTCGAGGGCCGCTCCTGGTGGCTGCTAGAGGCCGTGGAGGCGTCACGGTCCGGCGACGTTGGCGGAGACGAAGGTGCGTGTGGAAGAAGTCGAAGACGAAGCTGGAGGTGGCGTAGTCGAAGGAGGTTTGCGTAGACGGTGATGGCAGTCGATGAAGATAAAGTTGATATGGCGGAGACGATCGGCGTGGGCTCGACAGGAACCTGGAGCAAGGGCAGCAAGCTCGGCACTGCGACGAGGGGGTAGGGGGTTCCTCGGATCTCGCCGCTAATGGAGGCTCGCCGGCGCTGTCACCGCCTCGAGGCCTACCAAGGTGCAATCGGCGGATGGCGATGACCGGGGCTACGGCGTGCTATTTATAGGGCGAGGAACGTGCGGCCGGCGATGGAAGTGACAATCGGGGGCGATTTGATCAGATGCGGGGGAATCGGAGATGGAGATCTGAAGGGGGCGCGAGATTCGCGGGGCGGAGAGATTCGCGGCGGGAGGAGATAATCGTGGGGCGGCGGCGAAATTGGGAAGGAAGAAGATACGCCAGGGTCGTCCGATCGGCCGAGATCGGACGGCCTGGAAGTGGCCACGTGGCTAGTAACAAGGGGGGCGGGGCGAGCGCACGTGCAATGCGCGTGCAGGTGCGGTACGTGCGCTGCACGTGAGCGGTTTTATTTTTATTCTTTTTTTTAATAATTTTTTTTATAAAACGAATTATAGATAAAGCCAAAAATGGCTGACACGTGGCGGCACCAGGTACTGCCACGTGTCAGCACCAGATAATTCAGGAAATAAATACTTTATAAAATCAATAAAAAATAGTAAATGACTCGGATCAAAAAAGTTTCTTCACGAAAATTGCTCTCTTGATGAGATCTACAACTTTCATGAAGACATCAAAACCAAAATCGATCAAATGCACAAAGTGGTATTTTTGGGGTATCCCATGTACATAGAACACCTTGATTTTGGGGTTTTGTATTTTTTTGTCATTTTTAGATCAGATAAAAAATCCGGCAAAATATAAAAAATCCAAAGATAAATAAAAGACACTTAATTCTAATTTTTTTGGATTTTTATTGATTAAGAAAATATATACATAAAATACAAGGTCAAAAACCGCGAAAATATACAATGTACAAAAGAGGCCCAAAACCCAACTTTCACATACGAGCTCCGATTCACTTGAACTTGGTCTTGTTTTGAAGGTAATTGAATGCACATTAGTTCAAAAGTGAGTAGGATTAAATCGGGCACTGGATGGGGAAGATATGTGGCTTTTAGTCCGAAAATCCTGAAATTAGGATTTGGATTTTTGGTCTGCTTATTTGGGTTAGTTATTTTTTTGTATTTTTCCTTTATTCTTGTTAGTGATATGTACACAGTGGAAGTGGTTTTGAGTTATTCGGAGTTAGCATGAATGAGTTAAAAAATCCGGGAAGTTAGGCTATTTACAGGTCATTTTGGCTTGGATTTTTGGCTTCTTATTTTATGCAGATTTTTGTGCTAATATGCCATTCTTATGGAAACATGCATGAATGCTAATTATGCAAAATAGATGCAAGAATGCTGTTGATTTTTAGGGATTTGAGCTTAATAAATGAGATTTAGAGTGATGAATACGAGATTCATCACTGTGCCCGACGAAGTGCACCCTCTCGTCGCCTACAACGTAGCCACCTAGACACCTGTAAAGCGACAATGGGAAAGTATTTAGTATAACAAAGATAAAGGTCGTATGTTGAAAATTACCTTGATACATACATCCCCCAACCAAACTGCACGTGAACGGTGCTCGCACTGCTGGCGAAGAACTGAACGATCAGCTGGGCCTGGCTCCATCTGCATAAAAATTTCAACAGCTAAGTATGCCAAAAGAATTCAACTGATAATAAAAAAAAGATACGAAAATATTCAAGAAATACCATGTAAATTTCGATTTGGACACTTCCTCCTATTGTAACCTTCCCCCTGCATAAACCACACTTATTTGTGTTATTGGTGGAATGTCTTTGATTTCTTACATTATGACCTTGTGAGTGACAAGATCCACATTGTGAGGGCACAACCGATTCTCTTATATCCATCTCGTTGTGGATCCGTTTAGATTTCAGCCTACCCTTTGGCCTCAATCTAGTTGGGTTGGGGATTACAACTTCATGTTCAAATTTTGGTCACTTATCTTTATCACCAATGGGGAAGAAAATACCATCGTAATTTTTTTTTCTGAGCACTCCACGAATACCATGGACCCACGTACTCTTCCACATCCACATTCAAATGTGACATGACAGCACAAGCATGTGAGAAAGGAATCTTGTGTATTTGCCATTTCTGACATGTGCAAGAAAGATCACTAAGTAGCACTGTATGCTTCTTCCATTCTTTCAAACCGAATTGTGTCAATCGTTGCCCCGTGATAACCTCATAAAGATGTAGTGGAGAACCCCTTATTCGGGTAATGCGATGACTGTTGCTACGGTCCACCCATGCTTTCAACTTATTCGTGACAAATTTTGTGAATCGGTCACCTCGCGCTATCATAACCAATGCCACGGAATGTCGTTCGTAAAAGTAACCAATGCAATTGTAATATGTTTTCAGTACTAGGGCGGCAACTGGCAAACACCTTGCATCTTTCAACACAACATTGTAGCTCTCGGAAAAGTTGATAGTGGTATAACCGAATCAGTATCCACCGTCAAATGCTATGGTCCATTGCTCTTTCGGACAAGCATGTGTATCAAACCACTTAGGAGCATCTTCTTTCCATTCCTTCAACTTATCCATGTACATCTGCCACTTGGACTGCGAGTATACACTCCCAGCCCGCTTGATCATCTTCTTCATCATTTGATTCTTAAATACGTCGTTGAAGTTGCTCGCAACGTGACGTAGGCAAAACCTCCAATACACATATGGAGGATGAAACTGCACAGCATCATTACGTAGGGCTGCACGAATACCATGTGCACGATCAGATAACAAACAAATAGGCCCTGGACGATCCCTAAAAACATGAACTTGCAGCCTCTCCAAGAACCACGTCCAACTGGGTTCATCTTCCTCGTTGACAAATGCAAAATCTAGAGGAACAATGTGATTGGCGGCATCACATCCACATGCAATAAGAATCTTCTGCTTGTACCTTCCGTACATGCGAGTCCCATCAACACTAACTACAGGCTTACAGTGTCTGAAGGCATTGATACAAGGTCCAAAAGACCAAAAGGCCCGCTCGAACACTAGGCCAGAATCAACAGTTGTACTATCCAAATCTGTAACAGTACCTGGAATAGAAGTTTCAAATGCCCTGAATAGATATGGCAATTCATTGTAGGACTTGGCCCGATCCCCATAGACAATCTTTATTCCTTTGCGTCTAGCATCCCATACCCTTCTGCGGCTGACCATGTAGCCATAATCCTCAGAAATCATGCCCTGTAAAACCGCGACTCTTACAAATGGTGAAATTTTTATCTGGTTAAGAAACTTCTGGGCCATGAAATTACAACCAAGTTGAGGATGATCTTGATTAGCTACACGTTGCAAACAAGTGTGGGGTGCATCCACCATAGAAATCACAAATTGACCATCTAGTGGACGCCGGTGACCTCGCAAACACCATTTACAACCTCTTTCTTTCTCGCTGCAGTAGACAACCCAAACTGACTTATCTGACTCGTACACATGAAAATTGTAATGACGCTTGATGTGAAACATCTTGACATAATAGACCAAGTCAGCTTTCGATTTAAAGGTCATCCCGTTCCTCAACTCCTCTGCAAGACTAAGTCCCTCTCCAGCATCGTAGGCACCCTCGTCATTTCTTATATAGCCATCACCACCACGGACATTATAGAATGGTATATCAGACACAATGTGTTCCTCAGATTCCTCAGCATTCTCCATTTCATCTTCCGTGTCATTCAAATCTAACTCTTCATTGGTACTCACGCGATCAATTTCCTGAGTAATTGTGTCATTCATATCAAAGGTAGCAACACCATGACCACAAGTTAGAGGTGAAGATGCTCGGGTGACTGGTGTAGAGGTTCGGGTGACATTCAGTGATGACTCCTCTTGATGGGTTACATATAAAATTGGACGATATGATGAACCCATCATTCCTGCATAGTCAACAACATCTTGTATGTCGTCATCGTACTCAACATTTGCCAAATAACTACTACCATTCGCCTCCATTCTGTGAAACAACTTCAAATCCACGGAACGTGTACGGTCGAGACGGAACAACGACACGATCTTCTCCAACAAGACATCAATATTCATGTTCGGGGCTATCTTAATTGGTTTCATACGACCACCTTCATATGTTGTGTCATTCCCGGGTGTTCTAATCGTTCCTCCAAAGTGACAAAGGCACAAAATATCCATGGACATCCTATACGTAGCGAGAGACGAAGACATTATACACAATCTCGAAATAGGGTTACTAATATGAAAGAATGGCTCACCTTAGGTCAATGTTGACAAACCGGATGATGAGTGGACGAAGGAGGATCCGTCCGATGGAAGAGGCGAAGGGGGCAGAGGAGTCGACGGCGACGGAGGCGGAGCTCTGGGGCGACGGTGCGACGGGCGGCGCGCTGTGGGGGAGGTACAACTGGGCTGGGGGGCGCTGGGCGAGGTTCTGGATGCGTGGGGGGATGGGTCGCGCGCTGTTGTCTAATATTAACCCAAAGCCGCCTTTTAAGGATGCGGCTCCTATATGGAAGCCGCATCTTGAGAAGGCGGCTTTCTTTGGCAAAAGTCGCCTATTCAAGATGCGGCTTCCATATGGTACTTAGCAAAAAAAATTCCCCACCGTATAGGGCGAAAAAGACTTCCGACCAGGGGCATACGCGAATTTTTCTCGGTTAAAGCGGGTTAAACTGGTAGGGGGTGATCCGTTTTTGTATTTTGGTATTTAGATAGATGGTTAAATCAGAGGTGGATTTGTTGTGGGTTTATTGTGATATGATTGTATTATGGTTTGGAGAAGTGAGTAGTTATTGTGATGTGATTGTATTGGAGTTTGGAAAAGTAGGTAGAAGTTGAGTAGTTTATATTTTTTAGATGATATGATGGTATAATATATCATTTTTTTAGAATAGATCAAAAAGAAATGATTTATTTAATGTATTAAAAAAGAGATAAAGAGTGGGCCCCACATAAGAGAGAAAAATGGAGGTTTGTGGGGGTAACCCCAAAGGAGGTGTTAACCCCTAGCCGAACATGCTCACAGGGTTTGGAACCGAGAATCAAATTTAAAAGTTGTGGGGGAAAAAAGCTGTAAAAAAGAATTCGAAGTTGTAAAACTTTAAAATGAAGCTATAAAACAATGGTTATCCTCGTAAAAATGAAAGAATTAGTAAAAGAATGAAACGAATCTGGTCGAGCGAGGTTGGACAAGCCTTTATCTGTGTAATTACATCAATGATCGACCAACTGCCTTTTTTGAGATACTTTTGATCTGACTGGACTCGCTCATAGCTCATTGAATATATGAAGGTCGACATTGATTGTTGACGAAACGAGAAGTTCGTTGTGGGTTAGTTTATGGCAACAAGCATTGCTAGTACATACAGGAGAGACGCAAGTGTAAGAATCCCAAATATTGATATACATTTAGGTTCTTCTCATCTCTTCCCCTTTTCCTCTCATTTGGAAAATGGTTCGTAAACCCGTAGGTATGACATGGGCAATCACATATCCACTAAGTTAAAAGCTTCTTCGGCCTAAATGCTTCTCATGCCATAAATTTATAACCATATTAAAAGCTTTTCTCATCCTCCTATAATTTTATACCATCATGCTAAAGCATTCTCATACCCTACAATAAATTTAGGGTTATTCTCACGTGTGCCCTTCTTAACTTCTGCAATATCAATTATGCCTTTTTCTTTTTTGTAGTATCAGTTGTGCTCATATATTCTTACAAGATTCATAGTTCTGCCCTTATGTAATATCAACTATTTCCTTACTTTGCCTTAACGGAAGGGTAAAAGTGTGAATTTTGTAAGAAGGTATGAGCACAATTGATATTGCAAAAAAGGAGGGGTATAATGACATTGCAGAAGCTAAGAAGGGGATAAGTGATAAAAACCTATAAATTTATAGCACATTGATAATAACTTCTATAAACTTTGCATGTGTTCAAGATTTTTACGGGCACTGATTTATTATAAATTTCACACACTTACCAAATCAATAATGGAAATGTGGCTTCTCATCCCGGGCATATATCTGGGAGCGTATGACTCATATGTGAGACATGTTTGAAGTCTTGACATATGAATCCAACGTTGTGTAAATTTACGGCACCATTACATATATCTTAATACTCGCTATTCATTCGATTCTGATGAAGGTCTTTCCAACGCAATTGCTTGTTGATAACCTCGGAATTCGATGCGGTTATGTCGACTCACACGGCGAGTCAACAGTCGGTGTTTGACCACACAAATCCCGAAATTAATCAACAATTAACCCACACTAAGATCAACAAATTAGAAACAATGTGGAGTTAAAATTTATTTTTAACTCTGCACAAATGGTGTATAGTGTCAAGTATGCAGAGAGTTCGAACACAGGGAGCAAGCAGTGTAGCTCAAGCAAAAATGCTAAAGTGTGTGAGTGTGTGAAGTGTCTACACTAAGCAAGCAAGTAAATACAATTTTTGTGGGTTTTTAATTTTTAATTTTTTTAATTTTATTTAATTTTTAATTTTGTATTTGATTTTAATTTTCTGATTTTTATATTTTATATTTTATATTTTTTTATTTCTTTTTCAATATTGGAAAGTAAAGGCAATATAATAAAAGGTAAGGTAAACTATTTATAAAAATGCACAAAAATATTCAAAAATTCAGAAATAAAATGTTTTTGGTATTTTTAAGGTTTTCTACTGTTTTTGTGATTTTTGAGGGTTTTTCAAAATGTTTTTGATATTTTTAAATACTGAAATAAGGCTAAATAGTGGAAAAGAGGCTGGCTGTGAATAAAATGAGATTTAAAAATACCAACCAGTAGCTAAAAGTTTTCACACTATTTTTCTAATAAAAAGAACAAAATAAGGGACAAACAGAAGCTGAGTTTATATTTTTTTGGATTTTTCTACTATTTTATATATTTTTTTGAAGTTTTTAAGTGTTTTTAGATTTTTAGTGTTTTTCTTTTGAAATTTTTAATGATTTTTGGACTGACACTAAAATAGGATAAAATAGACACTAGGTAATTTTTTTGGGATTTTTGGAGGTGTTTTAATATTTTTTTGGTATTTTCTAAGGTAGACAGTACACCAAAAGGAAGTTTTTGATTTTTAATAAATATGAAAATAAAGTAAAATCAAAAACTAAATATGTGGCGTGAAAGTACACCTATACAGGAGCTTAAGTCTATTTTTGTGGAATTTTTGGACTTGAAATGATCATTCAAATAAATACAATAAGCAACCAATTAACAATCAGGCCTGGCAGGGGCATAAATGCAATTTACAAAACTTCCAGGGTCAAACATGCAATTTTCCACAAAAATATATAACTGAATATTCAATTTCTGGAACCAAAATGTAAATACAAAAGCCGCCTGGGCACGCTCACAAATTACCCATCAGGGCGCGTGACTTGCACGCGCCTGGGAGGGACTGGAATGCAATATCATAAAACCCTGGGGGTCTACTTGCAATTTATCCAAAAAGTTTACACTGAATACCAAAGTTTACGGACTGAAACGAAATACCCAAATATTCGAGGGGCCCTCTGCAAAATGCCCCCACCTCACGTGTACAGGTCACGTGAGGTGACGTGGCTGAGGACTCAGATGCAAATAAGAGAAGTTTGGGGGTCTCTATGCAAATATTACAAACTTTTTACGCTACAAACGAAAGTTTAAAAACTAAATATTAAATACAAAAATGGTGAGGGTTGAGATGCAAAATACCCTCGCCCGGGCGCTCTGATGAAGACGCGTGGCACGCATCCAACGGCTGGGCGACGGGGCGCGATCCAGCGGCTGGAGGCGGTCCACTTATCCACGTGGCGTGTCCTGGGCGCGCGATGACGGTTGGCTTGTGCGGCCTGGATTAGATCTCCTTCGACGATCGGACGGTGGGCACTTGGGAAGATCTAACGGCTGCAGCACGATCTGGGTGTCCTTCGTTGATCCGACGGCGCCGGAGGTAGAGGGAAGAACACGGAGGAGCTCTGGATGGGCGAACTTCTCCGAGCTCCTCCGTCCAGCTACGGCAACGATCGGGCTTGTAAATTGGACGAGGATGCTCCTGCAGGTGTCGGCTGGTGTCTGGGAGCAACAAAAGCCACCGGCGGTCGCCGGTGCTCTCGCACGGAGGTGGCGGAGCTGCAGTGCCCCAGATGCTCCGGCGAGAGAACAAAACCGCTCCAGAAGCGTCGATAGGCTTCAATACCTGCACCAAAAAGTTAGAGAGGTCGAGGGCAAAATGCCTCGACCTCTGGGGGTTCTCGAAATGAAACGAAAGGCGAGATGGCGGCTCGTCGGAGTTGCGCTCCGGCGAGGTGATCTGTGGAATGATGCGATGAAGGATTTGACGATGGATTTAAGGGCGAACTGATCCTAACACTAACAGGAAGAAAATGACGATAAAAATGGGACGAATGGCAGCCTCAATAGCCAAAGGCCAGAGGGTAAATACCTCTACGGCAAGGCTCGCCGGAGGTGTGGAACACGCCCAGATCAGTTGACGACCCGCCGCCTTGAGGCAAGGAACCAGGAGCTGTCACCTCCAGATGCTCGAGCACGACCAAAAAGGGGGGTAGATCTGTGTGGAATGCGGTTCGGTTTTCAAATTAGGTCAAGGGCAAGTTTTTAAGGGGTTGACGAAGGGGTGGAAAGAACGAGGTATCGTGGGAGCTGCAGTGATCCACGACCCAAGGTGACGCTTGGGCGTGAATCCTTGATGCACGAGCTATGAAAGTCGTGAAGATTGCATCGCGTTTTAGTGCAAGGGTTTACCTCGAAAAAAGGATGAAGAAGGGGGGTCAAACTTGGTCTAACATGCCGCAGGGGGTAGGTCAGACTGTTGACCTTGGTCAACAGTCCTGGCCTCCTGGTTGGTCCACGTGGACCAACCAGGAAAAACCCTGGAAAAAGATCTTAATAATTCTATTTAAAATACTAAATGGTCGAATTAAATAAAAGTTATAAAATAAAAAATGTTCAAAATTTTATGTAGTATTTAATTCTGATTTTTATTTATTTTTATGACTTATATCTTTACAAGTTACCTTTTTAACCCTATATAGGTATAATACCTATGTATTTTAATATTTTATTTTATTTTATGTATTTTTAATCTTATTATTTTTATTTATGATTTTGTAAAATTATAACATACTTTTATATACATAATTATATTTTTATTTTATTTTTCTGAGATGTTTTGTATATTTAATAAAATACAAGTGTATTATATATAGGTATAAGTGTATGCAGTATACCAATGTATTCTTTATACAAGTATTTTTATTTTTATTTTTTTCTTTGCATTTTATTTCAATTTTAATGCACATATATATTATAAGTAATATTTACAAACTTTTAAAAATATAAAAATGCATAAATAATGAATAAAGAATAAATTGAATATTTTATTCAGTATAGCTATACAATAGGGGTCCAAAACTCAACTTTCAAACCGTAGCTCCGCCAAATGCGAAACCACCACCATTGGATAGATTATTTTATTCTATATACAATTAAAGGTGAGTTTGATGCATTTGGAGTTGTCGTTTGTGAGATACGGGTCTGGGAAGTTGGGATTTTGGATTCTTATTCAGACCATATCTTTTTGTCTGTACATTCTTTTTCTGTAAAATCAATTTTGTATTTTTCTTTATTAAATTATCTACAACTTTTATGTACAAAGTTTCTTTATTTGATGTACAAAAAGTGGAACCAAAAATAGGTCCCAAAATGAATGAAGAATGAATAACAAGTATAGGTATTTTGACTGTGTTTCTGACCTTATCTCCCCCTACTTTATTCCTTGTCGACCTATTCATCAAGATGCCTAGGTCTCGGGGGTTTTGGGTCATAAAATATTTACAATATTTTATTCTTTTTCTTTTCTTTATTTATTCTATAATTTTGGCCTTAATTACAGTAATTTACACACTGTTTAGATGCACATGTATGAATGCTAAGATACTTGATTTAGGGCTATTTACAGGCATTTGCTAGGGTTTTTGGTGCCAAAATGATAGAATAAAAATTATGAAATGTGGATTCATCATCCCCCTATACTTTACCTTTGCTAGTCCCTAGCAAACACTTATGCAATAAGTGCAAAAATAAAAGAAAGAAAAGAAAAAGAAGAAGTTGGATTTTATTTGATTGTCAAACTTGTCTTCACAAAATCAAAGTTTGGAGCTTAAGTCGAACCTTTGGAATTCTAGTGCGGGCGGAACCTTAGTGAGAACCGTGTTTGAACTCCAACAGTCCCTGAGAATCCCAAAACTTCTGCTCAAGTCTCCTCAACAGCCAGGTCAGAAATATCTCAACTCATACGCAAACTCTTACGACTATGAATCTGACTTGTACAGTGTAAGTGATGATGGCTCTCCCCAACTAGAATGACAAAGAAACTGACTTCTCCAGTACGACAACCCAATGATTCCCCAATCCAGCAACTCCATCCTCGAGGAGCGGGGTATTCCCTTCTAAGTTCAAGTGGCAACCAGCTCAAGAGGAGGGGGTAAAGAGAAGAATGGACGGTAGCCAGTGTAGCTACCTATCCTTGGATGCAAGACCAGTGTAGTCAAGTCATCCTGCTGCAGGCTCACATATTTGACTTTGGAACTCAAGCTTGCTTATTAACTTTGTACATACTTGCAGGCTTTTTATTTTTGTACATGCCTGAACACATTTTTTTTTTGAATACTATATACAACAGCATTTACATAAGGAGTTTTTCCTCTTGAGCCAGTAGACTATCCCTCTTTTGAAGCTTTATCGCAACCCACAGCCTCTTGTCGTTAGACTTCCTAATCACTGGACGGGTTGGGGTGCACTTCCCTCCCTAGAGGAGGACAAATGTTTCCACTTGTGTGCGTCTCATACCGGCAAATCCAATCCCCTCACCATTCCAACTGAGTTGAGCCATGTGAAAGGTGCAAGTGTCCAAGTTAGGTCATTATCAACAAGAGTCGTGCGTGTGCTCCGGAATATTCTACTTAGGCAGTCAAGAATCCATTGAACCAAGTCTCGTGATCCTCAAAGAATTAAGTCAACTAGACCTGAAGTACCTCAAACCCAATTCCTATAAGGTTCCTGTTATTAGGTAGATTTTAAGGTCCAATCAAGCTCCAATCTTCGGATTTTACTTAGACTCGTTCAACTATCAAACTCAATCCGAAAAATGCTCATGCTATGCAATGCAGAATGCGGAAAATATTTTTGTGATACAATTTTCAAGAATTTTGAACTTTTTATGGATTTTTGAAAATATGATGATGATGCATATGCAGATGCAATTTTTTTTTGTATAATCAAAAAGATTTTTCAAATGTTTTTGGATTTTAATTTTACAAATGTTTTTGGGACTTTTTGAAAACAAAAAGCTTTTGGCTAAAAACTACGTGAAAACTATGTACACGGGAGTGCTTCTTCTTATATATACAAGAAGTGAATTTTAAGAATTTACAAGGGTAAGTGATCAATTTTATACATATATACATATAAAGTGGATTTTGGTATGATGTGAATATTCCTCAAACTTATTTGAAAACAATTTACACACAATTTTTTGAAAACTATAGTCCAAAATAATTTTTACAAACCTTTTACACACATTTGAAAATCATTTTGCAAAGGCTTTCAAAACACTATATATAGGTTTTTCAAATCATTTTTGCAACCATTTTTCAAACCATTTGCAAAACATTTTTATTTCACACAAAGAAAAGAAATTTTACAATCCACACAATTTCGCACAGGTCGAAAACACGAAACAAAATATTTTCAAAATAGTTTTCAATAGATGTTCACAAAGATTTTCAAACTATTTTTCAAACATTTTGCAAAAAACATTTTCACCTGATTTATTAATCAGTAAATACAAAAAGAATTTGAGGAATAATCACATCTTTTTATTAAGAATTTTTAACGAATTTTAATGAATTTTTAGCCATATTATTAAGAAAATACGAAAGTACGAGTTATGGCTAAAGTATATACATAGTATATACGACCCCCCTATACTTAGCTTAAGCTATGTCCTCATAGATCGGAGAGAAAAGAGAAGACATAACTCGTACTAAGTATAGACAAGTCTAAATAATAAAGAATAAATGAATGAATCAATGAATCAATGAATGAGAAGTTGACCGTCCCCCCTATACTTAGGATCAAATAATCCTAAGTATAGCAGACTGTACACAACGCAGGGAGGGTCAAGGGTGGGAATGAACAGATCGTACTCAGATTGTCTCCCCCTATACTTAGGGTAAAATATCCCTAAGTATAGACAAGAAGAGGAGACAATGGAGAGGATCGAAAAGAATAGAAAAACTCGGGGTGCACACCCCCCTATACTTAGGATAAAGTACGTCCTAAGTATGGGAAACTTTCTACAAGGGCGGCACCTTTTTGATAGATAAAGAAGATAGAAAAGGAAAAGAAGAAAAGAAGAAAAGAAAATAAATTGGCAGACAACAGAATGATATAAACAGATGGATCTGCACAACGGGGAATAGAGTTGATCACCATGTATGAAATGCAGATGATGAGAGTCAAAGGACACATCTCATACCAGAAGAATGGGGGCAACGTCAATGGTCGGCGGATCATGATCAAGATATAGTTTCAAGCGTTGACCATTGACGCGGAAGGTAGAGGAAGATGACGGTTCAGATATGTCGATGCTGCCATTGTCATGTACCTTCCTGACCACATACGGTCCTTTCCACTTGCTCTGTAACTTCCCTGGGAATAATTTCAGCCTGGAATCAAACAACCATACTCTCTGATCTGGCTCAAACTGTTTATGGCTGATATGCGAATCATGCCATGTCTTCACTTTCTCTTTGTACTGTAGGCTGTTGGAGAATGCTGTATCTCTCAATTCCTCCAGGGCTGCCAATTCTGCTCTTCTCTGGTCTCCTATACTCTCGGGATCTAGAAGCAACTCAGTAACTGCCCAAAAAGATTTATGCTTGATTTCCACTGGCAAATGGCACGGCTTGCCATAGACGAGACGAAAGGGAGATGTTCCCAATGGATTCTTGAAAGATGTCCGATAAGCCCACAAGACCGAGTCCAAAAGCTGTGACCAATCCTTTCGGTCTGGGCGGACAACTTTCTGCAAGATAGTCTTTATCTCCCTATTCGATACTTCGGCAAGACCATTAGTCTGAGGGTGATAAGGAGTGGCAACCCGATGGTCAATGCCGAACTCGTCTGCAAGGGCCCTGACTTTATCATTGATGAAGTGAGACCCCCCGTCTGAAATCAAGACTCTAGGTACTCCGAACCGTGAAATGATATTTTTCCTCAAAAATTTGCATACGGTTTTAGCATCTGCGGCTCGGGCGGGGATGGCCTCAACCCATCGGCTGACATAATCCACAGCGAGCAAAATATGCTCGAATCCCTGACTCTTAGGAAATGGGCCCATGAAATCAATTCCCCATGCATCAAAAACCTCACATAAGTGAATGGGTTGCATGGGCATCATGTCTCTCTGTCCGCAGGTTCCCATTTTCTGACAATCAGTACATCTCTTCACGAACTCATCAGAATCCTTGAAGAGAGTAGGCCACCATAGGCCGGATTGAAGCACCTTCTGTGCTGTCCTTTTTCCAGAATGATGTCCTCCTGCCTCAAGCTTGTGGCAGTATGTGAAGACGCTATGCTGCTCTTCCTGAGGAATGCACCTCCTCCAAATACTATCCCCTCCTTCATGATAAAGGACGGGGTCCTCCCAATGGTAAAACTTGGCCTTAGCCAGGAAGGTCTCAAGTTTCTGCCTGGGCCAACCCTGAGGGACTGTCTTGGCAACAAGATAGTTTACAAAGTCAGCATACCATGGGAGTGAGGTGACAGCCAAGATCGCCTCATCTGGAAATGTCTCTGTTATAGGTGCGCTGGGCTCAGATTCCTCAAGATTCTCCAGTCTGGAGAGATGATCCGCCACCACATTCTTGACTCCAGGCTTGTCCTTAATCTCAATATCAAATTCCTGGAGTAGAAGGATCCATCTGGTGAGACGTGCTTTGGCATCCTTCTTCGCCATTAAGTACCGGATGGCGGTATGATCAGTGTAGATTGTTACTCTAGATCCAAGAATATACGATCGATACTTATCAAGAGCGAAGACTACGGCCAGCATCTCTTTCTCAGTTACAGTGTAATTCCGCTGCGCGGTATCCAAAGTCCGGCTGGCGTAGTGAATGGCAAAAGGTAAACCATCCCTCCTCTGTCCAAGCACAGCCCCAACGGCAAAATCTGAAGCATCCGTCATGATCTCGAATGGGAGAGACCAATCGGGTGGCTGAAGGACAGGAGCTGAAACAACCATATTCTTGAGAGTCTCAAATGATTCAAGACACTTATCATTAACAATAAACTCGGTGTCTTTGGTGAGCAAGTCAGTAAGCGGTCGGGCAATTCGGCTGAAGTCCTGAATGAACCGTCGGTAGAAACCGACATGCCCCAGAAAAGACCATAACTGACGCAAGTTGGACGGCGGATTGAGTTTTCTGATGATGTCCACCTTAGCCGGATCGACCTCCATGCCCCTGTTGGAGACGATATGACCAAGGACCGTCCCTTGAGTCATCATGAAATGACTCTTCTCCCAGGATAAGACAAGATTAACCTCAATGCAGCGCTTCAGCACACGGTCTAGGCAGTCAAGACAAGCATCGAACCCGTCGCCATAGACCGAGAAGTCATCCATGAAGACCTCTAAACAGTCACCCACCATGTCCGAGAAGATGGACAACATGCACCTTTGGAATGTCGCCGGAGCGTTACATAGACCAAAGGGCATCCGTCTGAAAGCATACGTCCCAAACGGACAGGTGAATGTCGTTTTCTCCTGGTCTTCGGGCGCAATGGCCACTTGATTATATCCAGAGTACCCATCAAGAAAACAATAATGACTCTTCCCGGCTAACCGCTCAATAATCTGATCAATAAATGGTAGCGGGAAGTGATCCTTCTTGGTGGCCTCATTCAATCGTCTATAGTCCACACAAACCCTCCAAGAAGTTGGTACTCTGGTAGCGATCTCCTCTCCAGACTCATTGACAACTGTAGTGATACCCGTCTTCTTGGGTACCACATGTAACGGACTTACCCATTTGGAGTCGGAGATGGGATAGATGAAATCGGCGCTCCACCACTTGGAAATTTCTTTCATGACTACGTCTCGAAGATTCAGGTTCAGCCGTCGTTGGAACTCACGCGACGACTTAGCGTTATCCTCAAGATAAATGTGGTGAGAACAAAGATTTGGGCTCAGCCCCTGGAGATCAGCTATACTCCAACCGATTGCCTTGCGGTTTCTTTAAAGAACCTCCATCAGACGAGATTCTTGTTCTCCAGTCAAATCTGCTGAGATAATGACTGGGTGCATTTCTGGCTCTCTAGCAAGGAATCTGTACTTCATTGACTGCGGCAGAGGTTTCCGTTCCGGACAACTGGGAGGTGGCAGATCTGGCTTCTGATTAGTCTGTGTAAATGCTACCAGGTCTGCATGGGAGAACTCTCGCTCTGCGTGAATTACTGATGAAGGGCGGCCTGATGGATCATCAATAAACTGCACTGCCTCGCACTCTGTCATGGTTGTTGGCTCAGTAGGAATCAGACAAGGTAAATAGTCATCAAAGTCATCCCAATCAATGTCTGAATCCGAGGGATCAGAAGACGATGAGCAAGATTGAAATTCCTCAGCACCACTCATCACAACACTGTCAGCCTCAGAAATATCCTCATCCAGGGATGTGCTCTCCCGGCTCTCGACTGCCATGAGCTTGAGATACAGTGAATCTGTAGGCAAGGCGAGGGTCGGTGCTACGGGAACTTTCCAGTTGGATTCATCATCAGTCATCTCGAAATCACAAACCTGATGGATGTCTAGCTCCTCTTCTGTCATCTGCTCGGCTTCGCTGGACTGCTCTGAGCATTCTGCCTCTCTGGCTCTGACCTCTTCGATCGTCTCTATTTGTATGGTTTCGCCCTCTACGCGAAAGCATACCTTCCCACTATCATGGTCGGTCACCGCCTTGGCTGTGGCCAAGAATGGGCGTCCGAGAATGATGGGGGCATCAGTTACCGCCTCAGGGATCTCCATGTCCAACACAACGAAGTCCACGGGGAATTTCAGGCCCTGAATGGTAACGACCACGTCTTTCAATAACCCCTTCGGCCTCTTAATCGACCTATCAGCAAACTGAAGGACGGTTCTGCTTCGAAGAAGAGGGCCAAACTCGAACTGCTTGAGTAAGGCTGCCGGAAGGAGGTTAATTGAAGAACCGCTGTCTAATAGAGTACGATCAAACTGCTGCTCCTGAATCTCGCATCTAACATAGGGAGCTCCTGCGTCTGGTCGCTTGGATGGCAATGTGTTCTGAATGGCGCAGCAAGTGTTATGAGTGAGCATATGGATTTGATATCTGTGCCTCTTCCTTCTTCGGACAGTAGTTGTTTCTTTCAGATTCTTTTTGAAGAAGGGGATATGCTCAAATGCTTCTCGTAGAGTCAGCTGAATGTGAAATCTGTCAATCATTTCGTTGCCAAACTCTACCTGCTGATTCTTTTTAGGATTTTCTTTTTTATTCCCCTTCGCTCGGCGGAGTGCCTCAGGGAAGGGGATGGTAGGGGCCTCCTCAGATGGAGGTCTAGGAATCGGTCCCTGTGCCTGTGAGGATGGAGAATCCATACAATCATCATCATTCATCACATATGGATCCGCAATTTGAACAGAAACCTTTCCTTTATTCATATTTTTGTTTTTGTTTTTCTTCCCACAGTCTCTAGATACAAAATGTGGTGACATCACAGATGGCTCAACAAAAGTGGGTGTGGTGGCCTCAGTACCACCACTAGCACCTGTCTCTGCGGCATCAGCACCGCGCTCTGGTTCATCTCCCAAAATGGTGGCCTCAGCACCACCGTCTGCATCTGGTGTCACAACGGCATCGGCACCGTTGTCCTGGACTCTATCATTGGTGGCATCAGCACCACCGTCTTCAACATCATCATTAGCGGCATCAGCACCGCTAGTCTGCTCCTCTGGCGCTCCTGATCCTGCATCTGGCTGTCGCTCAGAAGAGGCGCCGCCGGCTGGCATCCTACCGCTCCTAGTAGTCACAAAATCAGCATCATTCACAAAAGAAGACATATCATTCAAATTGTCACTAGGAGAAGTATCCTCTATGAACTCTACCTGCTCAGATTTTCTTTTTAAATTATTAGGGTTTGGTTCGATCTGAGCGGGTATGGCGGCTTTGCCTTTGATAATATCCCGCATCTCCTGCCGGAATTCATCCATTTCTTGCCTGAAAGATGCTCGCTGTTCAGATAGCAAGCGGGCAAGATCATCAAGAGCTGGGTTCTCATAGGCTGGACCCTGAGAACCGGATGGCTGTCCCTGCTGGACATGGGGTTGCTGCTGCTGGAATTGCTGCTGATATTGGGGGGGAGGCTGGTGATAAGATTGCTGAGGCTGCTGGCGCTGCCTCCACTGCTGTCCCTGATAGGCGGGACGAGGACCACTCTGATATTGCTGGGGCTGGTTGTACTGGGGCTGCTGGTGTTGTAGTTGTGGCTGGCCGTTCTACTGTCCTTGGGCAGGGGAATGCTGTTGGGAAGAGGATCCACCATTACCCCAATGGAATCCGGGGTGATCCCTGCGAATCGCTGGCTGAGGGTATCGGTCATACCAAATCCCGTTGACTTCCATCAACGGTTCCTGCTCGAAGGAAGGTGGAGGGAGAACTGCCAGTGGCTGCTCCGGCTGATACACCACCATCTGCGTCTCCTGAGACGGCGGTTGCTCTGGATGGTACTGCAACAATGGAACCGGCTCCGCCTGGATATGGTTCACCTGGCGGTATGAGGTGGAGGCCTGGTTGGGATTGTTGCTGCTGGAAGCAACCTGTGACCTGGGAGGCTGTTGAGAATGGGCTTGTGCCTCCTGAATACAGAGAATTTGAGTCTTCAGGTCACTCATTGTCTTGGTGAGAAGGTCCATCTGGGCTAGACCTTGGTTCTGCTTCTTCTCGAGGATCTCCATGCGGTCCAGCTTTTCACTGATGATGCCCATGTCGGCCGCTGCTGATTCGGCTTGGGCTGCGGCGACCGAC